>CM060569.1:11620000-12312500 GCA_030625065.1 Alectoris magna | reverse complement strand
TTTATTGGCCAGCAACACTACTGCAAAAGTGATATTTTCAACAGCTGCTGGTGCATTTGTGCTCTGACAAATTAGGGGCTAAATCGAAGCATTAAAGAACATCAAAGGCCTAATTTAATGCAAAAAAACAAGTACTCCAACTGGATCTATTTTACAGTGAATTAATAATGCAGATTTATACAGAATGTGAAGCAGTGAGTGCTTTGTTTTTATGGGGACTTCAAAACCATTTTTTTCCCCCAACACAAAACATTAGGGTTAGTTATCTGACTGGTATTTTCTTAATGCTTTTCTTTTGGTCCAAAAAACCCTTTAATTACTGGAATAATAGTTTGGGTTAACTTGTAATTTTAAACTATAAAGTATACCATGTTACGCTGTCTCACTGCCAGTCCTCCCCTCACATAGATTGGTTTATTGCAATATACACACATTATATCAAACCTATTACACAATTAAGAAAGATTATTTAGGCACATAATCCTTTTTATTAAGTCTTATTATTAACACTGCCATTGTTGAGCTGTTAAGAATGAGAAACACTGGGGTTTACCATAAAGTACAGTAGGTGGCATGCGATATCTCTTCTTTTGACAGAACTTATCTTTTACAAGAAATAGGAAATATTTAAAGTGTTAAAATTAATTGCAGGAAACCCAACATCACAACCTTCTGTTATTTGTTCTCATCTAAGTAAAAATTGAGTTGCCCTGTGAAGCTGAGTTTTAAGCTATTTTTGCATTTCATCTGCAATTCCTGTTAAAAACAAAACCTAATCAAAGAGCACATATATATATGTACATACACACACACACATCACACAAGTAACACTGTATCTCCCTTTTATTTTGCAGATCAGCTATTTATTGCATAGGTATTTTTAGTAACTAAAACCTGGCTTCCAATGTGTTTCAGATGGAGTGTATTACAAAAAAAAAATTCACAGAAATTGTCAGATGATATTTTAGTTAAGAAATATTTGAGGGGGAGGAAAACCACGCAGTTCAGACCTTTAACAGATGTTCAAATATAGGGGTATGATCTTGTACCAGGGAAGTCAGCGGGATGTTTGCCACTGACTTTAGTAATAACTGTTTGTGAAAAACCTGAAGTTATTCAAAAATATAACTAATAATCCCAAAATAAACAGCACGAGAAGGGGCAAACAAAAGCACTCCTACTGAACTGGTCCATTTTAGCATTGCATGCACCTAGGTCAAAGTGATGCTGACATTTTACTAGCAGAAATATATATATACGTATCAAGAACTACTGCTGCATGTAGGTGCTTATAGATAGTCAAAGTCATACACTTCAAATTCCACTGTTTCTGTTGCAGTAAAGTGGGTCATTTTCCAGATCCATACAGATCTTCAGTTTGTAACTTACACCATCACAGCTACTTTTTATATATGTAAATCTGTACATTGATTGCCCAGCACTAAGTTTCCCCAGCAGGGCTTTTTTGCTGTTTCAAGCACTGAAGTTGTAGATATCATCACATTTTTCTCTTTTGTAAAATGAGAAAATTGTACTTCATTAGAAACAAAAATTTTGTTCTAAGGCTAGGAATTTCATCATACAAGAAAATGAAACCAGTTTTTACCTTTGTCAGTAAAAGTAAAAAATGTAAGTCCTCTATAAAACCAGGATTACCCATATTGATATTTACAGTAATGAAGCAGGCAGCATGGCTCACTTACTGGGCTGGGAAACAGAACAAATATCTAAGTGCTGATGTCAGTAGAATTCCTGGGTTAAATATTGTAAATTTATTTCTATTATGTATTACAAAAGGCACCCTTCCTCATTAATTTTACTGAAGTCTCCAGATGGGAAACAAAATATTAATTTTGTTCAGCCTTAGGCATTGTTGACTGTTAAGGTACTCACTAAATCACTGATCTTATACACATTAATATTAGATTTCTGCTATAAAAATTTAAGACCCATGGGTATAAGGTTCAGTTTGTCATAAGTATAATTAATTGTTTTCAGAAATGATTAATTTGTCAAAATGGCAAACATATATATTGAGCAGGCAAGACTCCTGATCAAGCTAACCTACCTTAAAGTCATGGTAATACTCATGGAATTATGCAAATTAATTGAGTCTTTCAATGTTGCATAAAATGCTACTACTAGTACAATGCATGGAACATTAGGCTGTTCATCCAACAAAAAAGTTGCATTTTAAAGGCAGCATCTTTACAAGAGAGTCCTTATGGCTGAAGGTCCTTAGAAGTGCAATCTATTTTTCTGCAAAGTGATAGACATTCAACCGTTACACAGAAGTTGTATTTTTTATTACAATTTTTTAAGCAACCCTCAAGAGAAGAAAAAACAGTAAAATTCCACTGGCCTTGAGACAATGGAACCTATGAGGTTTGCAGTCAATACTGGTACTAGGGGGAAATGTCCTAGCAATAAGAGTTTTACTAGTAAAACCTCATTTACAAGCCCAGGAACTCATGATACACTACATTAAAATCTAAAAAGATTAACTTAATTATGCAAATTAAATTTACTGTTTATCTTCTAAACAGTAAAAGTCATTGACAACACTGAAATAGCCAGATTATTCTAAATGCATTTCTTTCCCTTTGATGTGAACCACACATAAATGTGAAATTCCTTAACTATTATCCAGAAAGTCCATTCAAAGATATATTTATGTTCCCCAGTAGCCAAAAATTTTGGTTTTATGTCTATTAGGAGTGCCTGGTTATCAGTGAACTCTGCACATCAATATAGCAAATAAAATATTTGCATCAAATATAACCGCTTTTGGTGTACATAGACAATTACAACTATGATTAAGTAGTCCTAACAAAATATTCCCTAACAAATCACATGGAATTTCCTAAAGGTTCATTCTGCTAACTTTATTTCTTCATTCCTAAAAACAGTAATTTGGATATATTTCCAAAGGTATTTTGGGGACTAAACACTAGAACACGGGTAAGATGTGAGTGCAACATCCATTCTGGCACACAGTAGAACAAAGCAGGGGCATTAGACAAATTAACTAGTGAATCAATTATTATGGTTTGAGGCAACAGCTTCTGTCCTTGGCCTAATAGACAAGTAGTAATTTCAATCTCTCCAGTGTCAACTGTCTTGCTATTAACATATATATCAAATACACAGTTATTACGACAAACCTAGTAGCCTTTTTTTTCCCCACACCCAATCACACTTTAAATACTTTTATTTTAATTTCAAACTGTACTTGAAAATGTATGACTGAATGCAGATGCCTGCTGATATCTTGTAAATCAAAAATAAATACCTGTCATTCAGGTTTTTTATGCAACCTTATCCTAATTAATTCCATATTTGATATATTAACTTAAGAATTAATATTCAGGAACATCGTGTCCTGAGAAATTTTATGTCTTGTTCCATAAATTCCAATAAAGCTTCTTTTTTCCCTCCAAAAACTGTGGTAGAGTATATATTTATAGATAGTCTTAAAGAATAAAAAATGTAGAAATTCCAATTCAGAAGGAAATTCAGTTCTTAAGCCTACTGCATATGGGGCACGTTGTGCTTAGACAACTTGCAGGTTTTACCTATGATCTCCAATAGTAGCTGCTGTACATGGAGATGACACAAAGAGTTTCAGTTTGTGTTATGTGGGAGTTCAGGGGGTCATGATGCCAGAGGAGCTGCGTGGGCATCACGCTGGGGCTCCCAGGGAAGAAAAATTGTGCAGAAGGGTTGAGGTTGCAGTTCTTGCTGGAGAGAACACAAAATAGAATCAAAGAGATGTATATACCAGGGCCACCTCTGGCATATAGTGAAGAGCCATTAGTCAGTAGTGGTATCCAAGCAAAAGTTTGTACACCTCTCTGTTTAGATCTTGTTTGGGCATTAAAGTTGAGCAGCACACAACAGCAAATGAAGAGAGTAGAAGGAATATGATGCAGCAGCCACCTAACCCCTTACAGAGCAGGAGCAGAGGAGCTCCTCCTATTTATTTTGAAAATGAAATATGGATTACAGTAGAAGGTAGACATCATGCCCCAGAATTGATGTCTGCCTAGCTAACAATGGTCTCTGCTCAGCCTTGCAAAAGTTAAGGTAATCTTGTGCCTTGTGACAGAGCAAAAGGAAGAAATGCTGAACTGCCTGTGCACATGTGTGCATTAGATAATTTTGCTGCATTTCTTGCAGTTCTAGCGCAAAGAGTGCAGGTGACAAATTCATGGAAGACTCTCTCTGCATATTCCCAAAGACTAGCCACAAACAACCACACAGTTTCACACAAAAAAAGAACTTCACCGAAGGCATTGAGTTGCATGCAAATTATTAGTGTAATGCACTAACCATTGCTCTTGAAAACAACTGCATTCATTCCATTTAGAGAGAGGATTAGGTCATTTGTTTCGAGATGTCCATTGGAAGGAGTGACCTAATATCCAAAGTAGCACGGTCCATAAGGGTGGGTGTCTGCTATACCCTCCAGTGCCCTGTTAATTTTGTAGACAATCTGTGAAAACAGTTATTTATTAGGCAGATCTGGCACAATGTCTACTCTGAGTAGTTTGCCTAATTATTATTACAGTATACTTACTAGGAACTTCCTTCAGCTGTGACACTTTGATCAGATACAGAATATCCAGTCAGATATTAATCCTGCCCTGTTTCCATTCAACAGAAGGTCCTGAGGCAACACAGCAATCTTGTTCCACCGCACAAGGGTAGAGGTGGGATTTGCTCAGGGTCACACATGGAGGGCAGACCCAGAGGCATACTTTGAAATGCTTCTCTGTTTTCCTCCTGCACTGCAAAAAATAAGAAGCACTGGGAGGAGAGGGCAAGAGGTTGGCCATTATATGGCTATTCACTTGTCCTGCTGTAGGATAAATCTACATCTTCTTTCCATCTGAGAAGAAAGATTTTGCTTTTCTTCCAGTGTCTTTCTACCTTCAACCTAGTTAACTGTACTCAGTTCTAAACACCAATCTTATAATAATCAGGTCCTAGATTTGCTCTCATTTACATGAAGGGAAGAAGGAACTAAGACTCTAGGCAGTGTGTGTTTCTAATAAAACATATATTATGATTTCCTTAATAGACCACAGTGTCTCAGTTGAAGTCCCATATCTGTATATGAATTAAATATTTAGATACTCCATTTGAAATCTATTTTTTCAGTGACCCATCATGTAACTGTTATGTGCATTTTGGCAGGCTACCATGTTGCACATGTGCTGCAAATATGGCTGGTAACAAATCATTGCAACGTCACAAAAAGCACATGTTAAGCTTGCCCCATAGTCAGCACTCAAAAATACAATATTTTGCTCATTTTACATTTCTTCTTTGGTCTGAATACAAAAAGCAATCAGATCTCATTGGGGAGTTAATCACTTGTGAGCGCGAAGCAATGAAATTATCTAACACAAAAGGTCCTTTTTTTCAACCCTTAAAATCGCTGGTGAGCCTTTACACATTTATTCACTGTTGAAAATGATTTTGTAATTATTTTGAAAGAGTCATTTTGGGAGGTATGTGAAATTACTTCAACAGAAATACTCACATGAGAAAGCATTCAATGTAAAGATGACGTAATAGGACTCACAGTGTTTTTCATATTCAATTTCTGGGAAGACACTCACTTCCAACTACTTAGTTGCTATTACTTACAGGTTATATGCTATATTTCATAACAGATATTTTTCACAGCCAGATCTATAGGGTGCGATATTGTGGATGACAAAAAACATTCCATATTCTGGTGCTTTTGCATTAACAAAGAGTCACTGTGGTCAGAGTTTATCTTGTCTCTTGCCTAAAATTAATTGAGAGCACAAATCACAAGTCTACATCCCAGTAACAACTTACGCCAATCAACTACTCTGGTTTATATCTGCAATTCATTTTTACAGCCTCTGAGAAATACAGACATACATACCTCATGCATGCATTTTTGTTACAGCCAAAAAGGGGGATGGGCACTTGTACAATCAGCTTTTATAAAAAGATCTCCATAAACATGCATTCCAGAAATGAAATTTTCTTGTTACTGTGGAGCACAATAAATCATTGCCATTTCCTACGTGATAGAAGAGTAGAATTTTTATTTCGCATTAGGATATATCTATATAGTAACATATACTGTGGCATTACTGCAACCTGGAATTCACAGGGTGCTTAAGAGTTTATAGAGTATCCTAATATTAATATAATTTATCAGTATTTGAAGACCTCAGCATTCCATCCTTAATCTTTGCAGTCTGAATGATCAGCATGGGCAAGCATCAGAAAATAAAGATAATAAAGACAATGCGGGATTAGTGGTATGCTGCAGAAAGAGAACCTTTCTGGCACCACATGCTGAGATGATGCTAACATTATGGTAAGAAAGCAGTCTCTTTGATTGCTCTAACACCACTGTATTTCTGAAATGGTTGCTTTTGTTACCATCAAAATCAGAAGAGGCAACTTAAGACTTCGTTTGTTCTGTAACCTACAAAAAGGACTTCTCAACATCATAAATACTGCAAGTTTATCATTATTATTCCAAAAGGTTTTGCTTTCTACTGTGAACTTTACATGATTTGACTGCTTTCTCGGGCTTCTAGTTTGGACTTTCTTTACGCTCTAACACAGGTATTTTTCTACTACCAAATTAAAAAGGTTAAATCAGAAAAGTACCATATCTGTGTCATTGCTTTCTACCTTCTGTGTCAGTTTAAAAGCTTGATTTTTGTTTTTAGGATATTCACATCAAATCAAAACAGTTACCGCATTCAAGATGGCTTTAATGTGAAAGAATACGTGCACTACAAAAGAAAACTGATTCTTAAAAAGTTTTCTACTGAATATATCTACACTATGGATCACCACTCAAAATTACCTCAGCAATTAAAAAGAAAAAAAAAATTCACCAAGCTTCAAACTTTCATATGTATTAAGAAAAAAAATAAAAACTGCTCCCGTAAATTACATATATATATATATTTATTTTTTTTCTTGGTGGTGGAGGTTATGAATAATTAAGTAAAACCAGGCCTTATAATAATATGCTGCATGGGATTATATAGATAACGAAACCAAACCATTGGATGTTTTTACACGGGAAACATGGTCCTCTTCCATTCCATTAATGACCCAAAAGTAAAGATTTAAGATCCAGAAATACCTGTTTTACTACGTGCAATAAAATGTCTAAATTTGACACTAAAATCTTTTATGTACTGGAAATCAGAGTGCTAATTCTATTCCTAGCTATTTCTGAGGATGTGAAAATTTTGAAAACAAAGAATTCCTTCCACAGGATTTGTGATTTCTTTTGTTTGGCCAAAATTGGGTCCTCTGTCAGAATGTTCCACACTCAGATTCTAAAGCAAACACTTCTTTTTTTTCTTTTCATGTAGCCATCAATAATCTTCGAGCACATTTGAAATTAACGTGATATTACTCTACTACGCATTCTTGAACTTCACTAAATTTGTTAAGGAAAGAAAGGGTTTGTGTTATTTTCCCTTCACATCAGCAACGGCGTCATTATGGCTATTTTAAAAAGTTGCTGCGCTGCAGTTCCTGTGGCACATGGGACTGAAATTTCCATTACAATGCACTAAGACTGCCTCAGGTCCTGGAGACTGTGGGTATTATTTTTTTAAATGTTAATTTTTATTTTATTTTTACTTTATATGTAAAAATCTGACAGCACTTAAATTTTAATCATTCAGGAGCTTAATCCTGGATTTCTTTCAAAGCTTAAAATTCCCTGTAAAGCTAAATTCCTTGATGTGCAAGAAATGCAGAATCAAACCCTAGGTAGCTGGATCCGAGCTTTGTTTTATCAGCCAAGAAACAAAGTTCTCCTGACTTAAAGTACTACACATAACATTGCTAAGATAAGGATTTAGTTTCCTAAGCCCAGCCCTGATCCTTTAATGAGCTGTGGGTAGGCTCACCCACATTCACACTGTTGGAGTCACACTGGTCCCACTTCCAGCAAGCTCCACTATGGGCCACGTTTCCCCATTTCCCTTTGACTTCAACTGGAGAGAAAAACATCTTTTATATTGTCACTTCATTATATTTTAAGACCCCCTAATAAGCATTTATTCTGAATTCAGCAGGAGTAGGACGTTACAAGGAGCTGCCTCCTTTCATTTGATTGATGTTATTAATTTAACCATAAGGATAACTGAAGAACACAAATTGTGAGATTTTAAAATTTGTTTTCATTTTCTAATAGACGCATCTACATCATAGCAACTCCACAACTGTCATCATTAAATGATGATGTATTCACCTGAAAAGGGAGGACTTTATTCTTCTGATCAACGCTCCTGCAATGTTAAGAGAACTCTCCAAACAGGAGACATTCTAGGAGCCTGCTTTCTCCACCCTTCCTCCAAAATTCACATACCCTGAGTTCTTTTCATCATAACATTTTCACTCAAATCAGTACACTTTAAAAAACGTATTTATTTCAAGAAAACTTCTTTTTGATGGGGAAAAAAAAAAAAAAAAAGTATCCATGACACCTGTAATACTATTTTAAAAATCTCTACCTCATCTTAGAAACTGCAATACAACTTCATTGCTTTACTAGCAAAACTAGTTCTAATACTGTATTTCAGGAAATCTAAAGCCATTTAACTGCTTAGTGATACTTTTTCACATGTCCAGTGAGACACCCACAACAATATCACACTAAGGCTTTTCCTGTAAAATATTACATGAAAGATTTCGTGTTTCAAATCTTACACAATCATTCAGTATTCAACATAACATAAAACCCTCATAAAATACATTAAAAAACCTCATAAAATTCTAGAAATATGACAAAATTTTCATTTAAAAAACAATGCCTTTAATTTTTTTTTTTGTAAATTGCTGTAAAAGGGGAAACAAAATGCTAAGAATTATATTTATATTTGTTACATGTTCTGCAACACTCTGACAATTCAACTCCACACTTCTTTTTTTCTAAAAGAAAACAGTGCTTATTACAGAAAATAGGACTCATTTATAAATAGCATTCCACATAGCAAATATCACAAATTATTTACAAGCAGATAATTTCATGGATCTCCCATTGTTCTGGCAATACAATACAATGATCCACACTATTTTATTTCATTAATTCATCACTTTATGGAAACCCATTTGGCTACAAACAAAGTATCTACCCACTGTGGCGTGTTTAATTCTGACAACTTTCCCAATAAAATACATGGAAACATTGGAAAGAAAATATCCTTCACCTTTAAAGCAGCTCATAAAGGAACAGAAGTGACATCCTTGTTTACTTTTGGCTCACAAAGAACAGATCACTGACTCAGCACATTTGCACATGGCCAGTATCAGTGTTATTTCTCTGGAGCCCAGAGCTCTCCCAGTTCATGCACCAGACAAGGCCCCATTGGCACCAATACCAACCAGAGGACACCAAGAGACAACAACGTGGTGCAGAAACACCACTGTGGAAGATTCCTCACAGATCAGCCACTGACATCTCAAAAATTTCAGTTGCAACTCCTCAAAGGATGGTCCTTTGTTACAGGGCAAAGCATTGTGTGTGGTCTCCAAGACAAGATTGTTTGTAAGCGGAAGGGGCCCTGAATCTGAGAAACTCCCCACCTTCAGGGAAACCTGCTGCCTAATGCAGGAGAGGAGCACAGAAGACCTACTCAGAGAGGTGCAGTCAGTGATGCACCCTTAATTTACAGTTAGTACAGCCAGACGGCCCTTCTTTCCGCCTTTGTGTTTAACTTACTCTGCTGCATCAGTGGTTAACAGGAAAACCGGATAGTCATAAGAGAGCTATTCAAGTTACAAACACATCCAGTCATCCAAAATGCACCTGATAGCCTTCAACAGCACCTAACTTCACCACATTCATCTCACTTGGGAAGTGAAGGGGGTAGCTGTGTTGCATGTATAGTATAAATCCGCAAATACTGAGCTTTCATAATGGCCTCTGCAGGACTTACTGGTTTTGCTTACAGCCAGTGTTCTTCAGCACCCTATTTTCAAGACGCTTCTTAACCGCTGCTAGTCCCAAGTAAATTGATTTTTAGGTATATGCCATTAGCCTGACTGCTGCCCAAACCCAGTACCACAGAGCTCTAAGCTGGCAAATATCAAGATGAATTTGTAGCATTAGGCTGTGAAAGAAGGCTGTCCTCAGACACTTCTCTCAGTCTGATTGGATTTGCACTGGGGATGCATGGCTTACTAGTACACCGGTTAATAAAACTCATTTGTTCCTTTAAAGAGACAAAAACAAGACCTGTTCCAGGAGACTCAAGAAGAAGTTCTCACGTGCTTAATAAATGTAGAGCAGCGTGCAGTGAGTAGGTCACATCACATCCCATTCATGAGTCAAAGTCCTGAGAGCCATGCGAAACAGCGCATCAACACTTTGGTTGGAATCACAGCCATGCTAACACAAACTGTAGACCCATACCATCATCCTAATGCATGCAGACGTGACATACAGGGACTGAGCTAATGAACAAACAGCAGAGCCTCAGGTAGCTGGATACCGATCCGCTTATGCTGATTTTTCCCTGACTGATGCCAGAAAATTGCACACCGTGTTTGAAGGACAGAACCAAACACCATGCACTGAGCACCTGCACTGCAATTTTGGGCACCTGGTGGGGTGCTGGGTTCAGCAGCGGCAGGAGGTGATGAGGTCAGGGGAGAGCCGACCCTCCTGGCTCCCTCAGCACTGTCATAAATGCTTGGTGCAAAAAGGCAGCCTGATCCATGCTTCTGACTTCTATCACACCAGTGTGTGTGCCAGGCTAGACAAACATCTGTTTCATCGAAGGATAAGACAAAACACAGCCTCTCTTTTGTTGTTTTTTTTTTAAAGGAAAAATACATGGCCTTTAGTATGAGCATCTGCACAGCACTGGGCACACTTCGCACCTTGAGTGAATAACAGCTCAGCTTCACAAATTGCTCACAAACCATGCAGTTGCTGGGACGGACAGCACTCAGCTCTCCACAAATGCATATGGTATGAACCACTGCTTGTCTGTATCTGAGTAAATGCAATATTGCACTGCCTTGGAGATCCAAATGGCCACTCCAGCGCTCTTTGGAGCCTTTGTGCAGAGGCCCCTCCGTTCTACCTCCAGAGGAGCCACCGCCACAGCCAGCTGGCCAGCCCGTGGCTGGATGCCTGCCAGAGTGGCTCACAGCCAGCTCTTCAGCCCCTGGAAGCTTTGTAGCAGGAAGGAGCTGACAGACCATCAGGGATAATGGTTTTTGTCTATTAGGTAACTGAAGCATAATTTGATGAAAGTTATTCAAAAAATTTCCAAAAATAAATAGTGCATAAAAAGACAATTCTTGGTAAAGTTCATGAGATTGAAGACACATGATAACTGCTTCTGTAGCTTGTAAGAGAGAATAGTAACACTCTACAATATACAGAACGTCAGTGGCGTGACCAGTACATCACATTCCAGTTTTGGTCAGGGGCCACTATGTGCAACCTGCCACATTATTCCCACAGCTGACATTCTCTGCAATTTACCCACATCCTATGCCACGTTCTACAAACTTTGCAAAATCCTAGCGCATTTCAACTGCATTAAATTATTCAGTAAATCTTTTCCTTTCCAATAACTTTAAAGCAATTTCAAATCCTGGGACTGGATTGTAATCATCAACAAAAGTACGTACAATGAATTTTAACTCAAGTGTGTGAGGGAATAATATGGACAAACGAATAGGTAATAGAAAACCTAGCGGTAGAGAAAACGCATTTTACTTGTAGAACTTGCAGTACTGAGGGCACAAAAACCTGTCCTTTAGAAAGTTATCCAGACTTGATGTACAAATGTCAACCAATAGAGTATTTCCTGCAATTCTATATTCACTGTTCCAGTGGCTGAATAATTTCTCTGTCAAACACATCCACCTGAAAACTAATCTCAAACTGCCCGGCTTCAGTGTCCAACCACTCCATCTCACAGAGCACACTGTGCCTGTACTCCCTACCTGCTGCTCAGTTTAAGCATTGGTTGTAAACCCCTTACAGCTAGCTCTTTATGATGTGTCTGGCGTAATGGGATCAACATGCTACTACTACTACCACCATCTACTACCACATTAATCTTCTTAACTAGAGCATCTCAGGAGCTCGCACTCAGGTATTTATCCACCACAACCTTTGAATCATTTTCATATTCATTGTTTTCAATAAAGTTTTCCTCACAGGATTTGTGGCTTATGTGTCTGCAGATATCACAGCTGAGAAAAACACTCCTACCACAAATGTGTTACGGGCTAATTTGGGATATTTTCACTGATAAATTAGCAGATTTTCCCCCAAATAGTACAGGGACTGGGGCATCCTCTGCTCTTCAACATGTAGATCTATCTTTTTGCTCAGTCTCACCTTGATCCAGACTTACATTTTAATGGCCATAAATGGGAATATGCATATTTCTAACAAGATGTGAAATTAACCTTTTACATTTGCTTAAGCAGCAAAGGGAAATTCAATTTATTTTCATGTAAATGCCCCTCTCACTCCATACTGTACATCATTCTGTCCCCTAAAATGCCATGCAGAAAAGTAGGAAGAGCTTATCTCAGTATTACAATGGCCAGACCTTGAAATTGCTTCAGGTTTCCCTGCACTTCATACAGGGATAGAGGGATAGTGAAGCGTAGATTTAAGGGAAGAAAAATCCCCAATCCTGGACCTACAACCATGTCTTCTGGATGGTTTTGAGGGCTTATCCTTATATTTAAGAAACTCCGTTAAATAGATAAGCTAGAGATGGAAGTACACATGAAGTTAGAATAGCATCGTGATTATCAGCAAGTATGCTACATTAGCTGTGATTAGAGAGAGGACTCCAAAGACTGTATGGGTTTGAATTCCACATCAAATGTCCCCTACTTTTTGGCAATGTTTCTTCTGACTGTTGAGAAGAGCTTTTGTGGCAGCACTTCTCACATTCACTTATGGGCTGAAAAAAGCCCAAGAGTGCTGTGGGTGGCTTTTGTCATTTACAAATATCCTACTGCTACTATCTAAAAGAAGCAAAAATGCATATAATAATAATAATTAAAAAAAAAAACCCTCACACTCTTGCTGAAAAAATAATGCACTGAAAATCCATAGATATTACTATGGTTACTAATCCATGGGTAACTAACATTTCCTGCCTTTTCTTACTTTGTGGGTTTATCTGTTGTGCTTTATTCACAAGAAGAGTTCAATAACAAATTATCCTTAATTTACTGCTACTAATGATGTAGGCAATTTTTGGTCCCAAAGCTCCTGCCTTAATGCAGGCAGAACACTCAGTGAAGTAGACAGAACCTTCGCCTAAGTAAGACAGGCAGGATTAGGCCAACCTTATTATATAGTTATTTATTACAAAATGATAATTAACAAGAGGTAGACAAGCTCATTTGTTTAGCAACAGCAATCCTGGTTGAGATACACTGTTAAAAAGTGCTGAGCGTAACTACTAGAAAAAAAAATGCTTACACAACAATAATAAAATGTATGATTGTGTATTCTTTCACATAGCTTAAAAACTGCAGGTTAAGCAAATTATCACTGGCACAATGTATTCATAATTCTGCCGATCACCTAAATGAATGATCAGGAATGAACCTTTCAATTCCAGCAGCATTTCTCTCTAAATACCTTGCTATTTAGCAGCCTAAAGGGAACCAGCACATCAGTAGCACCTTCTATGCACTGTCGAGTCCCAGCTTGAGCACACCAAACTCTGACGCCTTTTGAAATCTTTAAAGACAATCATACATAAGACAGTTCCTATATTGCAGGGCTGGCTGGCTATACTGCAGCACAAAACAATATTTCAAGCTTTCTGATATACATGTCACCTCTATGTGACAAATAGCTTATATTAATTAGGCACTAGACTTGGTGAGATTGCTGTTATTAACTGAGAGAAGATGGGTTGAATTTAATTGTGTGTGACATCAAAGTCAAGTGACTGATATTTCAAGCATCATTTAAAATGTTTGATATTGGAGTCATTGTATTCACATAAAGACTGTCTAAAAATATAAAGGAGAATGATGAGAGAGGAACTGAGATGCATTCATACAATCCATCTTATGAAGTGAATTTAATGTAATTTTGCTTGTATTTTTGACCTAGTGTTGACAATATTTATTTATTTAGTTGTATAAAATTATTACTTTGAAGAACAGTTTATTTTTCTCAGTACTAATTTTGGAGACAGCTGGGAAGATTTGTATTGGTTCCAGCATCAATGTTCTCAGAAATGCGGACATAAGGAGGGGAGAACATAAAAGATAAGCTTGCACTGGGATTTGCTTTATAGCCATTAATGAACACTGTTTGGAAAATGTTTACCTAAGAAAAGCAGACTGCACATTATTTAGGCAAACTTCATAATAGCCTGGGAAAAAAAAAAAAAAAAAAAGAGAGAGGGGGAAAAAAAAAGGAAAAAGGAGGAAGAGAAGAAAGTTATATTTAAAACTGTGCATGAATATGTTTAGAGTCATAGCTCACCACTGTACCGTACAAATGGTAACACACTCATCAGTATGTGAGGAATGTCATTTTAGGCTTTTCTTATTTAACATACTGACCAAAATCCCCTCCAGTTTGCTCAGACAGAAGCATATCTGTGATGTAGCATGATAACATGCAAGGTTTTTTGCTAAAATTGCTTTAAAAAAAAACAGCTGCCCCAGAGAATACTTCTGCATAATGCTTCCCCATTGTATCAGTCCCTTTCAGTTCTTTCTTTAAAAAAGAAATAAAGTAAAATAAGCTACTTGCCATAAACTGCACAAAATATTTCAACTGAAATCAGTTTAATTAAACTGTAATACACTGCAAGCAAGCGTGCATCCCCTAAGTATTCCATTAGTAGAGAAATGTGAAGAGCACAACAGCCAAAAGTTAGTATTAACATTTTCACAAACCCAGAAAGATTATTCCTCCGTTAAGGCAACATCCCCATTGGTGCCCCAGGCCCACACACTGTGGGGCAAGGAGGGGGTCAGGTTTCCTGGAGATGCCCTTCTTGCTGCAATCTGGGAGCCAGCAAGGCAACCAGAACAGAACTACTGCCTTCTCTGGCACACAGCACAGGCATGAGACTAACAGAGAACCAAACTTAATATGTGCTGGCATTCATTTATATATACATATATATATAAATGATATTAATATTTTGCATATGTGCAAAACCACCCACATAATTTCCTTTTATACATATATATCCATACATATAATCAGAATTAATGCAGCACCTGTAATCACAAACTG
Source organism: Alectoris magna (assembly GCA_030625065.1). Taxonomy (NCBI): domain Eukaryota; kingdom Metazoa; phylum Chordata; class Aves; order Galliformes; family Phasianidae; genus Alectoris; species Alectoris magna. The sequence goes on along the minus strand of CM060569.1, from coordinate 12,297,214 downwards.
GACCAAGACTTAAAACATACGAGAAGGATAAAATCTCATCAACAGTGAGATTCATTTTTCAGAAGGACTTTATCATCCTAGAGGCAGCAAATTCTTGACTGACCTGGGAAACTGTCTGACTACGTTGTTAGCTGGGACCACTGATTCTGATGGGAGAGCTAATGTGCTCCAAGACAGAATACACAAACATCAGAGCAGCTGAATAGGTACTGGCACCTGCTGGAAGATTCAAGGATCAATTCTAGTTTCTGAGAGACGGTAACTACTCCTGTTTTCTCCCCACTCTTCCCAACAGTGGGCCAAAATCCCCTCTGAAATTATCTAAATTATATTGTTCTCAATGGTGTTACAAAAGTGCACCTTTCCTTACATCTGTACTGGACTGGTGTTTGTCTCAGACTTTAACTACATCTCTGCTAAGATAAAAATTAACTATTTCATTTTAAAGTAAGTTACTCTAAAATAGCTAAGTGTGTCAGACAGCAGACTATCTTTGGTTAGTCATAGTATCAGTTGAAGTATAATTGACAAAATAAATCATATATTACCAGGCTAATTTTTCTACATATGTACAGTTCACAGAAAGAACTCTAGATTCCCTGCAACTCATCTGTTATTAGCAGCTATTTAGAGAATCATTACAACAACCTCTCACTGCTCTGTCCTTCAGCTGACAGAAGACCTGTTAATAACATTTCGAAGAAATTCATACAGCACATTCCTACTATTTGGTAACATTTGTGAAGTGCCCTGAATCAAGTTACAGTAGCATATCTGCAATTAAAGGTGTAGTCTTTTCAAGTGTATATAATATTCACTGTTTCCACAACCATTCTAGCCAGAAAGCTCATCTGCCTGGAAGAATATTCATAGAATCACAGAATGGTTTGAGTTGGAAGGGACCTTTAAGATCATTTACACAGAATCACAGAATGACCCGGGTTGGAAGGGACCTCAAGGATCATGCAGTTCCAACCCCCCTGCTTAGCAGTGCCACCAAACATACACATTTACTAGATCAGGTTGCCCAGGGCCCCGTCCAACCTGGCCTTGAACACCTCAAAGGACGGGGCATCCACAACCTCCCTGGGCAGCCTGTATTTATTTATTATTTTAATATATTATATTATATTATATTATATTAATATTATATATATATATATTATTTTATTATAGTTTATTACCAACCCCCCCTGCTATAGGCAGGGACATCTCCCTCTGGACCAGATTGCTCAAAGCCCCATCCAGTCTGGCCTTGAATGCTTCCAGGGAGGGGGCATCCACAACCTCACTGGGCAACCTGTGCCGGTGTCTCACCACTCTCACAGCAAAGAATTTCTTCCAAATATCTAGTCTTAAACTATTTTTCAGTTTCAAACCATTTCCCCTCATCCTGCTGCTACATGCCCTCATAAAAAAAATCCCTCCTCAGCTTTCCTGTAGTCCCCCTTCATGTATTGGGAAGCCTCTATAAGGTCCCCCTGGAACCTTCTCCACGCCGAAGAGCACCAGCTCTCTCACTCAGCCTGTCCTCATAGGGGAGGTGCTCCAGCCCCCTGATCATCTTCATGGCCCTCCTCTGGAACTGTGCTTGGGATTGCCCCAACCCAGGTACAAGACCTTGCACTTGGCCTTTTTGAACTTCTTAAGGCTGGCATGGGCCCACATCTCAAGCCTGTCCAGGTCCCTCTGGATGGCATCCCATTCAAGAGAAGCAAATATTAAAGAGTATGAACATAATCAAAGACAGTTTGCTTAAAAGTGAAAATGTATTTGGAGAGTTTGTTTTGTTTCCTGTATCAAGCTTACACTGAAACCATCATATTTTGAAACTGAATAAAAAATAAGAACTCTTCAATTTGCAGTAAAAAAATACTTCAACACTGAACTCATACTTACATTCTGCCACCACTGATATCAGCCACTCTTTCAGAAAAATTATTTCTGGGACATCGGTTATGTGTTAAAAATGTGAGGAGCAAGAATTATCAAAGAAAATTTCAACTATTATAACCTTGTGCCCCAGTACAGGCATATATTTAAATATAGTTTAAGCATGTCATTTGGTTCTCTAATTAAGACTCCTCACAAAACTGAGAAGAAAAAAAAAAGCAGATATTAATCTAGTAATATTTTTCATGTCTTCAGAAAAGCAATGACAATCTTAAGGCAAGATTTTGAAAAGGGTAGTGCTACTTCTACTTTGAAGTTCAAACACTGTTTATGTATCAAATTTGACTGTGACATTAAAGTTTCCTTTGTAGAACATAAGCCAAATTTATTTGCTCTTTAAACTCTACTAGTATGTTGTTGGCTGGAATGTGACCTTTGTAGAACTGTTTCTCAAACATCATTCCAGTGGTTGAAATACCAGTGGCTGCTTTTCGGACAACTCCCAGGCAGTCTGCCTACCTGTCTGCAGTACTGCTATGGCACAACACTGTGCTCTAGGCAGTGTTTTTCTCTCCTGGCAAACGCACGTGAGTTTCAATTTTTGCAACCATTTGTAGTCCACTGACAGATTTATCGACCAGGAAAGTTCATGTCTCCACCACGCTGCCCAAATAGGCTCCGTTTGTTTTGTTCTGTTTTCAGCTGGGCTTCTACCTGACCTCCAGTATTGTAGGAATCATTTTATATCTGCAATTAAATGCTGGAGTAGTTATTTGTAGCTTGCAATTGTCCCCATTTAGAAGACTAACAGCCCAATTGCAATGCTTCTAAATGGGTGCAATTGCAAGTTCAAACTGTTGGGCCTACTTGTAATTATGGGCACAAAATTGGGCTCACTTATATCAGAGGTTGCTGCAGGAGACCACCAACTAAAAAGTAATGGTTCCTTCCCTGGTTGCTGTTTTGTATTGGCTCATTACAGGATGAGAAATGAAAGGAAAAATCTCTTAGTGGGGCAACAGAGGAAATAAATACTTTAAAAAGATTTGAGACTACAAAGAGAGCAACTGGACACCTGAGACAAATGGTCCTAACTGTCTACTAGCTGATCATCCACTTCACATGCAGTTTTATGAATGAGCTTTGTTCCCTTTCATGGCTTTTCTCTTACCGAGGCAGGCAGCAGTCAGAATACTCTGGCCCAGGTACCTGACACAAGGACAAACAAGCTGCAGGATGCCACTTGCCATTTTAATCCATCTGTTGAACCAACCGCTGCCTTCCTTTTCTCCACTGGAAGGAGGCTGATCCAGAAAACGCAAGCTGGAAGTTTGTTCTCCTCTCACATGGTCAAACTGCAGCTACAGTATGACTGCTGTCCCATAAATTTCACCCCACTGGTCCTAATCCATATAAAGAGAAATTTGTCACTGCTTTCTCCTCACTGATCACTTCCCCAGGTAAAAGCTCACTTTTGGTGCCACCATAATCTCCTGTGCATATTTGACTCTCTGCCCAAAGCATACTTCAGGTCTAATGGTGAAAGCTTGACCCTATGAGTGTGTACACCCAGATACACACACATGAGGGGCTTTACCAGCCCTTCATTACCACAGTTGAACACTACAGCACAACTGAAACAGCTCTGCTGCATCCACACGAATTACTTCATAACAGTCTGCTCAAACCAGCACTCCTAATCAGCCTCTGAGTATGTCAAACCACTGCTGTTCAGCTCATCTGCTGATGACATGAGACACATCTGGGCAACAGAACAAAGGGAATATTCTAAACATGCTTATGCTAAGAGGAGAATTAATATTCATCCCCAAAAGGTGCAACTGCCAGCCCAGAACAGTAAATACAATTGACTACCCTACAACAGTAAAGTCTGGGGGACCAGGTTCTCTCAAATCCATCAAAACTAGATTACATCTAGTGAGGATGTGACCATTGAATCCAATACTCAGGTAAAACAAAAATATATTAATATATAATAGCATCTTTTTCAGCATCACTTGCACTGCACAGTGCATCTTTTTGTTTGCGTAGATTCAACAAATGATATTTTAATGTACATACATAATTTATACAGCAAGCAGTAGACTTGGCTGAATGAATGTCAGCCATTGAAGATCCAACATGGTGCATTTTCACGCTTATTACTTGGTACAATAGCAAAGAAGGGAGCATTTAACATATTTATGAACTTGAAATTTCTCTCAAGTCCCACAGTATGGGACTATCACTAATGTTATCACATTTCTTCTTCTATATTCATGATAACAAGTTAAGGACTTATTATGTATACTTCAATCTAAAAAAGGTTTGCTGATCACCTACACTATTCTTGCAAAATCATGAAATTCATCTAGGGAACTTTATTTCTATATCTTGTCCATAATTCTTGTTTATCTGACATACAGTAGATAAGCTGTGTCATGTTTCACACTTTGATATTCTAAAGTATCCAACTAACTTCTGCATAACCTGCTTAAAATGATAACAATTCAAGGAAAAGTAATTCCAGTGGTTTCATCACCATTTTACCAATATATCAATGGTAGAACAAAATTACCATTGTCCTACTTAAAAATATACACAATACCTTTTATTTTTTTTTTAAACATCTTCAGCCTAAACTTTAAATTGCAAGTATGCTTGATGAGTGGAAAGGAATGGGAATTAAGACTCCATGATTCTGTTCTTGGACCTGCTATTCTTAAGGGATATTTCGCTGAGTGCATTAATTAGCTTTTAAGGTTTCCTATTACTGTGGTTGCTCCCATAAGCAAGTCCTTGATTTTAGACAGCAAGAACAAAATTCATTTCATATCAGCGTAATTGCCTCCAATTATCTAGAGCCACCTAGAATTACCTAGTGACTAGAATTGGATGTACTTATTTCTTTCCATCTGCCTTAAATGCGGTTAAGATGCAGGGATTTCTGTTCAGAGGAAGACATCTCTGCAGCTGCTCTGTAAAGTTAAACTTCAGAGATGAATTACATTCCCATTTCCAGTGCTGGGAGGCCTTTGCCTCCCGTTGATTTCAGGAAGAGTCGCCTGTGCTTAATGTCCAAACTAGTGCAGCCCCTTTTGCCGGCCAGCTCTGCTCTCTGTGCCTCCCATCGCTCTCATTAGGCACCTGGAATCTGACCCGTACCACAGAGCAATCACTGCTGCTGCGGTTTGCGATGGCAGCACTTCCACCCTGCTGAGATAAAGCACCTGTTTGGACCTCTTTGACTCTGAAGATTCACTGGAGAAGAGAACCCAAGTGTTTCTGGAGAGCGGGAAGGAAGAAAATCAGTCTTTCAATAGGCTATCATTAGGTTAGTAGTATAATATAGTCATTTTTTGTCTTTGACAACTGATTTGCACAAGGTACAGGCACCATGGGTGACAGCAGGTTAATATGTCCTATGTCCCCACCCGTCTACTTGAGGCAGAAAAGATAAACAGAAGAGGTGATGCCCAAAAGCACCTGGTGACAAGGTGGCCCCTCACTGCTGGTGGGTGAAGGTCCCTAAGGCACTTTCAAGCTGGTTTGCTTTTTATTTTCCTGATTGTTCAGTAATAAAAAAGAAAGCCAAGAAAAAAATAAAAGAGGGGGAAAAAAAAAAAGCCTTTAAAGAACTGAGGCTTTGAGCTTTATTCCCATTTCCTGGGCTAGTGAAACCACCCACTAGCTTACATTGCCCTGAGGCATCATCTTCCCTGAATTCATCCTCACAGGACACCGTTGCTTACAGTTTTTCTATTCTATATAAGTTCTTATAGTGCCCTCATCACTGCAGTAACTGAGTGCCTTCCAGTAGTGCATTATGTGATATGACTAACATCTGTGATAACCAAAGCAGGAGGGAAAAACAGTTAAGAACCCAGTAGCTTTCCCCCTATGTCGCAGTTCACTTTCCAACACTAATAACTTTCTCTCTGTGAATACACAGCTAGATTGTTGTGGTCACGTTTGCAGCCAATCACCAACGTTTCGCTCTCTCCAATGCTGAATGTCTTACATAAGTAATACAGTGCAGGGATCGTTCGCCTTTCTTTCTTTCACTGAAGTGCCAAAGAGTGAGAATTCTTCTTTGTGATTCATTTATATTTATCAATTCAATTATCTTTAGCTATTTAAAGGAAATCAGCCACGAACACAAAAACATGGTAGGCAAGTTAGTCTTAACCAGTGGCATTAGACACACGCTTCAGCAAAAAAAACTGTGTGAGAGACAATATTTAGTGCTCGCTGCTGGTTTTAGGGGAAATTTTTCAGTACTAGACTCCACTATTCAAGGTTTGGGGTGGAGGTTAAAGGGGCACTGCGTTCCCCAGCAGTGACAACTGAATATCTCATTGAGGGGGAACACGCATATGGGAACAATATGCCTGCAGGTCTTTAAAAAGTATGCAATTGCTTTGCCAGAGCAATTGAAATGTAGGGGAAGAAACATTGTGGGGCAGGTGCTGCTGTGAGATGACCTCACACTTGGGACCAAGAGTGAAACATGGGGTCAAAGGTCAAGTGTGACTTTGTTAGAACCAAAAAATACGGTCACCTCCCAACTGCTGCACACCTTGCAGCTATCATCACCACAGAACATCATATGGTTTGTGAGAGTTTAGCCACCATTTAGTTGCACAAGACAAAAATTGCAGCTACCAGTTTTCTGATTGCACTGAATGTTTTCTTAAGAAATGTTGCAGTGTATACACAAGTTCAAAACATCTTTCTTCTTAGGTGTCTTTAAGTGTGTTTGCCCACTGGGACCATGAGAAGGGTGTCACAGTAGCAACTAGAAAATGATTGTAAATAAACAATTAATAATTCAAACATCATTTTGGCATTTGTACTCGTTCTACACAGACATTGCCCCAGAGACTATTATCCTGCTACTTCAGAGGAATTCTCCCTGGCTCTAAGAAGCGCTAATAGAAAGTGAAGAATTTAGGACTGGAGGATGAGAGCAGAGGAGGATTTTGTACTTTTTTGTTGTTGTTGTTGTTGTTTGTTTTTGTGGACTTGCCCTTCAGGTTCCAGGTTTCAAAACCACAGATTTCAAAACAACCCAGTTACTAATTGACCTAGATTAAAATATTATGGAGGGAGTATTGTAGAGAAAATTGAGAAGGCTTTCCTGATTAAAAATTTCCTTTCTTTTTCTCCTAAACTACTTTTTCTTCTGACATTCCAAAAGATGCCAGAAAGTTTTTTGAAATTTATACAAGCATTCCTGGGTGGACTGCAAAAGATTATTAAGAGCATATGCAGTAAAAACACAATACCACAATTAGGATGGGAAATGGAGAGCCTTAGACTTCATCTTGCCTCAAGCAACATGTCCAACAGCAATGAATGCAACACCGAAAGAGGGACAGAGCACAGATGTTCAGACCAGAAGACAAGCCAAGACTTAAAAGATCACCAGCTACAAGACATTTCATAGAAAGCATGCTGTCTCATTGCTCTGTGAGCATTATCATACAAGACAATGCAGACTCTAATTTAAACAGTCAGAGGGAAAGATCCTTACGCTGGATGCCAGTTGGCTACGACAACAATTATGCATCACTGTTCTGACAGTGTTCACTATGGCAAACTGCACTGTGAAAGCAATTATCCCAGAGATTCTGGCATCCCAGAATAAAGATCAAATCAAAGAATCCATCAATATTCTTCCAAGGCCACAAAGCCAGAATGAGAGTCAAGGAAAACTGTAGTAGTGTGGTCAAAGGGAGGTGAGAGCAGACTGCCACCTCTATGGAGCTTGCCCTGCCATGGCTGCACTCCAGGGGCTCCGCTGCAGCCACCTGACCAAGACTCTGGAGGGCTACAGGCCACCACTGCCATGATAACCTGTGCAAACCAGTGCTGCCTTGTGGGAGCCAATGGAGAGGTACTTGCATACACAAGACAAAAATATTTGTATGAACATTGGGAAGTACTAGAAAACTCATGACTTTAGCATTTACAAACTGAAAGAGATATTTAGCTCAGGCTTGCTAGATACAGACATGCTCACAGTTCAAGGAAATTTTCTATTCCAATCCATGTTGCTTCCCACTGCATGTGCAGTGGAAGAAAAGGTAATTCAGCCTACAGGATCCTAGCCTAGCACCCTGCTATTGGAAAGTCATGGGGTGCATAGATGAAGGAGGAGGGAACTCAACCTGATGGCTATCACTTTTATTTCTAATACAACACAAAAAGAGAGGATAAGATTTTCAGTCTCACATGCAGATATTCTCTTATTACTATCTCCGTTACTGAAATACACAGGATAAAATAATTGAGCAAGAACATACCTACAACACGAAGTCAAGGGAAGTCACTGATTACGTGACCTGTGCTTTAATGGGCGTGACACTAAGGTCAGCAGAATCAGGGGGAAATCTCACATAATTTTTATGGCTGCAGCAATAAGGCAAACTCAGTATAATCAGCAGGTTAGAGCAATGGCCACGAACCTAGGAAAACTGGCCCATCTCTCAGTAACACGTATGCTTAATTTTATATTTAGTCCACTGCACAGTAATAACAAGATTTTTGTTTGTCCCATGAGTACTGTGATGTTTCTGTCCATACACCAGTCATATGGCAATTTCATTGAAACATATCTTTGTAACAATCCTTACTATAGTGCAGCCCAGTAGAATGCATTGTCTGCCTCAAATTTTGGTGCAGGCAACTCTGGTCTTAATATTTAGGGGATATTGCTAGATACGAGTGTATCTAGCAATCAACTGCTTGAGGTTTTTGCAGCTGTTCCAAAGACGGAAGGAAGTTTACAGAAGCGTCAAGACAGTCTGAACATTTAAAGAAGGTGAGGTCTATCCTTGCATTTCAGGACATAACCAGTTCCTCCATGGAAAAAGCCTCCATATTTGTGCACCTAAAGTGTTCCACCCTACCCATCCCAATATCCACCCCTACTATAAAGCACCTCCAGTGAATACACATGCCACCCATCCAGTGAAAATTTAATCCAAACAAAAACCTTGGTCATAAACACTATCTGAAAGATTATCTCTTGATGGCATTTGCATTTATAGTCGGTATTAGCAGTGGTGCCTAATGACCAAAGCTGTTTAGGTAAATGAGTATTCTAGCACGTTATGAGGCGTGGTCTATGTACTGGGACTACGCACTTCAGAAAAAAAATACATTGCATTCACACTTTTGCTTGTGCTGTGCATTCTGCTATTATCATCTCTTCCAAGTGAAGATAGCTTGACACCAGCAAATCTGCATGCAAATAATTTTGGCATATTAAAATCCTTCCATAAGTTATCGTAATACATTGTGTGGATCTGTGAGGTGTTAGCTAATATCTGTGATACACAACAGTTACCAAGGCTGCCACATCAGCCTGCATGTGCCAGATGATGGTGTACTTCTCCCAGTTATGCTTTCTTCTAGGATTTCTGGGTTAAGGAAACAGGCAAGATTAGTGCTAGCCATGGAGTCGGAATACACTTGAAGGCATTCAAGACAATTCCCAGAGTTTATTTCGTGTACTTCAGACCCTCAATAGCATTTTATCTGGTTTCTTTCCACAGTCGGTGCCTCTGTAACACCTATATCATTCCCTCCTGCAGGCCCTTACACCTTTTTGGTTAGCTCAGAGAGCAACACTGATCTTTCCCACCTGGACTGCAGCTATCACACAGTGCCTGTCATTCTCATATAGATCAAAAAAAAATGATTTTGCAGGCTGTTGTCCCTGATCCATACCTTATATGTCTGTATTACATAAATGCCACAGATGAGAGCTGCCCACTTAAAAGACACCATCATAATCAACAAGTGGGGGGACATGGGGCACTGCTCAGTCACACCTCCAAGATGGAGTCTCAGCTACTATGTCATCAGCAATGCTTCCTGCAGCACCTGGCACTTTCGCTAGATATTACCTATCCAAATAGTGACCTAATCCAACTCTGCATAACTCACAAGCCGACAAGACAGCAGTGTATGTGCAAACATACGGATTTCTTCTTCCAAGGGAATTCAACATGGTTAACAAATTCTACGCTCCAGGTACTCTTCATCCTACAGCTGCAACTGCTAGCACTTTTATAAAGCTGTCTTAATTACCAGTGACCCTGTGCTCTTCAAATACATCAGCAGTACAAGGGATGATTCAGGATGACAGGGTCACAAGCAGAGGGAAAGAACGTCTGATCCATGCCTCGCTTACATACATCTTTCGCTCATAGTTTGTCTCCCCTAGATTTAAAATAAATCTCGATGTGAAAAATGTTGTTTTCATAGAATTTAAGGAGGCGTGGGTTCTGTCACTGTTTTATCAAAGTTTTGGAAGGATCAGATCTGTATAAGAAATAAGCAGTAGAGTATGTAAAATCGAGGATTTGTGAATCCCAACGGTTGTTCTTCTGGAGAACTCTGCTCTGCAAGAAGGCTGAACAGCACAATTTGAGTAAAGGAAGTGCTACCTCTCTTCTGTTCACGGGGAGCCTCAGAAAGGGAAGGTTTTTCAGCTTCAGCCTAAACTTAACTAATGCCTCTAATTTGCCTTCTTAAATTTCATCTGGATTGGAAAAAAATGTTTCTAACATCATATTAAAAGCTGATAAAGACATCTGAGAACTGTGAGCTGACACAAAAATCCAGCGTCCCAGTTCTTCATTGCTTAAACTCCCAATGTTCTCTAGAAGACTCCTCTTGTCACTGAGAACCTGTGCATGATGGCAACGCTTTTAGAAGAGTCAAGGATACATCTGCTTAGACAAGCGCTTTTCTCTCCTCACCCAGTCCACCACCAGCTGTGCCCTATTCAGCAAACAATAAAATTGGAGTCAATTTTACTGCAGTAAAATTTAGAAATTATTTACTGCATGCACAGACACCTTGCTAAATAAAAGCTTCTATACAACATGCAAAATAACCTCATCACTCCACTCCAAAACCAAGATGTCTGAGACATCTACCATGTACCTCCAAAACCTGATTACCCTCCTCTGTCCTATGACAGAAATTCATGAAATTCATGAAATTCAAAACATTTTCAAATATAAGAAAATAATTCAAACTTCAGGTGTTCTTAATTCATAAATCTAAATTTATTCATAAAGCTCACTTAATCATGGAGCATGCCTCAGCATGCCTCTCTTTAGTGACATAACTTAAAGAAATTCTCTAAAGAAACAGGAAAAGGTGACAGACCTCTTCCTCCTGTATAAAGAAGACTGAAGGAACTTAGCAGAGAAGTTGAAGTGATTCTGCCATTGATCATATGAATTTAATCAAAGAAGAAGAGCCAAAGGCCTCAGTCCAACAAAGACTTAAATGTTTGCTCAGCCACGTTGCCATACAGTCAACTAAATGAATAGTCACGGACACAAAGAAAAACTCAAATTTTTGAGAAAATTTGTCCTTTGACAATGTTTTTTATCCAATTTCTGCAGACTGCCTAGATGACTAATGGAAAGAAAGCATTAAAAACAAAAAACAAAAAAAAGCTATAAATCCACCAAAATATAAAAAATAGAGGGAAACACCAGGTATGCATGGTACTTTGTGTAACTTTTTTTCTAACTCTTTTCAGAGCTACCTGAATTTCAAGAGCATTTTGTCCCTCTGTCGTCATAACCTCATCCAAGCTCACAATTAAAGCTATTTAGTGGCTACTGAAATCACTGAGGGTTTTTGATAACATCACCAAATGACGCCAGAGCCACCTGTTTGCTGTAATAAGAATCCAGCCACTTGATTCTTCACCCATTGTGACAATGGGATTCTTTCTTACTTGTAGCAACCAACTTCTGTAATGTATTATTTTAGCTGTTATAACAAACTCTCTCTTCAATATTTGCCCATATTTCTCCTAAGTCTGCCTGATCTGTGTATAAAAAATGAAGACAGATAAGCTTTAAGTGGGCACAAAGCAAGCAACCTGTTTTGTTGTTTTTGGGGGGGTTGTGTTTTTTGTGTTTTTTAATTTTTTTTAATAGAACTGCTTGTTTTCTTTTGTCTACGGTATCCTCTAGACAATGGAAACACACTGGGATCAGTTGAATTAAAGCAAAAGAGAAGGGCTCATAACACTAATATTAAATTAGTAACTCTTTTTCTATTCATTTTAAAATAGAAATTGCTCATGACCAATGCATTCTTTTCTCCTTGGGAAAGTCTGAGGACATACCAATGGGGGAGACATGGCAGCCAGACTCAAAGACATCAAAGGACAATCCAAATGGCCATAGTCCCAAAGCACTCAGAAACACAACAAAGTAAAAATAACAACAGAATCAAATAAACTTTGTGCATGTTCATCTCAAGCATATCAATCCCACACAGGCATTATCAAAACAGCAAAAACAAGGGGCCTGCTAAGACAATGACCATTCGTGTGAACACTAGATGAGCTTTCATTTTGCAACACAGGCAACTCTGAAAAGTGCTCAGACTCACCTGCACCTTCCTGTCACTTCCTTTGCAAAATACCACAGAAAAAGCAATTTCATGAAGTCTTGATTCCGTTCTAAAATCATCATTTCTTCCCCCCCCCCCCCCAAGAAAAAAGCAGCAAGTTTTTCTGCAGTGAGACCAATTACTGGGGAGGCTACAGGACAGCCTTCATACATACGCACCTCACCTAACTATGCAGAAGGCAAGCAACAAAATTAAAAGACTCTGAACCCCTAGCAGATCATCGGAATGAGATGAAAGAACCTCCATCCAGAGCACCCATATTGTCCATATTTTTTCCTGCATCCCAGACCCATACAACAGACTCTATGTATTATCAATGGGCCATGCTCCCCCGTTCCCTCCTCCCCCAGCTAAATAAATACATTTGCTCTCGAGCAGGAGCTATAAAGTGCAGCTGTGAGCAACCTGCCAGTCTCACCACACACCCAAAGCCAGCACAAACTCTGTTCCCTCTGCAGCCTCTGACTCTGGAGCCCAGCTGCACCTCTGCTGCCCCTGCACCGTGACCACCAGCACCACCCATGGGTGCCCACTCTGCCTCCTTTATATGGCCCCAGCAGAGCATTCCCCACTGCCACCACTGAGGCGCACAAAAGAAAAGTGGGGCTTACTCATATCTGCCTGCTTTACATGTAATAATCTTGAACCTTTTGCTCATCCCTAAGCGTTACACTTCTTGCTAGCATCAGTCTGAATACGCAAAACAGAGCAATCCCTAAAGAAAAAGATGTGTCACTGTCAAACAATTAGCATTAATGAACTGACCAAAAATGAATTTAGGGTTCTGCCTCACTTCTTTCTTCAAAATCTGGTTTGATTTTCCTGCCGCCCCCTCCGCCTGGCTTCTCACCCATTAAAAATAAAATAGCATTACTTTTTCAGCTCTGCTTTCTCCAGGCAGATTTGGCTCCCTCCAAAGTCTCTATGATTAAACACACAGTAAATAGTTGTCAGGCCAAAATTCTCTAAGCCTGTGACTTTTTTTTTTATGCCAATAAATCCCACTGCACCTTTCCCTTCAGCTGCCCTCAATTTCCTTCACTCTTTTAAGACTGTCGCGTGCATCTGGACCTGGCTCCCTCTTCCAATGCAATATTCTCCTTCTTTTTGAGATTTCTCTCTGAAAACCTGCAGACCATGAAGACTATATGTTTTCTGAAATCTTTGAAGCAATCTAAACATTTGATCGCTTTTACATTTCGTGGGTTTTTTTTTTTCTTTTGGCAGAAAATCTCCAACCTGAAAAAAATCAGCTTAAAATGATAAAAATATTGGTAACGTTCTTCTTGTCTAAAAAGGGAAAACTGAAACTGAAAGCAATGGATAAAATAACATATTGGCCAATCTGAAATCAAAAAGCTGACTGCATTTGGCCAATCTGCAATGCAAAAGTAAAATAAAAAAATAATAAAAAACACACACATTATCTGCTGGCATGGAAGCAGCAGATCTACAGCTTGTGAAAGGTAATACAATTTTTGAATATCTTTTTGTTCCAGCAAAAGATCCCTTTCACAATGTGTCCGGTACATCTGTGTTTTCCCTCATGTGAGCCAGAAGCACCATGGGGCAGACACAGTCTTTCTCAATGTATTTCTCTCAGCAAGTATTTAACTTTTTTTCTGTGGTGTAAAAATACAGCGTAAAGTGACATGGTCGATTCTGGCCATTTAGCACAGAGGAATTTAGAAGTAGTAAATAATAAAATTTTATTAAACAGAGATGACCAGAGTGAGTATAAATGCGTGCTCTAAGCCCCTCTTTTTCCTTGCTCACCAGATCATTACTCCACACAGCCGTTAGGAGAATGAAAGCTTTTGAAATAAACAAAGTGCTGCTGTCAAAAGCAGAATAGTCTAAAGTGCAGAAATTAAAAGAGTAAATGGAACTGGAATTACCAGGGGGATAGGAAGGAGATAAAATGTGTATCTAGCAGAATTTGGGGTCTAGCCAGACATGTATTTTGCAGCAGCTATGTCAGGGAGACAGATTGCTGCCCATTGCTCTTTGCTGCCCCTACTGATCCGCTGGCTGTGTGAGCACTGCCGGGCTTATTTCAGTCAAAAGAGTTCAGGTTAGTTTAGATAAACAGTAAGTCTTCACTAATCTAGTGCATTTTGAACAAAATTGGTTAGAGGAAGCTTGTATGAGCAGCACTAGTAGCAGCATTGCAGGGATTTGGGACTGCTGATAACCACCCAGAGACAGGCTGCGGTTACTAATATCTTCCACCAGCACAGCTGAAGCTGGAAGAGCACATCTGTTCACCTCCTGAAGAGGACTAGATTTCTGGTCTGCTAATCCCATTTTCCACTACATATTCAGTCAAAATAGCCACTAAGTGACTGGAGATCCCTCTGTGCTCAGGGTTTTCTTCAGTAGCATTAATTTGGCAAAAGTAGCCAAAGAGAAAAGCAATGTTAGTGTTTGGAGCCTGATCAAAATGGGATGTTTAAACGGCATAGCAGCACACTGCTCCACTGTATCTCATCTTTTGCTGCTCTTAATACTGAGTTCTTAAGTCAGGCATCTCCATGCAGCTTTAATTTAGTCAAGGGCCAAGCAGCTATGAATTAAGGAGACACAGGGCTGGAGCTTCCAGCAATCTGTTCTCTCCCAAATGTCCAATTAGAAGAGATAACACATTTAGAGATAAATTCCTGGCAAGAGCTGAGGATGAGATTTTGCTTGAATCAACAATGTGGTCAACAGTTGAGAATGATATGTGAAAATAATGCAAGACAAAGATCTGAAATGTTTAAACAAGAGATCAGTTATGGGCCTCTCCGAGGTGGTAAAGGTAAATTATTAAAAGAATTTATAATTACATTCATGCCTAATTATTAATAAACAAGGATGGGTAACAGATGCTGCGGCAGATTTACACTTCCTAAGGAAATAAGAAGAATTATAGAAGAAAATCAAGATCAGCAAAATGATTAAATCAGGAAACTGGAGTGTCGGTAGGTGTAATAAATAAATAAATAAATAGATAGATAGATAGATAGATAGATAGATAGATAAATAAATAAGCTTTTGTCAAATTGTTTGGGAAGAAGCAGATTCCTTTTCAGACCTCAAAGGCTGTGGTAAACTGAAGAAGGCTGACACAACACCCATTGTGAGAAGAGAAATAACGGAAGTTTCAGTTTTGGACCAATGTCATTCTCTTGACTTCACCAGCAAAGAATGAGTTGCACATAAGAAGAAATTGATATCTCATTTCCTCATGAAATAATCCAGATCAAGATAATGGAGACATTGTTGGAAAAGTTTAAATGATAATACTTAGAAAAATTAGCAACAAAACGCATAATAGAAATCAAGCCAAGTAAATTTGTCTGAAAGCATTAAAGGAGTAACAGTGGGGCAACTCTTCACTAATTTTGTCCCAGATGAGATCTGAGGAAATATTAGTACAATATGCAGCACCATTCTGATTAGGAAATAAAGTGCTTGAGAGAGAAACTAATGCAATGGCTTTGATTGTTAAGACAAGAAATATTTGAAATTGGAGGGAAGTATCATGAAGGTATGTATTTGTAAGAATATTTCTTTTATATTTATGACCTGGAGAAAAAAAACATTGCTGAAGAAATTACTGGCATTATTACAGATACAAGCAATAAGACTGATAGATGAAAATGTGAAGTGATAACAGAAATTTGCTTGTACTAGAAAATATAACCAACCTATTAATTGCTGGAAAACAAATCTTGTGACAACATTAAAGAAAAATATTTCTTCAATGTGAAAGTAGAGACTATATAACATGAAGAGGAAATAAATGAAATATAACCAAAATCTACAGGGTTTTTTTCCTCAAGTTCAAGATTTATTTTTCTTTTTCCAAAAAAGGAAGGCACTTCAAAGACTTTCACACACAGCTACAGCAGCCTCACAAAAAAAGAGCACTAATAATATGGTCCAGCATGCAGAAAGGCATACTCAGCATCTCTACCTGCCCTTACTTAAATAAATATGTTACAAAGCTCCGTTTTGGTGAAGCCCATTTGGCATTGCAATTTCATCAGCAAGAGCACTGAAGTCACTTTCTGGTTCATCGGCACAACAGCACAAACTGGCCAGGGTAGAAGCAGTGGAAGTCACCGACTACTGTCAGTTTTTAATTTTGGTGCGGTCACAGTCAGAAGGCATTAGGTCCTCCACAAAATCAAGAGCACAACATAATGCTTTCTCACAAGGACACTGCCACACCTTGCTTGCAACATATCTCAAAAGAACTGAAAGATCATTTCTGTTCAGTTTTGATCAGACTTGAAAACCAGCATTTATCAGATACCTTAGTCTACTCAGAGCTTCACTAAACTTCCTGATAGGGTATTCTCTTTTCAGTAAGAAGCTGTAATAGGCTTACAGCCAATGAAGAGCAATATTTTGGCTTATGTACTGAATTCTTACAGAAGATATTGTCCCCTCAGTACAGAGAGGAAACAAATCTTTATAAATTCAACACTGATGAAAACAGTTATTCTCCATAGGAACAGTTTGTAGTAGGTCACTTAATGCTTTCCATCCCTTAATATCCATTCAGACCACTTCTCCCATTACATTACAATTACTTCTGTCCAATCACACAATAAAAAGCACTCAATCTCCCTTTTGCATATTCTAAATCCCACTTTTTCATTCATCCCTAAAAATACCCAACCTTACTGTTTTTCCCCCATCCATTTGGCAACTGCCATGGTTATGTGCACGGAAAAACATTATTAGGAAAGTTTAATGGATTTTAATTGTTTTCATTACAAATGTTTCTCCCCTTTGAGGGAAAAAAAAAAAACAAACCTCTAATCATATTGTCTCATTGCTCACTCTTAACTCTTCTTCCTGTTATCTCTATTATTCTTTCCTTCTGTTCATTCTTCTTCACATTCTGCTTCCCCAAATACACCTACCATGCCATTTACTTTACTCTTTCTTGCCCTGCAGGGAAGCTCATTGCTCTCCCTTTCCCATCTCTTGATGATGTCACTTCTCCTCTAACAGAATCTGCCATAAAATCCATCTCCACCTCCTTGCTTCCTACAAACCATATGCAAAAGCAATAGCAGAAATTGGAAAATGTGGTAAATGGCCCCTACCAGTGATCAAGTCCCGGCACATGATAGGTAAGTACTCAGATGAAAGGACATAGTCTGAAAACCTTTTGAACTGATAGATCCTGTTTCTAGCTGTAAAGAGCAAATGAAACACTGGTAGCTGTACCCACAGCCTGATGGCGCCTACAGGCTGCATTCAAAACTGTGATCTCAAAAGCATTTTGGCTGCTCCACACAGTAAAGCTGGTCTTCATCAAGACACCCCATGGTCCAAACAGCCACAAACAAGACAACAGAAACATCATTACAAGGTCATAAGATTTACCCATGATGATGAGACTTAAATGCAAAGAGTTAACAAGTTGAACCAGTTGTATCCTGTACCTGGTTTGAGTGCCTGTAAGTGGAGAAGTGCAACACCAGCCCTTTTCTCTAGAAACCACAAGTTCAGCTCTCAGATGAAAAGAGAATCTGTAGTTCAGCACATCTAAGTGCCTCCAACTTCTGATCTAACTGAAGACACACCGTATCCAGGTATATCCTCCACTGCAACTAAGAGAAACGCCCAGTGCTTTTGTTTGACTGCTCCTATTCCCCCTAATGAGCATCACAGATCTTCCAACCAAGTCCATTCTGACACCATTTGACTGAACATGTGCAGGATAGACTTCTCACACCTTCTGAGATGCTTATTTTAGCATAAGAATAAATTTCTCAAGAACACTGAAACAAATGCAACCAATATTGAGTAGGATATCGTGCTTAATTAAATTAATCTTTATTAATAAAATAGGGGAAAATATGCATGGCTAATACTGCAATTTTTAAGCTTTAAGAAAAAGGTCTTTTTCCCCCCCAACTAGCAGTAAGATACAAGGGAAAATTTATCTTGTGTATTATCTAATAGGCCTTCCAGAACTAAAGACCACAGGAGGTAAGGCTAACAAAATTAATATGCAAAGAAGTTCAGCACTAGGGACCCATAATTTTCTTACAAATGGTTTCACTTTAAGGATGAAACAACACAAGACAATACCAATTTCTTTCTTTTTTTGCAAATAGATGATGCTTTAAAAAAATTAACACATGACAGCAGGTGGGAAGAAACTGGAGAAGTGAATATTCAAAGTAGAGAGAGACTACAGATTTGATTTACTTAACATTTTACTAACTGGTTTGAATTCTCTGATATATGAAAACAATGTCAGGAGATATATTTAATTAAGACAAGACTGGTTGTCATTTAGACATGAAGTAAACATTTAACACATCTAGTGAATTATTAAAGCGAATGAAAAATAATCTGACCTTCAGAAAGTAGGATCATAAATAACAGGGACTTCAGAAATTCTACTTGGCCATGTCTGACAATTCTGTTTGTTTTTTTTCTTCTGTTTGGATTAAATAATAACTGAACAAAACAATCATTGCCAAATGCATTATTAAGTAGAGAGGGTTTCAGTGGCAAAGGAGCACTTCTATTGCAGCAGTAGATTTATAACACATTTGTGTATGTAAGACTATTATGAAACGTGATAAGAGAAAGTTAAACCATTCTTGCTTTTGTGAATGGAATTAACATTGGCATTTAGGGTTCTGTACTTAATATCTGCTTGGTAAGGTGTCAGCCATAAGTAGGTATTGTTTCTCTTGTAGCAGAGACCTCATTGCGGTTAGATTTCAAAAATACATGGCTGCACCCCAGGAAACAGTTCAATGTAATAATGTTCCCATCAATTCAGAATAGGTGAGCATCAGACAAGAATCAGAGGTAACAAATCAGCTCAGCATAATTCAAGATTTTAATACTGAGACTCTGAAAGAAGACAAAGGTTATGTGTCCTGGCCTAAATATCCCATAATTATGTTTCCATACGTCAAATGTAGTGTACAATGGCATTACAATGTACTGATAAAATTTATGCCCTTGAACCCTCATTTAGAGCTGGGTGCTATTTCAGCAATGGAACACTGTAACAAGAACACTGTAACTAATCCTGCAGGACACCCATTTGAAATGGCTTTTGTTCATTTTTATCATCCTTACGCATTAGAACAGCTTAGGACTTAGTCGATACATCTTTGAAAGACATCAGAAAACACTCCTGATAAGGATGGCAGAATTTTTTTTACCTTTAGCCTTCACACATTGAAAAGGTTTCAAATTTATACTGTAGAAAATAGTATAAATATTGCATTCACTGTTGTGAATAGCAATTCAGCATGCAATTTAGTAGGGGCAATTATATGGATAACTCATGACTATTGCGATTCTTCACATTTGTACAGGTGTTTGCAGGACTGGGAACAAAGATCATTCTGATATACTTTCCCCAGAATAAAACTTTTTTTTTTTTTAAGGGAAAAGGAACAGGCAGAATGTAGGGGCTTTTTCCCCATAAACCACTAATGTCACAGTTTAAATTCCATGTGAATCTTCCATTCTCATTTATATTTTGTATTACAGTCTGCAAAATTTAAATATTTAAGAAGAATCTCAGTGGAACTGTGCTTGAAGTAAAGCATGACTCAGTATAAGGATAGGAAAGATGCATGATTTTATAAGAGAAAAATCAGGTGAACGGGTCCCTATCATTCTAAGGCATACACAGTAAAGTTTCTGCATTCATCTATGTGAATTTTCAGCAGTCTTACTGAGAAAGCATGTGTTAGTACCAAACCAGACCTTTTTACTAATAAAACAGCTCTTAAATCATCTTTAAGTAGAACAACATCCTAAAATTACTGCATTCCTTGAGCAAGGAGCCCCATCTCCCTTTCCTGGATGTGTGCAAGGCCAGGATGGGTGGGGCTTTGAGTAAACCAGTCTAGTAGGAGGCATACCTGCCTATAGCAGGGGATTGGAACTGGATGATTTTAAGGCCCCTTCCAACCCAAACCATACTATAATTGTAGTGACAGTAGCAGCTCAGTGGGGAAGTTGTACATGTGGAAGTTCTTCCAGGGTTGTTCAGCCCCAGTACATGCTCCTATAGATGGCTGTGCTATAAACCTGTGGTTTGGTCAGTCCTGCACCTTGTCTTATTCATCCTTGCTTCATTTTGTTTCCTTCATTTTAAATATTTTCAAAAATTAATTCATCAACTTAAATCTGAGAAGACGTGTTTTTAAAATAATTGCGCTTGTGATTATCAGTTCTTAGAGCCTTAATTTAGAGCTTTAGAGCCATAACAACAATAGCAACAAAAATAAAATGCATTATTTATAAATTTATAGCATTGTACATTCAGATACTTTTAAAAGACTAAAAATCAAGCTCCATTTGTTCGATATAAAAAGGCTTTGAAGTGTAATCTCTGGGTTGATTGATGTACTACATGAAGTCTTTTTTTTTTTGCTTGCACTGTACAAACATATCAAACATGCTTGATACTGCTCCGAGTACAAATAATTTCTTCTGTTTCTCTTTGCACTCGATACATTATCTTCTACCACATTAAATAAATTAGCGTAGGCAATTAGGCAATATAAAATTGAATTACTTTGTACATGATCAAATTAATTATAAATCAACTTTTCCAATGCCATAAAATATGAAAAGCTAATAATAACAACTTTTACAGTATGCTGTAATAGTTGAAGAATCATATGCTTTTAAGGAGAAGGAAGAGAATAATGAAAAAAGCTCAAATTAAATACAGTGTCACATTTGGGGGCTGGGGGATGCTGCTTTGATTTCTATAAAGTGTAAACCTGTAGTCAGAAACTGGAATAAAGTTGGCAGGTTAGAGGAGACTTGTTTAGAAAAAGAAAATTATTTTCCTAGTCAAATGGCTCTCATAACATGAGGAAAACGTAAACTCCCTAAAGTTTGCAAACTTAGGGTGTTTCATTTAAAAGACAATTCTTGATTCAAACACAACACAACACTTCTAGGTGTTTCTGTGACGCACAGTGCAGAACAGCATCACACCCCAACACCCAACAGCCACACATAACATTGCTATGTGGAATTCCCAACACAGCCGAAGTTCTTTTATGCTCAGTAACACAGCAGAGGTTTTTTTGTTTATTTTTTGTTTTGTTTTGTTTTTTTCTGGGAGAATGCAGTGTCTCTTTGACAATAGATCCTTACTTCTGGTTGTCACTAAGCATCCAAGGTAAAGGTCACAGCATCCCAGCACTCCCAGAGCTCCCCCTGAAAGTCCCATGCGAACAACAGGGCAGCATATTTACATGACCTCTTCCTTCCCAGACATCTCCTTAGCCACAAGCTTTCCAAAAAGGATAGGGACAAGAACAAGCTGGTGACATTTCTAGCTCACATCCCTGCCCTCTCCTAAAGTGGATAAAATCAGCCACCTCAAGCACCAATTACAGGAAGAATCTGGGGGAAAAACAGAAAAAAAAAAAAAAATCAAGTCCGGAGTTTTCTCAGACTTCCCCATAAGAAAAGATGCTGCACTGTTAATGGTCTTCCCTTTAAGAAAGGTTGCTTCTCCCTTTCTGTTAAAAACACAGTTAAGCCTGTCCCATTTTGCTGAAAGAGCGAGGATGCTCTAATGTGGACCATGTAAGTATATTAAAGAATGTCCAAATGCTCATTTCTTTCTTGCTCACTATTGTCAGCTAGAGCAACTGTTTGATATTCTTCCTGGTTTCTTAGCTGCCTCCGCTCTTTAACCTCCCTTGAAATTAAGAGGCCGTTTCTTTTTCTCACAGTTGCTGTAAACCATATTGTGAATTTTTTTTAAATCACTATTCAAAAACATTGAAGCATTAAACCATGCATTATGTTACCCTGGGTCCAAGTGGAAACAAGCAATTATTGAGCCTCCAAATTGTGGCAATACTTACACAGGAGCCAAAAAGAAACTGTGAAGAAAATCTGCACATTCAAGATGCAAAATGAGACTTATGCCGAACTGGACTCAATGGAACACAAAATATTTGCTTTCTTTATGAGAAGGCAAACTCATAACTGTTTATCCTCTGAGATGTGTGGAATACGGAGTTTCAGATTTATTTTTACAAGTAAGATATGTGGTGTGTCTATCTTAAATTTGTAACAGTCTTGGGCTATATCAGTCTTGCAATTATTGTAGCGTAATTTTCCCTATCAACAAATAGTGTGGACTTACTGTTTACCTTTCTGTTGATTTTATTTGCCAAATTATATACCAAATGGTCCCATGGGCTTGCTGAATATATGGGTGCTAACAATGAAAAATGTGCATAGTTTTAATACCAACTTTGTAAATTGCCTTAATAATAGCTTGTATAATGTAATAGTATTTTCAACCAGTACTTTTAATTTCTAGCTCATAAAGCCTTTTCATTGAACCCCAAGGGTGTAGCAATAAAAGTAAGATTTAATTTTGTATATAATGTGGCCTAAATTAGTTTTAAAGCAATAGGAGAAACATGCAGCTCAAAGAGATAAGACTGAAATTATTATAACTTGATGAAATTTCCCGTAGCAAAATTAATCATTATTTCCATTTTAACATAATTTGACATAAAAAAATATAAGACTAATGTAGATCTAATCAAGGTATATATATTTTAAATGACTTTACTATAAATTATAGTAGGCCATAAAAAGTGATGCAAATCATATGACAGTGAATGTTTTGAAGACACTTCTGAAGATTAGGTTAAGTATACTATTTATTCCCTGGTATGAGCTAATGAAGAAATACCACCTAATAACAACATTGTATATTAACGTTTATATTTATGGCCACAACTGGAAGTTCAAACCCAAAACTTGACATCACAATCTCATGGTTGTCAGTCTTTGCATGGTTGTCAACTGTTTGTGACATTTGGCCATTTTGCATCAAAGTGTCTCTCCTGGACTCACATGGCTGTGGAGAGAAAATCTAGCAAGTATGAATGATAAAGCAGCTGAAAAGAGACAGAACTTTAAAACAGTCCAAAATTATCTTCTCAGACTCCATTTTATCCATTTATTATGCTCGTCCTTGTTCAGAGGCTTTATGCATTCTTGAAGGTTCAGGCTTGGTAACCATACCATGGATACAAAAAATCTTCCAAGTCAACAAGCTAGTGGGAATTCACTTGCTTTATAAGGAAGGATTTATGTTAAACTGGGATTTATTTTTTAAGTGCACAACATAAAGCAAGGCCCAACATCTCTGCTGTTCTGATGGCTCTGACTTTCTATAGGAAGATGTTAACCAGTGCTGGATGCTTTGTGCTGTAAATAGTTCGCTATGGCCTAAAGAAGGGAGAGATTACAGCTCTCCTTGCAGCTAAAGCTGCTAGAACTTGAAATCAGACAAGTACAGGAAAATGAGAGAGAAGGGTTTTATGAGGATATCAGCAGTATTGTCAGAGTTATTGTCAGTGTTTGCAACTCTGTCTTGAATGTTCCAGACACGTACTAAAAGTTTGTTCTGCTATTGCGTTATATGATGATCTCAGCTCTGTGTCACCTGCACACCTGGCTTTTACATGCAATATTTTGAATTTTGGTTACACATGAAAAAAAAAAAAAAAAAAAAAAAAGACCTTTATCAAAACCATCAGTGACATACAGAAAGGAGTGACAGACAGACAGACGCTGCCTCAGTGTGTTCCAGCAGCAATGTACCCAGCTACTTCTCCAAAGCAAATGGCTGCTTCACAGTTCATCAGGGGATTGGACTTTGAAAAACTTTGTCAGAAGAATCCCACAAGTTACTGTCTCTGGCCAAGGGCAATTAGAGTAAACGGTAAAACTCCCCCTCAGTTTCAGTGTGAACAAACTCAGGCTCATCAAAAGTGGCTTTGTAGAATATCCTCTGTCAGTGTTTCTTTTTTAAAGTTCATTTCATCTTTGTAAGCCTTATTGATTTCTACAGCTGCTGCTGCTATGACCCCAGGAATTGAATAACAGGCAGCAGCTCCTGGAACAGCACCTTCCAGCCCCAGGTTTCACATACTGGGTATTTTGAATAGCTAAACAGCTTCATTAACTATTTGTGTTTCTGAAACCTTGCAGCATATTCAGTGCAAGCAAAAACATGTTGCATATCAAGCAACATGAAGTACTATGCACATAAATTATACCTGCACATTTATATACACCGGAAGGAGGAAATTTTAGCTGCACGTTACCATCATTCCTATTATCACAGCCCATCACTTGATGGGGTTGTGGGAAGTGGTGGTCTGGCTGCACTCCCCAGGTACTAAGAAGCCCTGGGCGAGCAGCTGCTGCCTGTGGGCACAGCCAGAGGTGAGGGCACAAGTGGTATCACTTTCAGCTCCATCACCGCAGAGCCCAAAAGGACAGCTGGATCATGGAGGCAGAAATAGCTAAAGTTCAGAAAGTTGGGTAAAGCATAAATGAAAGGCAAAAAGAAATACTTGTTTAACAAAGTGTCATATCTAAGCGGGAGTTAAATTTATCTGTGATTTGTCCACACAATTAACTTGATTTACCTCAATGAGATTGTGTGAGTGGATAAGGCTAACAGACCTAAAAATTCACCACTCAATTTTTAAAAAGTATAATTTATTAAAATATTATCCATCTCACAAGGTGATTTCTTTCCCTAACATATTCTGAGTAATGTTATTCTACAATGAATTGAGCACAGCCATGGAGTGCCCTCCTGCCCAGCCACAGCAGCCCCATGTGTAAGAGGAGCAGCAAAGCCATAGATCAGTCTCTGGACATTGGTCATGCATCCCCACTGAAGCATTTTCACAGACTGACCATGAGTTACCGACAACACACCTCAACACAGTATTAATTTCTATCTGAATAAATATTTTTTTTTCAGTAGGCTAGCAGATTTTACTGAAAATGCACTTTCCTTGGTCACTCAATTGATTTTTGTGTTGAATTTGGCACTGCAAACAACAGTTGTGGCCAAATTGCCACTAGAAGGCAACTCAGGAGGACAAAGGCAAGTTTAAACGAGGATTTCTTATTTGTTTGTTGTTGCACTGCTGGCAGCCACCAAGCAGATGGGAAAGGAGCATCACCCAGCATTGCTTCTCTTGCTGGGCCACTGAAGTGGGTGAGCACAGGCCCCCCCAAGCAACATTCAGTGCCAGAGCTGAGCTGATGCTCTGGAAGAATTTGTAAGCATTGCCAGTTTTTGAAGTGCTGCCAGTTTGCCTTTAAATTAGTAAGGGCTGTTTTAATATTTCCTTTCTGCTTTGGTAGAGATATTTTTGGTTGCACTCAAAAGAAAGCTACAATCCTTGAAAGCTTATTTTGGTTTCCCTTTCTCATCTGTAAAACTTCCATTCATCCAGACTGGAAGTAGAAAGAGTATCTTGCTATGCAGAGTGATCAGTTACAAATGATAAATAGCAAGTAGCAAAGTGCTGAAAATCCAAGGCATTATGATCAGCTTGCAAACATACTTTGTGCTCAGCATTTCACTAAAGTGCTCATTGAGCAATCATGAATAATGAACACAATAGTATTAAAAAGAAAAAATACAACTTTGTTCAGTTAAAAACTGGCAAGAAAAAACGTCAAATAAATTATTCCATATGATCAGTTTTCCCCTCCAGTTACTGCTTTACCCTCCCCTCCACAACAAGAACCACCAGGACCTGCCTGCTTTTTTCCTCAAGTTTTTTGACTATCTGCTGGAGTCTCCCCTTCTGCCTGCAGCCCTGGTTTGCCCCACAGCAAATATTCAGTTGGCTGCAGCCAAGCTGCCCTCTACGTGAGTGCTCCAAGCTCACCGAACAAGTATGCTGAATTTCCAGAATGCAGAATGAGCTCCCTTATTTCATCAGAACTAGGCTCATACCAATGCCCAGATTTAAGCCTGAGATACCTAGCAGCTCCCTCATGGGGAATGAGATGAAAAGAAAGAGTTAAAATTTCACTGCTTTAGACAAAACACATGTATTTGTTCAAGGAAAAAAGTTATAACGAGAAGATATGCATGCCTGATGATGAATGAAAGCCTGTTTGTACCTAATGTATCGAAGAAATTGTTCAAGAGCAGTTAATTTCACCATTTCAATGTCTTTATGAGTTATCTGCCACAGAAGTACTTGTTTTAAAAAGATGAGTTGCCTGGCAACCACTTTAACGTAGAGCAGCTGACTTTCCTGAACTTTGGGAAATGTTTTATTCATCAGCTGGTTTTCCGTGCTCACTTCCCTTCATTTCCAAATTCCCTTTACTGATTGTTTACATGCTTTTTACATTCTGCAGAGCAGCCTCATGGTCTATCCAGGACCATGCAAGAATGGACAACGCTCTTTTCATTAGTCACTTTAAAAAATAATAAGCATTCATGTTGTAATTTTTATTGTATAAATACTCATAATACGACTGGACCTAAGCCAGTCTTATGGTGATATAATGTTTGGATGAGAAGTGTGGGTTTTTTTGGTTTGTTTTTTTTTAAGTTAATTAATTTTAAAAATAATTTTAAAAAATGAGGGATGTTGCACACCTCCAGGAGCTGCACAAGAATCTGTTGACACCAGTTTTATCGTAGGGAATTGAGACACTGGTAAAGAAAAATAAATTAAAACATGAAGTGTTTTGGATTATAACCCTTGGAAAAAATACAAGAAATTGAGCAACAGCAACAACAACAACAGCAAAAAAAACTAAGGGAAATATACAGAAGAGAAGTTCTTGCCAATAATGAAATGCTCCCAGGGGAATTAACAGCCATCTCTCATTCTGAGCCTTTTCCTCTATAATTTGTATGGCAATGCAGAACCTAAACAGACCAAAAGAAAAACACTGACTTTTTGAAGCCTTCATTATCAAACACAGTTTGATAAGGCACCCTCATGAGTTGGTTTCTCCCAGTTCTCCAAGTGGGGAAGGTAGTGTTTGATCTCCAGCTAGGGGACCACAGCTCTTGAAGGGCACATGCAGGGCAATGCACATCCAGGCCTTGACCTGACGAACTTCAGTAGGGCCTGTTTTTTTTGGATAACAGTTTAGAGTACGGTATTGATGCTCTGAAAGAGGCTCATGGTGATTCAACACCCCTGAACCTAAGTAGGAGTGCTTCCTATTTGAAGCAGCACCAAAAATGCACGCTGCTCATTTTCAGCTTTCTTGTCTAGGATGGTATTCTTGTTTACAAATCATTTAAGTGTTCTTTAAAGGTGTAAGAAAACAGCACTTCTGAAAGTAAATGAAAAAAGAGGCAAATACAAGTGATATGCCAGGCCTTTGACATTGCAAACATGTTCTGGTTGTTCAACTTGATGCTTTTTCTTCTGGTTCTGACTTATTATTTTTGAACTAAGTTAAGAGAAATTGTTTACTACTTAAGAACAAACAACTGCAAGCCATATTTGTCAGCAAAACTGCCCAACAGTTCTCCTTATGAGGAGAAAGAAATGAACTTCAGTGTCCTCTGAGAAGAGCCAGAGAGGGGTGCAGGCCCATGCCCCGAGCAGCGTAGCTAAGTCTCATCCTAACACCAATCAGGCAGAGCTCTCATGCCATGCGAAATGGCACATGAGCAGACCATTTCCATCATCACACTCAAACATTTACTGAATCAAAAAGCCCAGACAAACATCACATCATTATCTCCTAATTATCAGATGCTTGACCTTGTTGGCTCCAATACTTTTTCTTCTCTCTCAATCTTGGTGTGCTATGTGGAATTCACCTCCCAGGTTCCCGTCAAATGGTAACAGAAGTTGGTCACAACCAGTCTTTCCCTCAAGAGGGAGAAATGATCCCATGTAAAGAAATGAATCTGAGAAAAGAAAAATCCAATAACTAAAAGATCTGCAGGTTTTGTTTTGCAGTCAGAAAATGTAAGGAAAAATTCAAGCTCATTCTCTAAACTTCAGACACTTTGAAAGTTTTAATTAACAATCCTGGGGAAGGCCTGCTTTTTGAATTTATCTGAATAGATGTCAGAGGCAAAATGGATTTCTTGATGACCTCAAGCATGACCCAAGTGCTGCTTAGTCCCACCCCCAGCCCTGGTCCAGGTCCTAGACACCGTTCCCTTGCCACCGCCTCTCTTGCATGATGCACACTGTCTGTGGTCAGATTCACTACGTTTGGCTCAGAGTGACCAAACTGTGGGGCCAGGCAATATCAGGCAAGCAGTGACACACAGCTTAAAAAACCAAAAAACAAAAACAAAAAAAAAAACCACAATTCTTGCTTGATTTTTTAAAATGACACTTCTTTAAAAGTTTAATTACTGGCCTGCTCTGTGTTGAATAATGCTTTCATGCCTTATTATCTACTGTTGATAATACTGTCATTAGCAATTATCTATTGTTAATATACTGATTATATGCCTCTACATCTACTATACACCTCCATATCTATCTATTCTAAGACTATCTCTCTGTCTAAGGGTAAAGAAGATCTCTCAGGAGCAGCTGATTTCCAGTGATCTGGTTATTGGTAGCTAATATGGATAGTACCAGTTGGGGGACTCATTACACTGCCTGCTCTCCAACACAAATATATTTTTAGAAGCCTTAAGGAGACTGCAATTAAGTGAGGTAATGGTTATTCTTAGCCTTTTATCTCTCACGCAAACACTACTTACATAAATAAAACCTGAAGGATCCGTCAACACGTGGAATGCACTCCAACATGTCCTCACGGCATGAAAATGAAATGGGATCTTTGGATTTGTTTTCAACTGAGCACACACAGCAATTTTTAGGGCAGGCCCTCAGAGATACTCTGGTTTAGTAAATACACGCATATGGTAAAAACTTACCATAGTATTAATTGAAACACTCACTGTCCTTTCAAGAGTTATTGTCTTAGTTCAGCTTTCTAATGGAAAGGAATTTGTTACACTGAAACTTTATATTATTACTACAAACTCAATAAAAATATTTTTTTTTAATCAAAAAGTCTCCCACTTTTCTCAAATATAATAGTAACTGAGTCCACATTTTCTGAGCTATGCAACAAACAGCTTTTTATGCATACCTTGTATTCCTCTTGGAACAAGATATATTTTCAAAAGCGCTGTGAAACAAAGTGCATAAGCAGTTGGATTTGAATATAATATATTATACCATTCAATCAGCTTACTACAGGCCATAGCCTTAAAAATAAAATTATACCAGTAATGCTGGCATTTGTGCTCCAGAGGGAGATGGTTAATTCTTCAATAAAAAGTAGAAGGATTTGCATCTGCCCTGGCTGACAACGTAAAAGATCAACGTTTTTCTTATACTTAGGGCAAAATGGTCTCTGTAAAAATCAAGTTAATGCAATATTATAGCTGCAGAGTTAAGCATATAAAAATGATAGGAAAAAATGAAGATAGGCACAGTTAGAGATGAACATTCAACCTTAATTCTGTCCTTCAGTGTGTTTGCTTTAATATGAGTTTTACCATTGTGTGATCGCTGCATTAGCAATATGATTAAAAACACTAAGCCAAAAATATGCGGCAGTCACGTGAAATCTTCTCCATTGAAAAGAAAATTCAAATAAATTTCAAGTTTACATGGTATATTCCAAGCTTACATCATATTGTGGCTTAGACAGTGTTTTATCTACAACAAGAAATGCAACGTTTCCCATTCTTCACTTACAAAGCTATTTCCAGAATATTCAAATGTGATAAACAACATATCAGGGAACAGGAGCACAAGAGAAACACACACTTACTATATTCTACTTCAATGACAGACGTTCTCAAACTTTAAGAAGCAAATGACTCAGTTTGAATACTAACATTTTATACAAAATATTTTTTACTTCATTCTTAGTTCTGCAAAACTGGAAATATCTTTTCTTCCAACATAAGCCACTGAATAAATTCAATAACAGAGCACTTAGTGAGTTTACTGTAAAGGCAATTCGGTAATCTATTTGTGGTATATCGATGGATTTTCACAGCAAAAATCTGAGCAACTCTACTAAACCCAAAATGCTAAATAGTTTTAAAAAATAATAATTAATAATTGTATTTATTTCAAAAGACAAAGACCTTCCTTGTTAAAATCCCTCCTAATTCTTTTGGAATCAAACTGGCAAAACAGCCAAATTGCCCCCTGCAACACCTCTCTTGTTCACAATAGCAAACCACCCCTCACCAGGCCCTGCCTACACACAGTGTCTACACCAAATTAACTAAATCAATAGGAAAAGCGTTCTGTTAAAATCGGTGCCACCCCTTATCACAGACAGAATGTCACTGGTAGAGTTTATTTCTTCCAGTGCTGCTTGTTTTCATTAAAGTTATACTGAAATAAAGATCTTTACAACAAACACACTTGCATCCATGTGAGTCTGTTACTTTGATTTAAAGAGGATCTGTTTCCCCAGTAATTTAGCTAAATTATTAAAACAATGACATAAAAAGGGTTTAGAGGACTAGATGGTGGAAACCAAAAAACACCTTCACCTCTTGCTTTCATCACCTTTTGTTTGGACCAAAAACTTGCAAATCTCACCTAAGCCTACAGTCACAAGCACAGCAAAGATAATGATTTGGAGAGCTCTACAGTGTTCACCTCTTTTCAGAGCTGCAAACAGTTGAAACAGAAAGGAAAATTATCATTAGTTCAGTGCTGTATAAAAGTGTCCTTTTAACTAGAAAATGTTCCTCTTTCAGCTTCTCCATCTGCAAAAAAAAAGAAAAGAAAAGAAAAAAGAAAGAAAGAAAAAAAAAAAACTCTTTGAAACTTTTCCTCATTATCTGTGATTTATTTCCTATTTCTAGACCTGGAGTGTAATAATGGTCCAAATGTAATAGCCTTGACCTTTGCAGCTCTTCCCAGGGAGGTCACTGAGAATCTTGTTTAAGTAAAGAGCAAAGATTTCAACCCAGCAATAACATGATGCACTTCAATAACACCATAAAATATATATAAAGGCTCTATCTACTGGGACTCATATACCAGCCGTCCCTTGTGTCTAGCCATACAACCAAAATATTTTAACAAGCAGGGAAACTGAGGTGCACAGAGAGTGAAGTACCCTTGACTGAAACTGGCAAAGATGCAATGAGAGGACAGATTTTCAGTATACAGTACTCACTTTAACCACAATCCCATCCTTCCTCCCATCACTGTCTGCGTCCTCAAGACACAGTCACTATTTTAAAATTGAAGCATGGAAGGTCTGAGAAGATGAATACTGCTATTTCTATTCTTCTGTGGTGAGTATTCAAAAATCCCAAGGAACTTCCATCTCATTAGGTGATGCCCTCATCATAAAACTCTTGCCTCCTCTCTCTCCTTCCTGCTTAATCCCATTGTCTCCTTTTCTAATGCAGTGTACATTAGCACTGCTATTTTTGGTACAGTCCAAAATTTAGTTCTGTCTTTCTGCTTACAGGAGACCCAGGCTGTTAAAAGAAAACTACAAGTATCTTGCCATTTTCAAAAGGGGCAAACAAACTGGCATGAAGCCTGCCTGGAGAGCATAGTTGTCAGTCAGGAATCACTGGTGTCTTCTCTCCCACCATTTTGTCAAAACCATTCAAAAAAAAGAAAGAAAATGGCAACCACTAATATTCAGATTAATAAAGACTCATATGATTCCCAGCTGTTGACTATAAGTGGCAATCCGTATGCAGTCTTTGTACCCGATGTGGTTTACACAATACCCATATTTGTTTCTGCCTCTCAGTCAAGCTCCAAATAGGAACTGGTATGTAGTAGGAGCTGTACAAATAATTTATTGTCTGTCTCACATTTTAGGAACTGCGAGAAGAATGTGAAAAAAACAAGGAAGAAGGTTTTTGTCCATTAATCAGGACCTTATAGAGGAAAAGAATGGAGTTTTACTTGTTAATAGCGAACAGCACTTCGTGCCTTTGGATTTCATGACTTTCCATAAGGCACAGGCATTCATATGGCTCTCACATTTTCCAAGAAACCATGCAGAAGTGAAGTTTAAGCATTTACCCAGAGATACAAGGAGTGCTGTTTTCTTTGAAAACAGTCACGGTTCTTCTCACTGTGCCATCTTTTTAAAACACATTCTAGGTTCACATAGCCAAACATGTATTAAATATTAATATAACACATTTATATTGATTCCTGTTTACTTTCTGGGGAAGCATAACAACAAGTATGGTGCCACATGACAGCACTATCTACATTATCTCCAACTACTTTTAAATACCATCCTTCAGCTTCACAGGGCTCCAGCTAATTGGAAAACCAAAAGGAGGGAACGCTTCACGCATGTGGCCCTACACCAAGCTGATCAGCCCCGCCAGCTGCATCCCCAGGAGGTTTCTCACCACAGGGACAGTGCCGGGGAGGAGGCAGTGCCACCCTCCAAGCCGTGGGAGCATCGCATCCCTTCAGCGCTGAGCCAGTGCAGAGGTCCCTAGGGTGTTTCTGTAACTTAAACCAGACTCGCCAAGCACTGCTAGCAGCTCGCAGCCTGTGGGAGCTTCTTGCACGGCCGTCTTTGAACACCCTGACTCCTGGGTCGGGAGCTAAGGCAGGGCTGGCCACACACGTGGGTGGGAGCACAATGGAGGTGCAGGCTGGGCTGCCAGCTGGGGGCCGCAAGTTTGTTGCTCTTCAAAGAATATAACGGTGTACACATAGCAACTTCGTCTGAAGGGCATGGTTTTGCAAAATCAACATAAAGGTAAGGCTGTTTGGAGGACAACTTATAGGAGCAGACAAAAAAAAAAAACCCAAAAACCTTATTTTCTTTCCTGCAAATCAGGAACACGTGTTTACTATTTGTTAAAATGGACTTGTATCTTAACTCTTTAAGGCCTAAGCATTATCACATATGTGGGGGAAAAAGAGATGGATGACGGCAGCTGAAATTTACCGTATGTTTGCATGTGAAAGAATCAGATTGAGAAATGCAGATGCATTGCTAAAGAGATGCTATTTCACAATGTTCTTCCTTGGCAAACTATTCTTCCATTGCATAATTTTACGAATTACGTGAAAATATTCCTATTGCAAATGATCAGTACTGATCAGTCAGATGCAGCTAGAATATGAAGAAAACCTAATGCACTTACTGCTTGACAAACAAGGCACTGTGTATACAGACACAAACAAACCAAACAGCTCATGGGAAAAGACACAAATTTTAAATCAGGGATTGCATTGTCTCCTTCACTAACTACATCATTATAACTACAATATGAAACAAAGCGTGGCTTTGTACTTGCTGCTTTAGATGGATAGCTTTATTTAAATACATTCAGCTGCAATCCCTGATTTTTTAAATCTTATAATACACCGCTAATGCTGCATTCAAACACCAGAACAGGTTAGCTAAGACCGTGATCATTTCTTCATGCAGGTTTGGATTTTTTTGTGTTTTTGTTTGGTTGGGTTTTTTTGTTGTTGCTTAAGTTTTATACTTTGAATTATTCAAAAATCATTCAAAAAAACTTTAAGGCAAAACTCTGAGTAAAATCAACAGCCTGGATTACAGAGCAAGTCCCTTCTAATTGCAGAGTCACTGAATATTACAGGAAGAAACAGACTTCTGTATCTCTAATAATAAATTGCTTTATAGCTCCTGCAAATAAGCCACCATTTATAAAATAACAATAAATGCTGCTTGATTTATTTTCTGCCTTACATATACTATTGCATCTATACCAGGTTTAACTCGTAGAATCATGGAAAGGCTTAGGCTGGATGGGATTTTAAAGATCATTGAGTTGTTACGGGGTTTGTAACCATGTAGCTGAAGGTCCCAGTTTGCAGGCCATGCCTGGTCATGCCTGGTAATTCCTTAGCGCACTCAGCAGTGCCAACCAGCTGCATGTTAGAACCTCAAGGACCTCATGCCTTGCAACCACAGACCTCAAGGGCACAGACACACAAGTCCTATACACACTAGATTTTCCTCCCACTATAGTTCCACATCATCTAGATAGACGTGTCATTTCTCTTCACTGTGGGCACACAAACCCACCTCACTCTACACTGGTGAGGGCAGCTGGATCAGCCCCGACCCCTCTGGCTGGGCTATGGCCCCAGCCCTGCTGCACCCAGACACACTGACAGGCACTTCCAGCCCTGACTTTTCCATCTTTAGCAGTGAAAGAAAACGTAAACATCCACACTGTTTAGCTGCCAAGGATAAGCATGACTCATGAGCAATCTGCTGGGCTGTGGTTTTCTATTTGGCAATGGTGCAGCTTAAATGAATTTATGCTGTCCCTCCAGCTCCCCTGTCCAGCCCAGACCTGGTTTGTGCTGCAGCCACAAACAGCAGCACCAGCACAACATGGGGCCTTCTCCTTCAGCAGCTCACTGCTTGGAAAGATTTCAGGAGTGCTTCTGTCCCATTTTAAGCCCTACAGTTCAGCAGCCAAATATAAAGGTAAGCAACATTCAGCATCTGTCATGAAAAAAAAAACAGACCATTTAAGACCTAAAATCCCAACAAGAGCGTGAAGTACCTTGGAAATTCCGACTAGCTGAGAAGAATCAAGATATATCAACCAGGGGAGTGCTCATCTGGTGATGGAATGTAAAATATTTGTCCTGGCTACTCCTTGGGATGAGCCTGGTGCTTCATAGTTGATAAGGCCATGGATAATATGCAGGGTGAATCCCAAATTAACTGACTGCTCAGGACAAAACAACAGCCTCTGGAATGCCTGAATCTTCATGAAGACATAACAGGAGAAATTTAGAACCAAGTGTAAGATAGCAAGACCTATTTGGCTTTTTTTTTTTTTTTTTTTTTTTAAATTTCAACCAAAATAACAATACAGAGGAGTAACTATGACCTATGGCCATCATTGGCCTTTTCCTTGAAAACATCCTAATACAGTCTCAGATTTACTGGCTTATGCCTTAACATCTATGTGTTTGCCATAGACACACGCACACACACACACACAAAAAAAAGTAAAAATGTTGATTTAATTATATTGGCCTGTTCTGGTGGTATAAAAACTTCTATGAATACCCAGAACAATGTGTGAGTGGGGAGCGTGTCCCTTGTAAGCGCTTAAGTTAAAATGTTTCTGTTGGCTTCCAGTTCTGGAGAGCTGGTGACTTTTAACTCTAAGCACATGCTCAATTTCTCTGTGGTAAAGGGATGGAATTACTCATATGCTGAATGCTAATTTCTGGATATTGAAGTACAACACGTACAAAAGTGGAAGAGATAACTGTGGCTGTGGAGACTTTCTGATGCTAATTACGTGAGTCAGCATTCTGGAATGGCTGCAAATGGCAGGTGATTGTTTACTAAATATGGTCATTACATATAGATATGCCTCTAAATACTGAAAATGAGTCATCTGCCTCCTGCCACTGATTTAACTAAGGTTTATTCTGATACTGGTCCATAAAACTCTAGTAGTCTGAAATTTTCTCTCAACACAGAAGTTTTAGGATCAGACCTCTTATGACAATAAATACCTGGATAAGCATTTGTATTGAAGACACATACTCACAACATGAGCTACATAAACTCATTCTCTAAATGGGAATATTTTAAAAGAGATCAAGTACAGATGTTTCAGAGTAGAATTTAAGGTCTCCCTGGGTGTCCCCAACTGGTGATCACTCTATTATAAGCATAACTCTTCACAGACAGAGCTCAGATTCTGGTTTACTTTCCCAAGTTTACACTTGCACAAGAAAGAGTCACTGTTTCGCTTCAGCAATTCTTTGCACCCATTACCTAATACAAGCCATAAACAGCTGCAATTTCACTGCCCAATCCTTTCTCCTACCCTTACAACATTTGTTCTGTTAATGTAGGTTAATTCTGCAAATAACACTTCTGTAAATTGTTCTTGCAAACTGCTACATCATTTATGTAAGGACTTCTGTGAACTTTGAAAAATTAATGCCTTTAATTTTGGTTGATGGCAACATCAGCAGAGCTCTGTAAATTGCACTTTAATGAGATTTTGCTACAGGGGATAATCTGCTACTGACAGAGTAACATCTTGAAAACATCTGTAGACCTATAATTTTTCTATGACGATTAGATCCCACCACAAGAGTCCAAATACAGTGCAGAAATAAAAGAAAAAAAAAAATGTGAAGTCCTAAATGAATATCCAACCTGTTTTTTAAAAAGAAGAGACATGCAATGAAAAGTTTCTTGAGCTGAAAATAAATCAATTTTTCTGACTAATTAACATTTAGCTTTATTTAATTAAGGAAGACTATTACTGTCTTCACTGCTGTGCATCTGTATATAATGAAGCAAACAGCAGTAGGTATAAGATACCACAGAGGGATATGCCCAAGTAAGCCAGCACTATAGGTGCAAAGGAACGTCTATTATTGTTAAATAACTGACATCAGAGCCTCTCTTTAATGTTGTCATAAATAAAAGAAAGATTTTCACAGATGCCTTCACATATGGTTTCTTATTCGTCTCTGACAGAGACTGGGAGTTAGAATAGATGCCAAAATTAAATGATTTAAATAGGCAGCTGCATAACACAAACTACTAAATAACACCTTTCGAACACTTTCTATTTATAGTAAAATTCCAACTTGCAAATGGATGACAAATCTTATTTTGCTTATACCACTGTAGGTCACTGCTAAAAAACCATCACTTTTACAATACTGCAACTTCAAGGTACGCTGCAGTCTATTTGGAATCGCAAAGCACTAAGGATTATCGTGGCAAACAGGAGTGGAAAGCTCAGAATTCAAGATTAACTTTAATAGATTAACTTAATCGTTGAAATATGCAGTACATGATTATCTGTAATAGACCCATCCAGGAGGAACAGCAAAAGCAGGTTGAGAGGGGACTTCAATGCAAACCACTGGAGAATTTTCAGTCTGTCATCATGCAAGTTCAAGTGAAGTGATGGACATCAGAGAAGGCACTTAATGCTTAGGCGATAATCCATCCCTTACCAGCACTAAGGTATTATATCTTGGGGGTAAAACTTGGCATTAAAAAATACAGAATATGGTGCAAGAAAAATGCAGGTGTGTAAGTACTGGCTACATTGCTGCACCAGTGTATTCAAACCAGTATAGGCAAGCAGCACACAAGTTCAATAATCACACAGGAAAAAAGACTTAAAAAAAAAAAAAAAAAAAAACCTGTGTTCTGAGCATTGAATTCAAGGACTTGAGTTTTAAAAGGCCTGTAGTATTTCAAGCTACATATTCTTTGATGGTATTGAAAGCGTAAACGCTTTCCTTCGATTGTTTATTCATGCTCTATGAAAAGACAAAGCAGAGGAAGGAACAGTTAAAAAATATGAAATGTGTGAATTATTCTGGAAAGAAATTGGAACTTCCAAGTTCTACAGAAGTCAGAAATAGCCTGACCTGTCAATACTGCCTATTTGCAGCAAAATGGAAGGAACTACCTAGGGGACAATTCTGATGTGTCCTGTCAGCAGAGACATCATGTCCAGAATGACAAAGATATAAAGAAGCATCTCTTGAAAGGTACATCCAGTGTTTCTACACATCCTCTCCTACCTGCCATGAAAGTCAGAGAAGCAGCATTTAATCAAAGCTGTAACAGCAGATACGCAGCCCAAAACATGCATCCCACTTTGTTCCTGGCATGGGCAGCTAATGGAGATGAGGGTATTTGCACCCCTTCCTCACCATGTTAACCTTGCTCTACACCAGAGAATTAGACAACTTCCAGAACCACCTACCCTCTTTCCACCACAACAAAGAGAGCAGGACATGAAAAAAGCAGCTTCACTCTGTTACAGTTCCCGCTTCACAGAGACAACAAACCAGGAACTGTGCATTTTATAACAGAAACTTAAAGCAAGAAGAAACGCCAACACTCCCAGTTCCAAAACTAATAAAGTGGATTATACTCCCTCTTTATAGCTTAGTCTCACAACAAAGACTGTTTGTCAATACCACATGGTATTCATCTATTTTGCTTTTTCTGGATGGCACTTTTACTAGCTAGCAGTATACAGTTGATACCATTAAGAAGAAACTAGCATTTAGTGGTGACAGTAGTTGCCTTTAGCTTGGTACTGTGTAAACACAGGTAATTGGAACTTTACAGTGTTTATAAAACCCTTCAGATAGCCAAAATGCCTTTCATATATTCAAATAAGTAATGTCAACACAATGTGATCCCATTCTCCAGAGAAGAAGCAGGAGTGACTTTCAATTAAGAACTTCCTAATTCCCTTTGCTTCATTTCTAACAGTTTAAGTCTTCTATAAGTAGCTTCAGGGAAAAACTTTGAAGCAGCATGTGTTTTATTAACTACATTTTGTAGAAATTAATATAATTAAAATAGCGTATTTTATGTAAATGTCAGCCGAATTACAAAAGATACTATGAAGAAAGACTTGAGTCTGAAGAAAATGCATTTCTGGCAGTCTCAGAGCTTCTATGCCTTATTGCAACAGAAGCTCTGAAAAGCACTTGAGGTGGATGCATACACAGCTTACCACTATGAAGCATTTGGAAAAAGCCAATGTAAGTTTGAAATATGGAACAGTGAGACAACAGCGGTCCTTAAAAGCAACAGCTTAGAGTCTTCCCTTACTAATTGCTCTTGATCTGGAGAACCTTTCTTGTTTCTCTCTACTGAAGTGCTAATGCAATGACTGTGGCACCATCTTTCCAGAAAGCTTTACTGTGCTGTACCAGAAGTGATTAAGCTGCAGAGAGAAGGGAAGCTTTGGCTGACACCCTTTATAGGAGACTCATTAAAGCTTATGTGTGCATTTTTCCTTCTAGAA
Organism: Alectoris magna; assembly: GCA_030625065.1. Taxonomy (NCBI): domain Eukaryota; kingdom Metazoa; phylum Chordata; class Aves; order Galliformes; family Phasianidae; genus Alectoris; species Alectoris magna. The sequence continues at coordinate 12,258,213 of CM060569.1, read as the reverse complement.
ATCTGAGAAATTTCTCAACAGGCATTAATGTAAACTTAAAGCAACTCTGGACAGTTTTACTTCACATGTCAAGTGTGAGCAGCAGACTCAGAAGATAAGATGTGTAATGCCACCAAACAAGCTGAAACAGAGTCAAATAGGCCTGATCATTTGAAGATCTTCAGAATAACTTTCTGTGCCGTTACTTCGGTGGCATCACACCCTGTGGATGAGAAGTCTGCATTAAGGAGCCCAGGAACACATCACCACCACTGCCAGAGGGCTCCTGCCTCACTGCTGCTCCTACACCAGAGATCTTGGAAGAGACTGTTTGGTTTTATGCCATTCAAGGATTCCTTCACACTAGGCAAAAAGCAGCTCTGCGTGTAAAACAGATTTCCTTTGCGCCACTCTGTGTGAAGCAGGAGAAGCTTTTGAGTGGAGTCCAGTTCACTTTATTTTGCATCCTGTCTCATTGACTTAAAGAGAATAATACCAAAATAGTCAAGTAAGAGTGACAAATTTGTAAATGGCTGTCACTGTAGTGCAAGAAAAAAAATTTTTGAATGTATGCACTTTTTACCATAAAATGCACTCTTTACAAAATCTCTATCACTACATGTATTTGTATTATTTTCTGTCATTGCCTTGTTACTGTTTGCTACAATTCAGTGGGTCACAAAGCTATCAAAGTGACTAGAACAGGAACTACATGGCAACAGCAAAAGTCAGGTATTAACTCAAGAGTTTATTCCTTACTTCCAAAGTGATTTTCAGTTTAAAAATCTAGAGAACCCACTGCTATGGAGAAAAAAAAAGTCAGTAGTATCATGAAAGGTCATGAATATCAGAAGCAATATTTTGTAAAGATAGGTGCTTAATAAAATGGGTATAATATGAAACAATAAAAATGTTTGAAAAACTAGACAAAAATCACCGTGGATAAAGAAACAAAAGCTAATAATATTAACTGTTCTATTTCTGAGAATGTCAAGTAATTAAACAATCTAAAGCATCCTAAAATACAATAAAAATGCAGCACTATGGTAAGAAAAAAAAAGTGTAACTGTAATTAGCATCTCCATACGACTATTGAAAATAAGAACAAATGTAAAGCATCTACAAAGGGGGGGAAAGTATTGCTAGACCCTAAATGCACCTAAATCTGAAGAACAACTGCATCTGGGGGCACTTCAGTAAAACTAGAAAGCAGAAATTAAATTACCACAACTGAGAAAAATAGTCCCAATATTAGTCAATATTACAATCTGTCAATAAAAGCATGAATGTCAAAGAAACGTCATCTAACTTTCCTGAGCCAGAAGTGGTGAACTTCAACCACTGGATTTATTTTCAAGGACAAATATCAGGATTCAATTGATTGCAGTATTGTATACAACTCAGAGAATTTGATTATCTTCACTAACAGTAACCTAGGAAGATGAAGTTTATACTTCACTAAAGGAAAAAGTTTAGATTTAAAACTCCTAGCTGATTTTGAAGATACTGCTTCAATTAGGCAGGTTGGAATAGCTCTCAGCTTTAAATGTAGTGGAAAATGTTTGAACCAAACCAAAATAGCCCCTCTGCACTTCAGACAGCTAGGCCACATACAAATAAAATCAAATACCTTTTCCTGCCCTCTGAATGCTTGTCAAGTGGCTGGGTAAAATTGAGGGAGCTCAGCCTTACCAGGAAAACAGATGTTGCCTCATCTGGTTTGATGCTCATATGGATGTTGAAGTCTAAGGCTAATAGTACAGTTCCAACAGTAGCTCTGACAGAGTTTCAATGAATACATTTGTGATATATTTCATACACTCTGATAGTCTATACACCCTTGTAACTACAAACTTTGATCCTTCCCTGGAAGTACAGGAAACACCTGGATAGTCTAATAAACTCCACTACACAGTTGGCCACTTTGTGCATTGCAACCAAATTGTAACCAGGTCTCAGAAATATGAGATGTGAATCTCCATTTCCTCTGTATCACAGGCATTGATGCAATACTTTCCATGCAAAAGCGAGCCCCTGGGGAGGACAGTGGTGGAAGAAGAGATGCAAAACAGATGAAAGAGAGTCAGTAAACCTGAATGTAGTTCTATGTAGTATGTTCCTCTTCAAACAAGAGGATGTTGTCCTTTCCTCTGTATGCCTTCTTTGCTGGCACAGATGTAATATCCGAGCTCTTACTGCTCTCTCTACTACTTTATTCTTCTTTCTTATTCTCACAAATAAATACCATGACTTCCACTTCAGGCTTTCAATCTCAGTCCAGAGATTGTGAGCGTAAGATTTTTGCTCACTATGGTCAGTGTAGAACAGCTGGCTTCCCTCAGCTCTGCCATATACCACTTTTCTTTTCAGCAACTTGGATGACTGTGCAAAACCAGTACTTCAATACTTACAGTATAGCATTGAAAAAAAATTCAAGGTTTAGAAAGAGAACTTTTAAGTCTGGTCCTTGATCACCAGCATTATTAAGACATGACTTTATTAACACTATTAACCAGAAAAAATTTACATTGACTTAATATTTTTATACCAATATGTTGATTTGGTAGGTCAGTCTCCTCAAAGGCTAACTTGCTGTTTTGTCAGTTACTGCTGGTTTCCAGTTATTGCATCTTTAACACCTTTGCAATCCTTCCTCTTTCCCTCTTTTCTTTTCCTCCATTTTTATGCATTCAGTCATTTTCATACTGAAATAAACACAACAAGCAGTAATACAAACTCTCCCTTTGTTCATAATGACGTTAGGCAGAAGAGAGAATACCTAGCAAGGAAAATACATCTCATCTTCCACCTTTTCCTTATTTTTTTTAATGTGCAAAAGAAGGAATTGCTCCATTGAGACTCTCCTAGTCAGAATATTCATCTGCATTGGTATGTTTGATCAGAGGTTTTCTACCTTCTCTGAAACCACTGACCAGGAGATTTGGGTGAGCACACACAGCTAATCCTATGGGAAAACATGTGTGAGCAAGTTTATCCCTTACATCATCACCCTCCTTACCTTCCCTGTAGAAATTTACTACCTGGACAGATAGGTACTCTAACGTTTTTTTAAGATTATGCCTCATTTTTTAGCTCTTGTCATTCTGACTTTCCTGCCTTCCTTGTCATCCTTATCTACCTCAGAACTGGCATGTTAGCTGTTTGCTAAGTGCAACACGCAAGCAGTATGTTGTGTACGTAATAACAGATAATGGTCCCTAATATGGTTAAGCTAAGCTTAACCACACCTCAGCTGCTCATAGTAATGTTACATCTTGTCAAGGTTTTGCAGTACATTATTTAAAAGTGATGTTATAGATAATGGATGCTCACTGCATAATTATTTCTCTTTCATTTAAGAATGAGCCCTAGATATCCTTTCATCCAGGCTTTCAGCATCACCCACTGTCCTTCGGACTTTTCTGCTGAATGATGGCTGTACAGGGAGGTTGTTAGATAGGTCTCAATTTAGGATACGTGCTGAGGCACACCTCCAGTCTTCCTTCCTCAAGAATAGATACACTTTGCTATAACAACATATATTACTCTTACCATACAGTGTATATATTGGGTGGGTTGATGGATGCAGATTAAAGTTTTGCATTAATTTCCTTTCAAATTTCTTACACACAGCTATTTTCCTTAGCTTCCCTTTCTCTTGCCAGCACAGGCATTAATTCTTTGTCTTAGTGCTTTTTTTAAAACATTATTATGTAAGTTCTGTATCTCTGCCTTATCTGAGTTTCTATCATTCTCTTTCTCCATTACTGTTTGTATTCATGGTAGAGTAGTCCAAATAAATTTATAAAACAAGTTCTAATTTCCAGGAAACAAATGTCTGTGATGTCTATGAAAAAGTGCAGTTATGGTAGAATAGTTACTCACTTTTCATTAATATTATAAAATATTTTTTAATATCAATTCTTTTTTCAAGTAGTTTTCCAGCGAATTAAAAATATTTGATGCAGCTACAAATTCTAATCAAAGTAGCAATCCAGATTCATTTTCTAAAACTCCAACTCTGTTCTGGAGCGAGTAGATTCAATTTTGCCCATGCATAGTACACCGCAGCCATTTCAAAAGAGAGGAATAACAACCATCTTGTATCGTGGTCTGTTGTTTTAAGAGCAGATTGTCGTAAAAGTTCTTCGCACTCCTATTCTTTGTTATAGCATCTCTAATATTTTATACTGAGTTATGTCTGGTCCCCAAAATTTTGTATTTATTTTAGCACAATGTCGCAAACTTCTATAGGGAATGTGATTTCCTTGAAATTCCTATAGAACTAACAATACCATACTTCAAAATATACATGATAGAAAAAAAAAAACTGTAGTGCTACTTCATAGAAAATGTCATTCAGGGCTTACAATTAGAAATTACTGAAGAAAGAAACATTCTTGTATTCCTTTTAACTAGGATCTAAGTGAAGATATTTAAATTTAAAAAAAAAAAAAAACTTTTCACATTTACTTTTGACTAAACCTCTGCTTTGCAACTGCATGTTTTTCAAACCTTTGATTCAGTGCACTTTATCAGAGCTGGCTGTGAGTCTCAACAGAACCTCCCACTTCAATGCCAGCATTAGCATCCTCTGGGTTGCAACACGTTTGCAATACAGGTGCAAAAGGTAGAGCTAAGCATATTTTACTATTAATGAAAAAACGTTTCTAAATGTATGTGTCATCTTCCCTCAACTGATAACAAGCCACCAATTTAAGGTTTCAGTTCTTGTTTTTCTACTTACTGCTGATTGAATTATGCTTCAAATATATTCTTAAAATATACTTAGAAATACGGTATTTTTCCTTATCAAACTAAGGTATCTCTTCTCTGTTCTTACTACTGCCAAGCGTGTGATTTACACACAGTTTAATTATTCAGATGTTTATTATGTTCTACATAATGAAATTTGGACCCTCATATTTTCTTCCTACATGCTCAGTGCAGCCTGCAATTATAGCCACAGATATCTGTTTATTTGATGAATTTTGCTTCTTCTGCATAGTTTGATAAATATGGAAATAAGTCAAAACCTACTTTATATACAGTAATTAAAGTGAAAAATCTAGTCATGATGCAAATCCTTAATTGGACTCCAGGAGAGATATGCAGAATTTCTCTTTAATAATATGGGATGACTGGGGACAGAAAAACAAAGCACACTAAAATATGGTTTAGAAGCACAATTAATCACAAAATAGAAAACAACCAATTTAGCATAGCTCATTCAGTGACTCTCAAGGCTCAGGTAATGTTCTTTTAATCATCTGGCTCTAATATTAAGGTTGTGTCATGTGCAGCTGAAATAAAACACAATATATGTGCTGATCTTCAGCGTGAAGCATGTTCTCTGGTGTAATTTGTAAACACAGCCTTTTCACACTAAGACGCTCAGTCTAGTTAATGACGTGTAAGTGAATGATCAAAGCAATGTAAAATGTTTTTTAACTATTATTATTTAATGTATTAATTCATTAGCAGAAAGAAACTCTCTTGTAGTTGGTTGCGGGGAATGTGTTTTCGTTGGCTATATATAATTAATTTTGTTTTTTCATTTTATTAGGACAAAGTCATTTTGGCTGATGATGTTCCAGAGAAGAATGCAGTTGTTAAGCGGTATTAAATTGACGGGTAGTAGCACCGTGCAGGCAGGGCTGAGATAAAAGTCTCCAGGAAAGAAAAGTCCATACAATCAAAGGAAATAAATGTTTTCTTTCCAAGCTCTGAACATACATTGCTCTAATCAGCCTAAATTAACCGTCACTGTCACTTAATTTGATTGTAAAAATATTATTCTCCACATAGCTTTATGTAATACCCCATTAGGGGCATATGATCACACTTCAATCAGAAGGTGTTGGGTTTATTGTTCTAGTTTGTTTAAACTACAAATATAATTAGCCTACATTTGCATTTCTCCTAAATAAGAAATACCAGAATGGTGCTTTTGTCTTCAAATTGGTTGTAGACATTAAGTAAAAGCCAGAAGTCATCCCCGCACACTGCCAAAATTATCAAAGTTCTACTTCAAAACCCACAGCATTTGCCAAGCGTTCAGCCTGGCCGACCCAGGCGCGGCTGCAAAGCACACTGAAGGCTCTGTGGCTGTGACATGTCCAGGAGGACCACTCTTCTGTTACCCAGATGTGCCCACTGGTAGAGACCATGACTGCAAGCTTCCATGCTGAGAGCAGCTGAAATTAGAGAGGCTTGATGTCCAGTATTCAAAATCACTGTTAAACCTCTAAGTCGAGATCCCAACTGTCTTTGACAGATAAAAGGAGTCCTATGCAATCTAGTTTCAATGTAGTCTACTCTTGACCACCCTGAGATGACCTGGCACCTCTTCATGCACCTGCTGTAAAACTTAAAGGCTTCAGAAATTCTTTTCTTTGAAGTGTCCTAATAATAACAGTCTAACCTTTGATGTTTCTTCCTGTACCACATGCTTGAATTCCCTCTAATCTAAAGAGTATAACCTTCAATTGCTACACACAAACTGGTTGCACATCTTGAGAACACAACATAAACCTAATGCAAACGGCAGTAATTATGTTTTTGTATTTAATGATTTCATTTGTATTTAGCGCTTTATTTATATAACATCGTAAACCTAAATGCTTAACACAATTGGGCATTAACCATTCAAGGCTGATTAGCACGGAGCAGAATTCACCTTCCACATCCCAAAGATGGAAGAAAAACGCATGCAAAATAAACCTGGTGTGCAAATATGATATTTTAGAAGAGGATCCTTTTCACACCAGAAATCAAAGAGAAATTCTGTTTCCAATGAGTTGAGATCACGTTCAGAGTAGTTTTTTTATACATAAAAATTACTGGACCCTGAAGAAGTCAGTGGAAGTTATTTTTAAAAACCATTCCTAGCCCAACTGTTACCTCAGCTTTCTCTAAGTTTTTACAGAGCCCTCTGAGAATGTCTGTCCAGTTCTGTTTTATGTTACCTCACAGATTTTTAATATTCAATAGTCCTTATCCTGTGCAAGTGTTTAGATCTATAAAGAATTGTTTCTAGTCTCTATTTTTAACTTGTACATCAGGGATGAATTTTATCCAAGAAGTATCATTTATATAGTTCTGAGGAGGAAGAAAACATATCCTCCATGTAGCCCTAGTCCTGCAAAGGCTCATAAACATGCTGAACTTCCCTTGCCATAAGCCACTCTGCTGAAACCCTGCTCATCTGCAGAATGCTGCTCCAGCATTATTTAAATTCCTGCCTTCCCTGTTAATCACTGTTTTGGGTGGTCATTTCCAGCTGACTATTATTCACCTTATGGTTTTCCAGAACTCAAGGGCGTTAAATCAAAAACAGCCAAAGGGAAAGATTTAAAGATAACTTTTTTGTTCCTTGAGGAAAGCAAGTTTGGGAAATAAATGATTTAAGGAACAAATACAATTCATGTCTTAGTGTAGTTTGCTTTGTCTAATTGCTTAAAAGAACTGCAAGATTCTTTTTCTCTATAACTAGTGATAAACTGGAGATTTACAAAAACACACACTGAAGTCTTCTTGAAAGGACCAGTAAAAACAGCTCAGTCCGAACTGTCCCAGTACATCTACAAAGAGAGCATGTTCCACCCCTCATTTCTCATTTTGTTGGATCTTTTGCAACAAACCTGTATTGAGCTCTATTTATCTGCATTATTTGTATATTATTATTAATTGTAAACTATTAAGATGGGAGCAGATACAGCTGTATGTACCCAGTAAAGAAGCTGGAACAGAATGGTAACCTTAAGTGACAAACAGAAACATACTAAAGCTCTATAATATCAAAAAATAACTTGAATAAGATGTATGAAGGATGATTGCTCACTCTAGAACTGCTGAAGGGCTATCAGGTGAAACTTGTCAAGTTAGAAGTAAAAATACAGGATTTTTTATATAGAGTGCATCATTAAGGTAACAACCTTACCCTGGAACAACCAAAAATCTACATTGGTTCAAAAAGCAATTGAAGATATTCATGGAAAAGCAAACTGTCAAAACTAGTGAGTTGTAACCCTAAACTAGTAGATGTAACTGTAGAGTTACATCTCTACAGGAGGAAACCCCACAAGAAGCCTAGAGCGTAAGTCAGAGAAGTGTCACAGGAGAGTTGCTTGTATTTTCTTCCCTAGACACATGTTGATGGCCATAGTCAAGTATGGAATATTGAACCATATAGACTTTAATCCTGGCCTACTGCAGACACTCATACAATTTGAAGAAAACTTTACAGCCATGTTACTCAACTCAATAGCTTCATCAATAAGGCAAGATGTATAAAATATTATGAGAATGAGATACATTTTGAAGAAATGGTCTATTTATGAACACAGATAAATTCAGCATTGGATTTTCAAAGGCAATGCCACCATACAGTGAGGGAACCAACCAGTCTGCCTAAAAATCCAGTTCAAAATCCCTGGTTAACACACAATTTGAGATAAAGAAAAGTTGGTAAACATTCAGTTATTCGGATAATCTTTTAATACACCTATGAGCATCTTAAGCGTTTCTAAAGTAGAGGTAACACCAACATCTTGCTGTACGCTTTTGCCACATCCTCCAAAGAATTTCCCAGATCAGCTCCCTTTTGTAAATTGATTCTCACTGATGATAGTTTTTTCTAGTATCAGAGGCTCTGAGGACTCAGTGTGGTATATTGCAGGCACCATTTCACATAATAAAAGCATTAGCACCTCCTTGGTTTCTAAAAAGATCTCTCTCCAGCCTGAAATTACTTTTGCTGCTGTATCACTTTACAAGCTCTTTTCTAATTTGCTACTCCCTATAATTCTAGGTATTTTTCAGTCTGACTGCTTTGTACATATCTCCTTCCATTATGTAAAGTGGTTTCTTTTCAGATTCTAGACTGTAGAGCTACTCAAAGTGAGCAAAATTTTTTCACTCACATTTTTCATTATCATTTTGCACTTAAACCATTTCTTATGGGAACTTAATAATGTTCTGTAGTTGATTAGAGTTAAAAAGCTCTGCATTCTTCTTTCAAATATGTACAAAAAGCTCCATTTGACTGACTTCAATTAACTGAATTGATTTCAATTCAGTGTTCTAAATTTATTCTTTGTCTAACTGTACTGAAGTCTAGTGAGTCAAATATTGTGTGACAGCTGAATTCCCAAGAGAATACTTCTACATTGTCCATTACACAAATTAACAACATGAGAAGACTCAACACTGGAAACTGAGTGAAACACATATCCTGAGCTACACAGAAATTTGGACTGGAGGAGGTGGGTCCTTACATGGCTAAACTATATAAATTCTCCTCCTAAGCCTAGTGATTACTGTGGTGAAATCCTGTAGCGGGGTCATACCAACAGCAAGTCTCCTTCGGGCTTCAGTAGAGGTCAGGGTTTCCTTATGCATCTGCAGAATAACAGTTCTAAGGCAGAGGCATTGAGTTTATTTAAAGAAAGTCAAAAATAAAGCAATCATGAGGCTTTGTAGGAGAAAACAAGTTGAGCAGGAAAAGGAAAAAAAAAAATCAAAGAAAACAGGAAGCAAGGCAAAACTGTGAGTATTTGCATCTACATCTGGAGTTAGAAAATCCAGGTGGTTTCTGTTTCTTTCCTGTTTACTTCAGAGACTGAAATAACCAGATGTCGGTACAAAAATATACTTGAGAATATTATATTTTACAAGAAATTGAAAGTCATGCTCTGTCTATTCTACCCTTGAAGCTATAATTTATCACATGCATAAGCCACTGATACAGTAGTAGGAACAATTTGCATTTTTTACACTTTCACTATTATAACTTCCAGCCTGACTTATAATAGGAGTCAGCTGCTTGAGCCGGTGAGGTCAGAGGGTTTGAATTAGCTCCAAATTTTATTTATTTATTTATTTGTTTAAGTTATGCAGCCATATCTCTATGAACGAATATGCTGTCTCCTGTCTGATTATCCAACTAACTTACTTTGGGGTAAGAACAGCTGTGGTAGGTAAAACCAACATTTATTAGCTGGAGTATCCTATTCCAGCAGTGGCTGATGGAGGATGCCTGGGGAGGGAGGCCAAGAACACTGCAAGACAAATTGGAATAGTCTCAATTTCAGCCATTTGTTGCACAGAGACTTCCTGAACCACTTCCTGAATGTTGAAATTGGCATTTCTGGCTCTTGATAGCATTTTGTTTTATTAAACTGTCCAATAATTTGTTCAACTCAAATAGCATCTTAGCATTCTGTGGCAAAGAGTTGCATATTACAGACTGTGGAGAAAAGCCATAACTTCAGTTATTTCAAACCATAACTTCACAGTATCGCTGGAGTCCTTCCTTTCTTGTATACTATAATATGATAGAAAATAAATGTTAAAGTATTGCTGCTTGGCAATTTCATATGCCTTACATTCTATAAAGTCATCACTGCATTCTATTTAGTCATTTTTAGGGGAATGTACAAGACACAAAGATAATACCACCAGACGTACGTATAATAGGCAGTCAGTAGTAGTGTTCTGATTAATTAAGCTGAATTAGACCATGAAGGGAAGCATCAGTCAGTCATGTTGGAAGAAGATGCTTTTCTTCCTTTAAACCCTCGATTACACTGTGATTGTCAAGCATTACTCTCACCACAATGGTAAGAAGAGACAATACTTCTTCAGTTGTAGCTCTGGGTTCAAGGGACAAGAAACACCAACTAAGCAATATAATTTCCAGCACAGCTGCTTGATGAACACAGGGACTCAATTCATCTCAGAGCAACCAAGCCTGTTTATAATGTGAACAGTGCATCTTAATATTTCAATGGCTGTAAGACATTCTACTAGGTCATGTTGAGCTAAACTAAGGCCACAATGGCAAAACTATTAAGCATACAAATTAAGTAAATAGTAGTTATGAGTGTAAAACTAAAAGATAACAGAATCCTTCCTCTGCCAAATGGAAATGAAAAAAAAAATTCTTAGCAACTACTATAATAGGCTTTTACTACAAAAACCTATTAGCTAACAAGTGCTTGTTGAGAACCCAAAGGAACAATGGTCAAATCTTCATAGATTTTTTCAGTCAGCTTCCCCCCCCACCCCCTACAATCCTTATGATTTCTACTTTTTTATATTTCTATTATAGACAAATTTTGATTGAGAGCTTATATAACTTGAAGTCATGGTAAGATTCACTAGCAACCTTTGCCACCACCAGGTGTTAAGTTTGAGGATATAACAGCACACCCAACACAGACAGATAGGGTTGTATGAGATTTAATCTCCCACATCTTTTCATTTGCCCTAACCAGGCACATCATTTCAGACTTATTCAAGTACATTGGTGACAAGCCAGTTATATTAAGAACACATCAGTATCAGCTACAAATAAGAATAGATCTGTATACGCTGCTCATATACTAAAAGTATAATGATATTTGTATCCACAGTAATCCTGCTAATATCTTCACATATTCAGTGAGCAAAAGGGCACCGTAAAGAAAACAGAAGTGTTTATAAAGCAGACCAAAGATTGGATCTTTGAGGCTTGAACACACGTTTTCACACAAACAGTGAGCAATGATGATTTGCAGTGTCATAGACACATTGAACAAATCCTTTCACAGACAATGGAGGTGTTTTTCCTGGGCAACAAGAAATCTGAGAAGATAAACCAGTCATTATCTAATATCTCACCATTCAAGTTGACTTCAAAAAGTCTATTCTGACAACTGAGTTGTAAATGGGGTTGAAGAACCAATCAATATGGGAGGCTTACCTCATATTGATAGCAGGAAATCACTAAGTTTGTTTGGTTTTTTTTTAACTTGAAACTACGCAAAATGGTCTCAGAGCATAGGATGCAACACAGAATTTGCTAGGGTTAAATGAATTAACACTATGTGAAGTCGCAAAAAACAATAACCCAAAGACTTTCTGCCATCAGTACTGTTGAGTAGCAATCAACAGTATGAGAAGGGATCAACAAATGAGAAGGGATGTTCTTCAAAACTTAGGCTGGTGAAGTACTAGCGTAGGTAATTGTAAGATTGGTAGTAGCTGATACAGTTGCTCTAAACTCAAGAAAGATAGCATTCACAATATGGTAATAAAGAAGGAATCGCTTACACCTTTCCAACAATCAGGAGTCATCAAATACTCCAAAGGAGGTAATCTCCAAGCAGAGATGCTTCCCTTGGGGGTGCCAGTCCATAAACAAGGTTAGGGAGGAGTGGACCCCAAGTCCACCCCTTCTGATTGCACAGGTGAATTGCTTCCACCTGTGCTCCCAGGGCTCGCTAGGTCCCTTCACCAGGTGCTCAATCCCTGGTAATTTTAGTCTGTGACCTAACAGTTCCCATACAATGCTTCTTTTAGAAATATAAATATCACTTACATCTAATAGTATATTGAGAATCTGAAGATGGTGCCTTCTTGGAGAGAGAAATAAATGTTAATGTACAATTTTAAACTATAAATCTCACACCCCATCATTAGTTCCTGCTTTTCTGGATTCTAAAATAGAAATCAGATGATATTATTTGTTTTCCAGACTCCTTTCCAAAGTCTCAAGTTCTCTCCCATGTACATTTCAATACCAAAAAATGGTTGAAGCTATAGCTAGAAAAGGAAAATGGAGCGACCCATCTCTGGAGGTATTCCCTGATCCTATAATTTTGTGATCCTGCTGCTTAACAGAAGGAAACATTTGATTTTCCATCAGAAGCTGATGCCCCAGTATAAAGCTTAGTATCCAGATAGATGGTAGCAGATCAGAATCTTCTAGAAAACTACTCCAGAAAATACTTCTACAAAATGATACGTTTGTTACTGATACTTTGATCCCAGATTCGAACAGAATGTAAACCACCTAAAATGAGCCTTAAACAGTATGTAAACACCAACAGTTGCAAACACTGTGGCACCACCCCCACTCCAAGCCCAGTGGAGATATTGGAACCAGTTATTCCTTTCTCAGCAAGGGAAAGTGGCATTCACAAAGCACAAGTCAAACACATTTTGAGCTCCCCACAGCATTCATTGACTGAAGCAGCCTGATTTCAAAATACAGTTAAATACTCTATCCGTGACTCTTAGGAAATAACATCCTAAAAGACATTCCATCTAAAACAAGAGGTTGGGTACAAATCCTACCTTTCAATAGGCTATGAACTGGAAGCTTATTAAGTATATCTGCAACAGCCCCCTCTGACAAGGAAGTCCTATATCCATTTTGCTGAAAACGTGCCACCATCCAGAAAAAAATACAATAATTAGAAAGAAGAAAAAATAAACACTGGCTGCCTTCAGAACATGTCTAGTTGCCTTTTGTTGACTGCTAAAGAACTACCCCACACAGGAACCTGTTGGATTTTTTATCATTGATATCTGAATGCTTTTAAGTCCATATTACCGTGATGAGATGGTAACATTATTAAAGGCTGATTTTCACCTCTTCGTGTTGTTATTATAGGGTAAATGCACATATCCCATCTCATCGTAATGCAATAAAGATGGCTTTGAAAGAGAAATGCATTAATGTTGCTCAAGGTTAGGTTTCTAATTAAAATATAGAAGCTTCAGGAGAAGCTTGGGGCTAAAGGGCATTTTGTACATAAAGATATCTTCCTCCTCTGGTCTGTTAGTTGAAGCAGTGAGTTTGTGTAATGACCCATCAGTGCACTCTCTTCAGAATACAGACACGATTTTGTTTAAAAGCCCATCTCCTTCTCTGCCAAAGGGCAAGCAGATATCCAAGATCTACAGCTGAGACTTGATATTGCCCTCTTAGAATAATTCATTGAGAATTATGGAGGATCCTTAATCTTCACTAGCAAAGGCTTTACAACCGGTCCTTATCTTCCAATATTTCTCCTAAAAATCACCAATACACAACAGTGTGTATATGATTGTGTATGCGTGTATATTATATCTGTGTATATTATACACAGAGTATGTATCAATCTATAGTGGGAATCTCCTTTTTTTTTAATAGCTTCTTCATGGGCTTCCATTCAAATGTACACAAGAAAGTACTCTGTGAATCTGCAGGTAAATGAGAACTACAGTTTTAATAACCATGAGAAAATTTACATCTTTTATGACTTTTAAAAATTTGAGTATTTCAGTTGAAAACCAAAATAATGAGACCACAAAAAGCCAACACTGTATTCTCTCAGAGGTTAAATTCCCATTCCCATTATCTCTTCTTCTTTGCAATTTCCACTGTGCCCCCATCAGAAGACAGAAGGAGATCCTGACTGTGGCACTCTGAAGGTTGCAGGCTGATAGTGCAAAAGGCAGGAATGTGAGAAACTAAATTACACACAATGAGGCACCACAGTGGTTTTTCAGATGAAAACATTTAGGGGTGGGGAGGGCTACGTCAAAATCATGCTAGCTTTTCAGTTCACTTTATTAAAAGTAAGAAAATATGGGGGTGTAGATTTGTAATTAAAAAATCTGTTTCAATAGGAGCAGCTGTGTAGGTCAGAGAGGCACTGAAGATGAGAAACATTGCTGCTGTTTCATAGCAAAATCTCCCTGCTGCACTGCCTACACGGTCATCTGACCTTGCTACAAGGCAGAGCCAGGTAAGCAGAACACTGGGGAGCAGAGCTAGACACAAGGCTACCCTGCATCAGGAACTGGACCTGCCTCCAAACCAGCTCCAAACTGTTTTGACTTAGCTTTCCAAATATCCAGCAAAATACCCTAATGGACTGCACACTGTCACATCATGCCAGCAGCTGGAAATTGTTCCTTAATATACTACCTCATCTTTCCTATCTCTAAACGTGAGCCATAATATTGAAGAAAGCACCTAACTGCAACCTTTCATTGTCAGTGACATTTCCCAGTGCTCTGCATCTGATTGCATCTCTCCAAGCATGGCCAACCAGGGTGGCCTACCCCTGCTTGGACACACTGCGTGCTAGAAAGATCCAATCATACTGTGGTTCAGTATACAGAGGTTCAGGTTGCACATCAGGAAAAAATTCTTCTTCAGAAGAGAAGTGGCACAGGCTGCCCAGGGAGGTGGTGGAGTCACTGTCCCTGGAAGCATTCAAGAAGCATAGAGATGTGGCACTGAGGGGCACGGTTGGTAGACTATATTGGTGGTAGGTAGACAGCTGAACTAGATACCTTCTCCAGCCTTAATGATTTTATCTTTTGAATGGCCATCAAACTCAAGTTCATCAAGAAATGTAAATGGAGGGTGACTAGTGCCCTTTGTCTTTTATGAATTCAGACTTGTTTCTGTATAGCATCAGAAATAAACAGTGGATATAAAATTGCACATGTTCAACAATGCTCAATAACAAGGTGCTGAGCATTGAAGAAGTGAGCATATTTGATTTAATCAAAATAAGTGTTGTAAGAAAATCACGTAGGTTTAATTTTTGAAAAGCTATTAAGTTTCAAATTAAATGGAAGATTAAAATAAAAAATGAGCTTTAGCTGTAAAGTGGAGGCTAAATTTGGTCAATTTTTGTTGTTTATCTGTGCATAAAGTCCTTGCATTTACCATTTGACAAATCTTCTAATAAAATACTTTCTGCAATCAGGTGAAGTAGGTTATTAATGGTTCTAAAAAAGATATACAGGATTGCCTCATCCTGAGGCAATTAAGTCTGTGAAGTAAGTGTGTTTAATATCTCTGGGGGCATGACTGGAATGAAACAGGTGATCTTTCTACAATTACCATTGTTTCATTTAGAATTTCTTTAGGGATTTTTTTTTCTTTTAACTGGAGAATGACTCCTCAGCTTACGTTCCTTTTGTTAAGGCTCCAGTTTGAGGACTTGCAAAGGCAGCGCATGGCATATAAAGTAGAGAGGAAATATTTTATACACCTCTGAAAAGCAGCGTGACATTTCACTTCAAGTTCTGGCACCCCTTACAGGAGAGGACAGTTCCCATTTACTCTCAATCACACAAATCAGTAACTCAGCCCAGACCTCACTTCTTTAAATCAGCTCCTTGGTAAAGCTGTTTGCCCACACCATCTCCATGCCTCTCCATCTTCTTCCACACTCCCTTAAGGGGCTCAGGGAGCGATGGGGATAAGGGCAGGGAGTCACCCACCGCACAACCTTCCTGCTCAGCCATCATCTTCATTTCAAAGGAATGCTGACTTACATACAGCTTACAGACCCCCAGCCTCAGGCGTTTCAGTTTGAAAAACAAATTCCTTACCACCGTATGTTTTCTGAGGGATGCACTGTGTATACATCAGGGTGCTGTTTGGCCCTTAGTTGTAAGATCTTTTATTTTTCATTTCTCTTTTTTTTCCTCTGCTGTGTTCTTTTTTCCCTGGATTTATTAGTAGGGATGGTTTGTGGAGGTATGGTTAATTACTAGAGCTTATGACCTGCTGTGATTGAAAGCTGATCTCACCAGTTTGGGGTCTGCATTATATTTATTCTGTATGTAATTAAATCTGAATACCATAACTATGCATAATGTTGGAAAATAATGAGAATTTTTTTCTTTTTCCTAAGTGAAAGCACATCTGAAAGGTATTTTCCTTTCTTAGCACTGAATTTCTACAAAACGCTCTGCACTTTTCACACAAAAAAAGCAACCAGCCAAAAGGGGCATTCTGGTCTACAGTTCAGATGAAAGCAAATGTTTATCACATACATGCGAACCATTAAAAATAAAGCAGGAATGCAAGCAAACTGTGATAAAGGCTATCCATATATCCTGGGGTATTCGTAACATCACAGACTGACTTGAGACACACAGAGAAGGGACGGCACACTCTGGAAGCAGCACCATCCAAGGGAACACAAGAGATGTAGCTGGAAAGTCCCTCAAACAAAACAAGTTGTGGAAGATCAAGACATAGCTCTGACTATAGGGATCAACAATTCCCCCGATTTCCTTAGCTAAGGAAAGTGAAACACACTGATATGGGAGAGTTGATCAGACACTGTTTATCGTGCGGTAAATCAGGCAGAACACTGCACAGCTAACTGGACCGTATCAGAATTAGGCCAGACATATCATATCCAGAGGCTCCAGCTGGTTGTTGTTTTTATTTTGTTTTTTTGTCTACTATACATAAATCAGAAGTCAGATGAGATCCTTTTGTTCACCAGTTTGATAGTGATCTGAAAGCAGAGACCCCTGGAACATCAGAAACCTTTGATCTGGAAATATATCTCACTGCTTGCACATATAGCTGATGCTCTGGAAAAAAAACATTTGGTACATGATCTAAAGCGATGGATGACAGAGTCAGGAATGCTCAAAAAAAAAAAAAAAAAAAAGCAAAAATAACTACATCAAAACCACAACCTTC
Source organism: Alectoris magna (assembly GCA_030625065.1). Classification (NCBI taxonomy): domain Eukaryota; kingdom Metazoa; phylum Chordata; class Aves; order Galliformes; family Phasianidae; genus Alectoris; species Alectoris magna. Next base: position 12,240,956 of record CM060569.1, on the reverse strand, counting down.
CACCACAGCACAAAACGAGCAGGGCACACCAGGGTGATGCAGTAACTTGGAGATTCATTTTCAGGCTTAAGAGAAGTGGCAGTGTGCAAAAAAAAAAAAAAGACCTGTTTTTCTAAAGAGATATAATCACTCTCCCCAAAATTATTGGAGGTGGGCAATAGCAAGCCAAGTTTAAAAAAAAAAAAAAAAAAAAAAAAAAAAAAAAAAAAAAAACCTGAAGTGCCAGTGTGTGTGAAATGCTCCTAGAATTGTGGTGTCTAGAATGGTCAATTCGCCTCGTCCTGTCACAAGCAGTAAGGATTAGACTAATCTCGGTGGGGTACAGAGGACACCAAAAATCATTCATGTGCTCGGCCACTGCATTACTAACAATTCTCCTCTTCATAAACTGAGCCATTGAGTCCAGTGCCACAACCACAAAGGATGCAATCAGCCAACCCATGCTTCTGACATGCCAGCAGACAGCTATTTTCCCTACTTGCCAGGCTGCAGATATGTAACTGAGTAAACACTTGAGCAGTCAGGCTCAATCTGTGGATCAGAAAGCAGAACAGACCAGCCCTTGCAGGACAAGATTAATGGCGCAGGTGTCAGCAAGGCTGTTTGCACCAGCCATCACCAGCTCTTTAACAGAACCAGATGTACCAACTATTTTTTTCCAACAAACTCCTCTATGTGCAACATAGAAGCCAGCAGTAGCTAAAAAAAGAAAACACATAAGCATCCTCTGATGTGTCAGAATTATACTGTTTTGTCGAAAGAGTTTACCTGCTCTACCAAACTGAGCAGGAGCCTCAGAGTCAGCAATATGATCAGGCAAGGACAAGTTGCTACTTGCAGCCTGGGGGGCTCAGGAGCAAGCCCAAGATCCAGCTTGCAGCCTATGCCACAGCCTCAGCACAAAGCCTTTCCCACCTGCCGCCCACTGGTCTTGTCATGGTACGCATCAGCTGCATTGGCTCTCTAGATAATCAAGGACCAGGGTCCTTGGGAACAAAGAATATTTGTCCCACAAGCTGGGCTTAAACTTTGAGTCATCGCTCATGAGGAACAGCAGCACATGATAAGAACTGGACATGACTATCTGCTTCTGCTGTAGTAATTCTGCAGAGCTCATTTCCTGTCACCTTCATCCATCCCATCTTATCTGCCCCAGCTACTTGCAACACCTCCAAACAACATTGACTGTAGCAGAACAGAACTCTCACTGCAAACACTTTTCTTCTAAGTGAGAGTTCTGTGCAATGAGTGTTTCACTTCTCCATATCTTCAGGTTACCTCTTTTGTTTGTATGTTCAGACATGTTCAGAATAAACATCTTGTGACAGAAGGTTAAGGAATCCTATTCCCAATACACAAAGTACCATCCCATACTGCATTGCTTGCACAGGTATCAGTGTGCCAGATTTTCCACCTTACTTTCACATAAGATCATTTATTGATCAAAAAATAAAAACCCTTTCTGTGGGGGGTCCATGCAACCAAAATCCAAGCTGCAAGACTATTTCCTAAACAGAAAGCCTTGACATTTCATGAGATCAACAAGAGGACAAATAAGTTCTCAGTATATGAAAGCAAAAGTGACAGTATCCAACCCCTGTAATAACAGTAATTTCATAAATTGTGGGGTTTATATGAGTGTTATACAGACAATTAATACATCTCTGAAAAATTTTAGCCAGAGGAAAAAAAATAATTAAGACAAAATAACAAACATGCTGAAAGTCCCTCAACACCACCACCTTGCATGTAATAATTATGTTGTCATTTGTGCTCAGGGAGAACAAACAAGAAAAAAACACACATCCCTGACTCCTCCAAAGAAAATGTTTGCTCAAGAAACACAAAGTAAGAAACATTTTCACAAATCTTATTGTGCCCCAGAGAAGCTGTAAGCTGCACAGCAGACATTTACACTTGCCAGAACTCCACTCTAAATGGCCTATTCAATACAAATGACTGCCTGGCATCATAATCACTGCACTGCTCATGTGCTTTTGTTTATCTTCTCAAAACATATGCACAGTAAACTTTTCCAAATGAAATTATCACAGGTGAAGTTTATTCTTTCTGTCGTGCAGCACATGGCCCAGCTAATCTCGTGCAGGAAGATGGGACTGAAATCCCTGAACCTGACTGTGTCTTGTTAAAGCTGGATGCTTACCAGTAGTTTAAGACAGATGACAGATCTCGAAGCCTTGCTATAATTAAACGTGAAAAGAAAAAACATGCTGATGAGCCACACATATGGTATTTATTTTATACCACATTTGTCCCAATCTGATTTTTGCTTCCAAGTTTGCTATCTGCTATGATACATGGGGTTCTTCATACCTATAGCTGATTGCAGCCTCTCCTCAACCCAAAGTGGCAATAAAGCATTGATTTTGGATTTGAATTCTTTTTTTTTTCCTCTGACTGGGGCTGATAGAATCACTTTTACTTTTAATGAAAAGTAAAAAGTGAAAGCACGATTGTGCAACATTGCAAAACCCATACCCACAAACCTGTGAAATACATGAAGCTTTCCTCACACCCACTGTTAAAGCAGAACCCCCCACAATGACTTCACTTGAGAGTCTGGGTAAGAGTAAATGGCACAGCATCTCAAGCTTTAAAACATACAATATGTCTGCAAATCATTTCCATAAGTACGTTGGTAAATGGAAAAAAATAAAAAGCTTAAATCAAAGCAGAGGAAAGAGTGGGAGTTCACCACCAAGCAGCTTGTCTCTCAGTAGAGAGAATGTTTTCAGGTTCAGATAAGCAAAAAACCATTTTAAGCTCTAAAGCTGTACTCGTTGCTACCAGGTGGATATATTTGGAATGGGATCACTTATGGGAAACACTTGGATGACAACTAAATTCCAGGGAAGAGCACTGTTGAACTATGCTCTGCTTTCCATTAGAAATAGCTCCCTCCATATTTCCCAACATCCCTTGTAAACTTCCTCCAGTACACTGAGAAACCAAGACCCAAGATAACACACGCTGTTTTTCCTCAGCCCCCAGTTGTGAAAGAGCTGTTTGTTTGATTTCAGAGTCACACAGGTGCAAAATCAGTTAGGTCTCAGCGTCTGGTCATGTGCTGAATCCCTTCCCCAGTCATCTGGTGGGTAGAAGAACTGAAACTCAGAAGCCTGGACATTTCAAACGAGAACACCCACGCTGATTTTGAAAGTCAGACTTTCACTTGCTTCACGAAAGCTGTTGCTTCCGTAGGAACTGTTGCATAAGTTGGGAACTTCTCAGTACCTCAGGATGCTATCTGAAACATCCCCAGTGAAGCATACATTAGTTGGAGATCTTCACAATACTCTCACCTAGCAAAGCTCTCCTTTCACCTGCCTTGTCCTTTATTGTTTAATATGGTAAGTCTATGATTAAATACTTAAAATACTCCCTCTGCTGCTAAAGCCTGCTTTGTTATCCTCAAAGCTAGCCCTACTTGCTAGGAAGTAATGTCAGAGGAATTGAGCACAGGTGAAAACTCCTTCCCCTTGAGTATGCCAATACCACAAGATTAAGTTCTCCTGTTTTAGTTTTCATTAGTGCCAAACCTGACACTTCTCTTGCCTAAGATGTATATCACATAGAGAGATTTCAGTGTGACTCTCCTGCCTCAGGGCAGGATCCCCATGCTCACATCACACCTAAAGCTCCGGCTGGCTTGTCACCACGGATGGAGATTCAGAAGCTTCCCAGGTCAGACCAAACACTCAGCTCTCCTTTCAGCTGGAGATCTCCACCCAAAGTCCTTTACTGCAATTTAAGCCTATTTTCTCTTCTGCTCTCTATAGTACCCTGCAAAGCACTCACATTAACTTCTTAACAAGAGTTTTTAATACATTCAGAGGCTCTCCTAAACTATCATCCCCTCTAGACCAAAACTTATTCAGGCAGTCTTTCCTCACAAATCACGCCCTAGAGCTACAATCAAACCTGTTGATTTCTTAAACGGTTTTCTCATTTCCCTTTATTTATAGCTCACCTGCCACCAACTATCCAGTTATTTCTTCTCACTTAGTAGAAGCATTTACGAAGGGAAAGGCTATAAGGCTGTGCTCTCCTATATATAGCCAAGGGCCAGACCAGCAGGTGGTATAAATTGGCACAGGGCTGTGCCTAATCAAAGCATTAAGTAAATTTAAGGGGAAAGGAGAATTTTTTCTTTATTGATAGCGTAAGAGATAGGTTTGTTTTGTCTGTGGTTAATTTGTTTGGGTTTGGTTTTGTTGTTGGTAGTGGTTTTTCGTGATTTGTTGTTGTTGTTATGAGTCTTGTTTCCTTTATGTAGGAAAGGGGGGCACTGTTCAGGATCCTCGTGTGTTGTTGAATTAAAGAATCCATGAGAGGCGCTCCTGGGTTTGTAAAGGACAGCTCGGCATTGTCTTTCTGCTCGGATGAGGTTTCTTAAAGTAAAATAAGCAGCATCGTAGTGCATCTTCCTGGAAAAACGGGCTTTCTTTACTGAGACTCCGATGTTTGAAAGGGTCTGTCCCACTGCTGCTCACCCTCCTGTGACAATTAGGAGGCAGGGGTCACTCCAGGGGGGGAAAAAAGTCATTACCAGCAGTGCTGGGCTAACACGCTCCAAGAACCACTTAAAAGAGAGAGGGGAAAAAAATAAAAAGTCGGATGCCGCTCAGATGGCCGCGCCGACGCTGTCTGGTCCCCAGAGCACGGGGGGCTCCGGGTGGGGCTCGTACCGCCCGCAGGGATGCGCGGGGCCGGACCGCGGCGGGCGACGATGGAATCCGGAGAAAGTGCGTCTCACTCCTGGCTTACAAAAAGTTGACATGGAGTCAGTTGAAAAGTAGGTTAATTAGTAGTGTCTGACAGAGCTCCCCAGCAGTGACTTACTTCAGGTGCCGCATATTACTGCTACTCTGCTGAAAAAGGCTTTGTTTTCACCTAGCTTTGTAGCCTCGAGTGTCTGAATATTGATTAACTCCGGGTATTTGACTTCTTTGAAATACGCTCGCAATATTCCAATAAACCGCATCCTTATACTCGGGATATTCTTTAAATGCAATTAAAGTATTAACGGCACTATGCTGTTGGAAATGTGGCCCTTGGAACGAAGGGAGAAACCTTTGCCGTCAGAGTTTGCCGACGTCCTTTAGCGAGGGGATGTGGTCAGCAAACTCCCTCGCAGGGACCTACCCCAGAGAGAGCTTTATTATTTTTCTCTCATGGGAAAATATATATATATATATATATATATTTATATTCACATTCCTCAGAGGATCTTGGTGAACACTGTCGAGCCCAATCCCTGTATCTGGCCACGCAAAGACAGAAAACCTTCCCACTTCCGAAATGTCTGGGGAATCGCCCCGCACCGCAGCACTCTCCATCCTCCCCCTTGGGCGGCTGTCGCGACAGACACGGTGTCGGGACGGAGGGGTGCACGGGGCGGCCGGACTGCCCCAGCCCCTGTCCCCGGGCGCGCAGCGCGGCGCGGAGCGTTTTCCTAACGCCAACCCCTGGATGCGCTCGGCGTTTCAAAGGCCTCTGGTACAGTTATCTTTTTTTTTTTTTTCCTTGTATTAATTGAATGAGGACACGCAGGGGAAGGCATGCAGGCGTAATGGTAATTGTGGGATTAAACGGGGGAAAAAGAATAGGTTGCGCGCGTTCATTCCCGCTGCTCAGGCGTCGCTGCGCACAGCGCTGCTGTCCTGCACAGCAAGGCTCGTCCTCCTCCTCTGATTTCTCTGGAAAGTCTGCGCAAAAACGGGCTCTAATCGTTGTGACCCTCGGAGGTGGGATAACCCCTGCCTCCCTCCTGTAACCCGTCATCCTCTCCGCTAAAGGGCTGTAACGAGCCTTTCGAGACGCAGCTCCCCGCGGAGCGGGACCCCCCCGCAGCTGGGGGGACTGCTGGTCCGGGGCGAGCGGGCGGTGCGTGGCCGGGGGACCCCGGCAGAAGGATGGACAAACACGGACGGACACAGACAGACAGCCCTGAAGTTCAGTGGGATAGGGCAGAAGAGAGGTTGGAACCCAAGCCGTGGTCCCAGGGCTAGGTTTTGCCAGGAGATGCTTTCGCCCCTTTTAGCAAAGAGCTCCACGGCCCTTCAGAGACATCCCTACAATGCTCAGCAGCAGGCTCAGCCTGACCTGCCCTTCTGGCAGCCCCGGGCCTCACCTTGATGCAGTCTGCTCTTCCTAGTGCTCCCTGTAAAGCCAAGCAAAATCAAACACAGTTGTCTTGATCTGATCCAAAAGATGTACCAGATCAACTCTGATGTCTTTGTTTCAATTTCCTCTTAAGTCTATTGCTTTTTCTTCCCAGGCAAGCAGCCGTGCAGCCACTGTTTTAATGTGCGGGGTGAATTGTAAGGTCATCGGGGTTTTCCTGTGCTTTAGGAAACTTTTTATTTTTTGTTTGCAGAGGGGTGAACGAGAGAGTTCCTCGGGCAACCCCTCTCCTATCTGAACATCTGTTACTTAGGCGCTGTCTGTTGTCTTTACCTGGCTGTGTCGGGGCGGGGTTACGGGAAAGTGCCTCTCCAAAAAAAAAACAATGATAATTAAAAAAAACTTTAAAATAAAAATATGAAAAAAATAAGCACAGTAAAACAGAAGTTGTTGAAAAAAAAAAAAAAGAAAAAAAAAAGAAAAAGAAAAAGAAAAAGAAAAACCTACATCCTTCTCCCCCCCAAAAATGCAAACGCCTTCCAATGGCCAGGTTGAGAGGGCTGGGGGCTGCTCTGCTGGAGTTACGGGCTGGTAAAAACTATTTATACTGAGCCCTCCAAAGCTTGCAGGCTTCGTGGATAAGAAGCAGAGTGTTCCTGGAATCGGTTCAGAACGTGTTCTGATGTACAAATGAACTTCTGGAAAGTATCTGTTGACTGTGCCCAAGTGCGCTGACCCGCCTCCCATCGATGGGAATAAAACGATAGAGCTCGACTTAAAGAAAGCCGCAGAACTTAATTAGTTCGATGCTTTAATGGTTATAGAATCTGCAAAACACTACTATTAATTTAGGCGCTGGCATCTGTTTTCACTGAAATTCTTGTCGAACGCGCACGTTACCCCTACGATCCCGGCTGCAGGAAGCGGGGAGCGGGCGCAGCCTGGGGCCGAGCGCAGCCGTGAGCGGGCATTCCCCGTGGGACCCCGCACCCTGCCCGGCCCGGCCCTGCCCTGCCCTGTCTGCACTTGGGCACAGAGGGGGTCCGCAGCCTCCCCTCGGCGGGGCCACTGTTACCCGTACTTTCTCAGTACCCCCTGGGCCTTTTATACGCGCTTCCGAAATCACGCAGCGGCGTGACTTGAGTCGGCTGTTTTTCCGATTGGGAAATCTCCGCTTTAAGGGAAAGAGTCTCCTTAAATCATGACAACGACATACTTGAAAGAGAGAATTGATAATGTTAATAAATGGAGCGTACTGGGAAGATGGCATTTAGAAAGGGGCGAGATGTCCCAGATTTAATTTTCGCTGGTGAAACAAGACAATTCTAAAAGGCCACTTATGAGACGATTTTTATTAAACATTTGTACTGTTTTGGAAGCTGAGCCATAACTCATCCGCACTAAAATTTAACGACTTCGATTCATCAGAAAAGTTTGTGCTTGGACTCAGCTTCAAAGCAAGAACAAGAGCCTCAGTGACAGCCTATGCTGTCCTGATTTGCAGTGTGTTGGTGTGTTCTCGTGCCCAGACCGAAGATTCATATTCAGACCCCCAGGTCATAAAATTTAGGCTTTTGCATTTATCTTTTCCAACACGAAACTTGACTAAACCGGAGTCCGGGATCAAAAGCGTGCAAGAGCTATCGGTTTCCCTGAGGACTGCAAAAGCCACTTGACGCTGAGTTATTCTGACAATGTTGCGGGCAATTTGGGCAACATTGGGCAACACGTGTTGTCCCTGGGAACCGGGATGGAGGTTTCCCTGGAGGTTTCCCTGTCAGCTCTGCTCTGACAAAAGTTGTGCTCCGGGCTGGGAAAGGCGAGCGATGCTCACGTCTGGCATCCTTCGAGTACCTTCGGGAGGGATACAGGAGGAACAGATCTTGGGATGGGAGAGAAAGGTGTTTGCTCTTCTTGCTGCTCCCTCCTTGCCTTTGGGTTTCTCCCCTTTAGCCAGATATTGTCTTAAGTGACGTTAAACGAGGAGAGACAAGTGTAGAACTCAAGGCGAGTTCGAGGTGGCGGCAGCGGGGCTTTACCCGAGTAAGGAGCGCGGCACCGCTTCCTAAAAGCGCATCCTTCCCTCGGGGTGCGAGAGGCAAAACGTAGCCGGGACGGAGAGGGGCAGCCCGCTGTGAGCCCCATCCCGGCCCGGCCCGGTTCAGCTTGCTCAGCCCAGGCACTTTCCCCGCCTGTCCCAAAAGTCTGTTATCTGCTCTTCGCTTGCCCGTCCCGGCCCCGTCCCTAACCACTCTCACGGGCTGTGGGCAACGGGACCGGACCGGCAGCGAACAGCCCGGCTCGGATCCGTTCTCAACGCTTTAAATGAAGTGACACCGGCTCGATACTTCGTGATCTTTCTATTTCCTTCCCCCGGCCAGGGTGGCATCCCCCTGCCCGCCCCTCTCCATTTAAGCCATGTCCGTGGGACTTCCACTGACCCTGGTCTGTTTTTTAGAACGCACTTAAGCTGCAGAAGTTGCTGACACATAAATAAGCCATCAAGGCTCTTGGAAGCTCATGAATCTTTGACTGCGGTATGTGTGGGGACTTACACACTTGTTCCACGTCGTGATACTTTAAAAACTTTCACAAAGACGACTCCGGACAAAAAGCACCTCTGTTTAACAAGATAATTCTTGCTTTCAGTTTTATTTCTATTTTCAACTTCCTATTCTTTTGTCCTGTGACATGGCGCTTTTTTCCCCCTCGGGGACTCCTTTCTCTTCTTTCTCCCCTCCTATTCTGAACTGTTTTACAGCCCCGCTTTGTTACTGTCAGGAAAAAATGTCTGGAGAGCCCTGTCTCCTAAAGAAGGAACAGAAAAGGGAGGACTGGGGCTGCAATGTTGCCTATGCATGCAGAACATCCCAATCTGTTTTTGTGCATTGAGTTGGGGAGAGGGCAGCAGGGAGCGTGCACCCAGCCTCAGCCCGGACAAAGGGAGGCCGGACAGCTGCGCACCCGCCACAAAAGATTCACTCTTCTGTCAACTCTGTTTACTTAGTGTTGTTTCTGACCTCTGTGCTACACTTGTTGCTAATACATATGCTTATCAAACCATTTTAATTGGCTTTCTTCATAACATTAGTCCCAGCACTTTTTTCTGCGTGTGTTTCCAAACAACTTAATTGACTTCTCCAATATTCATCTTCTCGGGTTCTACAACGACGGGTTCCTGCCCTCCCCCCACCCCCGCTCCTCGGCCCCCAGGAAAAGAAAAGGTCCAGAGGTGTCCGCACGGGCAGAGCTTCCCCTTCCCGCAGGGGTGTCTTCGGGGGGATTCGGGCCCGAAGGGACACCCCGCTCCCCGAGGGACAGCCGTGACGCAGATAAGCGAGCTGCCTAGCCCTAGCTCTTTTAAATGTGTTTTTACTTTGTTTTATGGCACCCGGAGGAGCGGTGCCGGCCCGAGAGGACCCGGCACCATCAACGGAGCCGCCAATGGGACCGGGAGCGCGGGGCCGAGCAGCGCTCTCCGCCCGCAGTGCCCTCCGAGGATCCGCACGGATCCTTATGGTGCTGTGTTCCGCCGGGCTGGGGTAGAGGGGGCTTCTCCCCACATCATCCAGACCCCAGCCCTCGTAGCCTTTATCTGCTGTATCAGCCACTTCTCTTGAGCCTTGAGCCTTTCTCCCCACCACCACCCTTCTTTCTTTTTTTTTTCCTTTCTTTTTTTTTTCTTTTTTTTTTTTTTTCTTTTTTAACAATTTCGTAATTAATTGTTGCGCCCGGGTTTGTAATGGAAACAATCCTGCTAGGCCGGATGGTTGTTATGATTTTCTTTCTTTAGCGCTTCTCCCCCTTCACAAGCATTGTTCGCGGTGACTGTCTGGGCTCAGATATGATGTTGGGACAGCGCCTCCCTTGAAATGGAAACAGAGGCCTGAATAAAGGAGGGTGGAAAAAAAGTACTTTGTAGTCTGCATCGTCCATCTTTAATTCAGAGACGCATCTATACTCCTGGGAGCGCCGCCTTTGATCTCTTTGATTTTTACACCAGATCTGTTATGGACTAAAATTCCTAGGTTTTCCATAGAAACATCTCCATTCCTTCGGGATATTGATGTTTTCTTCTTCCTAGGGGTTATGATATGGTAAATCAGATTCAGAAAAGCATGGACAATGCCAGCATTCATGGGTCGGGGGGCGGGGGTGGGGGGGCGGGAGCCTCTCTCTCTTCTCCCAATGAATCAAAATATTGTTTATTCTGTTGCTCTTTAAGCCCAGTCACTTCAGCTGCCTTTCAGTGCCTTCAACTCTGGAAGAGGGGCAGCAGCAGCAGCAGCAGCAGGTTGCGTTGCCATGGGGACCCTACTGTATGGCAGCAGCGCCAGCCCCAAAGACAATGCCTCGCAAAGGGGCTTGAAAAGTGAGGTTTCTCCCTTTGCCACGCAGCCACTTCCGATGGAGCAAGCATTCTCCTTTCGGGACCCTCATCTTGTCACTAGAACAATGTCTATCTTCGCCTGCCAATTTTTTTTTCTCTATCCTGCCTTTGATCTATAAAAAATCAAAAGAACAAAGTCAGGGGAGAATAGGGGGCTTTTTTTGTTGTTGATGCACAGAACAGGCTTTTATAATTTGGGTCTACGTTTGTGCCTGAGGATTGCAGGGGCAGGGAAGGAGGGTAGCTGATTTGTGTGCTGGGCTCCCTCCGGCCTTGCCAACCCCGGGCATGGCGTGTGCCAAAGACCCCCCCTCCCTCTCCCTCATCCCCAGAGCAGCTTGAGTCTGGCCGGGTGCTGCCCAGCCCGCTGTCCCCTACCCTTGGCCCTAAGGGTTCTGCTTCAGGCTGGGACCTTCCCACCACCAGGCCCAGGCTGCCATTGTAAGGCACTGACCCTACCCGGGTCGGTGGGACTGCCCAAGCCTACTGCTTAATGCTGGTATCAATTACAGAGATGGGTGCAAAAACAGCAGCATGCCTGTTGCAGTAGATTTTAATGCATTATGCAAATGGATGCTTTTTTTCCAATTAACGGTTTTGTGTGAATATTAGAGAAATTAACATGTCACAATGTTGTTTTTCCTTAGAAATCAGATGAATCTGGACAGCGTGAGGCCCCAAAATGCTGTCTTAGCTTTACACACAAGTAAGGCAAAGAAACAGGAGTGTCCATGCAAATCCACACGCGTGTGTTTGACTTCTCTGTTAGTAAGCAGCAACAGGCATTGTCACACGTGTGTAGGGCAGGCTATAAATAACCCTGGGAGGAAAACCAAGTCCAGCTTTGGTTCCTTCCATAAGGACAAGTGGCTGGTTGGGCTCACATGTCACACTAGGCATGTAACCCCCTGGAATTAACCCTAATCACACGGCTTGGTTCCTTGCCTCACTTCAAGCAGTGGGAAGTGTTGATTTCTCCAAAATGATTGCATTACAGCTACTTCCTTTTCATGAAAACATCGGTGAAGGGAACACCAGAAATGGCTGGTCTGTGCTGTATCAGTTACACTGGCAGTGGTGCCTCTGCTAAAATGTGTTCCTGTACAATTCAGTGATTGACTCCATCATAGACTGCTTTTCTACTTGACTGGAGTCGATTTCTGGGCAATACAATACAGTAGGCTGGAGAGATAATGGAGATTAGAAGATTTATCAAAATCAGAAATCCTTGGTGAAAGCTTGTTCTGTCCCTGAGTGCCTTTTCTCAGCTATTTTCCAGAGAAACTCCGTAGTTTCAAAATCCCATGTTAATGAACACAGACATGAGCATTTGCTCCCTTGTCTGGGTTTGTGCTGCTGGTGAACACCCACCCTGCTCTGTACGTGAAGGCAGCGGATCCTCATGGGGAGCTGTGAGCAGGGAGAGAGGCTGGGCTGGCTGCAAAGGGCTCAGGTGCCTCACTGAAGTCTCAGGGATGATGTTCAGCCCTTTTGCAGAATGGGAGAACTTAGGTGGGCAGGATGGTCTATGTGCACCAGCCAGCACTTGGAGGCAGCTGAGTCTCCACTGCTGCACCTGCTTGGCATCACTTCACCCTTACAGATGCTCCTTAGCATCTTCCTATAACCAGCACGGGACTTCTGGTCCACTGGTCCCACGCACAGTCCACGAACTCCCTCAGCTCTGAGCCCAGGAGCTGACCCTTCACTATCCGGGGTATCTGTATGCCCCAGAGTCCGTGCCCACAGATTGCAGAAAGGATACTGCTGTAAACCTTGTTACTGAGGCAGTGAGTTTTCATAGCACTGGGAGAACTTGGGAACCACAACAACATTACCTTGTAGGCAGCGTCTGGGCCTCAGAGTGAGGAAGAAGTGGGTTGGGCCATGTTTCACCTGTTTCAGAGATAACCACTGGGACAAACTGCAGCAGGCCTGGGGCCCAGGATCAACGCCCCTCCCCTCCTTCTTCTGATTCCCCGGGGAAGAGGCTTCCCACCCTATCTGGTCACTTTCTCTTCCCAAGATTAATCGTTAGGTCAGGGCGGATTCACCATTGTGTCTGCCTGCGAGTGCCATTCTCTTTTTTTTTTTTCTTTTTTTTCTTTTTTTTTTTTTTTTAGGAGAGCCTCTGTCAAACTTCGGGCCCCTCTCTCTTCCCTCCTCCCTCATCTTTTAGGGCGGGGGCTGCTACCCCCGTTCTGACCTTCTGGGCAGAGAGGCGTCAGCCATGCCTTTTAACTGTACAATTATGCACACTCCCTAAATGTTGTTTTAATAACAGCATTTGAAAAAAAGCCGCAGCGGGTCGGTGTTCAGCAAAGCCTTGAGATAGATGCCTGCAGCAGCTCGATACCTCCCTCGCACACACGCAGACACACCCCTGGGGGGGGAGCTCCCTGGCAGTGGGACACAGTGAGCACACAGTGAGTGAGCACACAGTGAGCACACAGTGAGTGAGCACACAGTGAGCACACAGTGAGCACACAGTGAGCACACACCTCGCCGCGCTCCCGCCCCGGGGAGCCCCGTGCTGCAGAGAGCAGCGCCCGGTGGCTGGGGGGCTGGCGGGTACGGGCGTGGAAGAGACACGGAAAGGCTCAGACGGTTCCAGGCTGAGCAGAGGGCGCAGGGAGGCGGTGTCTCCACGCTCACTTCGGTGCAGCGTAGCGCGGAGACGGCGGGGACAACGCCCGATGCTCCGGTGCAGCGAGACCCGAAGGGTCCCAGTGACCGGTAGCGGTGTGCCGGCAAAGCCCCTAAGGCACCCCGAGCTTCCCGGCTCCAGCAGCCGCACCGCTCCCTAGAGTGGTCCCCGCCCTCCTCCCGAGCCCGTATGGAGGCGCACAGCCTGGAGCTCGTTTCCCGTCCAAAGACGCCGTGTAAGGGGTGCTGTGAAGGAGACCCGAACACCTTCATATCTCAATTTTGCTTCCTTAGGCAGGAAATATGTGTGTGGAAGGGAGGCGTGGGTCGAGATCGTAAATTTCATTGATTACTTGCAGATTGTACAGAATATATTCAAGCTTTCATGACAGCTTCTGGAAACATAACGACTGGACAGTATTGCCCGAACAGTACAAAGTCTCTTTAACTGCTACCAAGAAATCAGCAGGTAATTATAGGCTCGGCTGTATACATAATAGGCATCGGATATCGGAGAATAACTGTAAGCAGCGATTCTGAACAAGAAGAGGACCAGTAGTGCTTCAAACTCCCACACAACAGCTACTCTTTGTGCTGGGTGTCTTATTCTAATTAGAGATACCTGCACAGCATTGCAAATATAGACGAGACACGCACATCCTTACACTTCATGCCAGTAAAATTCAACCCTTAAAAAATGAAGATAGAAAGACAAAGAAACGGGTGATGATGCCGAGATGCGCCCTGCACCTCTGGAGCGCTCTGTGTGGGGCAGAACGAGCACAGCTCGGTGGGGGCATTGCGGACAACAGTGGGGCTGCTGGCAAAGCAACTGTCCTCGAGGTGACCAGAGAACTGCCTCTGCACAGGGAACATTGATAAACATAAACGAGATTTTGACCAAAATGTACCGAAATCAACAATAGCTTGGGGAGCATCGCACAGATCTTGTTTCATTTGGAGTTTTTCCTACTTGAAATTATTTTTATTGACTTGAGAAATATTGAGAAGGCACCTAAATGAGTACAAACACACATCTCTGATACACTTTGTTCCTTTAAACAAATGTTTTCCTTTTGAAATCACTCCCCTTGCGCAGAATCGTCTGCCTCTCCGCTCACCAGCAGTCCTCCTAACAGACCCTAAACCCCAGCAAAACCGAGGAGAACTGCTCCTAACCACCCCCACCCCCTCCTCTCTCTGTCGGTGCCCATTTCACGTGAGGGCTCCCTCCATTTCCGTTCCTTTCAGGTGCGGTTTCCCCCCCGGGCTGCTGGGGCCGAGCCGAGGCAGAGGGACCCTTGCAGATGTGCGTGGTGGTCCCGCACCGCCCGTCCCGCAGCCCCGTCCCGGCTCTCCCTGCCCGAGGGAAGCAGCAGTGGATCCCCACCCGCTTCGCAGTGAATTACCGCCTGGCCCTGGAGTTCTCTTTGCCTCCAGGCATAGGTACTACGTTATTCCAGGTCACCAGTGACCTGTATGCCCGAGTGAACGTGTGTCCGCATCAAAACCAGCCACACAGAAGTAAATAATGTGAAGTACCGTTTCAGCTATAGGAAGATTTTTCCAACCAGGTCACTTAGACTCTGTCACAAAGCAGAGAAGAGCAAAGTGCTCAGTGCAGGCTCCCAGCCCTGGGCACCGACTCAGGGCACTGTCCGGGCAGGACACTGAGCTGCTGTGACCTTTGCAATGAAAGCTGCTTTGCTGTAAGTCGGTGATAGCCGGGTTGCAGCGCTGGACACACACTTCACGCTTATCTGCGTGAACAGAAATACACCCATCAGGGAGCAGTCAGTCTCGAAATAAATTAGATCTGGATTCCTTTCATTTACAAATAGATTATTTGCGAAGTCCGATCGCTATTTTTCTAGTGATCATTTGCTACACCGTCGTAAACGAGATAATGTCGTTGTTGGTACAAAAAATGGAAATGATGGATCTAAATAATATCTCTGTCTAAGTGGCAACTAGTAACAGTGGAATATTTCAGTCTGTGCACTGCAGTCCCACTCCTACAAGAAGCGTTTTGTGTGAGCTGCTCTGCTGACTTCTGCCTGCCCCTTCGGTTGTAGTGCCACGCTACACTTAGAGCTAAAGCTGCTTATTCATGGAAATATGAATCAACTCTTCTCTTTTTTTCTTTTCTTTCCAAAAGGCTCCTGTCTAAACCGTGCCGTGAAAATAAAACACGGAGGGAGAGAAGGAGGGGAAGTTGTGTTTCCCAAAACTGAAAGACAGTAAAAAAATATCGTCAAAAATATCCAGATGAAGACAGTAAAGGTAAATCAAAGCAGAACAACTGTTTGCAATACCACTTGTACTTTTCCTACTGGGCTGCGCAGTATTTTTTTTTTACCGAGTGGAAGCACCGGCAAGATGTGCAGGTATCCGCTTACATTATAAACTGCAGTCGGTATAAATATTCTGCTCCGGAGAGCAGCTTTATCACACGTTCCCAAACACCCAAGTAGCCTTTCAAACAAAAGCCACACCTCAGGCTGCGGGTTATTAACGAGCGGTGCTCTGCCCGCTCCCCGCGGCCGGGACTGCCGCCGCCCCGCTCCGCAGCCCCGACCCGGCACTGCCCCGCTGTGACACCGAGCCCCGACGGGCGGACCCGACGGCGCGCTGCCGCTGGCTGCTGCCCAGCGCCGGCTGTCCTCTGCTCGGGCTTCGGGGGAATTCGCACAAAAAACGCTGCCATCAAATGGCAATCTTTTATTATTATTTTTTTTTTAGCTGTACTCTCACGTTCTTTACCCCCCGGTTTCGGTAAGACAGATTCGTGGGGAGAAAGATAGGGCAGATTTATCTCACGACAATGTGCCCGTCTCCATCCTGTCGCACCAATGGATCTCTCAGGTGCGCGTCCCTCTGCAGCAGGCAGCTCCGGGCAATGCCCGGGTGCAGCGCCGGGTCCCGGACGCTGGGCACGAATTCGCCCATCGCCCTTCATCACGAGTTTGGTTTTCTGCCCTTCCATTCTATTCCCGAGAGCTGTCGGTTTCGGTCCGGTTTGGGTTGTTGTTTTTTTTTAACTGACTTTTATTCTACGTGTTAAATGGTCGGCTCTTTAACCAGCAACTAGCAATCATCAGACATTAATTTATACGGCTTTTACAAATACCTAAGCTATTTAAAATGCTGAACTGGGTTGTGTGTGGCAGGGAACATCTATCTATTGAATAGGCAGTGTCACACGGTAGCATGCTCTCTTGTCAAGGGTGATTGTGTTTTAGGCAAACATTTGAGCAAACATAAAGGCAAAGGTCAAGTACTGTTCAGTTGCAGTGTGTGCTAATTCACCTAGCTAACCAATGGGGCAAAAGTTGCATTTTATGCTAGCACCGCAGACCAAACCACTGCGAAGGGCATTATGAGCTGGGAGCTGGCGGGGAGAGCTCACAGAGAGCTCCAGGGCGGAGGGGCTGCGGGCTGCGAGGTGCCCGGGGTGCACCGCCAACCTCCCCTCACTAACAAGCGGCTCCCAACGAGCTGGGGCTTTGGGAGCTCTTCTCCCCTGCTCCTCTATTTTTTTTCTCTTTCCTTCTTTCTCTCTCCCTTTCTTCCTTCATCCCTTCCTTCCTTCCTTCCTTCCTTCCTTCCTTCCTTCCTTCCTTCCTTTCTTTCTTTTTCTTTCTTCTTTCTTTTTCTTTCTTTCTTTCTTTCTTTCTTTCTTTCTTTCTTTCTTTCTTTCTTTCTTTCTTTCTTTCTTTCTCTCTCTCTCTCTCTCTCTCTCTCTCTCTCTTTCCCTCTTTCTCTCTTTATTTATTTGTTTATTTCTCTTTATTTCTTTTTTTCTCTCTTTTTTTTTCTTTTTCTTTTCTTTCTTTCTCCTCGTTACGCATTTCTTTTCCCGCACTCCCTCCCTCCCCCTCCCCCCCCCCCCCCCCCCCGGCGATCAACGAAGCGGGCTGAGCATTGCCGCTCACTGCCCACAGCACCAGGAGAAGGGCGATGCGGGCACGTCCCGAGAAAGTGCGAGCGGAGAGCAGTGCAGGGAAATACTCCCATTGAAAGTGCGTGGAGAGGAGGAGGGAGGGGGACTGAGTTACTTTATTATCCTCATTCCTCCCCACGTCGTTGCAATAAACCAGAGCCTTGTTTTGAATAGGAAAGGTTGGAATTTATCTCTGAGGGTGATCTGCCTGCAGAATTTTCCAAGGAAACCTTATTATTTGTCATAGGGAAATTGTTCCTGCTGTCCAAAAAAGAAAAAAAAAAAAAAAATACAGAGGAATCAAAGGGCTGGGTGGTGGTTGTCACACTCGCAGCTTAGAAGTCTCTCTCTTTCAAGGGGGAAAAAAAAAATAACCAAAAAAAAAAAAAAAAATGAATTCCTTCCCTCTCGGATCAGCCTGGAGGGCTCGCACTTTGAATCAATAGTCATTTCCTTCGAGCCAATGGCTGTGCTTCCATCCAGGCTGTACGTACAGTAGTTTTCATCATAAACCCAGCTTTCACAGTTGCGGTCTGAAAGCACTCGGGTTTGGAGTTCGCACGTGCAAAGTAAATAAATAAATAAACAAACAAACAAATGTGAGGTTAAAAAACAAAAACAAAGAGCACGCACACGCAGATAAAAATAAATAACTAAACCAAACCCACAGCAAACCCCGCTGCCACCTCCAACACAAAACGATTCGTCTGAACCCGAGCGAAAGTTGGTGAAACCCGTTACTTGTTGCCTGGTGCTCTGGAGGCAGCCGCCCAGCAGTGTGGGGTCTGAGTGCTGCGGGGTTCTGCTGCTGACAGAATCTGCGTTTCTTTCTTTCTTTCTTTCTTTTTTTTTTTTTTTTTTTTTTTTTTTTTTCCTCTCTTGACAAAATTCCAGGGAGAACATCAACAACGTTAGGGACGTGATTCTGAGCGCAAAAATGGTTTCAGGCTAAAATGACATTAAAATCACGAGGGCACATTTTCTTCTCGGAGCGGCTTTCACACACGAGCATACACACATGAGAAAACACGTTTTAAGAAATGAACTTACCCCCGCCTGCCAAATCCTCCCAACTTGTGGGACTGTTCCTCAGCGCTGCACACAACCTGGTCCTCCAAGCCCTGCGTTAAGCACTGCTGATACAGTGAAACTGGAATAAAATTAACATTAAAAAAAAAAAAAAGAAAGAAAGAAAGAAAAAAAAAAAAAAGAAAACTTTTGTCATTTATTTTTAAATAATCTCCTTCAAATGTCTCGGATTTCTTTACAACCCACTGGCTACGGCCCTATAAACACCACCTGGGCAGTTTCACAAGCTTTAAAGTTTTGTGTGAGTGCGTGCGTGTGTGTGTGTGCGTGTGTGTGTGTGTGTTCGGGTGTGTGCGTGTGTGCAGTAAGTTGTTATAAAGGCATCGTTACCATGCGGAGGTATTAACGTGTTGCCCTGATCTTTGGCGTGGGGGGGAGGGGGGTTATTTTTTGGATTTGGGAAGTTTTTCGACACGCACCTCTCACTTCGCTTAACTTTTTAAAGATGAGAAAAGCTGGAAGCTTTAGCTTTCGGGAGACTTTTCTCGTTATTCATCTGTTTGGTCGCCTTAGCTGCACAAAAGCGTATCAGCTGCGTTATGAAAAATGGCCTAAGCCCAGAGAATGTCACAGTGGTCGACTTATTATTTTAGCCCTTCTTAAAAAAAAAAAAAAAAAAAAAAAAAAAAACTCGGGGGGAAAGTTTGCTTTTGATGAATTCAATAAAAGCGGCGCTGCAACGGAAGAGGTTTTAAGCTAAAATCATACAGCATGGGGGCAAAAGCTTAAACCAGCCAGATGGCCAAAGGTAGTCAGAGTCCGCCCGCCTCAAACCCAGCCACCGAAGTTACAGTCCTCCAGACTTTCCGCTTTATTCTTGTTTACTGTGCTTTGTTTCCCCCCATTTAAGATATCTCAACAAATAAATGAACGAAAGTGAACTTGTGCGATTCGTGTGTCATGCACCATCCTTCATTCCGCCCCTGGAAAAGGGACAAGGAGACCTTTTTTTAAATATCTTTTTTTTTTGGGGGGGGGGGGGGGGGGGGGGGGAGAGGAGGAGAAGGGGAGGAGGTTGGTTTTTAAAAGGATGCGTCGTCTCAAAGCCCCTGGGCAAGGTGTTTGGTTTTAATTTCCAGCACCTCATCTCTCGCCCCCCGGGAGAGCTCCCGGCCGCAACCTGAGCGGACAGCCGAAAGGGCTGCAGGGATCGAACTGCAGGCTGCGCCGTCCTTTTCGTCAGTAATACTTAGCTCTAAATAATAACCGTTTCCAATAATAATCATAAATACCCCAAACCAAGGACTCTGTGGAGCAGGGTATGAATTCGGTGTGAATTTTGTTTGCTCTTAGGAAACATCCATAAACTGTTCCCGAACAAACTCTCTTCTATCCCGGTTTAAAAACCTGTGCAATTCTCGTCATTTCGGTGTGAGGGAGGGGCTGTCCTTGGCTTCCAGAAAGTAGCCCTGTCTGGAAGAGAGTGCACAGGTTTGGCCCTTCCGCCTTTTTCTGGCGTTGTGTCCATGGGGTTGCGTCCACCTGCTCTGTTAGCAGGCAGCTTTCGATGCTCCTGCTCAGAGGTGTTGGTGTGCTGCGCACTGGGGGAAGGGGACTTTTCTCCAGAGGTGCGAGCTCAAGGATTCTCTGCCCACCCCCCGGGTCACCTCGCCTCCGTTTCCCCGTTGTCCCCATGCTGCCATCCCAGCGTCCCGCCCTCCCGGCCGGCAGTGTAACACGGGGTCACACCCCGTACCCTTCACCTCTACCCTCCAGCACCCGGCGGTGGCAGCGGCACAGCGCAGAGCCACCTGCGCTCGGCAGAGACCGAGGGCTCCGTGCCGGGCAGCCGCGTGCCCCAGCGCTGTCCCCGCGGGGTGGAAGAGTGGGGACGGCAGGTGCTGTCCGCGCCGTCGGAGAGGAAAGAGCTGACTGCTGCTCCTGCCCGTGTCCGAGCTGTGGGCGCAAGGGACAGAGGGGGATCCCTGTGAGCCGGCTGCTTCCTGGGGAGGGGGGCATTAAATACCCAATACTGGGCTCAATTTGTAAACGAATAAACGAAATGGGTGGGAAACATCGCGGAAACACGCCAGAAGTCAGATACAAGGCAGGATTGTGCGTTTGATTGTCCGGAAGGAAGTGTGAATAGCGCACCGGCACGGCCACCTTTCACAGCAAAACTGACTCCTCAGGTTCCAAACGCCCGGCGACCTCCGTGCCTGGGACTGCTCCCCGACAGCCCCTGCACCGCTGACCACGGCTGCAGCAGTGCCCGCCGCCAGGAGCAGAAACCTGTTCGCAGTCGTTTCCATCACCGGTGCGGTTGCTCTCGGGAGGCTCAAAAGTGGGTAAAAGGAGATGCCGAAGGAAACTACGAAAATAAACAGCTCGAAGGCAGCCCCCACCCTGTGAGCACGGGGCTGAACAGCGCCGGCCGCCGGGATGGGAGTGGGCAAACACGGCCGCTGGGCACCCCTCACCCCGCCGCAGCCCCCTCCGCAGTCCCGCTCTGGTCTGACCTGGGTTCCTGCCCGACCTCGGGACTGTGCCGGGCGGGGACGTTCCAGCGTGAGCAGGGGACACGTCCTGGGGAGCCCCGCTTACTTCCCGGATGTCTTTTTCCCAAAAAGTTTGGAAAATCCGTTAAATCAAAGACATCGAGCAGCTGGCAACTGCCCTACGCATCCCTAAAAAACACGGGCTGGGGAAACTCGGTGAGACTTCATCCTGATGGGAATGACAGTGCACAATAGAGGGGCGTTTAGACAATTTGGAAAAGGCAGTTCAGTCAGTCAGACCAAGGGGTTTTGGTTTTGGTTTGGGTATAATTTGTTCCCCAGAAAATTACTATCGATTCGGACTGGTTTTGTGGAAAAAGGGATAACTCGGAAGCTAAAAGCTCGTATCCCGTCCGCCCGTTGCCAGGAGCGTACCGCGCCCGCTCGCATGAGTAATCGGGTGGCACACGCCCCGCACTGCCCACGCCTCGCACCTCTCCCGGCACTGCTGCCGTGCCCGTGCCTGGAGACCCCAGACAGGCGGAGGGAAAGCGCGAAGGGCTGCGGGAGGCTCCGTCTTTTGGGGCTCCGTCGTGGGAGCGGCCCCAGGCTGCCCCCGGAGGGCCGAGGGCCCAAAGTTCGGGCACTTCGGGAGCAGCGGGCGTGGTGCCCCGGCCCCGCTGCACTCCCGGCCCAGAACGCGCTGCCCGCAGTGCCGGAGTGAGGGAGCTTCGGGCGACTCAGCTCGCTCGGGGCCCGCAACCTCCTCTGTTGTCTGCAACCTCACCGCTTCCCTGGGCGAGATCCCAGCCTGCGGGCACAGTCACTAGCTTACTGGCTCCAAGGCACTGCTGTGCCCTCTCAGTCCCACCACTGCTCGCGGAACACTGACGTTCCTTTCCCCCTGAGTTGTTCCTCAACCTTGTGGGGAAACGCTTAGGCTCCGAGCTCCCTTGCTCCATGCTCCACGTCTCCTTGGGACCAACCCTGGAGTTCCCATCCAGCACCAACATCCCTGGAGCCAGGAGCGGTGTTTTCGCACGTCGGGGCGCAGCTCGGAGCGTGGCGGAGACGTTCTCCCAACGTGTCTGCTGAGGGCGGCTTGGGGCGGGGGGGACCTCGGAAGTCCCCGCGGTTCTCGGACCGCGGTGCCTTATTCCAGTGTTTACTCCCCGCACCGCAAATGTCACCAGAATGCAACTTTAGTGCTTTGCGCTTAATATTTTTTGCCCGAGGTCTATCACTTGCATTAATTGTCCCAATAAATTGAGATATACTGTGCATAATGCAATGTAACAATATGGTTATATTCCACGTGTATGACTTAATTAAGCT
Source organism: Alectoris magna (assembly GCA_030625065.1). Lineage (NCBI taxonomy): Eukaryota > Metazoa > Chordata > Aves > Galliformes > Phasianidae > Alectoris > Alectoris magna. Next base: position 12,218,968 of record CM060569.1, on the reverse strand, counting down.
ATTTGCAGCCTGATGCTGCAAGTCAACGGGTGTGCAAGTGGATTAACAATGTACTGTTCTCGTATCCTCAGGATGGTGCATAATTACTTTACTGGCGGTACATATCAATTTTTGATGATTGCAGAACACATGCTCACTTTACCAACAAGCGCTTTAATAACTCTCCATTGTGTTTTAAAAAAGCGTTGTTTGGAAATATTTGGAAGCCTCTGCAAACAATGTTAGAGGTTCTAAGCGCGAGGTTCAGACCCCATCCATATTTGATGAAGCGGAGGATGAAGGCAGCGCCCGTCCCAGCTCCCCTCTCCGCGGCCGGGGGTCGGTGCCCGACGGTTCCCCATGCGGCCCCGGGGGAGGCAGACGGGGGGGCACGGCGCCCCGACACATGCTCCTGCCATTTGCCGGAGGGGTAATGCAATTAGGAAACTCGATTACAGGGCGAGGCCGGGGGATCCCCGCGTCTTTGTTCCCAGGAAGATGGCGCCGGGTTCTGGCCGGCGGGACTCAGCGCGTGCCTCCCAGCAAAGGTGGACGGGGATGAGGGCCAGCCTCTCCGGGGGCAACTTAATTCCCGCAGCCTAATCGTGCTGGGGAGGCGGCCACCATCCATCAGCGCAAGTTCCCGCACGGCGCTGAGCGGGGACAAGCAGCCTGCCCTGCCCGGGCACCGCCGCACCCGGCCCGGCGCCTGGGAGCGTCCGATCCCATCGGGCAAAACAAAATAAAAACGTCCAATGATCTGCAGCTCCGTGGCCCTGGCAAGCTGCCCCCGTGTCTCAGGAGCCCGAGCAGGAGGGCCCCGAGGGGCCGCTCGGGCGGGTGGGTGCGCCTGGCTGCCGGGCTCGTAATCAAACGCACATGGGTTTCTTGGCTTGGGAGGGCATTTAATAACTCCCGACCGTGGAAGGCGGTCGGGGAGTGGGCTGGCAGCACTGGTTGGGGGGTGGTGAGCAGAGTTCCTGTGCCTCCCGGAGCCCCCATCCAGGGCCGGCGGTGCTTTGGAGCCTTCCTGGAAGAAGTCGATTTGTTCCCATACCTGAAGCAGGTGATGTTTATGCAGAGACATCTGAATGACAGCAGGAGTGAAGGACAAATCTAATAAAGCCTAATAAACCGTGAGAGTCTAAATGTCATTAAACTTACAAAGATGAGACTCCAAATCACCAAAAAGGTAAATGTCTTCATTAGTCTGATCTCTGAAGACTGTCGAACATTTCATTAATTTATAATTTATGATTGTTTGACAAATATTGAAAAGTATGTAAATATGAGGGGGATAATGTCTTTTCTGCGGGAGATAAGGAAATGACCCAAACTGTACGTGCCTGCTAGATTACACACGAGGTTCCATCTATCTGTTATCAAACTGTGCTTTCCCTTTATACAACATATTGTGCAACTGACAAGTGAAATAGTGCAGATAAACCAATGGTTTAAAACGTAATAAAGACAACAGCCATTTGCATTTTTTACATTTTATTACAAAGGTAATTTACTATGACACATTTCTGAATGTAATTTATGAAAACATTTTAAAGCAATTATATAATGTATACAGCACTCGGAGACGCACGAAGTCAGATAAATAATAATCTTATGGATCTTCAGAGACTTTCTATAATCCCGAAAATATAGACTTTCGTGGGGAAAAAAAGCAACAGCAGTAAAACATAAAATCATAGAAATAAAATGCTGAATGATGTAATAAAGAGGAAATGAGTATACTACTTGGAAGTGGAATTGCAGCATTAGATATTCAAGGAGACAATCTCATCTATTGCAGAGAGCTAGATCTCCTCTTTATTTTTATTTTTTTCCATTCTCCACGTTCTGAAATGGGGTTCTTAGAAGACCTCTGAGGGAAAGAGGAGAGCAGTTTGCAGGAGAGGACGAGTGGATTTCTGAGGGAAACATCTCACAGTGCTCCTTGGTGGACCAAGGAGCGGGCCTTCCAGAGGGCGTCCTGGGGAAGAGAGGAGCAGCGTCAGTCTGCGTTCTACTGCGACAAAGGGCAACTGCTCGTTTATTAGCCCTCTCCGGAGTGGGAATAATCCCGAGGAGGCGACGCCTTGCTCTGACCCAGAGGACTGACCATGCGCTCAGAGCTCTGGCGCTCAGACAGGCCGAGGCAGCGGCCAGGCAGCCCCCGCCCTCTGCACCCACACCTGGTGAAGGTCTCTATGGTTTCCCCTTGTGTTCCTCCCATAGGGAATTCCACGCAACGTTGCTACTCTTTCTCCTGGTAAATGTCCCCAGGAGCCTCGAGCAAAACAGCACCCCGAGGACAAGGGCAAGAAGCTCATCCCGTGCGGACGCCTGGCTTTTTTTCCCAAGCCACCCAGTAGACAATGAGCGATGGGGCAGGGTTGTGTAAAAGCCCCGCATTCCCCAGAACGGGCTCTGTGTCTTTGTCTTTACATAAAACTGTGCCCTTTGGCCAAACGCGCCTGTAACGAGCTTGTAAAACAAACCAGAAATCTCAGCTCTTCCCCAAGTCTACAAGCGAGACGCTTTATTCCCAAATCTTGCAAATATGTTGGGAGTGTTAGAAGTGGGACTAAAAAGCCCCCTAGCAGAGATGGCTACCTGCTGTGACCCTCGCTGCCACAGTCCCCTTCACCAGACATATTAAATCCCTTACCCAAAGAAAACAGGCACTTGTCACAACTGAAGCCTGACGTACTGGGACAGCGGGATGTAACCATTTAGGGGACTTTACATTTTCCCCGAAGGCCCTTCTGAGCGGAGGTCCCTCGCACTCCTCCACTAGAGGCCTTCAGGGACCGAGCTGCCCCGATCTGAGCGTTCCTGAGATCCTCCTCCAGAGACGTCCCCACTCCTGAGGTGTCCACCTCCCTGTCCCCCCTGCCCAGCCCCAGCACCTCACTCCTTGCCTTGCAGTCGGCTACTTACGGAGGATCCGACCAAGCGGCAGGTGAATCCCCCCAAAAATCTCCTTGTGACGCCACCCCCCAGCCCTCCCTGTCGGTTCCCCCCGACGGAAGATGCCAGGCCGAGCCCCGGCAGCGGGGAGCGGTGCCTCCAGCCGGCCCCCGCCCTCCGAGAGCACGCTGCCATTCTTTCCCAGCTCTGAAGTATGCGTTTTATTATAGATTATTTAATTTGATGAGCAACATTCCCACCGCCCTGAGCACAGGCTAAGTGGAAAAAGGTTTGTTTGGCATTGCGAACCAATTTCAGCTTAAAACAAAACAAAACAAAACAAAACAAAACAAAAAAACCTAACACGCACACCAGCGAAGAAGCTCTCCGCACACTGCCTGAGGGCTAAGCAAGCATCCAAGGACCTGAGTCGTAAGGTTTCCCACCCAAAACGGCCCTCAGCTCTTTTCTAACAGGGAGTCAGAAGGAAGGGGTGTCCGCTGTCACCCCGCATCTGGGCAGCCCCCCTGTCCTCTCCCCTCCCCCCGCCCGCCGCTTGCCAGCATCTTGGCTAACAACCGGCGATTGCTGAGCACTGGAGAAATGTCCCACGTAGCTGAAGTTCAATATCTGTCAGGCGACGGAACGACGGAAAGATTCATTTTTAGGGCGTGAATGATTTCTTAGCCCACTCGCGGCTTTGTAACTTCCAACGAAAAGGCAGAAAAAAAAGGCAGGCGCGGCCGCAGGCGCGGCTCGGAGGAGCCCACCGATCGCTCAGTCATAAAAGTGTACAATGGAGGGACTTTATTGTCCCTCGTTAAGCGGTTCATAAGTGACCCCGTTTATTTCTGAATAGCCGTGTTTTGATGACTTATAGTATATGCAAAAACAAACTTTCCCGCGGTGTTTTTTTTCTCCGTCATGCTTTTCTTTTCAAACAGCCAGATGATTTTAAAAAGAAAAACACCCAGAAATGATAAATCGCGTCGCATAGCTAATGGCTGGAGGGCGCGTTTACCAATTCATAATCATTTATTCTTGGTGATGTATGACCCTTACTCTTAAATCTCAAAAGCTTCTATTTGAAGGTGTAAATAGCTTTTTCCCCCCTTGCAGTAAACCTTACTGCATTAGCAGTGATTGATCTCCTGTACAATTCGTCCCAGAGTGCTATTTTAGAGGGGGAACACTGGCTTTTGGAGATTAACTGGGGAGTCTGTTACATATTAATGAACCTAGGAGATATACTAACGTTTTGGTAATTTAGTTATTTGTGTCTATAGCTTTCGCCGTTATTTTCTCTTAGACCCCCGCGGTTGTTATACATCGAATTAAAAAGTGGTCCTTCAGCATCATTTTTTCAGTGGCAACTAAACGCCATTTAATGTGAAAAACAAATGTTGACTTGTCTCTTGAAGGAAGTGTGTTTCTTGGCAAGACATCAAAGTGTTTTAAACTGTATTAGAAGGGTTTGTTAGTTTTCTTACCCGGAGCCTACGGTAATGTCAGAAAATAGGCTCCCGGTGGAGGCGGCCGTCGGAGGGGGGAGCGGGCGCTGCGCGGCTCCGCGCAAAGGTGCGCGCTCGGGAGGCGGTTTGAGCCGCAGCACAAACGCACGGGCACCTCTTCGCCGGGATTACAGCCTTGATTAGCGTGCTAATGAATGGGGATGTTAAAGAGCCGCCCGGAAACCCGTCTGTGAGAAGGAGGAGTGAGAAACTCCTAGGTTGGGCTTAGCCCACCGAGAGACCAACTTCACTGAAATGCCATTAACCTACTGCTCCTTAGCAGACAGTGGGGCAGAACGCCTGAGAAATACCTCCGACGGGGCCGGGGAGGCGGCAGGAGGTGGAAGCCCCGCCGGGCTCTGCCCGCGCCCCGGAGTGGGGCAGCCACTCCCCGGCTCCGGTTTGCAGAACCGGGTCGAGAAATGGGGGGGGCCGGGGGGAGCCCGGCGGGTTTGGTAGGAACGATGCTGGTCCGCTCCCCATTAACTCGGACGTCTTACGCGGGTTTCTAAATTAGAGTTCATTATCCTCAGAGGTCGATAAAGTAGGCAGCTCCGCTAAGGATGAATGCCTGCAGCCGGCTCTCTACAGCTGGCTTCGCCCCGCTCTGCCTGGTGGGCTCGGGAAGCGGGAGGAGGCTGCGGCCGTCCAGCGGGCAGGGACAGGCGGTCGTCCTTCCGCCCTCCGCCGCGCCATGTGTCGCTGCCGCCCGGAAGGCTGAAGCGTGGCCGGCCACCAACCTCGGGACAGCAGCGAGCGCGTCCCCGAGTCAAATGGCTCGGTCCATACTGCTGGAGGGAACGAACACGGTTCTCCCCCCGCGTTCCTTTCCGAGTTAAACGTTTGTTTAGGACAAACTAGAGAAGCAACAGCCTTTGCGAGAACCTCGTTGTCTCCTTCTTCTCCTTGTGAATAACAAAGTGATCATAGGCTACTCGGCCAGTTGGCGAGGAAAGAACTTTTGTTTTCTGGGGCGATTTATGTTCTTTATAAATATGTGGTTTGGAAAATAAAAAGAGACTTGAAAACGTTGTTACAATGAAAAAGGACAAATTAGAAGACATTTTCTGTGATCAAAGGAGGAAGAGAAAGCGAGTAGGGGTATTCAAAAAGCTTGACTTATTCACACAACTCCTTTGGAGCCCAGGGGCAACAAGCGTGTCTTACATTGAAAAGGCGGCTCTATTCAGAGTGCAGGTGCGAAGTGGTGTGGCACATTCTGCCACATTATGTAAAGGTTGTTGGAGATTAGTGTTCAGACTTAATAACTAAAGCGCTTGATTTACATTGGAAAAAAGCCTCCTCATCCGTGAAAGCAAAATAATTTAACGCGTGATCATTTCGAGTGCTGCTGATATCCTAATACTTGCATTGTTCTCGGCCAAGTACTAGAGGAGCGCGGATTGATGCTTTTGGGAACCTATCATTTACAGCCACTGAACTCTGCTCAGAACTGGAGGTCCGGAGGGGAGATAAAAGAGGGGCACAAGATAAAAGTTTCACATTGGAAAAAAAAAGAAAACAATATAAATGGGACGGCTCCCCTCCTCCCGCACGCAGCCCCATCCCTGTGCCAGGTTGCGCCCAGCTCTGCAGAGCCCAAAATTGGGCCGAGGGCTCAGGCGTTCTCCCACTCCGCCTTCCCCCGTCGGAGCAGAATTACTTACCTTACTAATTATTCATATTTATGTAAATGTCATTAGTTAATGTAACTTTCTATAAAAAGATAATCAGGCGAGAACGGAGCATAGGTATTACCTTAAGTGCATTGGCTCTGCTCGTTTCATTCATATGTTAATACACGTGATGCAGTAGTGCCAGGAGTGGGGAGGGGGGAGAGGAGGGGTGAGGAGGAAGGCGAGGGAAAGAAATTAAATAATAATAACAAAGACCACAAAGGCTTGAAGTTTGCATTGCGGGATCAAGGAGCACGATGCCTTCTGATGCGCTGAACAAAGAGGGACCGGCGCCGGCCCCGCCGCTCCGGCTGCCCGGACATCCCGGCAACTTCCAGCGGCGCTGGGCTGCTGTGCTCCCCCTCAAACCACCTCGGTCCTCCCAAATTCCCGTGCCGGACTGCGACCCTCCGCTTCAGAACGACCCACAAAGAAAGTATCTTTACACAGGACACGCACCAATTAAAATTGCAATACCTTTCTGCATCCCTCTTTAGTGTAAGCATTTGGGGGCCATTTCCATAAATTCTCTCCGAGAATAAAGGCTATAATGGGAACAAGGTGAGAAAGCTGTTAACCATTGTTTCAGCAAGAAAAGGTCGTAAGTCAGGCAATTGGTGTCTGACCTGTCAGGATAAGGTATAAAGGCTTTATTCATGCAGTCGCTCACGATTTTCTCAGCTCTCACAAAAGTGTTTTTATGATTCTGTTTTCTTACCTCGTTCCTTAATTAAAAAGCTGAATGATTAGAATAGCACCTGCATAATGTCTGGACGACGCCTGCATACTAATTCGCGAGTCTTTACATCTAGTAATTATAACATAAAATCAGAGATTGAATAAAACAGAAGGATTTTGCCCCTAAAGCCCCGCTAATCCCCTTTTAAAAGAGTCTGCTGAAATAATTCAGAACAGTTTCCGGAAGTTGGATTACCGACTCTTTTTTGGCTATTTACAATGAAATGATATTTCACACTTAAAGGAGTCTCTGTATTTCTACAACAGGTTTTTAAAGGTGGCCTGCTTTCCAGACAATAGCAATCCAGTGACTCCTTCCTTCTTCCTACCGATTTTTCCCCATTCTCCCAGCAAGATCTTCATCTTTATCAGCTGTATGCGAGGATTAATCCGTCTTCAGGTAGAGAGAACAAAACCTCCCCCTTGAGCCCTCCCTCTGAGTTCCCTTCCAGGACTTTCAGCCCCACCACCCCCGGCCCTGGAGGAGCAGCAGGGCAGCGGCAGAGCATCCCGGCTATGACCGAGCTCAGCTGCACCCCGTTTCCCCGCCGCCCGCGGGAGCTCCCATTGCTACACTGTTGCCCCCCAGGGTAGAGGATAATTTAAGCCAGCAGAGGCTAGTCAAAAGTTGGAGAATACTTTTTCTCTTTCTTTTTTTTTTTTTTTTTTTTTTTTGTCTTCCCAAAACTGCTGGGTGGGGAGGGAGGGAAGGAGAGAGGGAGGGGGGAAGGGGGGGGGATGTGCGCTTTTGTTTGACTTCAAGGCGGGCTCAAGCAGGTATCCCGAGGGGCAGCAGAGTGGGGGCAGGGGCCCCTGGCAGCGCTGTGCCGTCGGGGAAAGCACTCGGGACCCCCACCTCCCCGTGCACCCCGGGGTGGCTCTGCACGTCCGCCCATCACCGACACAGCGACCCGGAGAAGGTTTGGCAGCAGTAAGGAGCCGATCCTCTGGGTGGCATTGACCTGAGGGGGGAAAGATTAATAGCCGATTTTATTGGGCGGCCTGTTTATTTTGGTGAAAATCAAATAAAAAATAAAATAAAATGAAGAGTATCAGTATTTCATCATTGCCCAACGTGCTCCCAGCCGCGGCTGAGGAAGGAGACCGATGCCCGGAGCAGCGGGTCCCGACCCTCTCCCCATTCCTCGGGCAGCTCAGAACACGATGAGACCCAATTCAGCGTCACGGAGAAACTGAGGAGGTTTTTGTATGCTGTTGCCATCGTTAGGAACACCTTGATCCTCCGTGCTGTTTCGTTGTTGTTGTTGTTGTTTGGTTTTTGTGTGTGTGTGTGTGTTGGCTTTTTTGTGTGTGGGGGTTATTTTTGCGGTGATTTCTGTCGTCCCCCCTCCTTCCCCTTCCCCAGAGTAATCGTGAAAAACTCAAAATCATCCACGAGAAAATGGAGTCAATGTGTCATTCAGCATTAAAAATCTGAGGGTTTTAACTAAAAGCTTTAATTGCTATTCTGGCCCTTTTATAACCATGGGAACGCTGTGCTCTGTTGGGATCTCTGCGATGTTACATATCCCTTTAGCAGGCACTCCCTTGTTTATTCACTCTTGCTTACTTTCATTTGTACCTCAGGACTATCCTTGCATCAGGCGACACGGGAAAAGACAAAGGGTATAAATAAACTAACATATGGCCCAGAGGTTTTAGCGGAGCTGGAGCCGCTTAGCAGTCATGTGGGCGATGCTGTGGAGCCGGCTTCTCTCCTTCCCCCGCGTAACCTCCGCGCTCCTCTTCCACCTTATCGCGATAAGCCACGGGCGTGTCGCGGCCGGCCTGGCCGGACCAGCTGGGTTTCCCTTTGGGCTGCAAAAATCGAGACAGCGAAGGGATGGGGAGGGATGAGTAAGAGTGTGTGTGTATGTACCCGTGTGTGTGTGCACGGAGATAGCTGGAAAATCCCATTTGGTGCAACGGTCCCTGGGCAGGGGCTCATCCCCGGGTTACTGCGGGTCCGACCCCTAGGAAAGGGGGGGGGGGGGGGGGGGGGGTGCCGGGCAGAACTCTGTACATTCAGACATTGACAACGGGCTCTTTGCAACGCAAACCGGTTCAGGGCTTCTGTACCAAACTGCTCCGTCCAACTCGGTGTGTTTGACCGCCCCTCCCGCCCCTCCACTTCTCCCGATATCGTGGCGGAAATGGGCTTTGGTTACTGATTCATATTTCTAATCTTCCTTTCCTGAACATACAATGTGCTTTTGTTAAATGAATGGTCTTTAATTAATGCACTTGCACAATGCAGGGGCTTGCACGGGGATCGATGATAGGAAGCAACAGGGGATGGTTCCCTCCAAAATGGTTTGTCAGCATTGAGAAAGAAAAGGCAATGTCTTTAAAGGGCCACTAATAATGCCCACACGTCTCTCACCATGCTGTCTGAGGGGACATTCCTTCCCTTGTTGACAGTCAAGTGCAATAAGTACATGTCTTCGCTCAATCATTAGAGACCATAGAATTGTATTCTTTAATTAGCATGTACTGTTAGCCCTCCTTGCCTTTTTGTGCCATTTTTTTGTCTTCTACGCATCAGCAAAAATGTTTTCCTTTCTTTATCTTTCATTTCTTTCTTCCAGTAATTCTTTACTTTCTTTCATTCTCTTTCTTCCTGTAGTCAAATGCATTCTTAGTGACAATATTCGTGCCGCCCAAAGCCAACTTTTTGTCATCTCTGTGTGTTAGCCAACTTCTTTCAAGTTTTCCATTTAAAAAAAAAAAAAAAAGAAGAAGAAAAGAAAGTTAAAGGCAGCGCGCATGCGCACCACGCCGGCCAGGGTTAGGGCTGCTGTGCCCAGCGCTGCATCCACCCAAATGGCAAAGCTGGGCTCTGAGCAGCCCTGCCAAGGGGACTCTGAGCGAGCTGGGAGCTGCAAGGCGTCAAAATCAGTCCGTGCCATACGCAAGGCCCGGAAGGGTTACCTTCATGCTACTTCAGCTGATGAATTAATTTCCTCTCTTAAATATATACGTATAAATCCTCATCAGATAAGTGGCACTGTGTCAAGGGCACACTTTGGGAGGAAATTTCTTTAAACAATGTTACCCCACGCCTCCCTGCCAAAAGAGCACCCCTCATGGGACAGAAGCAGAGGCAGCGGCACTGGGGGGGGGGGGGTTGTGCTCGGAGCCCCGCGCCCATCCCCGGCGGTTGGGGACCTCCCGAGAGGGGAGCAGCCCGCCCGGAACCGCGGAGTGAGGGGCAGACAAGAAAGGGACGGGGCTCATTGGGGGAACTCAGGGCACCGGGCTCTGCGTTTGCACGCTGCACTTCGGGCAACGTTGAAAGAATTCATTGGAATCCCCTGCTCTGGAAAAAAAAAAAAAAAAAAAAAGAAAAGAAAAGAAAAAAAGAAGAAAAGAAAAGAAAGAAAGAAAAAGAAAAGAAAAAAAAAAGAAGAAAGGGAAAACAAAAAAAAAAAAACCAAAAAAAAAGCTATCCCCGAAATGAAGCCAAAGAGGTGCGTTGGTTTGGTTTTGTTCTTTTAATGCAAATGCCAACCTAAAACGATTAACATTAGGAGAGGATAAAGACCAACAAAAAACACGCCTTATATCGTACACCACATTGACAGTACACCGCTTCGAGAAATCTTTTTCAACGAATATAAAACCAACAGAAGGACGAATTACAGCGCTCTGGGAACGGCTCGGCTTCGTCGGTACAAACACATCATTTTAAAAGTGCACATTTGTAAAAATAACCCCAGAATTGATACGTTTATAAATATTTATTGTAAAAAAATCCAAATATTAAAAATAAATAGTATGTTCAAGCGCACAACAGAAAGTTCTTCCGTTACCAAACACGTGATGAAGGAAAAGAGGGAATTTAAGAAGTCAGATACAGTATATCAACATCGCAAATGTTTTTGCTAGCTACGTTTTCAGAGGTGTTTCTTCTCTGTACAGTTCAGGAGGAATGTGGTAGATTTCCCCATAAATATTACAAGACCCAGAATTAATAATAACAATAATATTAATAGTAGTAATACACCCTCCGCCGCAGTTTGACTCGGTCTTTACTCAGGACAAGTCCCATTAAATTATTGGGGTTGCTTAGAACGGAGGAATTGGGCTCAGATCACTCTGTAGCAACTAAAACAGAAGTACACCGATGAGTTACAACTTCGAGGAATCCGCTTTACAAACAGAGCTTTTAATGATCTCCGATGGGAAACTCCTAAATAAATCTTGATCGGGGAATCGGTACACACGGTGATGTTTATCAAATGAAGATACAAAAGGGATGCGGTTGGGCTATCTTTACACTTACGGACAATAAAACATGGGAGCATATGGAAGCCATCGCTTTGAATGCGTTAACCACTTCGATACATTGCAGTATATACACGCTTAATAGGTATTCGGACTGTTCAAACGATCAAAGACTTTTACTCTGATGTCTTTGCTGTTGCTTTCATTCTAGTGAAAGAACACGTTTGCTGGTCACATACTGGTGGCAACGAGACCCAACGTTTCTGCCTTCTCTCAGGAGCTGCATTCTGCGCAGCATATGTGGAGGAATAATTTATTAGACGGAAAAGTTCAGAGGATAAAATGCCAAAATGGACATCATTTCAACTTTCGAGCAGTAAGGTCATACAGACATCTATGGACATCTGTACGCAGGCAGTTTCACACAGACGCAGCCACGTAGATCCAGATGTATGTCTATACACAGGATTCGGTAGTTTGGTATTTTCCGCACCCTCTGGGCCCCCAAAGTTATCTTTAAAAGTTTGATTTTATCTCTTTAGAAACGGTTTAAAGCTAACGGGCAGGGTGAGTTTGACAGAGAGGAGAACAAATCGCTGACAAAGAACCTTTTACGTTTCATCAGCGTTGTTAGGACGACGAGCAGGAATTTCTCAGATAATAACTCCCACTTCAAAGATTTCTCAGCTCAATAGAAATTGGACCATCCTTTTTATTCAACCACAAGGGCTGGCACTAAAGACGACTCAACTGTTTGAATTTTTTTTCACCGTGTTTATTTTTCCCCTATTCACCAGGGTACTTGGATAAAATAAACAACAAGACAATTACTGGAACATGGACTTCTAACTTTCCCGGGCCCATGGCCCAGCGCCCATGGCCCCGGCCGTGCGGGTGTCAAGTTCCCCGCCCCCGGGGGCTGCGGGGGGGTCCCTCGGGCCGAGCCCTGAGCGGAGCCGCGGGTCGCGGTGACATCCCCGGCTCAGCCCCTCCGTGGGGCGGTCGCCAGAGGGGTTCTTCCCCGTCCTACCGAGGGGCTAGGGGTGAGGGGAGCGCGGGCAGAGCACAGAACACAGAGCTGCCCCTTCTGGGGGAATGAGGGGAGCAGAGCCCGCTCGGGGCGAGGGTGAAGCCCGTCAGAGCCCAGCCCGGCAGAAGGGCCTTGGGTGGAAGAAGCATGTCCGTAGCGAGGGGCAGATTGAGTGTATTAAGCTAGCATGAAACCAAAGGTCAGTGCAAATGTATCTTAATAGACTGTCTCAAATGGAGTGTGCCTCCTTTGAAGGCCGCTTGCTATTGCTCTCCTCATTACCATAGCGATCCTAACGTGGCATGCTGATGCACCATAAAACTCACACTTTCAACCCCAAAATCAGGCCCTTTGAACAACCCGAGCTTGATTAGACCTTTCTCCTTTTCTTTTCCCCCTTAAAAACCATTTCCTTGCCTTTAGAAACTCGCCCTCAAATCCCAAACGCATTCTCTGATCCCGGCAGAAAGCAGAAACAAAAGTGAGCCGAGGCGGCGGTTCAGGCGGGCCTTTTCTTCCCGACATTCTTATCCATTTTTATTATGATCTGGAACAAGTGCCCTGTTCGCGTGGGTTTTGTTTACCGGAAATTAAATGAAAATGATTTAGTTGGCGTCAAACAAAAATATATACTTGTATACACAAGAAAAAGGGCCCGTTAGACGTAAATATTATGTCCTTAATGAAAAGACTGGACGGGCTCCAGACTTCGCCTTTCACTATTTAAGTATGACTTGCCTATTGCCATAGAAATCCTAACTTACCATGAAGATTCACCGTTGTGAAGAAATACTTCTTTGTGCGAGCTTTCTTTGATGTCTAAGGCATAAGATTCAGGCTTTCAGCTGCGTCTGTCTAGATTACCTTGAGAGCAACGGGGCAGACATCTGTAACAAGCAAATGAAAAATTAAAGGTGATTAGCCTGCACATCCAAACACTTCTGGAAATAGAGAAATAAAGAACTAAACAGAGCTGGGGACAGGATGGACACAACGCTCTGCCCGCAGCCTGCTCTGGTTCTGCAGTGTAAGTTTGGGGCTGCGTGGCAGAAGGGAGCAGTGCCCAGCATGGGCTGCGCACCCATTTCCCCCGACCCAGCGGGGCACTCTCGCCCTGACACACGGCGAGGAGCGAGGCACACAAACCCCCAAAATTGTCGGGTTCGTGCTGGTGAAGCGGGGACCTGGTGCCTTGGGAACGGCATTCGGCTGCAGCAGGAGGAGCTGGGTTTGCCACTGACCGGCTATCTGTTTTCCTCTCTCTTTTATCTTGACATCTATAAACACACACGTGTGTACGTGCGTGTGTGTTCGCCGGACACAGTCACAGCCACCTGGGCGGAGGGGGTGTGCAGGGCACGGGGGAAGAGCTCACAGCCTCCCCTCAGCACCCAGCGAGCCGTGGGAACCCCTTCCAGCAGCCCGTGCCATTTATTTGCCTATACTATCTGCTATTCTTAAACATCATTAAAGTAAATTAAAACGGTACCATTCGGCAGTTTCAAGCTACCCCACTGGAGGCTTTTGTGTACTTGTTTTGGTTTGGGTTTTTTGCTTTTTGTTTTGTTTTGTTTTGTTTTTCTGGTTGTTTGCTGTTGTTGTTATTGTTGTTGGCTTCCCCCCCCCCCCCCACCCCCCCCTCCTTCCTTCTTTATTTCGCCTAGAGGAGTGAGCCGTGTATGTTTATGTAGGGTCTAGCTTGAAGCTCCGGGGCATGCCCCAGCCGCGCTGTGAGAGCACCGGCGACGGGAGCGCTCCGCAGGGCACAGCCGTGCAGCAGCGGCCCCGGCCCAGTTCTGCCGGGGGGCACCGGGCCCCCACCCGCTGCGTGACGTCATTGGCAGCTCTGCCCTCAGCCCCCCCAGCTCCCCCTCCCCAGACAGAGACCGCACCTGGGGAGGGGGGGGTTGGAGGGGAGGATTTGGGGGAGTCAGCGCGGAAGGAACGTGCAGCCCCACACCTCTTGGGCCGCCTGTGTTAGCCACTGGGGGAAATAGATAGCTGTATGTATTGTTACGTACTGCTGCAGGGAACGGTGGGAGATTCTTTACAGAAACGTCCATCGAGAGAGTTAATTAACGAAAGAATTTAATGGATTAATTCTGTACAATTCGGTAACAAAGAATTGTTTGTGTCTTTTTTCTTTTTTAAAAAACAGAACAACACTCTCACGGAAAGTAGTGGACGAACAGAACACTTCAGCACGAGACACTGTTGACAAGAGAAAACCTGTACAGCTGCGAATCTGTATGAAACCACTGTGGGTGGGGAGCAGGAAAGGGAAGGGAAGGAAAAGGGATAAAGGAAAAGGGAAAAGGAAAGGAAAAAGGAAAGGAAAAAGAAAACAGCTGCAGCAACTCAGTGCGCTTGTGGCCAGGCAGGAGCGAAGCGATCAGCCGGCGGTGTGCACGGAGGAAGGAGGGAGCTTGGCCCTACCGAGAGGGAGCAGCGGGGTCCGGCAGCGCGGCTCTGCCTCCCCGGGGCCGAGGCCAAGGCCTGTCCCCTCCTCTCCCGCTCCCGCAGCCGCTCTCCCGCTCCCGCCGCCCGCCGCTCTCCCTAGCAGCGAGGCCGCGGATGGGCGGCGGGGCGAGGGGGCGGCGGGGCTGCGGGGGGCGCGGGGCGGCCCTGACACACGTACCATTCGCTCAGGTTGGCGGCGGGCGGCGCGGGCGCGGAGGGCTCGGCGTGGGAACACGAGGCGGGGGGGTCCCGGCCGGAGTCCGAGGAGGGGGACACCAAGGAGGGCGTGGAGGACTCGTAGCCGGAGCTGGGAGGAGGGGATTTGCAGTGCACTTTCATGTGTTTTCTCAGGGAGCTGGGGTGGGTGTAGGACTTGTCGCAGCCTCTCACTTTGCAGTTGTAGGGCTTGTCGCTGGTGTGGACGTGCGAGTGCTTCTTCCTGTCGCTGCTGTTGGCGAAGCGTCTGTCGCAGCCCTCGAATTCACATTTGAACGGCTTCTCCCCTGCGGGTGGCAAAGGGAGAGCGCAGCCGTTAGCATCGCGGCCTCCGAGCAGATCCAGCACCCCGACCCCACTTTCCCCCTCTTCGGCCCTGCACAGCTCCCCCGGGGCCGCTCCTCTCGGGCCCAGCCAGCCCCGGCCCTTCCCCGCCGCGCTCCTCTCTTGCCCACCCGGCCCCGCAGCAGGAGCTCTCGGCCCGGCCGGCCCGGGGCCACTCTTCCCGCCCCTGCCCTCGGTGTCACCGTGGGGTTTTGTGCACAAGACAAAGCCCCCAGATAAGGAAAACTTCGAGGCCAAGTGCTCGTTCCGGGTAAACAATGCTCGCTGTCCCTGCGGACCCCGGTGTCCTGCAGAATGAGCGGGCAGTGATTTATCTCTGAGAGCGTTTTTACGTTAAATACATTTCTCACACTCCCGAAGGTGCACGTGGAAATATAATTCGTCGCCTCTCCAGATCACATCCCATGCACTCCTTTCTCGCACTGATTACGATCCTGCGGAAGATCCGCGCCCCCCCCTCCCCTCCCCGCTCCCCAGTTGCTGACACAGTAGGGCAAAGCACAGCATCTTTCTAAAATACATCGATGGTGTGGGCGAAACGAGAGGGATTCGGCAGGAGAAAGAGTAGGCCGGGGCACGGCTCTGTCTGGGGTAGCATTCTCTTTTCATTTGAACCTACTCAGTCATGGAAGGAATCGCAATCGGGATTAATTTGTAGGGTAATATGATAAGTGACGTTAAGCAGAATAGAAATAGAATTGTGTTGCCAAAGTCAAGCGTAAGTTGGGATGGTGCGGGCAGGGCACGGTACAAGAAATAGAGGCAGCTTTCCAGGAAACGTGCCACGGAGACTTCGGGCTGAAATGACGACTGCGTTATTGTCACTGACAATGGCACACTGCAAACCGAGCTTGGCAAGGAGCGCTCAGGTCCTGCAGCAGCCGGGTGGGAAAAAAAAAACCTCATCCCCTTAAGCAAAAAAGTATTGGGGAGAGGGGGACACCACGAGATGTGCAGCCGAACCCTAATCGCCAAGTACAAACAAAGCCCCTGTGCTCCCATCATGGCGTGTGTGGCGGAAGGGACCCGGAACATTTGTAAAAGCTCCTGGCTTCGGGTTTTTAATTTGTTGGCTGTTTTTATCCCATGGCGGATCGTCACGATCGAATTTCGGAGGGGAGCAGCCCACCTCGCGCTGGCTGTGAGCACGGGCACATAAAGGAAAGCATTCCAAATATTTCACATGAATGCACTTTATGCAAGGTGGGTGGGAAAAGGCTCACGGCTCCGCGCTTCGAACGCGTCCCTTCCTCCGGAATACCCACTGACGGTCCCAGCTTAACATTTGCACAGAGGATTGGTAAACACCTGGCATCGGGGAGAAGGGGGAGAGGTTAAAAATAAGGTCTCGGAGAAATTGATGCGAGTCCGTAACCAAATGCTGTCGGTATACAGCGGTGCATACGCACGCACGCATATAATCTAATTACAGCTTCACGTAAGGCAACAATTTGACCTTCAGCATCTACGTTGAGACAACAAATCAAGGATATTAGTGTAGTACAAGCAAGCAGTAAGTTAGGAGGCCCCAGGGAAAGCCATCCTCATAAGCGCTCCGGTTGTGCAACGTGAGTTACAATCAGGTAAAGGCGGCTGCGGCGCGTTCTGCTTCCTCCAGAGTTGAAAAACGTTAAACTTCGCTTAACCCCGTGAGAGAGGCGCCGAGCAGCCCTCGTGCAGTCAGAGAGCAGCGGGGAGAGGGCAGCGCTTCCGCAGTCGCCCGGGTTGCATTCTCGGAACGCCTCGGTAAAAAGGAGCCAGCCGAGCTGTATTCCTTTCCCGAGAGCGGGTTTTCTTACGTGGGAACCCCACCCGCAGGGGAGAGGACACGGTACGGTCCTCCCAGGGCTGCCCGGGCACAGAAGTGCGGCGATGCGGACGCTCAGAGAGTTCTCCGGGCGACGGAGAAGCGCAGGACCCAACCCGCCATGTTACCCCCCCACTTGTAGCTGCGCAAAACCGTTCTCTGCTCGGAAATTGTGGCATAATCCCCCGTCTCCGGGAGTGGATTAAGGTATTTACCAACTTCTCCGGGGGGCGGGGGGCCGGAGGCGGCGGCCTCGGGCTGCGGGCGGGGAGCGGGGGCGGCGGGCAGCGCCCCACGGCCCGCAGAGGGCCCCGGGAGGCAGCGCCGGGAGCCGGCCCGGCCCCCCCCCAGCCCCCCCCTATCCCTGGCTCACGGGAACCTCGGGCCTGGGGAGCAGAGCCGCGGCAGAGAACCCTCCCCGGCCCAGGAGAGAGCGGCGGTCATTAATATTTGAGGAGGCAATAATTTTCCTGTTGAATCTAGAACTGTCTTCATGAATAATTTGTAGCGAGTTCTATTAGGGTTTCAGAAACATTTCGCTTTTGACAACTTCTGGGTGTTTAATAGAAACGGTGGAACCATAAAGGCCCCGCAGGAGTTTTCACAATACAGCAATTAATCACCGGGAACGTTAAAGTGAAAAGTACAGACGCGCGGAATTATGTTTAATAAACGCACGGCTCCGATCGCGGCTCTGCCCTGAACCTGCCTCGCCGATGTAGGTCACTTTCCCCAAGAATTTAACCATTTTCTGCTTCAGAGACTTCAAACAGTGAGGCCGTTAAAGAGCAGTAAAAGTTTGTTTACTTAAGAAAAACGCCGTCATTAGGGGATGAGCTCCGCCGGGCGAAGGCTGTACCTGTTCCGATCCGGCTGCAAGCTGCGTGACCCGGGGCCGCTCCTTTCTTCTCGCAAAGGGGCCGAGAACGAAGAGAGGAACCCAGCTCCGCTTTGCCCCCCACCCCCACCCCCGCCCAGATGAGCTACTCACAGAGCGATGGAAAAATAATTAGGTGACGAGTGATGCTCGCTGTAAAACCTCCGCGCTATGCTTAGGCGATACGATACGAAATTAGGATAGATGTCATGCATATTACAGCACGTCGGGTTGTACCGTAAAAACGCGGCTCCTCGAAGGTCGGGCCGCAGCGAGCGTGGGGGGAAGGGGACTTTTAGGAACTGGAGGGTGAAAAAAATCGTTTGGCTGTAAGCAGATCTTACAATAGGATTATGGAGTTTCCCTCGCAGTGCATAAGGCAGTACAGGAGGGGGTGGGGGTGGAAAACCCGACACTGGAACAGATTAAATGTTCCAAAAAGGGCTTATTTCTTATCGTCCCTAGGAGGAAAAAAAAAAAAAAAAAAGAAAGAAAGAAAGAAAAAAAGAAAAAAAGGAAAAAAAAAAGAAAGCAAAAGAAAAAAAGGAAAAAAAAAAGCACCAAAAACCCACCAACCCAGCGCTACAGACTACAAACACCGGCTGCTAAACTAATTAATACAACTTCACAAGCTGCTCCTGGAAGTGTGAAAACTTTCTACGTGTCATTTCATTAATTATAAATGCTTTCCTGGCCGGAAGAGTTCAAAGGCAGTTTTGCGAGATCGTCCACCGAGTGACTTTATTTCTGTAAGCCAGAACCAACAGACGCTCCCGACACATGTCCCAATTTCGCTTCACAGATCTGCAAATGACATCTCAAACCGTACAGGCCGAAACAATACCGGGGGTTCTTCTCTTTTTTCCCTCCCGAGATTCAGAACTCGCAGCTCCCCGTATCTGCGAGCGCACGGAGTCCGTGGATGGCAATGCTCATTAAATATGTCAGTGTTATTCAGATCAAACATTTGAAACTCCTTCTGCCCAAAACAAAACTGTTGAACGAAAAGGTCGCAGCTGTGTTATTCTCACAACGTTCGACCAGCAGCATCTCAGCGACATCACTCAAAACTGACTAGACAAGTTGTAAGTCCTATTGTTCACTTTTAATTTGGGAGCTTGCACAATGATTTCATTTTTTTTTCCCCCCCAACTACATTAAACTGCCAACAGGGGAAAAAAAAAAAGAAAGAAAGAAAGAAAGAAAGAAATCCACGCCCGTGTGAAGCAGCAGCAATAGCTCTACCACTCGGTATGGTCACCGCTCTCCCCGCACAAACCTCACAGCCGCACAACCAGAAAAAAACATGGACGAGAATTCTGAGATTTGTTCTCGCTCACCTTTTTCCCCCCCATCTTCTCCCCCTCCCTCCAAGCGGCACAGAAGCAAACAAATTCGAGAATTTATTTTCCAGAAGGACTTGGCGTGCATTCAACAACAACGCAAAGGACACGTTCGAAAGAAAATAAAGCAAAACAGTATGCTGAATAATACAGAGAGAGTAAATAGAGCTTTCCATACTGACCTGTGTGAGTTCTTTTGTGTATTTTGAGATTCTCTGATCTGGCAAACACTTTGCCACAGCCTGGGAAAGGGCAGGGGAAAGGTTTTTCACCTGTGTGGACTCGGATGTGATTTACGAGTTTGTATTTGGCCTTGAAAGGTTTCCCTTCTCGCGGGCACTCTTCCCAGAAACATATGTGATTGGACTGCTCGGGTCCTCCAACGTGCTCCACGGTGACATGAGTCACCAGCTCGTGCATCGTGCTGAAAGTTTTCGAGCATAATTTTTTGGGAGTCTGCTCCAACTCAATCCACTTACAGATGAGTTCCTGTTTGATGGGCTGCCGCATGTAGCGGAAGAAGGCCCCCGGGCCGTGGTGCGGAGCCAGGTTCACGTTCAGGTTCATGCCACCGTAGCTATGAAGCGAAGAAGCAGCAAAAGGCTCTGTCCTGGAGGCTGGCACTGGAGTGAAATGTTCAGCCTTGGCGTACATTTCTCCAGGTAACCCCAGCCTTATCTGTCCGTTTAGATGGCCACCTGGAGCTGCATGGGGCGGCTGCTCATGGAGTCCAGCGAACAGCGCGGGATTCCCGGCTTCCGAGGGGCGGTGGTGCCCGCGGTGTCCGGGGCAGCTACCTGTTGTCGAGACAAACAGTCCTTGGTGAGATCGGGCAGCGGGGTGCTGCTCGCTCAGCCCGGGCATGGCCGGGTCCCTGACAGCAGCTGTGTGGGACACGGGGCAGGGGGCCGCCGCCGGGCCGAACGCCTCCGTGTGACCGGAGAGCGGCTGGGCCGGGCCCTGCGGGCGCGGGCGGTGGGGCTGAGGGGCAGGGCCGAGCTTTAGGGCCGCGAGGTGATGCTGAGGAGGAAGATGAGGATGGTGGCGGTGCCCCATGTGTTGGTGCGGCCCGAGGCGGGACCCGGCGGCGGGGGGGTGAGCGGCGAGGCCCGGGCAGCGTGGCACGGGCTGCGGGGGGTGGCGGAGATGGGGACGAAGAGCTCCCCCCGGGTCAACGAATCTCAGCGCAGCGTTCCGCCCGCAGAGAGCAGAGGGGTCCATCACTGGGATCCCCGGAGCACCCACGCTCTTTAGCTGTTAACGCTAAAAAGCCATCTGACGGCGGAGGGGAGAGACAGACAGGGGGGAAAAAATAAATAAAAAGCAAAGAAAAGGCGGGGGGGGGGGGGGAGGAAAACTTTTTTTTTTTTTTTTTTTCTTTCTTCCCCCCAAAGTTTCCCGTCCCGCTGCTCCGGCGGCGGGGCGCACGGTGCCAGCGGGTGGGCTGCGCGGGGGTGGCAGGGGCTCGCTTTTGGCGGCGGCTTCGGCCGGGGAGGTCCCCTCACGGCCCGGCCTCCGCGGGCCCCCGCAGACCCGCGCCGCGCGGCCGCGGGACGGGACCGCGCCGCCTCCGGGCTGCCGCGCACGGCCCCGCGGCCAAACAATCGCCGCGCTCTCCCATTGGCCGCCGCCGCCGTGGCGTCACCGCTGACAGGTCCTGCCGCCGAGCCGAGGGTTATCGCTCGGCGCGGGCGGGGGGGGCTGCGGGGAGCCGCGTACTGCGCATGCGCAGCCGCCGGCGGCGGCCCCCGGCCCGCCGCCCTCCCGCAGCCCTGCCGGGGGCCGGGGCCGTGGCGGGAGCGTGCCCCCAGTCCCGCCGCCGGGCCCGGCCTCCGGTGCGGGTGAACAAAGCCCCGACGGGCAGGGGGAGCCCCGGTGGGAAAGCCCCTGCCGCTCCCCGGGGCCTCCTCCTTTGTTTGGGGCCCCGGAGCTTTCTCGGCCGGCTCCGCGCGCAGCCCCGCTGACCGCCCCGTGGGGTTGTGCCGCGTCCCCGTGCTCGGGTTCGTACCGCGGCTCTCAGCCGCACAAAGGGCTCTCGAAACGGTCCCGCTGCCCGCCTTGGGCAAGTTTTGGCGTTATCTGGTTGTTGGCTGCCGGGCAATGCGAGAAATCGTGGTGTTTGGGCTGAGTCTGAGTGCTTAACCCAGAAGAGGGAGTCTCTCCCTTCCCGTTTCTCTCTGACACTCAAGTAAATCCCCATCCTCGATTTGATGAGAAGCGCTGCAACACACCCGTAACGCCTCTGTTCTGTGCTTCTCACCTGGAGGGGAGAGCACGACCGAGGGGAGCGGGCTGAAAGTTAAAGCTAAGAGTTAGGCTCCATGCACTGAGGCCTGACAGGTTTAGATAAGCTCGGGGTGCAGAAGGAAGCTCCCACTTCAGTGTAAAAAGGGAACGGTGAACTTAACAAAGTCCACGGAGCATGGGAAAAGACAAAAGAAAAGACAGTGAGTGCTTTGAGAACAAGAAACACAACTGTAAGTAGCTGCCTACAGCAGCACCAGATCTGGAGTCCTACCACAAAGAGGACTCTGCCAATGAACAAGGGAATGCAGCAATTAGTTCCCTAAGCCCGGCTCCCACAGCTCGGTGCCTGCCTCGCTGTCACTTCCCCATGGATGCTCTCTGTCATGACAGATGAAGCTCTCATCGCAGGTTTCCACGCTTCCACACAAGTTAAGTGGCTTTAAAATAAGTGGCAAAACATGAAAATGTTCTGCACGGTCAAGCCAGCTGCTCTCAGAACAGAAGCTACGAGCCAATGAGTGGGAACGATGGGATGTAAACATGAGACACCCAGAATCACATAGGACACGTTCCTGACACAGCCTAGCACTCTGCCTGGCTGCAGTTTTGGCTCTCGCTCTGTTTCCCCCATAACACAAAGGTGATGGTGGTCAGCGGAAAGGTGACTATGGTCACCGGCTGTAGGTACGTCCTCGTACGTCTTTCTGAGTGGGGATATTGATGAAAAGTAGCAAACGAAGCAGTCAGAGCATGTTTACACAGGCATTTTACAGCACGCGCCATCCTCATAGTATCTTAACTTCCAACTACTGGCTCTAGGGAATGGCTTTGGCGGTCCTATTCATGAGCATCTCAATAGGAGTGCTCGGAGAGACAGACGTTAGGAAGTACGAATCTGTTACTTACAAATGGACTGAGAGTGTGAATTCCAAACAAAGCTGCTTTCCCTAACCTCCCGAAAACTCTCCACCTCTACATGCTTGTTATCCACCAGTTCTGACACTTCTCGGTCAGGAGAGAATACATCTGGAACAGTTTATCTATTAAAGATGTTCTAACCGGATTTGCCCTGCGTTCACTTCGGATACTGCAGTGCTTTCTGTTTGGACACCGATGGCTCTCGGCTCGCACCCCGCTCCCGTTCCCGCTCCCAACAGCGAATGAGCCCCGACCCCCGTGTCCCGGGGGGCAGGCGGGATTCCCGGTGCCGGCAGGGTAGGGCAGCGCGGAGGGGGGGCAGCGGGGCCGGAGCTCGGCGCTGCTCGCGGGATGCTTGGAATCCCGAGCGCCGTTAGGAGGCCCTTTGGC
This sequence comes from Alectoris magna, assembly GCA_030625065.1. Taxonomy (NCBI): domain Eukaryota; kingdom Metazoa; phylum Chordata; class Aves; order Galliformes; family Phasianidae; genus Alectoris; species Alectoris magna. Next base: position 12,196,300 of record CM060569.1, on the reverse strand, counting down.
TGCCGCTCGAGGGGTGAGAGAGGTTTCCTGCTCTTGGCAGCTCTGCGAGCCGTGTGTGACCAGATGAGCTCGGCAAATGCTCAACTGTGTCAACATCAGCCTGTGCATGGCCAAGGTTTTATTATTATTGTTATTATTTCCTTTCCATCCACCTGGCTACGGTATGGGCATCCCCTTCTGGACCTCCCCCGGGACTGCTGAGCTGGATGAACCTGAGCACTTCCAGGCAGAAGGCAGCAATGCTCAAGCAGCAAAACAAAAACATTCAGTTCAAACTGAGCCCGGCTTCAGGGTAGGTCCAGTGCTAGGAAAATGAGATCTATAGGGTAGACCTTAGGATAGAATGAAGTGCAGGGGAACCTTGGTGCTCTCTTGGTGACAGATCCAGGGGCGTGTGCTCCCTACAGCTATGTGCTCGGTACAACTTTCCTAGCAGCTGTCCTCAAGCCTGCCTGTGCTGGAGGTCTCCTCCAGAGAGCTGACAGACCGTGGGGAGATGCACCCAGTTTTTTTCCCTCTAAGATGACTTCGGGGCACCTTTCTCCTTTTCTTGGCCCCAGGGCTACGGCTCTCCCTGGCCCTACGGCCCCTGCCTACTGGCGGGTGGCTGCAACACGAAGCCCCCTCACTGCCCGCACCGCGTCCTGCGGGACAAGCCCGGCACCGCACAGCCCCGGGGATGGGCCCGTCCTGGCTGTGCAGAGCGGTTTACAGAACTACCACGGTTTTGCTGTGAATCTCCCCACGTAGCAAGACACTTCTCCCTATTGCTACCTTTCAGTGAAGGCGATAGGCAAAGCCCCAGGAAACCGGGACTGCTCGTGTTGTGCTCTTTGAATTAGGGCCAAATGCTGCTCCCGCTTAGAGCTGTGCTCAGTGCAAGGAGAGGTCCTGCCCCGGGCTCTGACCTCCGGCCCCTCGGCCGTGCCCTCCCGCCCCTGAGCACAGTTCCCTGCCCGATGAGACGGCCAGAACCCCTCCGATCTGGGCGGTGAGGGGATGCCCTGAAATCCCCACACAGCAGCTTCCAGGAGTTACCTTGTAGGTTTCAACTCCTGGACTGGAGGAAAGGATTAATCTGAAAATCCTAATATTTACTCAGAGGAAGAAAAAAATAACGAAGAGAAACAGAGAGGACCGAGCTGTGCTCCTGTGAGATCCCACAACCATCAGCTTCTCGATGGGCCGGGAGGGTGTGCGGGCAATGGCTGAGCCAGAAGAAGGCACCGCTGCTCGGGGGGAACGGCTCGGGAGAGCCTGCCGGTACCCCCGGCATCTCCTCGCAGAGAGGGGCACCGAGCGGCTAGGGATCGCACTCTCCCTTTGTTTCTATTTCCTCGCCCCATTCCCACACACGGGGACTTCTTTATTTCACGGAATTCAGCCATCAGACGAGCAAGGACTTGTGCCTAGGCTTCTCTCTCACTTTTTGTGACCTAGAGCTACCCTAGGACAAGCAAATCATATGCTTATTTTAAATAGAATATTTCATTCAGCACCTCAAGATTAAGGTATTCCTGTCAGATAAGCTGTCAGTCACTAACTACTTAGACACCACATTGTAGAAGCCTAGTAGCCCTGGTAAAGATGATACATATCATGTAAACCCCATCAACAAGATCAAAGTCTTCTTCTTTAATAGGATCCAATACATGTCAAACCTCATTCCAATCAAATCGTCCGTAAATGAATTCAAGATGAATATGTCATAGAATAATGTGACAGTGCAATCACATGGGGTCAGGGGTTGTTGTTTCAATGAGAGAGTCGTCAAATATTAATTCTAGAACCTCCAAATGAATAGGCATTCAGCGGGATTAGGCAGCTGCTGGTGGGGCGTTGTGTCGCTGATTTGTGTTTATGCAAGTACGTTAAACACTAAGCTGAAAAAAATATTGTCTCCTTTGAACTGAAAAATAGACATATTTCAACTTACTTGACTTTTCCAGGATGTTTCTGTACAGTCGTTTTCTTTTCCTCATTACAAGGGGAGTCTTGTGCCTCATTTCCTGACTTGGTTCCTGTTAGGGAAGAGGGGTGGAAAGTTAAGAGCATAACCGTTCGTGTGTGATATGAAATAAGTAAGGCTATGTGTGACTCGGGCACCGTGGAGGCAAAAAGAAGGAGAGAAAAAACGGCCGAGAGAAACAAACCCCCAGAGTTAACAGCGAGGGGTGGGCGAGAGGAGCTTTCTCCAAGGGGAAACTGGAGGCTGTCTCCCCAGCAAAGCATCACATGTTTTATGGAGTCATGAAGTTTCCATGGCTGATGAAGGGGGAAAAAAATTATGAAAGGGCATCTTTTCAACTTCTCCTTTGATCTGACATTCACCTTCTGGCAGACTGTTGTGAGGCGGGTTTCTATCAACTCGACTATATTGTTTACAGATCCTTCCTTCCCGAAATTAAATTTCGGGCTCTCCGCGAGCCTCCAACGCAAGTTGTTGTCTCAGCAAGGATTAGCATTGTAACACCCTGGCACTTCTCCCTGCCTATAATTTTCAGCTTGCTCTTTGCACTCTGCGAGGCAGAGCACTGTCACTGCTGCAGGCAGAACTTCGTGCATCTCTTTGAGCGGCAGCAGTAGCCCTGAGTGCAGATCTGGGCTTTGATACAACGTCCGAGGCCGAATTCTTACATATACCTTTGAAATCCTCAAGTGTTTCACAACACAGAAAAGCAGAGGAGGATCCCTTTTTTTTTTACTTTTTCATTTTTTTCCCCCCCCCCCGAAGGAGATTATTATTACTATTTCTGTTGCTATTATTATTATTGAGACTCCAGGGCTGGGAAATAAAAATCTATACTAACACAAATAATTGATGATATTAATTATGAAACTTCGTCAGCCTATCACAGGCATACTCCATCACGAATAATTTGATGCCTTCAACCTTTTCACTGCTGTGATGAAAATTACTACCGAAATAAAAAGGACCAGAGGAAACCCTCAGGAATTATTTTACTAGTCAATTTCCATTCGCGCTCACACGTTTATAGAGCCAGAGCAGTAAGCACTGCCCTACTGGCGAGAGTTCTGCAGGAGTGGTGCCGTATGGGGTAGGATGGAGAAGCTGGGAGTGCTCAGCTCCTGAGCATTCTCCAAAACTTGTTGAAACTGGATAAAAGAAATAAATAAATACAAATTTGCTACATTTGATATTTAAAATGGTTACCAGATGACAAAACCGAAGGCAAAACAGTTGTGGAACTGTGTAAATATTGGCTAAAGCTCTGAGACGACCTCACAGCCTCTCTGATCGCACGGTGCCACTGTCAGAGCAGGGAGCGGGATGCCCCACCATCCTGGCAGGACGGCCCTGTCCCGTGGCCGGCCGAACCCTGGGGGTCTGCTAAGGGGTTCCAGACCCCATCAGCGCCCTCGTTGCCGCCGAGGAGATCGAGGCTCCCTTGGGCCGGCCGCGGGTGGAATCCGGCCGCTCTTCCCCAAAGTACGGGGCGAGGCGTGCAGCCGTCCATGGAGCAGTGCGGGAGATGCCTCTGCCCGCAGCCCCCGCGGGAGCTCCGGTGTCCGGGTTCGTTGGCACTGCCTCGGGGTGCGGCAGCCCTGCCGGGTACCCTGTTCTGCCCGCGGGAAAACCGGGAAGAAGTCGATGCAGAAAGAAAGTTCCTCTGCACCAGGTGGAGAAAGCCCCGAGGCCAGCAGTCGGGCTCCCTAAGCGGGGACGGCGGCACAGACCTAACCCGGCTTGGCTGCCCAGGGCTGGGGGCCGTGCCTGGCAAAGCAGCCGCCTGACTCGGAGCTCCTGGCGCCCGGGGCTGGCACACGGAGCCAGGCTCGGGTCATAGGTCACCCTCAGCTGCGACGTGGGAGCCTCTCCCCTTTCCCGGGTGGCTTCGGGGATGGGGTCCCGCCCCCCCGAGGGCGCTGCGCGGTGCTGGCGGCAGCACCCAGCTCCTTGGCAGCTCCCCCGGCCCTGCCCCGGGGAGTGGGATGTGGGTGGGGGCGGAGGGGGCCGGCCGGGCTCCGTCCCTCCTGCAGCCGCCTATAAAGAAGGGCGCGCTGTGCCGAAGTGCCGGCTCCCCCGGCGCGGCCCCATGGCATCGGGCGCGGCGGTAGGCGAGGCGCTGGGCGGGGAGCGCATCCTTGGGACGCCGTACCACGGGTCTCACCATTGTCGGAGCCCCTCGCCCTCAGCTCGACACCCCCGGCCACCCAAGCGACCGCGGGACCGAGCTGGCCCCGCTGTTGCCCTTCCCCACCGAGCTGCGGCCGTCCCGCCCGGGGCCACCCCCGCCCCGGTCCGCAGACCCCCGTTCCGCTCCGCCTTGCGGGGTGCCGCCCAGCCCTCCACTCAGGGCCCGGGAAGTGGGCGCGGGGCCGGAGGTGAGCCTCTGTGCTCCCCTCGACGGCACCCCGGGGTTTCTCTCTCCGTGCGCCCGCCCCACACGCCGAGGTGCTGCCGGGAGCCGGCCCCACGTGGGTTCGGGGCCGCCGAAGCGCTGCCTCCGGGCCTCGCGGGGCTCCTACCCTTCTCCCCCGGGGTGGCCGATCCTCCTCCTGCCGAGACCCCCGAGGGCAGGGAGCTGTCTCCCAAGCCTTGGGGAAGGCGGTGGGGGCAGCCACCCCAGGCACCCCCTCCTCCCCGGCACTTACCCCTTCGACCTGTTGAAGGTTTCCCCTCATATCTGAACTGGCAAAAATTAAGGGGGGGGTGCGTAAGGGGGGGGGGGGGGGGGAAGGGGGGGTGTGACTGGGGGGAAGGGGGAAGGGAAAAGAAAGAGAGAATGAAAGAAGAAAACAATACTCCCCCTCTCCCTCCCCCCGCAAGAACCCACCACCTCTTTGGCGCTTCCATCGAGGCGGTCATCCTTCATTTCTTCTTTTCTTGCTTTCTGGAAGCAGTTAGGGAATGTATGATGAAGCAGAAATGAGCCGTCAGGATGATATTTTAATGGCTTATATGTCACGTTGGTGCATGTGGCTTTGAACTGGAGCAGCTTTCGTTTCCTGCAGAGAGCGCGCCGCAAATCCCACTTGATAACTTCTACAACCCACAACATTTTTTTTCCCCTTACATTCACTCTTCCACCGTATATTTAGATACCCTTCCTAAAAATACCCTCCCGTCCGCCTTTCTGCACGCTTTGTGCGGAACTGGCACGGTCACTGCTCCCCCTGCACTTGGAGGCATCCTCTCCCCACGCTGCCCAACTTTCAGGCTCTCCTGATGCCATCACCCTGAAGATTTCCCCATTACGCTGACAACTCTGTCCCTCGCTCCGGTTAATTTTAGAACCAAACGCGGAGATTAATGGGACGTCCGCACAGGATCACGTCCCGCAGAGGCACGCAGGGCGGGTGTACCTGTTGCTCTAAGCTACTGCAATTCCTCCGAGCGGATTTTACAGAATGAACGCGTACGTGTAGATTCAGCCCCTCATTATTCCGAAAAGCTGCAAAGCCTCCCAATCTCCAAGGGAAATTACATAATACATCTGCTCTGGAAGCGATCCTCACGCACTGAGCACAGGCAAACTGCATCTGCAGATAAACTGCAGCGGAGCGCTCCTCGAAGGCATATCAAAGTTTGTTTGTTGGTTGGTCGTTGGTTGGTTTCCTCCCTGGGCTACGGCCATTGCCACCCCTCCTGGCACCGTGCGCTTCCCAGCGCTGGTGGCGGTGCCGCCGCCGCCCCGCTCCGGTACCTGCGCGGCGGTGGCTGCCCGCGCCCTTCATTAGCACCGGGAGTTGAAAGTTTCTTTGTTTGCCACCACGAATTGGAGGGGCTCAGATTTAGTTGCGAATAAGCCAAGTGAAGGGCTGAACAAAGGCGAAATTGAAGGATTCCGAGTCTTAGCGAGCTTTTTGTGTTTTCGTTACTAGAAAATAATTAGAGCTAATGAATATGCAGGCGACCGAGTAAATAAACAATTTGCCGGGTTTCCATGCGCGTACACACACATGTGCACGCACATAAGTGTATATACACACACGTATGCATCTATTGTAAAGTTTCGCGAGGTCTGTTTTTTTTTCAGAGCCGAAGCGTCGTTTAAAATATTGTACAAATGTTGCTTGGCTTAATTGATTAAGCCAAGAAGGCTTTCTGCTTCAAATATCACACTTCTACCTCTCGACAATCATTTTAATATATAGTCAATGGCTCTTTGTAGCGAGAACAAAAAAGAACTATCCGCAGATTTTCAATAGACTTTGAGCTGGGGAAAGACAGGTTAATCGAGGGTTGCATCTAGAAAACAACCAAGTGTTGTATGTTTGCACTGAATCCAAATGTCTGCATTTTTCTAACTAAATCAAAGGGAGTGTTATTTCTTTTTCTGCTCACTCATCTGAAGGTAAGTAAATTTTCCCTGGCGATCAAAAGCCTGGTCAGCAACAAAGGCACCGCCTGCTTTTTCCACCGTCCTGGTGTGGCAAGTTGAGGAATTTCAATAACTGTGACAAGGGTGACTGATTTGTGAACTAGAAAAGGTTTGGATGTCAGAAAATTTACATTGCTCCTATCGAGGGTTTTAAATGAAATAAAAATAAAGGCAGATGGAAAGGAAAAATAAAAATAAGGCTGAGGGAGTTTCATGCAGCAGAGCGAGGAACGATGTCTGTTTGGGAAATTCACAGTTTTTACCTGAATGAAAGAGACCCCGTAAAAAGAGAGAGGGAGAGAAAGAGGGGGGTGGGGGTGGGGGGGGGCTGGGGGGGGAGAGATAGAAAGGAGAAAGGAAAGAACAGAAAAGAGGCGAAAGAGCAACAACAGAAGTAGAAAGCGAAGAGTTCTCACCCACCTGCGTGTTGATGGGGGCAGAAAACAAGATTTATTTCAGAAAAGTGGTGGAGGGCAGAGGCAGCTCCCCCCAGAATCACGCCTGTTGGCTACAAATAAAGCCCAGCGCACCCAGCACCTACTCTCGGAGAGTTCCGGTATTAACCAGGCGGCAAACAGCAACTTCAAAAGCAGCAAGTGACTACGGGGCTCCTCTTTTCAGAGCCTAAAAAGTTGCTCAGTGATCTTAAAAAATCGGGATCACCACGAAACCATCATTACCGTCATTATAGGAGTGCTGGAGCGAGAGGGGCAGAGAGAGAGGGAGACAGGGGGAGAAAGGAACCCTAAGAATCATCAAAGAATTTTTTTTTTTTTTTTCTCCTTAGCACACATAGACACAAAAAGATGCCTTGGAAATATTTTCGTGGGGGGGAAAAAAAAAAAAAAAAAAAAAAAAGGTTTATTATTTAAAACAACAACAACAAAAAAAGTTGCTACTCCTGGAAGCCCTGTTTGTCCAAAGGGCTGTCAGGGCGCTCACAATACCTGCGATTGATGAGGCGGAGCGGCCAATCAGCGGCGGGCGGCGGCCGTGCGCGCCCCTCGTTGGCGGGGCCGGGGGGAGTTACGCGGGGAAGGGGGAGCCGCCGGCAGCCAATCGGCGCCCACGTCCGCCCGCACGTCGCCCCGCCCCCGGCTCCCATTCATCAAGGGGGGGGCCGGTGTCGTCCTTTCAATTCATTTATCTGCAGGAATGATTGCCGCTATCAGTCTCGCGTTCACCGCCCGGCTGAGGAGGTGAAAGTTTCTCCCCAGGAAGATAAACCGCAAAAGACAATATTGTGCATGATTTGCGCCTTTTTTTGCAAAGCGAAAAAAAAAAAAAAAAAAAAAAAGGCCAAAAAAAAAAAAAAATAGGGGAGAGTGTGGGGAAGCTCGAAGAGGAGAGAGAAACAATCTCTCGGCCACTTCGCGACATTCCTATAGCCAAAAAAATCACTGAAGGAAGTTTCTTTTTTGTTTTGTTTTTCTGCTGCCCGCGCCGAGCTCTCGCCGTTATTGTTATTTGCGGGCAGTTTCTTTTTGCGCCCACCCCAACCCCCCTCCCCACTTCAGCCTCCCAGAAAAGTCAAAGCAGAGAGACAGTGAATATTTTTTTGGGGGCACCTTTTTTTATTATTATTATTTGCGACTGCGAAGATCTCTTTCCCCCCTTTCCCACCAGCCTCTGGGTTTTTTTTTTTTGTTTTTTTTTTTTTTCTTCCCCCCCCTTTTTTTTTCTCCCCCCCGCGCTGATGCCGAAGGGGGTGTTTTTGATGTGGTTGCTTTGGTGGTGATCGTCGCCGACTTTCCAGAGAGGGTGTTTTCGCCGCTGCCGCCGCTGCTGCTGCTTCTCTCCGCGTTGTGTGCGTGCGCGCGTGCTTTTTTTTGGGTTGCTGCATCGACGCTGGGAAGATGCTTCTGGATGCTGGACCGCAGTATCCCGCCATAGGAGTCACTACGTTCGGATCGTCTCGCCACCACTCCGCGGCCGATGTCACGGACAGAGAAGTGGGGCTGGGGATCAACCCCTTCGCCGACGGCATGGGCGCCTTCAAACTCAACCCCGGCGGCCACGAGCTGGCCTCGGCCGGGCAGACCGCCTTCACCTCGCAGGCTCCGGGCTACGCGGCGGCGCTGGGGCACCACCACCACCCGCCCCACGTCGGCTCCTACTCCAGCGCCGCGTTCAACTCCACCCGGGACTTTCTGTTCCGCAACCGCGGTTTCGGGGAGGCCGCGGCCGCCAGCGCCCAGCACAGCCTCTTCGCCTCCGCCGCCGGCGGCTTCGGCGGCCCGCACGGACACGGCGATGCCGCGGGACATATACTTTTCCCCGGGCTGCACGAGCAAGCCGCCGGCCACGCTTCGCCCAACGTGGTGAACGGGCAGATGCGCCTGGGCTTCTCCGGAGACATGTACGGCCGAGCCGAGCAGTACGGCCAGGTCACCAGCCCCCGCTCCGAGCACTACGCCTCGAGCCAGCTGCACGGCTACGGCCACATGAACATGAACATGGCAGCGCACCACGGGGCGGGGGCCTTCTTCCGCTACATGCGGCAGCCCATCAAGCAGGAACTCATCTGTAAGTGGATTGAGCCCGAGCAGTTGGCGAACCCCAAAAAGTCCTGCAACAAAACTTTCAGCACGATGCACGAGCTGGTGACTCATGTCACCGTGGAGCACGTTGGAGGACCCGAGCAGTCCAATCACATATGTTTCTGGGAAGAGTGCCCGCGAGAAGGGAAACCTTTCAAGGCCAAATACAAACTCGTAAATCACATCCGAGTCCACACAGGTGAAAAACCTTTCCCCTGCCCTTTCCCAGGCTGTGGCAAAGTGTTTGCCAGATCAGAGAATCTCAAAATACACAAAAGAACTCACACAGGTACGGTAACCTTCTCTGTAGCCTTTCTGTCCGCGCGTGGACGCGCGGGGCCGGGTCGGGCCGGGCCGCTTCGGGGCCGTTTGCTGCTCCCGGGGCCGCGGAGCTGCACGGCGGTGCGGGCTCCAGCTCGGGCACGGCGGCGGCCGCGACAAAAAGCGAGCGGTGCCCGGGAGGCGGAGGGGGAGAGAGGCGCGGTTTGCTGCCGGAATGGTGAGGGCAGGAGGGGAGAAAAAAAATCGCAGCGACCCGTCCTGGTAAATTTATAGGTTTTAATTAATAGTTCTTCGGCAGTTTCGAGTGTGGCGCGTTGAGAAACCGTGCTAAATATTCCAGGCAGATCATCCGTTTACGCTGTGCGATTCAGGGGCTGGTAAATATTTAATTCCGTGGAGCGATTGGAAATCATCCGAGCCGAGCGCGTTCGCGTGTTATTGTTGTGCGGAGGAGGGCGGGCGCCGGGGGCCTGAGAACTTTTCCCCGCCGCGGGAGGCGGCCGCGCTGCGCTGGGCCGGGAGCGCTCCCCCCGCACCGCCCCGCGCCGAGCTGCTCCGAGGAGGGTTCGTGGGGCTGGCGGCCGCTGTGCGTGCCTCGGTCCGGCCGGGCAGCGTTCGGTACTGCGGGAAAATACGGGGGAGGGGGCCGAGGGTAAAATATCACGAGAGCGAGGCATGAAAACGGCAAGCAGACGCGGAGATCGGGTGGAAATAGCAGCACGCCAGCTCTGCCTCTCTCTTCGAGAGCTGCGAGAAGGGAGCGGGAGCTGCTCCCGGGGCTGGGCTGCAGCTGGAACTCGCCCCTGCGAACAGAGAGAGGGGAGAAAGAAAAGTTCTTGGGTGCTCTCCCCCTCCCCCCATTTGGAAATGGGCTCCGAGAGCGGGTCGGAGGTGCGGATAGGATAGAGGAGAGCAGGAAGGCTTGGGGCTTTGAGCCCCGCTGAACTTAGAAAGTTGCGAGTGTTTGCGGTGGAGCCCCGGGCTCCCGTCCGGCGCTGCGGTGGGGGCGAGCAGAGATCCGGTGGCCCTGCCTAATCCGATCCGTTTTTTCCCCCTCCTTCCCTCTGCAATAGGTGAAAAACCATTTAAGTGTGAATTCGAGGGCTGTGACAGGCGCTTTGCAAACAGCAGCGACCGCAAAAAGCACATGCATGTGCACACTTCCGACAAGCCCTATCTCTGCAAAATGTGTGACAAGTCCTACACGCACCCCAGCTCCCTCAGAAAGCACATGAAGGTAAATGGAGGGCGCCCGCTGTGCGGGGCGCTGCGGCTCCGCCTCGGGCCTGGCCGGGGGAAGGGGCCGCGGGGACGGCCGCGGGCAGCACCCGCCGGGCCGTAGGGAGCGGTGCCCGCGGGCGGAGCGAGGAGAGCGGCGCGGGGCCGCCGAGGAGAGCGGAGCCCCGGCCAGGAGCCCGCTCAGGGCCGCCCCCGCCCCGCCGTGCCGGGCAGCGCCGTTTGAGCGGCCGGGGAGGGAGGGGGGGAGCCCCGGCGCGCAGGGCCAGGTCCCGAGGAGAGCCCCGAGGGGGGGACCGGGCCGCAGCTCGCCGCCGGGTGCCGATATTGGGCTCGTCCCCGCGGAACGCCGCCGCAACCGGGGCCTGGGGCCGCCGCCGCGCTCTATTTCTGCCCGGGTTTTCTCTTGCAGGTCCATGAATCGTCCTCGCAGGGGTCCCAGCCTTCTCCCGCCGCCAGCTCAGGCTACGAGTCCTCCACCCCTCCAACCATCGTGTCTCCATCCACAGAAAACCAGACCGCCAGCTCCTTATCCCCTTCCTCCTCCGCAGTCCACCACACGTCCAGCCACAGCACGCTTACATCAAATTTTAACGAATGGTACGTTTAAAGCGCTAAAACAAAACAGCGGAAAAACACAAACCGAAACAAAACAAAAAAGCCCCAAGCGAGCGAATCCAGACCCTATTTAAAAGACTCCAAAAATAATGAACACTCTGAAATCAGAATCGAAAAAAAAAGCAAACAAAAACAAAATGCTGCCAGTAGACCCAGGACTGAGTAAAATGAAGACTCATTTTTTTGTTTGTTTTTCTTCTTTTTTTTTTTCTCTTTTATTTCTCTCATTTTTCCCCCTTTTTATTCTTCCTTTTCTTTCTTTCTTTCTTTCTTTCTTTTTTTTTTATTCATTATTTTTACTTTTTTTTTTTTTTTTCTTTTTACTTTTTGGACTGTTCAGCTCTGCTCTGTTCCAAGGCTTGGTAGGCGAAGGGGTTAGTAGGATGCATAAGAAGACAAGGTTACCAGGGCAAATGCCAACCGTGTAGGGCTGTACTGGAAACCACTGATTAGAGCTCTCCAACTGCATGTCTGCTCGGGCAGCGGCCTTCCCCCACTCCCTCTTGTAAATACAGAATTATTAGCTTCAAAAAGGAAAAAAAAAAAAAAAAAGAAAAAAAAAAAGAAAGAGAGAGGAAAAAAAAAACACAAAAAACACGAACGTACTGTTTGATTTTGTACATAGTTATATCGCAGTCGAAGCCGGGGAGCCGTGGAGTTGTGGTTGCATCTATGTGGGGGGAGGGGCGGGCGGGGGGGAGAGGAGCGGGGGGTCGAGGTGGGGGGGCCGAGGGGAGAGGTAGAAATCCAACTATTTGTACTGAATGGCAAGAATGTTCTAGTAAATGTGTACCAAAATGTGAATTACTTTGTATTATTACAGTCTAAACGTCGATCTAACAGAATATTATTGGTATTAATGTGCTTTTTTGTATAAAGTGCAACATTTCGTCCCAAAGTCCAGTCTAAGTAGTGCAGTAAATTGTTGTTACACGTCCTGTCAAGAAATTCGTATAGTGAAAGCCTGGATCTGCGTGTCAAACTGTTACATTTGTTTATGTAAAGTGATATTAAAAAAAAAAAAAAAAAAGATATAAACTATATCTGTCCGTTGCTTTTGGCAAATACAAGAACATAATGTATATAAATCCTAATTTCCATATTTATCCGCATGTAAAGGTCCGGTTATACATGTTACAAGATATTCAATATTTATGGCTAGAAGAATTGGTATGTAAAATTTAGTTTACAGAACTGTTTGGTAACATTTCGTACCTTATTAAAGATTCTTAAATCCCACGCGTGGTGGTAGGAATCCTTATTCGCTCAGTCAACCTGCTGCAACTCCGACTAGCTTTAGGATATTAGGAGAAAACTGTCCCAGTTTTTCACTGCTTTCCATTATGTCATCACTAAAGCAGCGAAGGTGATATAAATGTGATAAATGAAAGGATCCCTGCTGGCATTACTATAGTGTGTAATTAGTATTTATATCAAAATTTATGAAACAAATTTTCGGCCGCAGTATAATTTAAATGACCTTTGCAGACATAGAATAACAACCATAAAAATAACAGAAATAGATTGCATATGCTACATAAATATTAATGTGGGGAATTGTTACACGAGAAGTGCTTCACTCCACTCCAGCACTGCCCATGAATCTGCATGGGCCAGGTCCCTAAATTAAATTAATTCGGATAACATATATTAGGAGATTTAAACCAGAGGACATTTCGGTCGCTATTTTAATTTAGAGCATTTATGACCATAACTAATTCTCAGGCAGTGGATTCATGACTTTCCTTGGGCCTTTCACTCCGAGAGATGCAGCACTGTGTCACGAAGGCCGTAGTTGTTGTTGTTGTTGTTGGGTGTATTTTTGGTTTTTGTTTCTTTTTTGTTTCTTTTTCTTCTTTTTTTCTCTCCTTTTTTTCCCCCTTTTTTTCCTTTTTCTCCCCCCCCCCCTTTTTTTTTGCTGATATTCCTTAAGACGTGATGTTAATTTAAATCAATTACTTCTTATGCTATGTTATTATTATTACTATAAATTTGCCAGTGTTAATAGCTTTCTAAAAAATAAATCTAGGGGGTAAGAATTATTTTATGTAATTTGATTATCTTTCTATCTCTTTTATTTATTTCTCATTTACTTAAGAAATTCGTTCCATTGGCTGGCGTTGATACAGTAAATTTGTAAATGAGAAGACAATATAAAAAATCTAAATTACTTGTGCTTAATGACTGTAGCAGAACGCCTTTTCTCTAAATCAGATTGTCTTTCTTGCAGTTTAGTTTGATAGATTTGCAAGCTGTACTGCTTCCACTAACTTAGCTACGGTTGTTGGAACTGTTGGGCTTTGTTCCTGGTTGTAGCTTGCATGATCGCCCCATTAAGCAGACAACATATCAACAGACAACACAAATCATGAGCTTGGCTAAAGCTGCGAGCGCTTGTGATATGTCATAGAGTGAATTGCACGGACTGACCTTCCAGTAGACCAGGATGACACTTTAACAGCTTCTTTAAAGAAATATTATGTGTACGGCGACTCAATGGGGATATGAACCGCGGGGGAGGGGGGGGGGGGGGGGGAGGGGGCGGCGGAGCTCCGCGCTCTGCTCCGTGCAGCCGCCTCCAGCGCTCCGGGCTGTCCTGCAGCAAACCCACGCGAGAGCTTTTCTTTGTCCCTAACATTTCCACAGCTCCCCGAGCCTTTTGTCAGCACCCCTCTCTCCTCATCCCGTTCCCCTTCGCTCAAAACTTCTCTGTGCGGGATCGGAGCCCCTCTCGGGGCAGCGCTCCCTCAGCTCGGCGCGAACTTTCCCTTCCCGCAGCGTTTATTCTAAGGCGGAGCGCCGCGCCATGCTGAGAGCGCCACCTTGCAGGGCCCGGCGGCACCGGAGCTGCTCGGCCCGCAGGGACCCCAGCACGGAGCGCTGCTGCCCGGGGAGCGCGTTGAGCAGGGCACGGCCGCAGGGAGATGGGGGTTAAGGCGCCCCGAGAGCGGCTCGCGGTTCGTCGTCCCGGACGGGGCTCGGATAGAGAGACCTGAGCTCAGCTAACGGAGGAAGCAGGGGGAATAGGGAATAGGCACGGCCCTGTCCCACCGAGAGATGAGCTGCTAGGGAAGCACGGTGCGGGAGAGGTGTTTTAAAGATGTGTATGGCAAGTTGGTCTGAAGTTGTATGCAGTCTGTAGTGGTTGCTGGGCTCTGATCTGTGCCTGTGTATGCCTCGGCGCTTGGGACCGAGTGCCCGGCCAACTTTCGGGCTCAGGGTTGTGCGAGCACCCCGCAGCACGAGGAGGTGTTCGGTTGTCTGGCTGCTGCTGCTGTTGTTTTCTGTCTGGGGGCACGGTGCGGTCCCATAGGTGTTCTGCGTTAGCGGCGATTAATGCTCTGAACCCCAGCCCACGGCACGGCGGTGCTGCCCGCTCGGCCACACAGAGGGGAGCAGCGCCCCGAGGTGCCCTGCAGAGCGGGGGAATCGAGCAGGAGGAGAGGCTACGGGGCAGCTTTCTCCGCACTGGTTCCCTCATTGGAGCCAACTTTCGCCCAGCGATGCGCCCAGTGCTGAACTCCTCCCGAAGGTTTGAGGGGAGAAAAACGAATCTCGGTTCTCCACCCTCAAGGGGGGCCGTTATTTCGCTCTTGTCCTTAATGTCTGACTGCTCGGGATGCTTTCGTCTGTGGGCCGCTCGCTCCCGAGCTCGCCGTGCAGGCAGCCAGAGGCTGGGCCCCGCCGTGCGGAAGCTGCGAGAGCCCAGGGAGCTCCCGGAGGGGCTGCGTGCGATGCGGGGGTGCGGTCCCCGCCAGACCAGTGTTCACGCAGCACCCCCCGGCAGTGCTGGTGCTGTTCGGAAGCCGAAAGTTAAATGCAAAACAATAACCGGGCTCTTCCATTTGCCCCCGAAGAGTCGCCTTTCAGGTCTCTTTAATGGCTTGTGAATGATCGCTTGAATTTTTTAAAAAGGCGAGGCCGGCATTCATAAGACAAAGTTAGCTTCCTTAAAGCGGACCCTGCTTCAAATGGGGACACAAGCTTCACGCTGGCCTTCACTGCTTATCTCCCTTTTTTTAGCCGTGAGGAAGTGGCAGTGCCTGTAGTGCTGCACGAAGAGTTGGGAGTTATAATCGCTGCCTTTCTGGCTACGCTAATCTACGGCCTCGACTTCGTCAGCTTTTCCACGTTCGGAGCGTTTGCTCCTTTGCGGGAGGCTCCGGTGCCGGCTGCGCGCAGGGAGCGCGGGGCGCGCCCGAGGACCGAGCCCGGCGCGGAGCCGCGGTGCGGCGGCAGGGACACGGCAGCAGCGGGAGGGGCACAGAGCGCCCGGGGGCAGAAGGCTGCTGGGACGGGGCAGGGCGTTCTGAGTGACCCGATGCCGGAGGAGGCTGTGTGAGTGTTACCGCTGGAGCTCAGAGGGCGAGGAATTTGAGAGCGATATCCCCACGGGCGAGGGGGTACCGTTTATTGGACACGGTTCCAAAACGCACAGATCCACACACGCACGCTCTCAGCCCCGCGGTCGGGCACAGCGCACCGCGGGACGCGCACACGTGCGTGCCGCGCACCTCGAAACACAGCAGCGAGCCCCGCGGCTCAGCGTTTCGGGGGAGAAACCTTTGCTTTCTTCTCCAAAAGCAGCTGCCCGGCCCCGAGCGGGGCTGTGCTGCCGGCGAGAGGCCGGGAGAGCCGGGAGGCCCGGCTGGGCCCTCTGTGGCCCCGCAGCCCCATTCCAGCAGCGCGGAGGTGCGGGCTCTGCTTTGGGGTAACCCAAGGGGCACGAGTGCGCTACACGCACGCTTACCAGAATCACCCTTCTTGCTACCGGTTTTATTAAATATATGTATATGTATCTATACCCGCACCGCTATCTATACGTATTTATATGTAATGAAACGGCAGCGTTTCCAGAAAGACACACATCGGTGTGCTTCACGCAGAGGTGCAGTGCTGGAGGTTCACGTAACCTCAATCATTTCGTGTGGACGGATGGCTTTTGTAACAAAAGGGGCATATTCTCCAAATTCATTCGGAGAGATTAATACCCGAGGTCTTTGGTTGGGGCTGAGCGCAGGATGGATTTCTCTGACTTGCTGAGCACACCGAAGTGGATTCCGTTCCACCACAACCAAGCTGCGATTTCAGGTTCATTGCGTATTAAACGTAGCCAAGGGTTTTATTTTATATCATTTTTATTTTTCCCCTCTGCACAACTCCATGGGTCAGCTTTGGTTCATCTTCGATAACAAGAAACACGATCCTGCGAGGCGAAGGGGCTATTTTTATCATGCAGCTGGAAGCTGTCATCAATTCGTAACATTTATTTCGGCTTTAGAGCGATAGTATAAAATAGCATGAAGTTTCCAGATGACGCCCGTACTGCAGACAGGATTTTTCAAGTATAATAAATCAAATTAATTACCTTTTAGATATATAGGATCATACTACCTCTCTGTGAAAGTGCTGTTAAGAAACTGCTCCGTGTGTGCCTGTGGGGCTGGGGATGTGTTTACACCTCGGACCCAGCGCGGCGTTGGCAGGAGGGCGGCACACGGAGCGCTGAGCACCGACCCACGGCCACACTCCACCGTCCGCGGTCCGCGGGAGTTGGCTGTTCTCATCCCGACCCTAAAGTTGTGCATTGGCACGGGCTGAGACTTTCAGATCCTTTCCGATCTTTCTCACTTCCAAAATCCCACGAAGAACGGAGCAGAAGGAAAGGGGGAAAAAAAAAAAAAAAAAGGAAAGAACCCGACGCATCAGGCAGCCCCCCTGCGCACCGCCGGACATGTGCTCGCTGTTTGATGTCGCCTCTGTCGGAGGGCGGCCGCGGGCAGCGGGAGGTGCGGGGCCGCCAGCTCGGGGACGGTCCCTGGGAGCGGCGGCGGTGCGCGGGGGCGGTGTTTGCGCGCTCCCGCCGCGCACTCCGGCGGCGCATGCGCGCCCGCGCAGGGCCCGTCTCCACGTGCTGCTGAATATTTATGGCTCCGTCGCCCCCCCGCTGTCTGCGGAAGGGAACCGCGGCCGCGTAGGGCAGCGCCGCAAGTGCTGTCCGCTCCGCACGGCCGCTCCCCGGCCCGACCCAGCTGGAGCAGCTCACTCCTTCCCGTCCCGTCCCGTCTCTCCAGTCCATCCCGTCCCTGCGCTCAGCACCGCGCCCAGGCAGGTTGGGACCCCCGCAATTAGCGGCATTCCCGAAGCGCTCAGCCCTGGTGTCCGCGACTTGCGCCCGCAGGAACAGCCCGGGCCCTTGGGAAGGGCAGAAGGACTGTCGTGGACACCCCTCTGCACCTCTTCCCTTAGCAGAACCTCATGACACAGTATGGCACATCACATTTTATTGCTGAGACATCGACGTCACAGGACAGACCCGAGTAACGCACGCACGCATTTATTCTGTTTGCAGGCATCGAGGTTTTTGTTACACAAATAGTAATATTTTCCACCACTCATTGTTCGACGGCGCGAAGTGGCCACAAAGCCTTTGTAGGGCGGCAGGTCGGCACCGCCCGGTACCAGAGCCGCCCTCCCGAGCATCGCTAACGAAGCGGTCCGTTCCCCGCGCACGTCGGAGCCCACGGGGCCGCGCGGCCCCAGGACAGCACCTTGAGCCCCTCCCGCCCGGCCGGGGATCGCCTCAGCCCATGCAGAGGGGCGGCGATGAAGCCGATGTCCATTATGTCGCCTGTTAGCTTCAAAAAGGGCATATCCTGACCTCCCTTCTCCACGTGGAAGGTTGTCTCCAACCTTTACGCAGATGTATCTGAACGCACAGAAACACGCATTTTTTTTTTTTCTTTTCTTTCTTTCTTTCTTTTTTTTTTTTTTTTCCCCCTTGAGCCCGGTTTTATTATTTCTCCTATTTTCTACTTTCTCCTCTTTGGCCAAAAGGAAGCTCCCCGGGTGTCTGGGAGTGCATGTTAAGGGACAGTAGCCCCGCAGCACTCTCCAGCCACGCCGGGAACCCCCTGCATCACTTCACTCCCCCAAAAAACTGTTGGTCCCCTCCAAGTGCGAGGCTGAACATTTCCATTTAGTATTCATGGCTGCGTTGCTCCCTTCCTCCTATCCCGTCCTTTATCCCGAATTCCCAGCTTGGGATTGCCAGGGCTCCCCGAGCTGCCCCAGGGTTCAGGTAGGAGCAGGGCAGGAGTCGGGACGGTGACGTTCGGTGTCAGGCAGGGCAGGAGGCAGAGACACCGCTTCTCAGCCAACTGGACGAGGATGGGATGTATTATTATTATTATCGTTATTCTTCTTCTTCTTATCATTCTTGTTACTGCTGTTATTGATATTATTATTGCTATTATTACTATTGCTGCTGTTATTTACCATTATAGCTTGTTATAATTTATTATGATGATATTCCATTTGAAATCATCGATTTGCAACTTGCAAAGCACCACTACATTCACCTTAAACCTGCTTTCTGTCCCAGCCAATGGTGGCAGGGGCCGGCTAGCCTGTCCCCCCGGAGCATTAACCCTTGTCGCTAGCTGCAGAGAGAGAGGAGCTGAGCTTTGGCCCCGAGGAGCTGCGTGCATGGATCTGGCACAGCTTTGCTCCTTTCACTCCTGGACCTTTGTTTTGGTGGCGAGCGGGGAGAGCAGGGAGCGCTGTGCTCGCATTTCCCTCCGGCTTACACACACACACACACACACACACACACACACACACACACACACACACACACAAATCCCCTTTCCAACTTTCTGCCTTTTGCGCTTCCCTCCCAGTTTTTCACTTCTCAGACCTACTGGCAGCATTTGCCGAGATCTAGATCCCCGCCGTGGTAAGTGATGCTTTTCTCCATTGCAAAACTCGCTCAGCTCTCTGCTCGCTGTCCCAGGGACCGGTGTAGAAGTTGTATTTGTTTGGAGCAGAATTGCCCAACCCCACTGGTTTCACGTCAAGCAGCAAAGAGTAAAACTATTGTCGTGTCTTAACTCTGAATGGGAGCAAGCAGACCAAATAATCATTGCTGGCTCAGACAGTAGCATGGAACTAATGTCATTCTTTTTAAGTTTGCAAAGCAACTTTTTTTTTTGTTGTTTTGTTTTTGGGAGAGGGAGCCTGTGTTTTGGGTCTGTTCTTGATATTTACATTACACACCAGACCATAACAAACTTTACAAAGAATGCAGCTGCCATATGTGCTTTGTGAACGTGCAATTATGATTGGGGGTTCGTGCATTCAGTGTAAGTGTTGCAGACACGCTGCTGCCACTCCGCGAGGTCTGCGCAGTACCTGAAACTCACTCCATGTTGGGGGGAAGGGGTGGAGAAACGTGGCATTTTTAGACCCTCTGTATATATATATATATATATACATATATATAAATCAACTACAGTAAATGCCTCCTGGACATTTTTTTTTAATGTACAGTTTGCAGCTCTGACTGGATCAAATTCACGATTATTCAGATGAGGCTGAATTTGAATAAGTTGCTGCTTTCTCTCCCCCGCCCTCCCCCATCAGCCTCCCCCCCCCCCTCCCCCCCACTTTTTTTTTTTTTTTTTTAAATTAAGAAAACGAAGAAGACCGCTGAGTCCGGCTGACCTTTGGCTGGCATAATTTAGCAAGTGAGGAGCGGATCAATTTAGGTACTCCGCTTCTCCGGCATTGCGGTCGGCTCCCACGCACGGAGCGGGGCAGCGGCACCCCGAGCTCCGTAGCCTTGGAGGGATCCGTGCCGGCGGAGAGGCGCGGGCTCCGCCAAGTTCAGGGCGCGTCTCCGCCGCCGGGAGCTGTCCCGGGGGCACGCGGCCCGAGAGCCACGCAGCGCAGGGACCGCGAGCGCGTAAGAGCGGCGGGGCCGGGCCCGGCGGGGAGGGTTCCGAGCCGCCGCCGTTCCGCGGGCCCTGTGCGGCCGATAGGGGCTGACCCGCAGGGTTCGGCGTGGCTCCGCCGGTTCCCGGCCCCCTCCCTGCGTGCTAGGCTCGTCGGAGTTGGTCTGCTGGAGCTGGGCAGGGCGTTGCTCACATGACAAGGCACGGACGAACTCTGGAGAGGGATTAATACCCAGAAGTTGCTGTCAAAAAAAAAAAAAAAAAAAAAAAATCAAGAAGGAAAGAAAAAAAGAAAGAAAAATAAATTAAAAAAAGAAAGAAACAGCCTCTCAGGTTTTAACCGATCATTTGTCGAGCATCTGCGGAAGCCGCTATCTGCTGTTGTAGAGGCAGCGGAGCGTTCTTCAAGTGCGGCCCAAAGTCCTTTTTTTTCCCCCTCTGGAAGAGGTGAGAGCCATTCCCTCCCTGCAGAGGAGGAAAGGGGCAGGGGAACTGCGGAGGGGCCGTCCCGAGTTCCTCAGGCACAACTTCCATCTGAAGCGGGACCGAGCTCCAGCCGGCTGCAATTTCCCCCTCTCTAATAAGTCGCCTCTGCTAATAAATGATGCCCCTGCTCAGGTTCCTCGGCGCTCTGCAGCTGAGTCCGAGCGAATTTGATCCTCTATTTGAAGATGTGTTTTAATATAACTGCTGTAGTGCTGACATTTTATTAGGAGGTGATCTTTCCTAGATTAATACTTAATCTATGAAAAATGTGCACGCTACCAAACTAGATTCACCTCCACGCACTCCTTGCTTCATTTACACGCATTTTACAGCTAAGAACCCAGCTCGACATTTCCCTGAATCATCAGACTATTAATTTGCAGGGGAGCTGGCTGCTTCACCCAGATGGATATGATTCCGAATAAACTCAAAAGAAAGGCAAAAACATATGTTTTTCTGTCATTTTCTGATCCCCCCCGGCAGCCCCCCCCCCCCCCCCTCTTTTTTTTCCCCTCCGTGTTGAGCAACGCCTTCAGATATTTCATTATCTAAAAGGCAGAGCAGAGGGCAAGGACTTGGGGAATAGTGCCTTTTAATTCTGAAACTTTCTGAACTTAGAGCAGGGTTCAATATGTCCCTCAAATCTGCACCTTCCAGAAGCAAAGGAGTGATGTGTCAGACACTTCACTTCTATTAAGAAAAATACGAACCGAATGCTGTGAGATTTGGAATCCTCCCTCCATACCCATTTCTTGTTTTGGTTCACCTTTTACAGTCAGAATGTAAAACAGTCACTGCGGAAACTGATAACAACCTCGTGCAGATCTCACTGTGTACCCCTTCCTCCATTTTATTTCATGTAGGTTTTGCTAACAATTCGTAGCAGAGAAATGGAAGAGCTGCCCAGCCAGGATACCTTAGCAGGTTGCAGGCCAAGCGAGCTCAGGCAGCTCAAATGTTAACAATAAGCTGGGACGAGATGGAATATTTCTGGAAGAACATTTTTTTTTCCTGTTGAATAGTATTATTTTCCTTTTAGAATTTCACCTTTCTTTGATGCTTGAATGGTGAACATATACACCAAAGTCAGCAGGAAACACTGCACGGAGTGTGCTTACAGTGGAACTTTGGGTTTTAAAGTGTAGGACACGAGAAAATATCCTAACAGAACAGGCGTAGTTTTGGCTCACTATCTAAAAAACAGCCATCTAGAAAATCCTCTGAAAATATTCATCTGGTGGGCAATGCGAGAGCTGAACAGAAACGTATGTTCACCAACTCTGCAATGCAGATTGGGAAACACTGCAGATATCCCACGACTGATAGATCAGTAATTTGTAAATCCAGCATCACAGCATTTACAATACCTTTGTCATATTCATAAATGTACATGTTTAATTATTCTAGTTTGGATTTCCTTGCCGTGAGTTTTTGCTTTGCTTGAAAGCTGCCCAGCCCTCAGACTTGTGCTTACTGGCACGCTTGGTTTAGGAGCTGTGTTTATGATACAGACGGTTACATTGCGAATGTGGGTGTCTCTCTTTAACCCAACATCCTCATCTTTCCTGCAGGTGAGGGAAGCGTGTCATCTGCTTATGGCAATGTTAGAGTCAGCCATAAGTTTTTAACCAAATAGATGTAGTTCTTTATTTTTATTTACCATTACAGCTTGTAGAAGGGCTTTGACTGAGGTGAATATCCCTAACGCGATCACTTAGGATCGTCTGCTTGGTTTGTCTAAAAGGGTTGGGATGCTTTAAAGAAGTAAACAAAAAATATTTTTATGTGCTGGATTAGTTTTCTTCTGTGGTTTTTGTGGGAGTTACTCACTCTGCACGTCAATCAAGATGTAACGCGGATCATGCATCCATAAACACTTTTTATCATATAGCAAATTGTTGAATGCTCCTGTAAGCAGCAGTGGAAAGAGGCTGCCAAGAGGTGTAACTACATTAACCGGCACCACACAGGAGATCTGAAGTAAGGGACTGAACCAAAACACATTGAAATCAATGGGAGACTCCTGTTGAGCTGGAACAGGCTTTGGGCTCAGAATAAATGACGGTACAGGTACAGCTCCGTTCATCTCTTTCCAGTTTTTGCTTTGGCTTACTGAACATTATTTACAGGTAACATTCTTGGGCTAGATTAAAATTTATTGATTCATCTCCGGGGTAAAAAGATCTGTGTTTGGCTGCAAGCACCCACAAAAAGACTGGATTGGTGCTGCAGAGCTGGTGGAAATTACACACAGGGTTCACCTTATATGAGCAATGACCGCCTTTAGGATATTTCTTAAATTCCCATTCTTTTACAGAAGGGTGTATTCTGTACGAATGTAGCAACTGCCTGAAAGAACTGCTCCGGTCGTTTTCAGTAAATCTGTTCTTTCAGCCACATGGCCACAAGTTGAAATTTGACCAGATTACCAAATCTGTCTGCTTGTTTGCCAAGGAGTAACAGCGACCAGGGACCCCCTCTCACTCCCCAGTGTTGTTCTACAAATATCACTTAATAATTAATTCCCTGCTAATATTGGAACTTGACTGTGAAAATGCTGTTTTCTGCTGGGAGAATTCAGATGCAGTAAACACTGCTATGGCAAATGGATTGTCTCTATTGGGATATGCTATAAATGGGTTTTGTTCTGTTCCCACTGGAGCCATAAGTTTAGGATCAGATCCTGCTTAATATCATATTTCTCCTTCTCATGATATTTATTGACTGTAGCAAAAAGCTCAGCTATTCAAAAACTCCACCCCTTTTAAAATATATGGACTTGCTTATCTAGGAAAGCTATCGGTGGATTTTTACATTTTCTCCCCTCAGCTGCAAAGCCCTTACAGACTCCTTTACAAACTTACCCTCATGTTTAGGCACTCTCTCCCTTTAAGTTCTATTGTATATCAGAGAACAACACATTTAATTAAAAAATCCTAGCGGCACAAAATTGTGCAGT
This sequence comes from Alectoris magna, assembly GCA_030625065.1. Taxonomy (NCBI): domain Eukaryota; kingdom Metazoa; phylum Chordata; class Aves; order Galliformes; family Phasianidae; genus Alectoris; species Alectoris magna. Next base: position 12,173,097 of record CM060569.1, on the reverse strand, counting down.
GTTGTCAGAAGTCACAGAGGAAGGGCCAAATTCTTCTTTTCTTAGTCTGGCAAAATTCCCACTGACATCAACACTGTGTTCTTGACGGAGCTCAAGCACGTACTTTAAGGCCACACCAATTACAGGGAAATTGTCTTACTGTCAGTGCGGTGTTTGTGTGCAGGCTGACAGTTACAAGCAGGAAGCTGCCTGCCCGTAGTTTGTTCTGGTCATAAATTAGGAAATATTAATATGAAATCCCAAACATTTCAGAAAGCTGTAAACAATTCACTTCTGATATGAAAGCAATGCAAGAACTGCCTGACTGTCCTCTTGCAAGAAAGGCCCCGAGTTAAACCATAAGCAAAGTTCTGCACACTTTTAAATTTTCTCCAGCCAAAGTTGTTACTAGTTAAAATATTATTGTTACCTGTAGAAGTACGATGGAAGGGTTTTATGATCCAGATCTGTTTATATTCTGTAGGTCTAGTAAAGAAACAGCATTTCCCCTCTGTCATGCCCAAATAAACAATGAGCCTATTTCAAGTTCCGCTCAATAAGTGTGCTAAATGCATAAAGTATTTTGAGTAAATGCCATGCAGCTGTTTGGTAGCTTGCAATTATTGCGGTATTGTGTCTGCCTGAGTTGTGTGAACGGCCATAAATCCAGCTATTTCTGACACATCATGTTGGATTTCATATACGTCTATAGGTTTCGTTCCAAGTAGATGAAAATAATGAAACACTGTAAATATTAGATAGTCTTGCTCCAGTGTGTGGTGCTGTAAATCTCTGGAGATTTGCAAAGAGACAGTGACAACATGAATGCAATTACACATGATACTATTTTATGGGCTAATTCTATAAAGCAGCATCTCAGCTCTGCACTGACAACAATTTTTCATGGCGACTTTCTGGATGTCCCATGGAACCTTTTAATGCATTAATTATTTGCTCATCCCAAAATAAAATTTGCACGTGCATGGAATTAAACAATGGACCCAACATGCTTCAAGAGGAGTTTTGCTGGAGAGGAGACTCAGGACGGAGCCATTTATTTTAGGGCTCTGATTAAAAGGCTGAAATGCAGCTCCATCTGACGGGAGGCTCTGCTCTGGTCGTGCACTGAACACATCCCTACCCTGCAAAACCTTTTCACTGCCCCCCAGGCTGCACAGAACCTGGGCTGGGGAAGAAGGAATATTCTTTCTTTGAACCTCGGCTCAACAGGTGACTTTGAAATAAACTACTGGTTGTCCCACTTTTGTCGAGCAGAGATAGCAGCCAGTTTGGTTCTAGGAAAAGATGGGCAGGTATTTTGTCATAACATGCTAACTTAATAAAATGAAACCTGGAAAAACACTCGAAGTCTTAGAGGATTCAGAGGCATCTCAGACAAAAAATAAAAAAATAAAAAAAAAATCCAGCTTTGGGATTGTTACAGCAGCTGTAATAATCTATTATGTAAATCATCTGGGAATCGAAACATAATATTTTGTAAGATAGTTTTTGTCGAATAATAAATATGCTATCATTTAGGCTTAATGTTTTTCCAGAAGTGTTATTGTTAACTGATGAAAGTGAAACCTGAGAGTACTCCTTATTTTGACTGAAGATGATTTAATATTTATTTATAGCAGTGCCAATGATAACACCCATATAGCTGCTGAGGAGAACATATGTTTCTCAAAATTGGGTGTTGGAACTAGCGTTGATCCACACTGCCTTATATTTATCCTCTGGGTGGCACCTAGATATTCTCACCAGTTTGAATCAGAGATTCCAGAAGACAAAATATGTGCAGACAAAACAAACCAAAATCAGAAGTCTTTGGCAGGATTGTTATTGTTTACTTTGATTTATATCCCCATGCCATACCAAAAGCCCTTCTGCAGCACTGGTTACTCACAGCCCGAGTGCTGTAAACTGGCTTCTACAGGAACGTGAATCAGGCCCTCTCAATTTGTTTCTTCTCTTATAGAAGAAGCATTGGTGCAACATGTCAGTCCATCAGCCTGTTGACTAAAGTGCAGAACGATTTCAGTAATGACTAGGATGCCTACTGCACATTACCACATTTTGCAAATTAGCAAGTAATCAAAAAGCACCATAAAAAACAAGGATACTGCATAATGAAATGTACTTCATTCATTTATTTTTACAACCATATAGTAGTTTTAATTATTTCTGTTAATAATTCATTGGCTGCTAGGGCATGGAGCTATGGATTTTTTTTTTTTTTTAAATAAGTTTCAGTAAGTGAAGCTCCCATTGTCAGACTGGGAGGTACGAGCCTTCCTGAGGATGTGAGCGGGTGCTCCTTCTTTGAGTGGGTGACCTGATTTCAGAGATAATCCCTGTGAATGTCCTGGAGCCCCTGGGGCCAGCCATGGGCTGGTGGGGGCCGGGAGGGGTTCCATCTCCTTGGGAAGGTCACAGCAACCAGGTGGCTGCTGACCTCTGTCAGCTCTTTCCTCAGCTCCTCAGACAGTGATGGGAAAACCTTGCCTGAGTTAGGCCGGAGCTGGTCTCTGCTTGTCTGCTCTCACCTGCTCACTAAAGAAGACTTTTTCTGTCTCTTTCTCCTTCCCCAGTCCATGGAGGAAGCCTGGTCAGACCAGAGCACTAAGGGCAGGGGAGCAAATAACACCAAACTGTATCTTTTACTCATTTTGTTCTTGATGAAACGTTCAGTGACAAATCAAGGAGTGAGAGCATCCTACCTGGGAGTGCTCTCTGTGGGGCATGCAGTGGGCTCCCCCGGGACATGCACCTCTGGCACCTAGCAGCGATTCTGCATTCCACCTGTCCATCCCGAGCTCAGCTTGGACTCCTGGCTTGGCGGAGAGGTGGAGAGGCTCTCCACCTCTAACGATAGAATCGCAGCATGGCTTAGGTTGGAAGGGGTATTAAAGCCCATCCAGTTTGAACCCCTGCCAAGGGCAGGTTTGCCAGTCACTTGATCAGGCTGCCCAGGGCCCCATCTGATGTGGCCTTTCGGAAGTGTCCAGGTAAATATTGTGTGTATATATGAAATCTATGAGCAATGTGCACATTTTTGTTCATCTCACTGTATGTTTGCTTTTCTTTTCCATATGTTCATTTGTTATTTGGGAGTTCCATAAGCTTTCAGTCATTAAAACCGCTTCTCTTTTTCCCTTGTATTTTATGTTTGATCCATGAATGGCCTGTCAAGAGTTTTATATTATTGAGAGCTGGATTTTGGATGGTAGCAGCAGCAGGCCACTAACCATAATTGTGTTGCTGTTGCCACTGTAACAAATTTGTGTTATTTAGCTATTTTGTATCTTGGGAAGTGAATAAAGAGAAATGTAGCACTGATGAATATTTATTATACTGCTGTGGGATCTTAAGTTGAAGCATGTTTGCATCAATTCTGTAAAACTGTTCTTAAAATTTAGCAGAGTGGATTATATCTGAAATTGGGGGACTGTAGTTACAAAGCCTTATGGAAATAATATTTCTGAGTGAGGAAGATATTACGTTAGTTATAATATTAGAGATAGTTTCCTTGTAAAGATCAGAGCAGGAGGCAGATGCTTGGTCAGACCCTATCTGAGAGCACTACTGTTTTACAGGATGCTAAGCACCAGGTGAGGTGCCTCAGATTTCCCATATTTGACATTATTCAACCAACTGCAGGTCTATATTCTGAATATCTGTATTTCTTGGTGACCTTATTTTCAGAAAAATCAAACTTTTAGCCCCTTCGTACTTTCAGAGGCCTGTGCCTATGTCACACAGGGTGCAAGTGAAGGCTACATCCCTTCCTGCTTAAGAGGCTGGTGGGATATCATTCACTTGCTTGAAACATGATGTTAGTGTGTATAAAATATGTTAGTGTTTTTAATTGCTGGCAGGTTATTGATTTTTATTTCATATTTTCTTTCCCAGGTAGAATTGAATACAGGTAGTAGAAAACCAATAGAGTCATCACGTTTCCCTCCTTCACATCATGATTGTCTTTTTGAAACAGCAGTAACGTAGGAAGCAGATTTTTTTTCCTTTGTTTGTTTGAATTACATTGGCAACATAGTGTGCATTGGAAACTTGAGGTAACAAATAATATTTAAAACAATTATACTTTTCTTAGAGGTATAGTAGACAGAGTTATCACATATATTTGAAAGGACTTTGATTTTTTATTTTCAGCTTAGTGAGAAGGGAAGCTATCTAACATTCAGCCACTAGCTGCTGATGGCTGAGTAGACAACAGAAAGGGAACTCTCATCACCTGCTAAGTCCCTCTGTCTGTCAATGCAGTTGGGAACAAACTGGCTTAGCTTGTGGGGCTTAACCCTTTGTTATCAGCACACTTCTGTTATTTTGAGATTCACTAAAGATGAATCATTTTGGGGGCTTAAATAGGGACAGAATATAGCCCAGATCATCTCATGACTCCTGCAAACAAACTGACTTTCACCCATTCAAACCCAGCTAATAGTTGCACTTTTCTCCTTGTCCACTGAGTACATGTGAAATACAACTCTTTCTAAAGAAGAAAACCTCACATGTTTATATGGGAGCATCCCTCAAGGTCATAAAGTGAGTGCGCTGAAGACAAAAGGACTTTAATTTGACCATAATTTATGTGAGGGCTTTCAACAAGGCAGTGGAATTGCATATTTTTTAGATTTTTTTCCTAGTAATTCAATTTCTCAGGGACTGCTGCCATCAATATTTTATTTTGAGCACTGGGGTGCAAATGGCATTACCCATGTTCCTCTTTACTCCTGACAGTGTACTTGATACCAGACACATGTTCCAGTGGCGTATTTGTCCCCTGGCAGACATAGACACAGTTTTTCTCCCTTTCTTTCTTTCTTTCTTTTTTATTTTCTAAATATATATATATATATATTTTTTTTTAACAACGTCCCTCACTTTTGAAAAGCCCCAATGTTTAGAAAGGCTGGAAAAACAAGAAGGGGTGACATACAAAAAACAGCGATTTTTCCAAGTGAAATTAGAAACAGGGTCTCTTTAACATGGAAATTTGACTTCTCTACAATTTGAGGACTCATTTCTGCAACTGTCACATATGTAAAATTTCCAGTGAAGTCACAGAGGCTTTTGAATACAAAGAAACAGCACAATCAAGCTCTGAATATATATATATATATATATATATATATATATTCCATATGCTTTTTTCTCTCTCCCACTGACGTACATGTTTTAGTAATTTCATCCAGATAAAACTGCCATCAATTTAATTTTTACAGTCCTTATACGATTTAAAAAGATACAATTAATATTATCCATTTCTGAGAAGAAAACTCATCTTTGCAAAGGCATTTAATTAGCATCCCCATCTTTTATTTCAAACAGAAATGTGAACTATTGCATTGTCAGGACATCCTTGACTGATACCCTGGGTGCATTGTTTGTTTGGAATGGCTCAAAATCACACGACTTTACTGAATTATAACCAGATAAATATAACTAAGCCTGAGGGCAGGAAGTCCTGGCAGCTGAGATGTGGGGAACATGCAGTTTGTCCATGCTAGATTCTTTTTTCCCCTTTTACTAATAAATCTATTAGAAAGCTTTGTTTGTACTCTCCGCATGATAAATAAAGTCTCTGTCTGTGGTGCCACATTAGTGCGTAGTACTGATGTCTGTAACCCCACCTATTCTTGTGGAGAGAGGAGACCTCTGTGAACCAAACCTTGTCAGGTCAGGTTTTGTTTGGGTTTGTGCCTGTTCCGAAGCAGGGAACATATCTCATATCAGAAATATTATGGGGCTGATGAATCACACCTCTGCTTCATTAAGGTCATCTGCAACAGTTATTGGAGCTGTCAGACCACCCACCACAATTTGGATTTTCTAGAGAGCCTACTTTTCTCTTCTATGTAAGTATTTTAAAATACTTAAATCCCTTGTACAAATTGTTTGAGATGAGGCTGTTAAAGGTGACGGTGGCACTTTCTGCATCTTCATATAACTCTCAGTTCTGTTGAGCCTTTTGGTAACCAATTTTTCTTGCATGACAGAGCATGTGCTGTGGCAGACATTTTTATGAGGTAGCCTAGGACAGGGCTAATCACATCACCCCGTCTCAGGTTTTGACCTTATCACTGTTGTGCACTGAGCCTAAAAATTGGGCACTGGCGACAACATCGCAGGAAAATAAATGGGAAATGACAATTCAGTTAAAAAGAATAGTGGATTTTATTTTATTGAAACATAAGTCATGTGACTTTTATTTATTGTTCTTGTATGACTGTAATTAAACAGCTGCCATGTCAAGAGATTGAAAAAAAAAGGAGAAATTTCAGTAGCCAGGACCGAATTCATGGTTCTGCAGCTGTTTTACATACAGGCCTTTTAATGAAGCCAGCAGAAACTCTACCTGGAATGCCATGAGAAAATTATATTCTTATATGAAACATCATTTATAACATCTGTAATAAAAGGGGTTAAATCATACCTCTGCCATTTAAAATCATAAATAGTATGTTAGCATTTAATGGTGCCATTTGTCCTTTTAAAATCCCTTGATGACAGGTTGCTCTAAGAAAAGCCTAAGTAGACTTCTTCTGTACAGTGGCTGATTAAGAAAAAATCGTTATAAAATATTCATTACGTATATAATTACATGTAGTATATAGATGTGAGCCTGGTCATTGATCGCCTGTATCAGAAAATGAAGAATTTGTTGATACAACCATTATTGTTTTCCAAAAGCTGCAATATAAGTTATTCTTGTTTGATTGCCTGCACACATGCATACGTATATGTGTATAGATTCATAGAACCATAGAATCATTTGAATTGGAAGGAACCTTTAAGTGTCAACTACTCCTGCTCCCCCAGGATGAACAGGGACATCTGCATACATGTTATCTGTTATTTGTTAGATGTTTTATGTGCTATGTATATGTACATAAATGTTCATGAGAGCAGTTTGGTGTCATAATCTTTAATAACCTGTTTTAAAGAATATAATTCTTCACTGCTCTGATTTACAGAGGTAACCAGTGTTCCAAGTAAGAGACAAACCCTGACAATACTAATAGATTAAAGATTTTAGCACAATGTAGAAATAGTTCCTGAAAATTCAAACAACACCATGCATCCCTGCAAAATGGAAAATAACAGTGACTTGCAAAATGCCAGGATGCAGAGAGGGATGTGGTTTGGAGGGCAAATTGGCCACAGCTTCCACTGTAAAGCCATTTAAACCAAACCTAACACCAGGCAGCCAAATCTGATCCATATGTGTGCAACCTGCAGTGCTCTGGGAACCCCACTCTGCGGCTGGTGATTGGGCAGCTGTTCCCAGAGCGCTATGGCGAGGGCTGCAGGAAGAAACCCGCCTTTAGGAGAAGTGTTGTGCTGTAGAGTGTTTCCTGGTTCAGCTCTTACACTGCTGAAACACTAGCAGCTCTTCCATCAATTGCATCTCCCTATGCCTTCGGCAGGGCCCCCTACAGCCTGGGCCTCCCCGTTCTGCTGGGTCCCACCCCTGGGGTAGGTTGCTCCCAGGGTGCCCCATGTCTTCTGTCAGCTCTGGTACACTGCGCAGCTGGGGATCATGAGGGCGGTTCTGGGTGAAAGTTGGGGCAGCTTCTGGTCAGGAGAAATGAGCAGACAGGCTTCTCCCAGCACCTGCCAATCAATCACATCGAGCACACGGACCAGCGGCCAGCCCTGCAAACACAGCCGTCATTTACACTAACACAGTTATCTTTCCCTGATATTCTTGGAGAGAAGCAGGTCCCAGATGTTACTTGCTTAATAATTATCCTGTTTTCCAAGGACAAAGCTCCCTGCAGCTCCTGCATCGAGGGCTGCTGGCTGCTCCTCGGAGTTCTGCTTCACCATGGGCAGCTGACGGGGCTCATTGAAATGGTTGCACTTCAGGTCCCCACCTCCAGGAAGGACAATTGTATTAAGGAATGATTTTTTTTTTTTGTGTGTGTGTGTGTGTGCCAGGGCTTTTTTTTTTATTAGGTAAAATAAAATGGGTATTAATGTCATTTTTCTGCCCTTCCTTTCTGTGTTGTTGATGCCGCAATGATTTTGTCTGAGTTTGTAGCCCACGATACGTGAAGATTTCAGATGTTCGGGACAGTCTGTCTGCTCCAGGCATGGGGCAGGGGATCACTCATTGGGGTGATTTGTTGCAGTGATATCAGGGTGCAAATAAAAACACGGGGGCAATGCTAGCATTTCCTCTTAGCTCCCACTTCATTGTGTCCAATGTAACGAAAGGTTATGACCTCTGGAGCCTAATTCTCATCTCACACTGTTGATCTGGATATTAAACACACTGTGATTGACCTCTCTTGATTTATAACAGAGTAAGTAGACTCAGATTCATTCTCAGTTGGACAAGCTTATCCACAACTTCCAGATGTTGGCTATGCAATGGGTCCCTATGTGTAAAGAAGGAGAGGTGTTTCTTGGAGCCCATATTCAATTTCCAGGCTTCAATCCCTCTTTGTTTTTACTTTGCCCACATGCTGGTATGTTGTGATAATTGGACATTTTGTTTTTTGAATCATTTGTAGAATCTGCACCCAACTCATTGACATATGGACAAAGAAGGTGCTGGAAAAAGAGGGTGAATACATTCAAGTGTTGTAAATAATTGGTCTCAAATAAAAATATATGGAGAAAACAAGAAAACTGCTATTAAGTACACCTTTGCTTTCTGCAATAGAACACAAGACAGATTTACAACGTTAATTATTTCCACCAGCTTTGAGCCTGAAATATGAATATGTCAGGTACTTAAATACTAATTTACTTTTAAAAAATCTCTACTTTATTAAAATATCATTATGCATATTGGAAAGTTAAAAGTCAAAGCTATATAGCTGCTGAGGTAAAATTCACATTTATTGTCCACTGAATGTGATGGAAATTGAATTTGTCAGGGAGCTGATTGATATCTAGAAGTGTTTTGTTTTCAGTGACTGGCACTGCCGAGTTACAACCATCTATCATCTAACAGGTAATTAGTCAGATTTCTCATCATGAGCCTTCAATCCTGCTGTTTTATTATTGAAATACCACAAACCAGTAGGCATCTGAATGCAGATAAAGTTCTCTGTCATGGTCTTAAGGACAAAGACAACATTTTGCAACTCAGCTGAAGTAAGTTTGAATAAAAGTCATTGAAATGTGAGGCAAAACAATATATGTAAGAAAAAAAGCTCATCCTGGAAAACAACAGCAATGTGGAATATTTTTCTGAAAATATTTAATACTAAAATCTTTATTCTTGCAGTCTACATGTAAACAAATACCTCCCTGCTGCTGAGGCAGAAGGACACTGATTGACCTTAGGATGGTGGATGTTAGGGTGCACCTTCTAGAACTGGTACCTCCCTGTGCCTCTTGCAGGTGGCCAACACCAGCTCTGCTCCTTGCAGAGACTCTTTGGTAGTGTCCAGAGAAACCAGTTCTGCTCCTGCATACACCTGAGGCAGCTCCCATTTGTCTTCAAAGAAAGCAAGGTACAACTCATGGCACTTGGTTCCATCTGAAAGTGAGTAAGGTACAGAATTTGTGTCACAGCTGACCTTGTTTAACCAAAGATGTGGTTAAACAATAGCTTTCTTGGGAGGTTGTTGCAAACTTATAATAAATAGCCGAATGCATGTCTGAACCATTAGATTGCTTTAATGAAAAGGCCAAAATAAAAGATTTGATAACACAATTGTTGCCTACACGACTGTGATAAAGCTGCATTTTTTTTTCATGTCTCCCCTTGTCTTTTTGAGGAGTTTTCTGTAGATGGTACAACAGCAGTTAAACAAATATTACCAGATCTGGATATAAAAAGTAAAAATAAAAAGTTATTGGAGTTTTCAGGGAAATAAGCAGGATGAACTGATTATGCTGCTAAAAGTGCTACACTCCAGAATCTGACTTTGAACTCAGCGGCTACAAGGCAATTGAAAATGTGCTGTTGTTCACCCTTGAAGTATTGCTTTTGTAACAGAATTAAGTTGCACGAACTAATAGTAGTAAAATATTGTTTAATACTGTGTTTGGGGACTAATTGATCTAATCCAGCTGCACAACTCATAGCACTGGAATGTCAGCAGCCTTGGTGGTTTCAGGAAAACAAATCTTTTTTTTTTTTTTTTTTTTTTTTTTTAACTCTAATGTTAAATAAAATATTTTTATAGGTGGATGTTTGGGTTCGCAATATCCCAGTCCTCTGTAATATCAAGATACAACTGTCATTGGTTCTTCATGAATCATAAATGTTATACTTCTCTAGAGAACTTCCACTGTTGAAAATGTGAGTTTTTACATACTTCCAAAGTTCTGAGATAGAAATAATAGTTCACAATAACTGGTAAAGTGTTCTCAGTTTACACAGCACACCAGAGAACAATTGCTAAGAAAGTTAGCTAACCATTTGAAAAATTATTTTGATCTAAAGTGTCAAAACACTTCTAGAATGAATACACTGTCCATCGGATATTGTGCTTTTAATGATTCAAAGAATTTGACAGTAGTAGGATTTAAATCACAGTGTACATTATCAGATAACATATATGTGGATATTGTATTACAGCATTTATTTTGCAGTTGTTCCTTAAGATTATCTTGTGTTGCAGAGCCAAGTAATTCTGAACTGTGAGTTTGTTGCATATGCTTGAGCTGACATTGTCACATGTGAGCAAGAAGCTGAGACACAACTGAGAATGAAAGAGAAGAGTGCGTATTAAAGAGACAGCTGAACTGTAAAGGAAGGTAGCTCTTATTCCACAGACTAAGTTTGGAATGGATGAGGATCAAAACTTGGGAGTTCTGAATAGCTCCAAACTTTTTGGAAGAGGGAAATGGAATTTACACTTTGTGGCTGAGACCCATCTTTCAAGTAAATGCTCCCTGCGGAGAGGATCAAATAACCCCCTTGATGGAAAATGCAAATATAAACCCAACCATGAGCCACAGCTTTTCTTTACTCTCCTTCAGTGTAAGAGGCATGTTTTATGTGAAATTTGGATAGCTTGCATGCTTGGGCAGACTTATCCCAGCAAGCTGTTTGTAAACAAATTCCTTTCTTCTTGCGCAGTCACTCTGCAGTCCAGCTCTCACAATCTCCCTGTGACAAGGACAAACTCCTGTCCTGGGAGGACTCACTGAAGAGAAAGTATAGATAAAGATCAGGAGTCATATGTGAAATCAGGATAATTGACAAAAAAACCCTGGCTGAATGTAACGTGACTGTCAAGGCAGGACACAAATTATTAGCAAAAGTAAATACTCCAGAAATCTCACTTCATGGAAACTAACCAATATAAACACAGAGGTCAGCCAATGTTACACAGTAATTAGATATAATTGCATTTTCAAAATGATTCAGTGGGTCAGAGAACCATTCTGTGACACTGCCCTCCTAGATAGCTGGGCAGAGAGAGTCAGCTCTCCCTCAGGTCCCCAGGCTTAGCAGAACACTGGAGAGAAACCAGTGTGCAGCTTTGGGAAACAAGGAGAGAGAAAGCCTCTTCTCCAGCAGAGCAGAACTTGGAGGCTCACATCTGGCTCCAAAGGTGGCTTTCCTGGTTTCACCTAGAGTCCTGTTCCTCACACAGGTCCAATGTACCTCATGGTCCGTCCAAGCACTTGTTCTAGAGAGCCTGGCTGAACCAAGAATGTGGCTGCGGCACTGGTCAGGCTGCCAGGTCATGGAGTAATAGCAAAAGTTGGGATTTCTTTAGGTTATTATGGAATAACAGGGTTTTTGTAAGGAAATCTCTAAGCACTAGGTCATGGGCTATGTCAGGAATGCAGAATTGTTGTCTACAAATGTGAATTACACTTGAAGTCAATGCAGTGGGCTGCAGTCACACAGGATGAGACATTTTGCTTAAGCATTCACTTCTGGATCAAATTTCAAGCAGCTTGGACCAGTTGCTGTTGCTGATGCGATTGCTGATTCTGGCATTGTGTGTTATAATTTTAAATAATTGATACTGCTTCTGGCTGTGCCTGTTTCTTTCATGAGCAGTTAGTAGTTTAAAATTTAAGACATCCAATGTGTCAGCATTGTGAATTGTGATTTACTTTTCTATCTCCCACCAAGCAAGAACCTAGCTGAAGGCAGGAGACTGGACCTGGCGCCTAGAGAAATGTCAGGATGCGGTATGTTTAAGCAATCACCTCTGGATAGTTGTTACATGACCACAACATGGTCTCTCCTAAATGGCTATTAGCTATCATTTACGTCAAGAGCAGTTCCCACCACTATTGTCTTTTTGGTCTCTAAATGGAGTAATCCAGGCACTAGCACTGTTCATTTTTCATGCGGTGTAATTTTCTGCCTAGCACTTGACACCCACGACATGTGTTGGTCCCATATCTCAAAGGACTGTGGTGACTCACTGGTGAGTTGCCACTGGTAAAACATGGGCCATAGTGCAAAGAAAAATAAGGATTTATCTTGACTTTGTGCCCAGCCTTTGTTGCCTGATGCCAGGATCTGCCACCACAGTGGCTTCACTGCAAATCCTTATGCAGCCAGAATCCAACAGAAAAGTCCTCTAACAGCCAATACCCACAAATCCTCTTAATTTTGGGGTTTGTGGCTCAGCTATGTAGATTATTAACGTATGTACAGACTTATTTAAACACAAATCTGGAATAAAAAGCAATGGTCAAATGATTGGTAGGAAGTTACAGGTTTGGTGGAACCAAGGTAACCTCAGTGGAGAGTCACAAGACAGGAGCCTCCTTGTCTGCATGTCTTATGCTAGTTCTGATGGAGGCGAGATCAATTCTGAGATGACTTTTCAAAGCACCAAGTTCTTAGGATAAATGGAACAGATTATTTTCCTTTTGGCATTAGTAGGTTAATTAAACTCCTGAAATCTAAAGGCTCAAGTCAATTCTACCATCAGCAGTCATTGTGTTCCGGTGCGTACGTAGTATGCACTATTCTCTCACCTAGTAGTTGCAACTTTGCTGTGTAGAGTAACAGGATGTAGGTTGTATGAGAAGATCAGGCTGACATCAGCAATTGTTGGAGGAGAGCTCCTTTTGCAGGGCCTCGTTGGGTAAATGTCCTATGCATTCATCCTGCACCCGCTGGGTTGCCAGCAAGACAGTGTCACCTGCTGACTCAGTATGTGCTCCACTTGCACAGAGAAAGAGCAGGAGTTGCCCCATTGTTCTTGAGATACCAGTTCTCTCTCCTGTGGGTGCTAGGAACCCTGCTTCCTGGGACCCCCTCGCCAGCCTCCCATCTCTGGGCACCCAAATGAAATCCTGTAAAAGTGGCAAGGCTGCAAGGTGCTAAATACCTGGGGCTTAACTAATACTCTCAGGGATAATGATAACTGACACGTTAGCAGTAGAAAATTCTTTAAAGTTCAGTGGGTGTAAAATGGATAACATATTAACATTTTGCTATGTTTATTAAATACTTAACAATGTAATTTTTAGCATCCCATCCTAGCATTGCTATCTTTTTGCATGTGCTTAGTTGCCATTTTAAACAACTACAAAACAGTGACATGTGGTACTGAAGATTTCCTAAGCATCCCAAAGCAATATATGTGTGTGATATATGACATCCTTCCATAAATCCTAAATTTACACAGTATGCTAATGCTTGATTCCATAATTTCTTTTAAAAATGATTATACCCTGCTGCTAAGAGCAAAGGCATACTAAAATCAGTTTTCTATGCTTTTCCAACAATGAAATGCAAGCCAGCACACCACATAACCAATACTTACCATATGTTAGAAGATAATCCAGTAGGCTTCAGACACTGACATGATTTGCTTAAATAAAAATCCCTTTTTTTAAAGCAGTAACAACAGCCTACCATTTTTATTATTCCTTTAGTGACCTACTGTAGAAATACTAATATTAAAAATAAATATTTTTATTATAAATCAGTCTGGACTATTTTCATTGCCTTTAATGTGCGATGGCTCTGGATAAGTTGCTAGGCTGGAGGAAAAAGAGCTGCAATTAAATCAATGGGTTATTCAAAGAATTCTCAAAAACAGAAAATATCCACCAGATCAAAAGAAGCCTAAAGAGCAGCTTCAAGATTTCTGTAGTGTACTGCCGATGAGATGAAACAGTTCAATTTGGTATTAAAATAATTAAATGTTGTCCAGAAGAACAGCTATAAAATATTTTTGTAGAGAACTGATGTCTCTTAAGTATAGTTCATTGCTTTCCTATTCCGTACTAAATGAGACTTAATATTAAGCACATGCTTAAGTGTTTGCAAATTTGGGGTCTAAGGAAAGAAAATGTGAAATGCAATTTTTTATAGTGAAAGGAATGAATGCATCTGACAGGTTAAGATTAAGGCTCTATGCACTAATGTGGCATCTTTCATTGTTACAGAATGATAAGAAAATAGAAAAATTGCATGTAGAAAGTAGAAGGTAGCAAATACGTGAATTTCCTTCTTTTCAGATTCACTAGGGAGAACATACTCGATCTCAAGTACTGCTTATAGGCGGAAAATAAAATTCTTTAAAGCTGAGGTACTTTCAATTTTTCCCAAATCATTAGGACATTAGGGTTGAACTCTTGGCCCTACTGAAGTCAGTGATAGATGAATGAGTGGAAAATACAGATCTAAAAGGAATTTATGTCTATTATTGCTAGTCCATTTCTCTCACATCATACTTTTAAATACTGTTATCATTTCAAGTCATGTCATTACATGATCCTTAGTAAAACATATTTGCACCTGTGAGGCAGTGCTTTTTATTTTCTTCTAATGCAAAAATTATGTAATAAATCTCAGCACGTTGGATTTATTAACAGCCCAATTTCTTCAGCTAGATGTGTCTGAATTTCTGGTGCCCAGTTTCTCTGACCAGACTATTCCAGCTGGGCTGGTGGATAGTTTTATTGAATAATAGACTGAGCAAAACCGGTAGTTATGGGGATACAAAGAGTGTGTCCAGTGAGAGCATTTGGCATTGTATATAAATATTTGTAATAGGAGGATTTGGCATATTTCCAGCATCTGTAAAAAAAAAAAAAAAAAAAAAAGTAGACTCCTCCTTTACTCTCAAAATATGCAAAGGGTTTATAGCTGAGAACAGAGAAATGTGGGAACTCCACAGCTTGACACATTGGTCTGCTCCCAAATTGCCCTCCACTGCCTACGTGCTTTGGAACACCCTCTGCAAACTGTAACATTTGGATTAAGTATTTGTTAGCTCTTTTTATAATTAATAACAGAGTGGATTATTTTGCTCTTTATGTAGTTAGCTGTTTATTGGGCTAGATCCTCAGCTGGTGTTAATCAGCATAACTATTGATCGTGATGAAACTACCCAAACTATATTGGCCATAGTTATATATACTTGACTTTATGACTTTATGTCATTTTATAATAATATTGGAAATTACAACTGGAAACCTATATTTAAATATTTATGGCTATACATTGAAATGTTGAGTTTTGATTAGTACAATAAATTACGCACAGAAATTCATTTTGGACTAGTTTTTGTAAGAACAAAAAGTGATTCATTATTTCAGCTGCTGGGGTCATTTTGTGCAAACGAACGTATTTAAAATTACTGAGAGGATTCTATTGTGACATAATCCCATTGAAATTAATAGCTATATCACGCGACAGTAACAAGCCAGCCAATGTATTTTTTTGGACATTTGGAAAATATCACAGGTTATCTTAACCTTACATTCAGTCAAAGTTCACATATGCATTTTTTTGTAACAGACTTTATTAACGCACATCAACTGTATTCTTTCCAGTAGTATTGAAAATTAAATAGTGTTAATTATTTACAACCTAAGGTTATAAATGTATACCCTGGGAAAAATTGCCATCAGAGGGCACAGAAAAGATATGAACATCCAACTGTAGGATTATTGCGTTTGAGAAAATGTAGTGGTACAATGATCTGAGTAAAACTTATGACATGAAATCTTTGATGGAACTTGTAGTATATCCAAACATGCAGTTGCTATTGTGGTCAGTCCCAAATCCTGTCCCAGTTTAAGCATGGGCTGTGCACGCCTTTCAAATGCATGAGTGAACCCACATATAGTGGTGTGCTAGAATTCAGGGCAGACTTTTAAGATGGCTTAGATTCCTAACTCTTTACAAAATCAGAACAGCAAAATATCTTTAAAAATTGACTATCTGTGCTCCTTAATGAGTGAGGAACTGCAGTGCAAACCTCCAGTTTCTTATGTAAAGGTGTACGTCCTGGTCACACTTCAAACATGTTAGGAAATCTGTATTTGCATAGTCATTTCCAGTAATTGTGATGTGATGTTGTTCTCCCCTTTGTGACTCTTTTTGGTGGTTATTGTGCAAGGATGTATGGTTTTACTCCATAAAGACAGTAATAAAATAATGAATTTACTTTCACAGGTTACTTGAGCTGGTGTATGAATTTCTACGACAGGCACTGTGAGAATGGAGTATCCCTGAGGAGAATCTCCTTCAGTATTACGAGGGATTCCCTAGCAAAAATTAACTACAGCCCAAAACATTTATTTCAGCTTCTGAAATCTCCTCCTGTTTTTCATCCTCTGAGAGTGGGAAGAGCCTCAAGATGGTTAAGGCCATTTATAAACTCTACAAAATGGGTAGCCATGGGATATCTGAGGTAGAACTCTTCTACGTGGCTATGATGGTGTGCTTTCCAAATGGTGATGGATTTACAGCTTAATGATCTGTATAAATGTTTAAATAAAATGAAAGCGTGTCCACCAGAGATACCTGTATCATGCTATCACAGATGAGACTGATTAGTCACAAAGACTGAGAGGCATATTACTAGCAAACATGTATCCCTGTGCTTTAGTCACACAAGGATTTACTCTCCCAGCTGCTTTTAATGAGAGTTGCATGGCTACAGCCAGCTCTTGAAGGTCTTGGTGTGGAACCACTAATTATACTAGCCACTAGAGCTGATAAGTTCGAAGTGATGGGTTAGACGTGGCTTTCCCTACCTGTAAGCAAGCTGCAATATTCTAACAGAGAATGGTTTTAATTATGGTATAGGACAATTATAAAGAATGTTTAAATATACCAATAAAATAAACTCAATTTTTAAGAGGTTTGTATAATCTTTCCATACAGTGTAAGTCAAATGCTTCTTTTCCCACGTACTCCTTGATTTTCAGTATATAACATGATATTTATACTTTCTTTAGAAACAGATTATCACCAAATTACTTAGGAACATCTATAAAGCATTATGAAAATGCAGATTTCTCCTGGTATTGCTAGGCATTTCATTACATGCTCAACTTCTAGGCAGGTGGATCCTGGAGAATTTCACTGGGCCTCTCCACGTGCAAAAATTGCAACTTTTGAGGCTTATTACACACGTGGGAACAGACTCTGATTTTACACAGGGACATCTCACAGAGCTGTACATGGTGCTTTAGTATCAATATGGACATATGTTGCCATGATCTGTATCACTTGAGGTTGTTTTTCTGCTTCTTGATTTCTCATTACGCTACAGAAACTTTGAAATCCACTCACCCATGAGATCTTTTGTAATCTGTCTGAATATTGTGTTCAGGTATACTCATTTTAATCTCTGGGTTGAAAGTTGTGTCCACTGTGGCTCCTGCAGAGCAAGGGAAGCGTACACCAGAAGAAACTGATTCTGCAAAAGGCAGAAAATTCTTGAGAACCAGCTCAAGGTGTTTACACGTACAGTGTTAGAGAAGCTCTATAAACAGACCTTCCTAAGGCAGATTCACTTTATACCTGCAAAAATGTCCTTTTTCCAGAGTTGTTTATACTAGTTCCCCAGGTGGAAAACTATGCTGACTAAAGGACAGTTTTTGACAGTAGGAATATCTGCCCTTAAAGATACAACAAAAATTACAACTCCTGTCTGACAGAAGTACAGCAGCTAAAATGACGACACTCTTGTGAGCTGCTATTGGAACTGGGAAGCATTTCACAATTTTCCTCCCCATCCAAGAGCAAGACACACTTTCCGTGATGTCTTTGTTGCCATTAACACTTAAGACTGCTTATCCGCTCATTTAAAATCAGAGGAAAGCAAAAGTCCTCCACTCCAACTCCTGCCCTCTGACATCTCTTTCCACTTGGAGGAGGAGAGACATGGAGCAGAGGAGGCAGCTGACACAGATCATGCTCCTGTCTGAACCACTCAAAGCTCCATGGATGTAATGAGAAGGGTTTTGGCAAGATTTATACAGAGCAGTAGGACCTAAGATAATGCCTGTGATATCCATAATGTTAACTTTTCTCTTTGAGGTATCCATGGTCAACCTGATACAGATGTCTTCACCTTTTAAACAGACAGCCATTTAATTTCTTTGACTTGCATTTTTTTAGCTGATCGTGGAAACAGTACCTGACCCTTCCTGATACAAGTGTATCAGAAATGGTTAAGGAGAAGTCTGGCTTAACCTGTCCTCATATGATAACAAACTTTCATAACAGAGTAAAGAGCTTCCCTTTTCCCCCATGTCCCTCTCCTCTCCTCTCCTCTCCTCTCCTCTCCTCTCCTCTCCTCTCCTCTCCTCTCCTCTCCTCTCCTCTCCTCTCCTCTCCTCTCCTCTCCTCTCCTCTCCTCTCCTCTCCTCTCCTCTCCACTGCAAATTCTGTTCCATCTTCTCTCTAAATTTTGACACAACTTTCCCACCATATATGTTGTTAGAGCCTTGGAAAGGTTATTTGCTGTATTTCATACTACTGTCACACAAGAATCTGAACTGCTAAGTATGGCAGCCACACTTTGGTTGGCATGCTTTGAACATGTGATTGCCATCATTCACATAAAGCCAGGCAATCAGCAGGAGTTCTAATCATTACTAGATAGTTTATTTTCACACTATTTTTCATACAGTGTATTATTTTGGAATTCATATTGCTGAATGAGTTAGCAAAGATTAAATTAGACAACTTAATGATAATCAAGACATTGTGCTGACTGTAGAAGAAGTAATTTGATTCTTTGAGAATTTGGTGTGTGGGAGGGAACAAGAACTAAAATTTTCAAGTAACTCTGAGACTGGGGGAGGCAGAAGTGTTGGGATTAAACAGCAAAAACTGGTAACTTAGAGACATAATGAGCTGAAAATGGATTAATTGAAAGAACAAAGGAAAAGTTTGAAAATTAAAATGAAAATGGCTTATTATTTTTTTTTTAATTAAAAAACAAAGGTAAAATAAAATAGGTTTAGTTCTACATGAAAGAATAAGCAGTCTAGGCTGGTCATGAGTGTACGTAGAAAGTAAAAATGAAGTTAGTAAAAATTAGCAACAAGATCATTAGAACTAATAGAATGGGAAAAAGCCTTAGTGGAGGAATTACGAGACCCCATTTTGATGTTAGTGCTTTAAAGGAAGCTCTATCTGCCTGTCAGAGCCCCACTGGAATCAATGGGTTACTGTATGGGTGTGGATATCAACCAGTTTTGTGCAGTTTGCAGGCTCTTGGCTAAGATGTGAAGCTATCATCACCTTAACCACTGTGCTTGTATGCTATATCACATTTCCCCATCTGGATTCTGTTGGTTTTTTTTTTTTTTTTTTGGTCTCTTATGCTGCTCCTTGGAGCAGGGACGATGCCTTCTGAATATTCAACACAGCACAATGAAACTTTGATCCCAAGTGCAACTTAGAAGAGTAATAATCAGTTTTAATGGTATCAGATGAAAAATATACAAAAGAAAAGAAGAAGAATTCAATTGCAAATAATGTTGGACTGTCCCAATACAATTTGGGGGTCATTGAATTCATTCTACTGGATACTTACATGCTCTGCTAACATTTGTGAAGGCTTATGTGAAATCCAAATATTTAAGAAATGGTATTGGTAGTATCTGAAAATACATACAAAGGTTTTAATACACATTACTCTCTCTGTACAGAACAACTGATTTCCACTTCTTCAAAAAGTTTTAATCAATCAACCATGGGGCAGAGGTGATGCTGTGTGAATCAGGTCGCTCCTCACAGAAAACTGACTGTGGGTATGACCAGTGTAAAATCTTTGTGCGCAGTCCATAGGCTGCACCCTTGGAATGGGTTCTTAGGAGTACTAAGAACTGTGGATATGTTTCAAAAAACCAGAACTGTACTTGCAGTCAAGTCACTTCTCCCAATTGCTAACAGGAATTATTTTCAGCATAATGAAGATGTGTGGTGACCAAGCTAGGATCCATTTAAAGAATTTGGGAAAAGGCATTTAAAAAATCACTCATAAACACTAGTGACTTTTGAAAACACATCATGAATTTTGACAAAATATGACATAATTCTGAATCATTATATGGATCTCTTCAGAAACTTCTTTTCTTGTGTAAACAACAGCAATATTTACATCATCATTCACCCTCGGACAATGGCAATGTTTTTTGACATTGAACATCACCTATTGATATACGTGACAGAATAAAAGCCCTCTAGGTAGTGAATGGAAGATATTTAGTTAAAGCCACAAGGAATAAGAGAAAGAGCATCCCTCTTGAATATGGAATAACGTGCTTACAGGAGTCCTATAACGGTATTAATTCCTCATTTATGACTACATCGTTTTCACTTTGATGTCAACAACAAAAGGTTGATTGAATTAATAGGCATGAAGGTAATTGTTATCTCAACACTATCTGTGCTGCTTTTATGATTTCACTGAATCTGTAAATTTAAATGCTGCTATAAGAAAAGCAGTGTCTAAGAAACAGGCAGTGGAAAGTCCTTTCTGAATTGTGCAGCAGCAGTGTGCTTGGGTCAGCAGAGAAACCTGATGCTGAGCTGTATCTAAGGGGCAAAATTGTGACTTCTCCACCCAACCCCTTACTTTTTTGTCGTACAGCTGTACTAATACTGCCATCTCTCTTCAGATTGCTACATATGGAGAAAGGCACAGGATAGCTCTGCTTTGATTTAAAACATAAATATCAGTTTTTAAGGTACATCACATGGGCACAATGCGTAGTGACTCAACAATGTATAAATTATGAGATCATGATATTTCTGTCATTCAAGACATGGTACACAGGTAATCCTAGAAAGCTGAAGATTGACAAAAAGCATATGGGTAACTCTTAAAACTGTTTGCTATTAACAGGAGAAACATGGTAGGCCACTGGGGAGACCTGACTGAATTTACATTTTTGCAGAATTGTTGAAGACCTGTATACAGACACACCGAGGCAAAACCTTACGTGCACAGTTGTCTAAAATTGACACACTGACTAAAATTTTCAAATATTAAAATTTGGTCTCAAAGTGGCATTGGGTTTCCTAATTATGCGTGCCTATGTACCCAATACTCATAATTCTTTGCTGAAGTCAGAGCATCCAGTTGGTCACAGCCTGTGAAGAATCAAGCAATTTTATTTGGAAGCCTAAGTTTGGATTTGGGCGTATATGATAGGGCTTATTTTACTTCCATGTTCCTTTCTTTGAAAAGTTGAGTATTACAATTTATATTGTAACAAATTTTGGCTTTTGTGTTTAAAAACTTTAATCCTATTTGGAGAGGTCAGTATAGAAATTGAGTCCAGAAAAAGTAAACTCAAGGCTCTGGTCAACCTGGGGTCTTCTCACAGGGAGCTGTAATTTTCTTCTAGTTAGACTCACACATGAAATTATCCAAGTTACTATCAATAGGAAATCTGTACTTCAATTAACTGTGCTTCTTGATGACAGTGTCTGATTTGTCTAATGTAAGAGGGAAAATCTTAATGAGCCTACCTACAGCTTTACGTGTTGACTTCTGCAAGGGATTTTCATGATAAAGGAGTAAGAGCTGTGGCCCACACAGGACAAATTATACTACATCACATATGGAAATCCAAAGTAACTCTGCATTTTGCTGGACTTGGTTCAAATTCACTGTGGTCCACATATGAATAGCAGAACTTGATAATAGCTGAACTGCGACAGGAAACACAATTGGTTCTGTGAGTGCTAATAGGCATGAAGCAATAGGACAGGCCAATGCATCCATGTCATCAGCTCTGTGGTCCCAAGTGAAAGTCCCCAGCCACCCTCTGCCTGCACAGCTACCAGGCTGATGTGATCATTTCTGGGGGATCTTTGCATATGGGGAATGCTGGTTAAAGATTTTATTTTTTTTATTTTTATTTTTTTTTTTAATATTGAAAAGCGATAAATTATTGAGATCAGTTTTGTAGAAAGGAGTATGATCACTTATAGACTGAGTGACAACATGACGAAAAACATCAAGGTTCAATTCTGCATGAACTGTGGAAGGTCTGTGTGCCAGGGGCCTCTCTGCATTCGTCAACTGTTGTCTTAGATTGACAGAAGGAGAATTTCTGTCCTCATTTTTCACTCTTCATATCCTTAAGCCATCACACTAAATCCACTGCACTATTGTAGGTGTTGTGTGGCAGAAAAGGCAAGTCATTGCAGAGTAGGCTTAAAAGCGGCACAAATGACTTCTGTAGTACGAATGATCTCCGTGGACATCCGGGTGTTTGTGTTTCTGGAGTCAAGGCTACAAATCTCTGTCCAGATCAAGCTCCATTTTCTCTGGAGTTTATCTTAGTGCATAGTGATTTGAAAGGGGGCAAAGCAGGCTCCAGTGATGTCCTCAGAAGCAGATGTGATCCGTGCACTGCACAAGCCAGTGTGGCACAAGGTTTGTCCAAATGGTGGAGAAGCCCTACCTGCCCTGAGCATCCCATTACCCTCCTGAGGTGACACAGCCAGGGTGAGTGACTGTCAAGGTTCAGAGCAATGTGAGCATTTCCCTGCATGTGTGAGAGAGCTGATGGAACTTGTATTTCTGAAATAGCAGAATTCATGATAAGGAACTGAAATCTTCCATTCCTTACAAAACCACATTGAGCCCACATACCATTTTACATTGAAGACTGCTGAAATTTCATAAAAAGGATTTCTGCATCTAATTGTCTAAATCTCTATATCAGGACACATCTTTTTCCCTATTACGCAAACGTTCAGGTAGATTTATAATAGGTGTATTATAAAAAGTGGAGATAGGTAGTAAAGATTATATTGATGTGCATAAGAGAGAAGACAACAACACATGGAGAAAAAAGATATACGACTGGCTGGGAGCATTGCAAGCTAACACTTTGCTAACTTCCCACATGTGTATATCACATAAGCAGCTGAAAATATTTAATGGTGAACGCTCACACATCTACAGAGTGTTTGGTTTTGGGGGAAGCTTATGCAGCTGTTAAGGATTTAAGTATTATTTTCTTTTCCTGTTGGTTATATTGAAGCAAAAAAAAGTACTTATACCTGAGAGGTTATATACTAAGGACAGAATGTAGTGAAACACAACATGAAAGATAGGATGAGGAAAACCACTACATTCTCTGGAAGCGTAGACTTGGATTACAACTACAGATGAGACACTCTTACTCTCTATCTGGGACTTTACTTAATGACTTGCTTGGAGTGGTTTCCCAAAGTGAGCTACCTCGGTAAAAAACTGAATTTATAGCAACTGTTAGGAAGAGACACAATTTATGTTTTGTGCACCAAAATTTTCAAATGTGTTATCTGTTTCTTTCTTTCTTTCTTTCTTTCTTTTTTTTTTTACTTTTTAAAATAAGGATGGCTAAAGAATAAATTTTGGTACTTATGATGCTTTCAATGTCCTTAGAGCTTTCCTACTATAGTCTTTTTATTTTCCATACAATCAGAATCTAATTTATTTATATAAAAGCATCCTCCATAAAAAGTAGCGCAAAATGCTTTGGAGAGAGATAAAGAAAAGGAGCGTTCTTCTTAGATTGCCACAGTGTGTCTCAAAGAGGCAAAAATGAAAAACAATTTCTGAGGATAGAGCAGCATGAACGTAAGAAAATCAGAAATAAAGATGAAATAGCAAAACAACTGTTCTCCAAGCCTCAGTCTCAGGGCTAGAGAAGTGAAAAAGAGACGGGAAAGGAAGGGAAAGGAAATGAGCTGCGTAACAGCTAAAAAAAAAAAAAAGAAGAAAAAAAGAAAAAAAAAGGGGAAAGTGAACTGGAAAGTTTTCAGAAGAGATTTAAGAACAAAAATGTTTCTGAGGGAGATAAGGCAGAAGTGTGAAAAACGGAAAGAACATCCATGTGGCATAGGAATTACAAAAGAAAGAAGAGTGGCTTAATTTATAGTCAGCCAGGCAAGGATCTGGAAAACCTGGGTGCAGCTGTCTGTATGCTCTTGGTCTCTCTGGATATTTTTCACCTGTGAAATGAAAAGCAGAAGGTGAGATGATAAGCCGTATAGGTCCGAATGCAAGAGGTTTCTGAGAGAGAAGGCTTGAAGGGACTGTGGAGCAGTTAAATAGAGGTCAATGAAAGTTGGGCATGGCCACAGCCCTGTTGATGTTCTCTGTGAGATACAAATGCTGAATTGTTATTTAAATGGGCAAATTACTTAGTAGTAAAACACAAGAAGTAGGAAGTGGCTGTGACCAGGCCAACAGAGAGAGTACAGGTGGGTAGAAAAGCAGAGCTGAGTTTTCTAAAGTACATATAGTAATAGTGAAAATAAAATTAACAGTGAGAGGTCCGGGAGGGAGAATGGGGAACAATGCATTTTAATGAAGATGAAAACTTCCTTCAAGTTAGAAACAAGGGAGCTTGGCAGACAACTTTTGTTCTAACTGGAAGAAAAGTGTACCACAAACACCAAGCCAAGTGTAGCTTGAGCAATGTCTGTTCTTACCATCTTTCTCCACAATGTATTTTTCAACAGAGAAAGAAAGTCTTTCTGTAGAGAAGCTTTGCAAGGAAGGTGCTGGTTGAACACAAAAGGATGATGATGGGGAGGGGTGCACCTGGGACAGGAAGAATTTTTTTCCTCCTGTCAGGAGGAGCAAATGATGAATAGCAACTGGGGAACACCGATGGACAACTCTGTGTCTCCCTTCCTCCCTCACTCCTGCGCTCTGTCATGCCCCAGCTGCTGGTGCTTGCAGCAGACCCTGCCAGCTTCCTGGGGTACAAGGATGTGTTATAACTTTGTAGTATACGAAATTGTGATGTTATTTGTACCGCATATGTAGCGAGGAAATGGCATTCTGCTGCAAGACCTTGAAATGATTGGTAGGTGATACCAAAAGCTGTGATTAGTGCAAAAGAACTAAAGAGGAGTGAAGGCCTTGTGATATAAACATCAGCACGCATTCTCTGAAGAGCAACGTCTCTTAATATCACTGCTTAAGCTGTACCTGTTCTGTACCCATTCATTACAACAGATTTTAGCCTCAGCTGTCACCCAAATGCTACCTAGTAATATAAAATCTGCTGCACTCAGATAATTCCAATATCATTCATGTGTGTTGGATCTTTTCCGAGGAGCTTTCAGACTTGTGTTGCCTGAGATAGTCCCACATTTGCTTCTCTATCCTTCCTGATATTTTACACCCATCTCATTCCCCTTGAACCTTCTGCTCTTCTCTTCTGCTTTATGTTTTATCAAAAACACTGAGGTGGATCAAGTTTAATGGAGCCCATGAAATGTGGGGGTGAGAGAGAAATGGGGCAGTTATCTCTGTGCCACCACTTTGTCCGTGCTCTTTGAAGGAATCCATACAATGACACTTGAATGAAAGCCTAAATAAATTCTTGTTGATAACTGCATGGAACGAATGTGGAACAAAGGAGCTATGTTCTGCTCTTTATATGTCAGAAGAATGAACTTGTTGCTGCTTGATCAATTCCTTGTCCTTCACTAGTACTTGAGATCCTCTTTTTGCTGAAAGATCATGCAACGTTGCAGTGCAGGATTGTGTTATATTTCCTGGCCTTTGACATTTTTTTTTTTTGGCAGAGACTTAAAGGAGTTAATATGGGAACCAGTTTTTGTCTTGCTTTGGCTTTTAAATAGCAGAAGCTCTTTATTTCTCATTTAGTAAGCCTCAATTATTTGTTTGTAAAAAATCATTTGGTAACACGATTAATTCATCCTTCATATAACTACAGTGGAAGACAATAACGTTACACAAGAGATGAATTTGCCAAATATATAACTCTTGTAGGGACAAAAGGAATTCTTCCTAGGGCTGTGTGAAAGGTTTATGATACACGCCTGATACAGTATATTGCTACAAATTTGAATGTTAGAACACATTTCTTCAAAATTACTTAATGTGAAACCAGGCCCAAGTGTTAGAGCACTGAGCCCAGGTTTAAGAAAAAATGTTTTAATTATGCCTGCTCTGATGGCGTGTAAAGCTTTACTTGCTCCTAGGAAGTGCTTCTTGACAGTTGTATTGTAACAAAATGTTGGGCAAATCCATGCAGATGCAAGAGGAGCATTCAGTAGGTCCCTGTGAGGTGGTGTCGTTTGATTGTGTATGGTTCTCGGGGCTCAGCAAGCAGTGGCATCTCCTTCTGCTCTCATATGATGGTCTTTACTATAACGCCTAAATATTTTCCCTTAATATGTTAAACAGTGCTAATCGCACCCATAGCATGTTCTTTCTCCTCTTCTTCAAGAGAGGGGACATGTAAGGAAGTGTCCTACACTGTTTTGGGGTTCTTTTTAACTCTGTGAACCCACATGTATTTACAGCATTATGTGCAGTGCAGCGTCTCCTTAAACTCAAGTCCTCACTTCAGCCAATACCAAGTGTGAATGCAAAGTAAGTTTGGTTTGCGTGTCAGGCACTAGAAAGAGCGCTAACCTATGACTCAGGACCCAGGACTCCTAATCCTGCTGCATGGACCAAGGTAAATCACTTGACCCAGATTCCCAGAAATAGATAAGCACCTAAGATCTTCTTTACATGCTGACGTCCAGGACAGATTTATCGGGAGTGCTGAATGCAATTTAGTAGCAATCACGTGATGAAGTTGCAGTTGAGTGACTGGGCATGTTTCTGCTGTATCGTTGCTTCATCTTTGTCCACCATTTCAGCTCCGTTCAATAGATATCAAAAGCTAATGCTGCAAAGGGCACCAACAATTATGCTGTGCATATGGAAAATATAGGGGACTGACAAGGAGAAGGAAAATCAAATATAGGAATGTGGCCACAGGAGAGCATTTATGGCTGAGTCCAAGCAGGCACCAGGGCAGATAGTGAACGTAGCCACACATCTGTTAGCCTCCACACTCAGATAGGTGTGTGTGCAGCTCCCTGCCCCGAGGGAAAAGTCTGAGTAGCTACTTGCAGCGGGAACAATAAAAGACATCAGGGTAGGGAGGAGAAAGGCAGCTTTCTGTTAAAAGCCATCACATTCCATGGGTCTCTGAAGAACTACCTGTATGCCTTAATAACACCCCGCTTCTTTCTGTTTCGTAGAGGAAGGGCGGTATTTGTTTGTGGGGAGGTGTCCCCAGAAAGTGGTGAGAGTATTCAGAATTCTTTGATGGGCAGGAGAAGCCTAGCACCTTGCAAGATTGAGTCTAGGCTAAAAAAACCCCATGCATTTCATGAGCAGGTCTGGAGGGGACACGGATGACTGATTTTTTTCTGCACTGGCTTTTATACATGGTCTTGGGGTATCCTAGAATCCATGAATCCACACTGACATCTGCAAGTGTAGAATCACGATGCTGCAGGCCCAAAGTATATATTTAGACTGCATCTACAAACCTAGAAGAAAAACATTAAATCAGCAAAATGGAAAAAAAAAACACAAACAAAAATGAGACATAAAAACGAGTTGGCTACTCTAAAACACAGATACAGTAATTATTTCAGTCTTTTGCTTAGGGGTGTACCAACTGTTTACAATTTACTGTTTGGCAAGCTGGGTGTTCTCATTTCCCTCATGGTTCAGGAGTCAAAAACATATGCTACCTTTAGTAATGAACTCTTCTAAGATTTGAAACTATCCATATTCATGTCACAAGAAATGTTTACACAAGAGCAAAATGCTCCAACATCAAAATAAATCAGTAACATCTCAGAGTTTATATTTCCATATGCTTCTTTGGCATAATAAAGCAGGCGAAGGGCTGCTGTTATAAAATGGAGTTTAATTAAAAACAAAAGAAAAAAAAACTTTATCAGAAATCACGACCATCCAAAAATCATGCAGAATAATGCACGGTTTCAACATATTCTAAAGATTTATTATCTATCAATAGAAATAAGAAAATGTAATATAATCACATCCTCTACACACCTTGCATATTTTCCATCTTCTATGCATAAATTATACATTCATTTTCATAATTATAGTAACATTCTAGTTTTCACATAAACTGCTATTACTCCTGGGTACCAGTAAGTTTACATCTACCAAGGCTACACGCTAATTACATTTTCTTTTTTAATGTTATCTATTTATCAAATTTAGTTTCTTAATGGAAATTAATAGACTAGGTCTCTGCAGTAAAAAAAAAAAAAAAAAAAAAAGATAATCAGCTACAACATAGCAGTTCGAATATGTTTTTTCAGCTTTCATCTCATTCAGGCTTTAAGGGCTTTGAATATCACATTGGTGGCGATGGTGTATGAAATGGGTGATATGATTTAAGAGCAGGAGATCATAGGGAAGGAGTGTATGAAATGGGTGATATGATTTAAGAGCAGGAGATGGTAGGGAAGGAGTTAATCTTCTCCCTTTTGCTAGAGGAAGGGCCACAGCTGCCTGAACTGAGCGGGGGGATTTTCAGGGTAGCCAGCTGTGGGGATTTAATTGTTTCACCCGCCAGTCAATAAAGGGGGGTACCACAGGGTAGCTCTAAATCCTGTTGTGATTCAGGGAGGAGGAGGTAATTTGGAGGTGGGTATTGTAGCTGTAAGAAGACCTAGGCAGGAGTGATTAGCTGAAAGGAATAAACGCTTAATATTCTTGTTGTCTTCTGAACGTCAAGTGAGGAAAGGACAGCCTTACATTTCTTAGGGGGTGCTCTTCTTGTTCTATTTTATTTTTCTAAATTTTAATGGAACCTCTTGTCTGATATTTGGCTGTAAGGCCAAAGTAGCCATGTAACTGATGGAAGGGAGATCACTGGGTGGAAGGTGTGCTTCAGTCAACACAGCAGATGAAGACCAGTGGATGGGTGTGGGCAGGAGGCTGTGTGAAATGTGTTTATACATACAGAAAAGTGAGTTCCACAGTCTACTAAGAAGGCCTGTCTTTCTGATCTGCAGTGTACCACCTTTTAGCATGCCTTTCAGGTGAACGTGGTTTATATATTACAGAGGATTTTATGCTTTCCCTGGAAGCTTCAATGCTTTTAACACCAGGATTTATCAGTGTCTGGCTTGCCCTGAGGGTGGGTTTCCCTCTTCTTTCTTTATCTCTGAATCAGAGTATTATTGTCAGAAATCTGTGCAACTTGCTCTACAGGGATAGAAATAGCATTGTAGCACCTTCCTCAAGAATTAGATTTGACTGCAGTGATTTGAGCCTCTTGTTGTTCTCCCCCTCATGTTTGGTGGGTTGTTTTTATCTGCCTCAGGATTTTCCAAGTTTTAGCATGATAATTTAACTGAGGAAAGAGGATTTGGTCAGGGTAAGAAGTTATGCATGAATGTAGAACACTAACACCAAAGTGCACCTTGTTTTAATATCAAAGTATATTTACTTGCTATGTATTCTACTCTTCCTATACTTTAGAAATGGTCTGCATACTTCAGCAATTACTTACATCCACCCTTTTCTCCTTTGGCAATAGTTTTCCTATTGTTGAAATGTGAATCAGCTTTTTACCATGCTCCAGAGAGGGGATGTCATAGAGTCATACATCTACGCTGGTCTAAATAGCACACTGTTCTGAGGAAGGATTGCTCATGGTTAATGCCATTCTTGTTTTGCACCTCATTCTGGCAGTTGTATAGGTAATAAGGGTCTCTGGGATGCTTTGCACAAGAGTAGGAAAGAGCCATAGGTGTCACGTGTGTGTTCTGTAAGGCATTCAGAGGTTGCTGCAATATGTGTCATGTTTGAACAGCTTCCAGGTAGCACCTCCTTTAGCATTGCAGGTGTCTTCTCCTAACTTAATGGAGTGTGGATTGCAGTTAGTGTGTTCCCCTTCTCAAAGCAGCACACTCCAAGAATGTTCTAACTATAGGTAGTGTATCAAGAAAGAACACAAAAGTTTGCTGTTAGTAGTATTTTGAAACATTTTATGAAGTTTTTTTCTTGTAGCATGTCCTGCTTCTGCGGAGTCAATGTGTTGAAAGTTTCTTGGTCACTTTTTTTCTCCCTAGGATTGGAAAACCTCAGATATCTTTTGCCCTCATTAAGGTCAGCTATTGCATATGAAGTACTCTGTGTATTCAGAATGCTCAGCAAAGTGTTAAATCATTGACACAGGAGATGTTCCAAGTGTTGTGAGCGCTGTACGCTAGCCAAAGTCTCATCCCATGAAATCTGTTCCAGACTCTGTCTGTAATTTATCACTGGATTATTCTTTATTAATCCCTGACAGGGGGCCTTGCTGAAGCATGCGACAAGGAAGAAGATAGTACTTGTTCACTTGAGTGGCAAACAGAACATTTGGAAGTGACATGGCAGTTGATGGAGACCTGTATCTGCTTTTTGGCCAAGGCTTCCAAAGAGGTCACTGACAGCACCTTGCTATGCTGCAGTCTTGGGTATGTTTGAGGATGCGGGGTAAGCAGAGGCTCACAGACCTTCAGCTTCCCCTCAGAGCCAAGGGATTGTTCACCTAGATTCAGTGTGTTTCTGAATCATCCCAGGCATAATCCATTATGAAATTGAGAGAGTGCCAGTCAGCCTTAAACTGTGTAAAACCCAAATTGGATCTATCATACAGGAATGATTTAGATAAGCAGTCTTGTACATGTGAGATTATCTCTAAACCGACTTATATTCTGAGTTTGCCTCCTGCTATTGATATCGTAGTTGCCCTTGGATCATAGCACAACCTGAGGAGGTACCATCCTCTCTTCTCTTGTGATTACACTTTTAGAAGACATGACATTGCTCAGAAACATGAACTGTTCTGTCTGTTTTTGTTATATTTTTTAGAATTTACTTCAAAAAAGCAACTACAGCATTTCAGGCGGAGAGCTGGCTTAACATCATTCTTTTTCCAACAATGGCCAGAATTAGATGTCAAGGGAAGATTATACAGTATGCACAAGGCAAGTGTCTAAAATCTTTTCACAGAATATTCTTTCAGTCTTTAAGTATTCTGGCTTAGGACTTTTAAGACCACTGTGGTTTGTCTATTTCCTAACCCTCTCTAGGTGTCTTTTTCAAGAATTTCCTAAGCCTATGCTTGAATTGGGTAAAATTTTTGCTTCTATCACATCTTTTGTCAGTGACTTAAGAAATTCTGCTACATAGGGATGAAGAACTGCTTGCTTGTTTTGAACTTGGATCAACTAGCCTCCCTTGATGGCCCACTTTCTGTATTGAAAGAGGCAATGAGCAATGAATCTCTGAATTGCTCTCTTAGCCACTCATAGCTTTGATGCCCTCCACAATTTTTTTCCCCCCCCTATGTTGTCTATTTTCCAGAATGAAAAGTCCTAGCTCATTCAGTCTTTTTTTTTTTTTTCATGGAAATAACTCTTCCATTCCTAAGACATTTTTTAGGTGGAAGGTTTAGAAGTAAACAGTTTACAAAGTCTAGAAGCATGGATATGAGCAGGGAAATAGTATGTTGACTGTTTCTCTTCTGCTCCATTCTTAATTATTTTTAACATGAAAATTACCTTTAAAGCTATTATCAAGCACTCAGCTGATATTTTCATGAAAATCTCATAACTCCAGTTTGTGGTTTTATGAAAATTACTAGTTCAGAGGCAACCATTTTAAACACAGAGTAAATGCATTTTTTAACATGCATGACTTTGCCATAATCATGTTACTTTATCTAAGTTTGCGTGTCAGGAATGCCATTCTCCCTAGTTATTGGTTACTTTTGCCGGACATTGATTCTTTGTCTTTCATTTTCAGCATAAGTTCAGCAATTCCATAATTGTTTTAAACTCCCTATTAAGCTCAGTACTCACAAATACACAGAAAAAGCCTCTATCCTTCTGCAGTATACACTTAATCCTTTTATTTTTTCTGAGCTTTGAAGAGAATTTTTTAATAGAAATAATTCAGTGAAAAGGAGTAGTTGGTGCTCAAGAACTGGAACAGATTTTTTTTTTTTTGTGTAAAAGTGACAGCATTTAATAAAAGTCATGAGAGAAGGTTATGAAGAAGCATTAGGAAGAGCAGTGTGAGAAGAGCACAGTCAGCAGGAGGTTCACTGTGAGGAAAGGAGGGTTGACACAGGAAGGACTGGTAGAGTGTGGTGCCTTGAAGTGAAGATGAAATATGATAACATTAAAAAAAGGTGAAGGGGAAGCCATTGAAGGAACTTGAAGGGGAATTTGTGTGCTGAGAAGTGGAAAAAGATTAGGTAATAGTTCTTAGTTTTCTCAGGAAAGAGGAAGATAATTTTCCAGGTATTTTCCAAGACTTACATAGTGCAGACAAGAATATAAAAATGTAGCTCTAAAACACAATGTTAAAACGTGGCGCATATCTTCTTGTGTGAAGTTCTTCAAGGTTATTGTGATACTAATGCTGAAAGGTTTGATGCTTAAGTTCAGCTGTGGAAGTCTGAAGACACCTGCAAAATGTCACTTGCTAGAAATGACAAGGACGTAAGAGAGTCCATCCAACAAGATAGACACTACTGGTTGATTCAGAAAATGCCTGACAATATTTCTGGAAGAGCTGTAGTGAACTGTTGTCTGTCTTCCTTATGCTGAGGGTAGATCAGAACCGGTCCTCATCTTTGTCACTCATTAAAAAAGTGCTGTGGAAGATGCTCTCTTCCTGTCTACTGGAGAAAGCTCCAGGAGAGACTTCCCTGACTTCAACTATTTCGTCTGTGATACTTGGCTCAAACCCTGTGTACGCGGGGCTTATCTCAGCCCTTGTTCTGATTTGATGATTCCCAGTTATGTTTTCAGTTAAAGAAGTTAAAGGTGTCTGAGATTCTCAGCCAGTGTATATTGACAAAGACCTGTAAGCATGTCATCTTTATTGTATCTGCATCTTGGTTCCTTTATTAGAGGAGGTGGGAATGATTACACCACCTGCAAAATGCTTTGACAAAAAATGCCTGCAGGAAGTTATCTGGAAAAAAAAAATCTGTCATGATAATAACGTACTGATAATATCCATGAGCATTCCAGGATATTGCATTTTACCTATTGAAAATGGGCTAAGATTTGAGGTGGAAAGGAGGAAAAAAACAATTCTAAGTCTGGTCATTCCCCTTAATAATGATATATGAAGAGCTGGACTTTTTGCCAAGATATAATAGAAGAAAAGGCATGTTTTCCCCACACGGGTAGGATACAAGTAATGTATTGAGATATTAGTGAAAAGTTAATTTCTGATGGGAAGCATGTATACAGAGCTCTTGCTTTTGTTTTGGTGTTCTTCCTCAGAAGAGACTGGAATATCTGTGAGGCCAATGAAATATTTTAAAAGGATGTGAACCACTAGAATGATACTGTCAATGCTATTCTACTAGTTGCCTTGATTGTATATCAGGTGGCTGGTGAGATGTGAATAAGAGACATGAAAATCTTCTATGCTCACATTTTGATAAACATTTGTTTGGAATAAGAAACGTTTGTTAGGGAAGAATTTTATATTTCCATAGGAAATACAAAAGCTCTTTTTGCACATAACACTGTTAGCACTCCCATTAAATGCTGATTGCATTATGTACACAGTACTCTAAAAATAAAGATACTTTACAGATTATGTCTCTTGCAATATTACTTCTGGAAATGGCACAGAAAATACCAGAGCTTTACATTTAAAATAAAACATCAAGAGAGGAGTGCATGAATAATTGTGAGCATGGTAAAAAAGGGAGTCAAGTTGAAGAAAAGGAGCATTTCATTAAATATTGGAAGCCTGTAGCTCATACATGCTGTATTAGCACAGTGTAAATTCATTTGTATTGATGGGGCACTCAGACCAGAGTTTGCATTTGGCTGCCTTTAGAAAGCATGTGTGACATTAGATCTTAACCTTATCACAGTTATTTTAATGATGTTTTCATGTTTAATTTCACTGTAAATCATGTTAGCAGAGTTTTGACTGCGATGTCAGAGCTTAAAAACTGAGCTGAAGTTATTTCACAAGCTGAGAATTTGTCTAGCCTGTGATGTTTAGTCAATATGATCCACTCAAGTGTGGAGCTGTCAGAAAGGACACCAGCGGATGGTGTTTAATCTGCTCAGTTCTGAAGGGAACATGGACTCTTAGGATGAAGTCAAATTTCTGATCTATCTCGGTTTCAGTTAAGTAGCCAATTTATGGTTTTAAGGGCATTAAGGGAGTCACAATGGTTAGTCAGATATCCATGTAGTATTTATTTTTGCTGTACGGGAAATTATTTTTTTCAGTTCAATTCATTCAACGGTCTCATACAGAGCTGGGTAAATATGTCAAAAACTACATTGGCAAGTCTCGGTTCAGATAAACCCTGCATATCCACGTCAGCAGTCATGAGGCTTTTCTATTTGCTTACTTTCAAGAGGCATTTGCACATCTAGTTCCTGTGTAGTCCCCTGTATGTAAATCCAGAATGACTGCGGCTTTCAGCTGGATGTTGTAGATACAAGGCCACATTCTGCCTTGGCATCTCTGCTGATGTACTCCCTCCAACTTTCCCAGATGATTTCAAATAAAACATCTTCATGGGGAAGCATGGAGAGTTCCACAGTCATGGCAATGACCAGCTTTTGAGCTGAATCTCTGGCACTGTCTTCTCTTGGCACTCTGTTTAAAAACTCTCACTTCTACAATGCTGTAATTTCTCATGAAAGTACTGAAAATTTAATTCAGTGGTTTTTTTTTTCCATTTTGATTCATGAACTTTATTATAAGATTTTAAAATAAAATTTTGAATGGCCAGAAAAAGTTCTCATTTCTGGCTGTGTAAGATTTTGGTTTTCTTACATGATGTCTATGAAAAAGTATATGTTCTTAATCTGTGCTTTCTTTTTTTTTTTTCCAGGAGAAAACAGTAGAACACTTACAGTAATTTATTTTCTCTTCTCATTTTGTTAATGGTATCTTTTTGAAGGCTATGCAATAGTTACTGCCCACAGAGGTACACACTGAAATAAATTAATGACCAATGACCAATAATCATTATAGATGTAATAATCCATCACGAAATATAAGCAAAAATAGACACTAGGAAAAGTGTTGGAAGCTTAAAACAAATGGCATTGAAAAGTGGTGTTGTTAAACAATGCTAACAGTATTCTAGCAGTTGATCAGAAAAACATAGTGACTTCTCATCTAATCATATATTATGGAATATTAGTAATGTTTCATTTACTTCAAACAGTTTTTTTCAACAGGCTGATAAATGAACAGGCAAACAAACCTATACACGCTATGATTACTTTCAAGGAAATGTACTTTAGGTGTGTTACAGTCCGTTATCTTTTTTTATTTTACAGGTGAATTTGTAAGGATGTGATTATGAAAAGCTCCAATGAAAACTTTTTCTGGCCGGTTTTAGATATAAGACAAAATACTACAGATCAGACAAACTAACCCCACCCATATCTGTGCAGTATTGTACTGTCTTTACACACATAGCCAATGGGCTTAATGATTGCGTGTCTCCAGTAGACTAACATGTTTTCTGTATAAAACATGCATGATCTTTGAAATTTCCTACTTAATAGAGTAAGACCTTGCCTTTCGTTTGGGGGGGAAAAATATTTTTAAAAATAGGAAAAAAAAAGATCTGTAGTAAACTTAAATCTCAACTGAGAGCTTGTTTTTTATTTTTTGTTTTTTTCCCAAACATCATAGTTTCATGGAAGTACTCCTGAAACCCAATAATGTCATTTTTCCCCAACAGGAGTTAGACATCTTAAACATCTTAAATATTTGACCCTTTGGCCTTACAAAACACGTTTTCAGTTTGGCAAACTTTAATACGCAATCTATTTTGGGTTAGCATCTATCCTGTCCTTATCCCTCTCAGAACACATTGATTTAAGGAAATATGGCTTCTGAAAATAAGATCACCTGGAGGATTTTGCAGCTCTTCACACTGTACAGCAACAGGCAGTGTAAAAGTAACCCTTTCCTTAAATCTTTAATACTCTCCTTTAAAAAAAACAAAACAAAACATGGCATTTGGAGGTACGTGTAAAGGAAGAGATGACTACCATGACCTGAGACAGAACGTTACTTAGATTTGTACAAATAGATGAATTCAATTCTACTTGGACTCTTGTTAAGATATAGTAACACACAGTGGGTTAGATTCCGATTTTTCCTTCCAAGTTAACACCAGTGTAAATAGGAAACATGCACTGCAAGTGAACAAAATGCGGGGGGTGGGGGGGTTGATTCTATAAAATCCAAATGTGGGTATAAGCAGCCACAGATCCATTATCTGAAGTGGTTATGTCATCTTACACCAGCAAAAAACTGAGCCCTCTATATTTGATTCCTAAATCTCACCTTATATCAGATGTTTAAAGGTTCACATGGATATGATATGTCTCTGTACAGTGTGTTTTAAATTAAAAACTAGCGAAAAACACATCTCTTGATTTCTGGATGACAGTCTTGGAAAATGTGTTTCAACTGGTAGCTGCCCTTGTCCTGTTTTACTCCACACTCACCAAGGAAACCAGTATCCAGCAACGTAGGAGCTGATATTCTCATCAAAAACAAAAACCTCTCTTCTGTTCATCTTCCTTGCTTTGTTTTGGTTACTGAGAGGTGGCCTTGAAAGGGCAGCAAGTTTAAGGCAGAAATATTTCTTGAGGGTATGGGGAGGATGTTCTCTTGTTTGAAGGA
The DNA here is from genome assembly GCA_030625065.1 of Alectoris magna. NCBI lineage: Eukaryota > Metazoa > Chordata > Aves > Galliformes > Phasianidae > Alectoris > Alectoris magna. The sequence continues at coordinate 12,136,381 of CM060569.1, read as the reverse complement.
AACCAAGACTTCCAACTGATTTTAATTTTATTTTTAATGTTCATGGGAACCAGTCTTACATGCCTGGCTGAATTCAGACTTTGGATTTTTGGCAGGTTTTTATTTGAGCCCAGCTTGGCTGTTTTTCAAAATGTCCAGATTGCTCACATTAAATCTGAATAAGCACTACCCACTAGTTTAATCAGAGTCATCTGGTACACCTCTAATTAGTGTTAGTTAAAGTTGAAGTTCATAATAACAAAATGTGTTAAAACATAACACGCAGAACTTAGTAAAATCCTGAACGCAAAAAGGTAGGAGTCAAAATCTCGTACAATTCTGTTTAAAAAAAAAGTTAGAATATACGAGTTATGATGACAATAACACAATGGTGAAGGCAAAAAGTAAGACAAAGCTCCAGACAAATGTCGTGAAAGCTAGACTTTATATGTTTTATCCATTAAAGCATGCACACTTATTGTATATACGTGTGTATTTGAATCATGAATGAGCTGTAATTGCTGGCCCTGATGACCTAACAACTGGTTGTAACTGTACACTGTGCATGAATTGTAAAAACTTGTACACATCTGGGTGTATCTCAGAAAATTATCAAATAAACAGGTGATATTTTTGTTGCATTTTTATAAATTATTTCTATGCCTTAAAATGCTTGTAATAAATTATAGGCAAATGAAGTATTATCATCTTTGAAATCAATGTAGGTTTGCCTGAGTCAGGAACAGTTAGTGCCTTACTGAGGACTGTGAAACAATAAAGATTGGCAGTTGTTAAATTGTGGAGTTATTTTCTGCGAGAGATCAAAAACATGTAAAGATTGAAACTTTTTGTGTTACAATACATGCCAATAAGGTGCTTGTTTATCTTTAATTCTTCCCTGAATTATTACCTTAGAAGAGAATGTTTTATTATGTTGCAGCATAGGCCAATTAAAATGGCAAACCCTGAAATTGGATCTCTTTATTAACAAATTCCTCAAATTAAGACTTAGTTTTGATTTTTCAGGTGTCATTTCTTAATCCTTGCAAAGTGGTGAAACACACTCTTACGTGTCACAAAGAAGCTATATATAATGTATATATATATATATGTTATACATAATGTATAATAGTAGTAATATAATGTATTATTAATAGTAGTGCAAAAAAGCATCTAAACGTTTACTTGGATTTGCTTCTTACCTCAAATTTCTTTTTTTCTCAGGTCTGTCTCAATTCATATTCTGGACATAGAAATGATATTTCTTTCTATTTTTTTTCTTTTTTTTCTGGACACATTTCAGCTTCACTACTCAAGGACTGAATGGATCATGATTACAGAGTTTTTTTAAGGGCATCTGTTCTCAGCCACAGCTGAGGATGGGGCCCACGGAGCCGACTAGAAGGATCCACCTAGAATTTGTTGAATTAAGTCCTTGCACCTGGATATAATTGTCATGCCGCTGTGCTGGGGTTTTCTTAAGCTACTGGTAAAACAAATTAGCTCAATTTAAACTGGCATCCAGTAGGGAAGCAACAACTCACCTCGTATAATATTTTTCAAATAATTATTTTCTATTGCCAGTTTTGCTCCATGAATATTTTCCAAAAGGCAGGGTGAATTGTTGGATTTTTTTTTTTTTTTAAGTTAAGCACAAGACACAACAAAAAACATTCTGTTCTGCATATCTGCTGAGTTACAACTAATATTAGAGTACCGTGTGCTTAATAACTGTATGTGACTGTCTCAAATATAAAAGCCACAAACGTGTAAATGAAGGTAACTATAGATACAACAGGCCACAAATGCAATATAACAACCTTCCCCCCACCCTTTCCCAAACAGTTTTCAGTGCATATACTTCATATGTCTTTTGCCAGATTTAGCACTGCGATGATATAACCACTTTTACATTTGGGAAAAATTCATGGAAGTTTTTTTGGTTGAACGGTAGACAAAGGTATTCATTTATGTCTGACATGGGAATTTGTATAAATACCATAGGATCTCATTTCCTTTTATAGTTTAGAGCCTTTAAACTTGACAACAAAATTCATAAGCTTCCTGGAAGGTCCACAAAGGTTCCTCGCCTCGGCTGCACTCGCAGTGGCAGTACTTTGCTTGAATCCCTGGAATGTGTGCATCTGTGTTAGCTTCAGCTTCCCTTAATATCCTCCAAATGTAGACTCCAGTGGAAAAGGATGAAAAACTATTCATTCAGCTGAACGCTTCAGAGTGACTGCTGAAATGGAAGATGCAGCACTTTCTATCAGTTTTCTACATAGTACTGTTATACTTTATTCTATGATTCTATTTGGATGGAGCCCTGGGCAATCTGGTCACGTACCAGATCTGGCGGTTGGTGGCCCTGCCTGTGGTGGGAGGTTGGAACTTGATGATCCTTAGGGTCCTTACCAACCCAAGCCATTCTACGATTTTACTAGGAGGTGATGTGCTAATTTGGAGAAGAGAATGAATGTGTTCACTAACTGTGAGTGAGAGCGCTGATGTGTCTCCAGAACCATCCTGGTGGAGGTCCTTCAGCTGCTGTCCTTGTGAGTGGGTTACGTCACTTGATTTGCCCTTTAAGATGCAGCTCAACTGGTTAAAAAATAACCGTTGAATTATATATCAGACTGTAGCTACTTGCTTATTATATTTTAAACAAGTTTCAAAAATATAAAATATTTTGTGAGATCAAAAATATATTTTATTTTAATAAGTGGACTACTGATCATCATCTTACAGATCCTGGCAGAAATATGGATGTACATATTATCATAAACCATTTTCTAAGCCATGCTCTATTTAATATTGGGTAGGCTGAAATGCCACAGGAATGCGAATTAGGAGAGCAGTGCTTTTTGAAGGGTGGCAAAATACCCAGAGATCAAAAGTTAAATGTGAAGATGCTGTCAGTCCTTTGGCTGTGCAGTGAATTTCAAATTTTGGAAAGTGTGTGTGCAGTAGCTCCAGTAACTAACTGAATAGCTGCGGATGTGGCACTGGGACCCATAGGGAAGTGCTGGATGCGTGGAGGAACGTGGGCTGGTGCATGAAATAACCTTGCCCGAATCATCATCGTCTGCTTTCTGTGGAGGAGGCCACCAGAGCTGCTGAGCCCTGACTCGCTCTGCACACCCAGCGAGAAGTTCTGCTTTCAACTGTGAATCTGAACTGCCCTGAATCAATGTATATGGGAATGGGCAAGTTGCTTTCATACAATATTCCTTTTTATAAGCTCATTTTTTCTTGAGCTTCAGGGGAAATAAAAAATGTCAGTTTTCCCTCCAAGTTGTGTAAGCACCATGGCAGGCTGAGAGGCTGCCTCTCTCCTCCCTGTGCTCCCTCTCCTGTCTGGGGTTCCAAGGAGGCGAAGGCAGCAAACTGAGCTCAAGATCCTTCTTATCCTTATGTGACAATAATCCTAGGCCCACACTTATAGAGAAGCTTCCAGTAGGAAATTAAGCTAAACTGAAAAGCATAACAAAACCCAAATCATCTAGACTGCAAAAATTCCTCCAGTGTTTCGTTCTTTAATGCTTATTAATAGAGACAATGCTAAAACCAAAAGGAAGCCAGCAATATCCTGTTCCTTTTTTTTTTTTTTTTTTTTTCCTACAGCATGGATTTTTGTTTAGTAAACTCCATGTCAGATCTTCTAATTTAATTACTGAACTCACAATGTGGATAAACGCACAGACATGACTAATAGTATTCTCTTGTAATTTCATTACAGGGTAATAGATGTGTGGTTTATAAAACAGATTTTTTCTTGCTCTGTTACAGAGTGTTTATAATATAAATGAACTCTCACATCCTGCTTTCTTTCTCTCCTTACCCTCTTTTCATTTCTTTTTAGATTTGATTCATAGAAAAATGCAAGTGATGCGTGCCACTGATTTGGGTCATCTGCACGCAATTCAAAAGGAAAAGGTGATTTTTTTTCATTGCCTGCCAAGTAAGTGGGAGAGGTGTAGGAAAAAGTGGATTTATGCATAAAACGCAAAACTCCAGATGAAAGAACGGACCTCTTTCATCATCATAGAAAGAATCCATCTGCAATAATTACCAGTCAGGCTATCTGCACCCTACGTTACTTTGTGACATCTGAGAACTGCTGCGCTCCTTGAACCAATAGCCGTTATATAGCAACCAGCATCACTCCTGAATGAAAAAATTGGCCCAACCACTGGTGAATGGCACTCAGTAGGTTTCCCATTGAACTGTGCTGCGAAACAATGATGCACATTGGTAAATCACTCTGTGTGCCTTTCAGTTCTTATGCATATCCCGTACTGGACAGCTTCCATTCACTCCGGCACCCACTGCAAACAAATGTAACTATGCATCAAAGATGAAAGTGAAAATGCGTATGTTAAATCCCAAATGGAAGCACAAGGGTGTAATATATACATAGTTGCTTAGCAACAAACATGTTTTGGCCACAGGAACTGTGACATCAGTTAGAGAAGCGGGAGGGAAGCTGCTCTGCCCTTCTTCTGTGCCTCCCTTCATAAAGGTCTTTCCTTATTTCTTTTAAAGCAGAAGATAGAGGGTTATTGCGGATGTTTGCTTGTACTATTAATGCACCATTTGGACTTATCTTCAGGGAGGGAAACCTGCTTTTGCTCTGAGGATCTGTTGCAATGGAGTGTGCCCTCCCTCAGCCAGGTGTTGTGGTCCTGGCTTTGTGGCACGCTGTGGGCTCCATTTTAGCTCAAATGCTCACTTAGGAGAAATGAAGCGCTAAGGCCGAAAAAACAAAATGTAGGAATTCAACAAATATTTTTTGGTGTTGCTCATTCTGTGTCACACCTTTCTCTTCAGCTGCTAGAAGCTCTCTACTGATATTTCCCACTTTTTAGCTCTATATTTTTTTCATAACAGAAAACAGCATTTATTTCAGTAAATCACTCTGTACCTCTGACCAGTTGATAGACATTCGTCAACCACACTGATTTTACAGAATCTCTCTTCTCTCCTTTACTACTTTCTCCTCTTCCCTGCATGCCATGGGAGCCTCTGCAATGAGAGGCAGAGAAGAGGACTGGTCAGTGCCAGCCCAAGACACACACTGCCCAATACCACCCGCTCCCACTGACATCGACCAAAGTTCTCTACGTAGCCAACGTGATATGCCTCACGCTTTCAGAAGTCTGCTTGCTTCACTGGACCACAGCATCTTCCACATGTAGAAATATTGCACATTCAGGTTCAAATCGATCTGCCAGACTGGATTGCTGTAGACATATCCCCGAATACATTACTTTAGAGTGTTTCCTTTTAATTTAAGGTAATGAATGTACTTTGGCGGATCCCCAGTGGGGGGAAAAGAACATTTCTGGCACGCACTTCTCTTTGCAAAGAAGGCTTTCTTGACAGTGTGAGAGACATGTAGGAATGCAAGATGTATTGAAGAACTCAAATGAAATTAAAATTGTGGATGAAAGCAGGGTTAAAGAAGCATTATGGTTAAAATAAGGCCTTCATTTCCACTCATGGAGCTATTATGTAGATAGTGTTTTACTTGCTTTCATTTTCCGTGAATTCACACAGACCCTTTTTTATGTGCTAGCACATATCAAATTGACAAGGTTTAACTGATAATCTCTTGCACTTACCATCAGATTAATTTTGGGAAAGAAAATTGGTCATTCTGAAAATAGTGAAGAATCTGATTCAAGGTATGCTGGTGCCTCTGAGGTCATTAAAGAAGTGTGTATCAAAACACAAGGTAAGACAAAAAGGTTATATAATGAAAAGATGGAAAACTGGAAAAAAAGTATAATATTTTTTCTTTCTGAAATGAAGAACCAAGCAAATGACCCAGGAACTGGATGGGGTGGTGTTCTGAATAAGGCATCATTGTGGATTGTGGATTCTTGTCTACATTTCCTCTCTGTGACTTAAATCAGTTCTCCCAGATTTTTTTTTGCAGCCTGAATGGAGTACTGTGTAGCCTGACCCTACAGAAACCAAATTAACATCTGGATCTGAAGTTCATGGCTGACTCTTCAGAAATACAGTACATGAAACTGGGATCCCATATCTGAGAGTGGTTGGCAGCTTGAGCGATGAACTGAGATTTGTTGGCTGGGGATCAACCCAAGAAATTCCACCAATATGCTACTGTGCTGTTTCCCCTATAAACTCTTCTTTTTTCTTTTTTTTTAAATTTGTGAAACAAATGGCTATATCAGCTGAAAAGATAATTAAACTAACAACCAAAATAAATGCTTTAAGGGCCTGTCAGATTGCCAGTATTTTAAATGTGAATAATCAAAAATTGTAATGGTAATTGCTCTCAATGAGTGAAGCAAGATTTTACAATTCACGTTAGTTACTGAACTATTTCCAAATGTACACAGTTTATCTCTGTGATCCTATTCTTTCACTATAGGTTCAACCATCTGTCAAGTGTAGGCTTTCTGAGCAGTGTAAGTTACAATTTTAGTAATGAAATCATTGTCTTCTACTATGTAGATGGACAGGTAGTTTCTTTTTGGGAGTGTAGACATAGATTAATGATAAGCAAAGATTATGCATGTACTCGTGCTTTGAGTAGTTGTGAAGCTCCAAACAAACGCAAAATCTCTGTTAAAATATCCTGAAGGTTACCGTTAAATTTGGCTCCTATTTTATTCTGCCACGGGTTACCCTGAAAGGTAGAATAGAAACAGGAGGAATGCAGTGCTGGAAATCACATGAAGATTCAAGTCACAGCATCCCTGACAAATTCACATAATGAGGAGTAAAGTTTGAGCTAGAACTCAAGCTGATGCTTTAATTTTTTTTTGTTTGCCTTTGACCACATCACCAGCTCCCCTTAGTTCATTCCCTTTTTTCTTTGATAGATAGCTCTGTTCATGGTTGCAGTCACTGCCTTGAACAAGGACTCTTTTCAAGATTCATCATCTCTTCTGTGTTCTTGATTTCAAACACTGACCCTTTTGCTTGTAGAGAAGAGTTGTGTTTTTGATGGAAAAGAAGTCAGCACCTATTTGCAAAATTAAAGCTGGAACAGAGCAATGCAAATTCTAAGCCGTGCTCAATGATCTCTAGTTATCTGTTTAACCATCTTTTAGACTAAGTGCCACTTCTGCCCCACTTCACTGTAGTTGTTTTCATGTCTGAAACTGCCTCTATCACAAAAGTCAGGAGTCATAGTCTTGACAAAACCTACCAGAAGATGGATGCTTTCTTGGCTGGAAAACCATTCATGGAAACAGTTCAAATAGAAATCTGCACTAGGCAGGGAGATTGGAGTCTCACTGCTTTATGTTGCTAGCATTCTGCATGAGAAAAACGACAATGCTCGCTACATCCGGGGAAAGCTACAGGTAGGACTGGAAATCAGGCAGGAGAAGTGATTGAAATATGTTATTCAACAGGTAGAGAAAGAAGTAAATACTAACTGTATATTCAGGAGAAATCAGCTGCAGAATTGCTGGAGGGAAAGAAACATATTTGGTTCTAAAAAAAAAAAGGATGGAGAAATTATAATAGACTCAACCTTTACTTCAGTGAAAGGATGTTGTGAAAAAGACAAATGTATTACTGAGATTTCTAAATTTTTTTTTTTTTTTTTTTAATTTTAAAATAAGCTTATCCTAGAAGGCAGCTGTAGGTTTTTTTGTAACTTGCTTAGCGCGCTCAAACTTATGCGATTACTTTCCAGAAAGGATGTGGAGCAATGGAGTAGATCGAGCTAAACAATCAGAATGGCTGACAAAGAACTGGAAGAATGAGAGCTGTTTAGGGTGTACAAAGAGGGAACATAATGGTTTTCAAATATGTACAAATTTAATGCAGAGGAGAAAGTAATGAGTTGTTTAACACTTTCTCTGCATTGTAAGAAAATATAGACTTGAAGAACTCCAAGAGAAATCCAGGCTAACCGTTATAAAAGTCACGATTAAAGAACAGATCGGATTGCACAGAGAAAAAGGTGTGCATTTTCAGTGGTGAAAGACTATAAAAACAAGTTAAATAAACATCTGTCAAAAATAGCATAGCTATAGTTGATTTTTGACCTCCTAAAATCTTTTTCAGCTCTGCTTTCTGTTATTTTCTCCAAGTGGATTCTGCTGCTTGGATGTTTGTTGGTAAAGCCAGCAATCAAAATAATAATGTAGAAGCAGAGCCCTGTAAACACAGAGGCTCTGGTATGGTTTCTAGTCATGTCATTTACCCTCTAGTGGAAAGTGCCAAGATATGTGCTTTGGAAGACTCGTAGGGCACATAGCCGCATGTCAGCCTATTTCAATTAGTGTGTTGAAATGGCGGATTACACATCTCTATAAAAATTAAATTGGTCTCATCTCTGAAATTATAACAAGCCTGAGGATCCAATCAGAAAATCAATTCTTGAGCACCTCGGTTTCAGGGAGAACTGAAAGGCATTGTACCACTGTTTCTGTGTCCCACTGCTGCTTCTTGTCCTCCCCAGATGCCCCCACTCTCATGATACCAAGCACCACAGACAAAAGAAAGCATTACAGAAAGCAATCCCCAACACATGCGTAAGGGAATTGTTATGTCAGGGGCCAAACTGATGACTGAACACCTGGTGAAGGGGCTAGCTGGCCCAGGAAGCACAGGTGCAAGCAATTCCCCCATGCTTCCCATGTGACAAGAAGAGGTAGGTCTGGGGCCCATCCCCACCTGAGCTCATTTAAGGGTTAGCCTCTGAGAAGGGTAAGTCTCCTGGTTGAAGGCTGCTTCCTAAGGAGTGTTCTGTAGCTAGAGACCAGCTCATCAGTTGGGTGAGTTAACTTTTCCTGTATATGAATACTGGCATTTCTAATGGTGCTTTACCTGGTGTTGCAAAGAACATATCGGGGACCATTTCACTGCTTCCAAGGATCAGCAGCGCAGCTTTCTGCTCACAGTGTGCTGGCTGCTGAGAGGCTGGTTAGCACAGGGTGCCTTAGTTCTGTGGTTTCTGAAGGTGGTTTTACTGAATGTCCAAAACTCCTAGGTGCTTCTGTGGAACTTTATCACTCTTGTAGGCTAAGACTGGAAAATTTATCAGATGATCTTATTTTCATTTCATGCCAGTTAGATAGAATGCTGTTATCCCTGAAGCTGCTGGTGATTGCTGAGGTCCCTTCTACCTGCATGGCCTTTTCTGTGGCTCTGCATGTTCTGCTGGTGATGGCCAGGCAGGTTGTGAATAGGTCTTGAGAGTTCCTGTACTAATGTGTAGTTGCTTGTGGGGGAGTTGTTCTCTGCTATGGTCTCCCAGCCCATATTGGTAACAGGAAATCTCTAGGGAAGAGCAAATATGGAACTGAGGATTGGCAGAGTTCAGGAGAACTCCTGGGGGTTAGTCCTCTGTAGGTGGATCTAGCTCTGTCTGTGAAGGCAGTGACATTATTGTCTCTCAAACATCCTTTCTGAAAACAGTGCTCTAGGACATCTTGCATGTGGGTGGATTCGGCATTGCATTTCTAGTGGACCAAAGTACAGAATTCTTGAGAAATGAACTCAGGAGATATTATTTCCATAACTCTCATCCTTGGGACTGGAGGAAGGGGAGACAGGAAGATTTGTGACATTATAGAAAGCAAAAATAAATAAATTGCTGTCTTTTCTGATACTACATGCATGTGGTCTGAAAGTACTCGTTTCTGGATGTGTACAAATGTCAGAGATATTACTGTCTCACTAGATGTGTTGCCTTGGCTTTTAATTCAGTTCATGGACAAACACTGAAGGATGGGGAACAACCAGGTAGGTCTCCTGGTTGGTGCTTCTGAAAGGAAGCCCATCTTCTGGCCTGGATCAAAATATGTTTTTTAAAATTTCCTACTAAAGGGAACTTCTGCATTATTTAAAGTGACATTGATGCGTGTGGAAGAAAATGAATTTTAAATAGCACTGTTTTGAAATGAAAATGTTCTTTTCAGACAAGGCTAGAATAAAATGCTTTGAAACTCTCCTGCTTTGTTTTGTTTAAGAAGTACAGTGCTGGACGCGCTCCTAAAGGAGGTTTTCATTTTGAAAAAGTAACTTCGTCTACCTGAAAAGCATCTCCCAGCTCCATTCAGACAGCCCTAGTGATTTGTGGTAGGAATTGTCTGACATGCATAAATCACTTGAGTACTTATGAGTACTCTACCCAAGAACAGATTTATCATATTTAATGTCTTAAATATTTGTTGAACAACTTGCATGATATCCTCTGTACTATGGTTTTTTCCTGATCAATTCTGTATTTATAGTGCTAATCATTTCTCTGCAGTTAATTAAGAGAATTGATGGCTCTTAAGCTTCCTTAAGCTGATCCTTTAAATAAGTATATCAAGCAAGATCTCCATTACCCCAATCAGACACCATCACAATAGCTGTACAGAGAGCCAAAGAAACAGGATCACAGATCTGGAGAGTATCCACAGGGACTTAACAAACAAAAAAAGTAATATTTCAAGCTCATGTCTCAGTGGAATGGTGAAATAATAGCGATATAATCAAGGGAGTATTTGTGTATACCTTACAGTTTAAAAACCTTTTGCCTCAGCCGCACTAATGCTCTGAAACAAGGATGCTGATTATATGACCAATTGTTTAGCATGTGTTCCTAAACTGGTTTATAATTACCGAATTAATCTCTCTGAGGTATTAAAAGCCTATTTGCACAATCTTTGTAAAACTAAAAAGGAAGCAGAGCACTTTACCTGTGTTGATATGGAGCCCTACAAGCAGCAACTATTTGTTTTGTAGCTGTTGTGGCTCTGGGAACAAGTAAATATAAACAGCAGGAAACACAAATACAGAGGCAGTGCAATTGGAGGCTGTCAGGAAGCAGTATGGTGGCTTCAGGAGCTGAATTCTGCTTGAAATAAGCTTTGTCTCAGTATGCGTAAGAGGCTTTGGCACTGTATCAGACCTCTGGGGAAGCCACTCAGCAGGGTGGGGATTACTATAGTTTGTGCTTCCCAATTCACAGCAAACTTGCTTCCCTGTCATACTTGTGCATTAACTCTCTCTGTCCCACCTCGTTGCTTGTTGTGGGGGCGGGGGGGGGGGGGGTTTGTTTGCTTTCTAGCAAAGGGACTGTTATCTGCTAGTTGGGAGTTGAGGAGAAAAGCCCTGGCACACATGGCTGAGTGAATGCAGAGCGCTTCCCATAGTGGCGAAGTATAAAGGCACAAAGATGGCTAATTCTGTGAGGCTGGGTAATTCTCCTCAGCAATGGATGCGCCGTGGTTGCTCTGACAATCCCATCTAAAATGCAAATGAATTATGCCTGAATATAATAGCTGGCAGCGTTGTGTAGATCTGCTGCTGGTACAAACTTCCTCCAAATGATTTCTTTTTTTCTCTGTGAACACATGGACTCCACTCTCTCTTTTGAGGCTTCACAAGGGTTAATTTCTCTTAGCTGTGGGAATATTTTGCATTCGGAGAAACTCCATGGTTATTCCTAACACATGACTATCAAAGAGTCAGATTAGCGCAGGGGGAGGGGAAAGGCTCCTGAGTTTGCACTTCCTGTCTGTTAATAAAGATTCCAGAAGTATTTAATATCATTGTGGTTTACATAGGAAATTGTCTGAACACTCAGTAAGTAACTGAATAGATGGCTGCTATACTGAATGCTGTTTGTCCGAGATCGTTTTTCTTACAGTTATGTTAGATATCTGGAAAACGTTGTAAAAGAGGGATCTTGTCACAGTGCACAGCTGAATGAGCAACTATAAAATACAGTTCTAAAAATTTAAATAGCTAAAATGTATTGAGAAATGTGAGGTGCACCAGTACTAAAGAAACAACAGCAATTGTTTTATACGTACTGCTAAGGCAATAAAATGTGGATTCCTTATGTAGGTCCAAATGTAGCAGCTGGATTTGGCTTTATGAACCATGAAAAATAGTTCCCATCTGGAAGTTGATGTTGAATAAAGATGCAACAGTAAGGCTGCATCTTACATGTAACATTTATACATTTCCAACTCAGTACAGCACCGATACTGGAGAGGAAAGAGAAAGGAAGGCGGGGGGGGAGGGGGGGGGAGATGGGAATATACAAATCAGAAACCTCTGGCCAACATTTTAATGTGTATTCTTTAATTTAGGAGACTCAGATTTTGGCTGCTTGTTTGGCAGGATAACCTTACCAATATTCGAGACTGTACCAGTAAAGGAAGGCTTGTGAATGTTTTCAGCCTCTTCAGTCTCTCTGTTAGACAAGTAACAGTGATTATGCCACTACTCTGTGACAATGAAACCTCAGAACATCCCTCCAGCACCCCCATTCATCCAACTGGCATCTAAAAGTCTGTCCAGGAAGTCTGCTTCAAAATGGCTGCAAGCTTGCCCTTTGCTTTGCATCTTGTCACAAGCAATGTTTGCAATATTCAAACCCCACATCTTCATTTCCAAGACCCCAGTCATAAGGTGCACAGGACACCCTACTTCCTCTCGCACAAAAATAAGGAGGTCCGTTTTAAGATATCTTTTTTAAATTGTCCCCAGGCAGTGCTCCTCTGATTCTTAAAAGGTTTTGTTCAATTCAGAACTTTAAGAATTCACATACAAACGTAGTCCATGCTAAAAGCTTACACTGTGAATAAGGTTGTAAATTCTTATTAATAACATCAGGCAACAAAAAGCCAATAAAGGAATGAAGTTTGAACATTTTATTGGCTCTTTTTTCTTCCTCGAGCAAGAATTATTTCTAATGCAAGACGAAGTGTTGGAAGATGTGATGATCCCTTTGGCTTTTGCCTAGAAGCTGTTGTGAGGATTCTTTAACTGTGAGACTTCCATGGTGGCCCCAGTGCTGCAGTACATCTGGCTGAAAAGATTTCCTGTATTTTCCTGAAAGGATGCTGTTATTGTTCCTGTTGCCCTGGCCATTTCCAAGAGCCTTTAAAATGAACCCTGGTCCCACATGACTGCGGCAAGGCACTTAAAAGATGACAGGAAACTTTAAAATCAAAGCTTGTTGTTGCAGGTATTCATAATCACTTGACCACGGGAATCTTTTAGTGCCCTTAATCCACATTTACCGTACACTTGAAATAACCATGCACCCTGATGCTTGCAAACAGTATTCCTTTCTCATAGGAAATGAGAACCACATATGTTTAATATACTAACATGTGCAATGCTTGCTTGGTACATGTGGCTCACGGCTGTGATCATAGGCTTTCCTCAACTTAGCTCTTCAAATCAGAAAGTGGTGTCACCCTTTCACCTCTGGATATCCTGAGAGCCCACACCTACACAGCTTCCTCCTGCTCACTGAGTTAATGGTGATGCTGAGCGGGGTCTGAGGTTGGTCCCCGGGAGGTGGCCGTGGCTGGGTGTGTTGGTGTGTCCATGCACACCAGGAAGGGCATGGTCCTGCTGAGAGAAACTGCTACAAGCTAAAAATCTGTCCCAGCTCTTTTCAGAGAAATTTCCAAAGCTGAGTGGAGCATATTTGACTCAAGTGATGTTTTCTGAGGAATCTCAGACCTTCTGGCTGTTATTGCTTGGGCTGGGACTAGGTGGCTTGTACTTTATGAGTCAGGAGGGTTATTCTTGTTGGAAAATGAGGAAAAGGCCCTGTGTATGCTGTTCCTCAGCTAAAAGCATCCTTAATGGCAAAGCCTAAGAACAGTAACATGAATGTGTTTTGAAGGGGATTCAAACCTCCAAGCTTAGTGCCTCAGGGGTGGCAGGGCTGCAGGCTGTGTGTGAGCACCCCTGGATGAGTGCAAGCAGTCTGCTCTGTCCAGGCCTAAGCACAGCTACCTATACTGATGTCTTGAGCTTGCTCTGGCCTCACTACGGCGTGACTATCAACAGTTACCAGCTCTCCTGTTCATCCCCTGTGGGGAACAAAGCACCTGGTGTGAGCCCATAAGGCTGGCTATAGTATATGCGGTGGCAGCTGCCTCTCTCCACTATGTATGTTTACATATATTCTAAGTAAAAAGGCATGAAAAAAAAAATCTGCTTCCATATCCCAGATCTTTCTATCTACAAACGTGCAAGGAAAGCAGATTTTTGTGCAGAGAATCTGTCTATTCCAGGTTGCAGAATCGACAGTCTTTTCATTGTTTAACTCACATGTGCAAATTTAGGGACTATAAAAGCATTGGCAGCCACTGCTCTGGAAGCTGTTCTCACTGCTGAGAGATTTAGGCAGCCAGTTTTTGTGGAGGTTGGCAATCCCTTCCAAGAGTGTTAGGTCTAGGCCGGGACTTTGGGCAGACCTGTGTGTGCTATTAGAAAGCATAGGTTGTGTGCAGTTGGCCTGGGAGCTGGAGAGCAGCGCTGCAGCCCTGCCTGTGTCCAGTGGCTTTAATAAAGAATCCCATTTATATTCATTACTGCAACCAAACCCTGTCTCTAATCTATCGCAAGGGACGCCACAGATATATTATTTCTTTGCAGACTCAAAATGCTTAGATGGTTTTTAACCTTATTAAATCTAAACCCCTTAAATGTGCTTCTGAAGCAAAACTTTTAGCAATAAGCTTCCCAAAAAGTGCAAGATTTACAAAGCAGATTTATGGCTGCGTAGCGAGTAAAGTAACATTTCTCTCAGCATATCATTTGCCAAAATTAGAGGAGATTCCCTACTTGAATGGAACAGGGAGCATTAGGAACACATCTACTGTGCTTGTAAAACAAGTTAGTGCCTAGCAAGAAAGACAGCGGAGTGTTAATCTACCTAGATGATTTTCTAATAGTTGCTACGTTTCAGGAAACAATAAAACTTTATTTGAATTACAGAAAGCACCAGAGCCCTCTGCATTTCAGACATGGGAATAAAATTGGTCGTAACCTCCCAGAAACAGTATCTCCATTTTCGAAGAGAACCAACAGCCTGAGTCTCTTAAAAGGTTAACAGCACAATCACAGCAGCCACCGCCCCGTGAAACTGTGCTGCTTCTGAGGGAGCACAGCACATCTCAGTATATACAAATACCGGAGCCGATGCCAGTGAGGATCAGCCTGTGTTTCAGAGATACCCTGATGCACATGGCAGATTACTTTGGATGAAATAAGGCAGCTGGGTGAAAGAGCTACAGGTAGTAATCAGTCTAAAACTGGAAGAAACCAGAACCTTCAAGCCACATACAACATTTTTTGGTCAGAAATGATGATAGTAATCATTAGGTGAATAAGAAGATGCTATGTGAATCAAACAGCAATTTTTTTTTTTTTTCTAAATTGCTCGAGAACAGGAAAATTATTTGGTTGTAGAAAATGTTGTATAAACTGGACTTCGATTTCAGCGTTTGGTAAATAGTATAATAATGCAGATGTTTGTTCATTTTTCTTCTACATTTTGAGGCCACATGTTTTCAGTCAAGTTTTGGAGATGTTTTCTGAGCTAAGTGTATTTTTTGGCTATCATGTTAGATACTGTCAGCTGGAAACTAAGAAAGAGGGGAACTGAATAAAAGAGGTTTCTGAACTTACAGTACTTCATTTTACAGTCTTAGTAAAAGTAAAATCCTATGAGATCTTGTAGAAGCCAATAAATGGAACAAGAATGGCCTTAGAAATATCAGTGTCATTATCTCGGAAGCAGTGACTCCTCTTTTCATAATTGAAGCAAAGTGGATTCAACAGTGGAGCCTCCTCCCAGCACCAGAGTCTAGGGGAAGGATGTGTATTTTCTGACAGCTTGGCTGCATACGCTAACAGAAGAATGAAAAAGCTCAACTCTGAAATCCGGTAGCCAGACACAATAGGAAAATAAAATTGTCTCCAGGCAGACTGGTAAAAAATACAGTTGAAGGATACATTTTCCATAGACAGGGAAAGCAGAAGTTGGATTAGAGTTGTTTTTTGTTTTTTTTTCTCCACCTGCCTGTTTTTGAAAATAGTGTTCCAAGTGACCTGGAAGCATCTCAAAGTTATGTGTAAATGTTCCTCTGTAGTCATTTCCACTTGTTTTAAACACAGATTCTTGAGTGGGCCCGTACTGCGATTGTATCACAGAACACATTGCGTATGCGATGCTACATACATCAACTTTTCTGGTCTCAGCAGTGGTAGTTTCCACACATCCTTCACCAGCATGTCCAGTGAGAAAGGTTTTCCATGAGTCACAGGGGCATATAATTTAATCAATGAAAATTGCACAATATTTATAAATTTTATACTAAATGGAGAATTAAGTACAATAAAAAAACATCACTCAGGTTGGTTTATTATATACACTTTTATAAATGTGAATTGTTTACATAAAATCATGTACAAAAACTGTGTGGTTAGAGCCACAATTCTGTGAACTCTTTATGTGCTTTTAAAGATCCAGGTGTTTAAAGTACTACTCTTTAAATTGTATTCCAGCCTTTAAGCTTTTAACTTGGCATTAGATCCACCTGCAATGAGGTCTGTATTACTCTGGAGAGAATCTTCTTAATATGTACTGCTATCAAAGCAATTGATATCATCCTTAAAGTCTGGTCTCATCACATACTTTAAAGAAGAAAATCTCAGGGTGTATTTGCAAGCTTGGGACTTGGCAGAAAAAAGATTGTGAAGTAATGGAGCATCAGTTGTTCTGGTTATTGCTGATATTCCTAAACATGTGAGTGGTAGACCAGCTTTGTTAGGTTGCGGAGCAGTTAATCAGAAGAAAGCTCTGGAAGAAGCTAATACACTGATTCATGTGTAACTTGCAGGGAATCCATGGATATGTTCAGCTGCCCTCTAGCTGAACTGGCCTCCACAGAAGAAGGCAGGTTGTGTGTCCCCTACTTGTCCCTGCTCCCCAGGACGGTGTGGTGGCACTGCCTTCCTGAGACCCCCCAATGGCGATGGCTACACTGTGGGGGTTCCCACTGCACCCAGCCCCTGAGACACCAGACCCCATCTTCTCTCCTAAGTGGAAACATAGGAAGAAGAGTTCAAATATTTCTGAGGGAATTCTGCCAGATATTCATGTATCTACATTTTCCGCTCACTCAAGGGGAGCAGTGGTAACCAACGTACTAAGTCTTCAAATGCTGACAAATACAATTTAGCTTTGAAGGCTGCCAGCAATTCTGTGGTAGTAAATCCCATTTGCAATCAAAGGGTGAGTCATTAGCCTTGACATTTGAGAAATGGAGATTACTATGAATTTATGAAAAAGGTTCCCTAAAATGTTTCCTTAGCAACTGCTGCTGGGGAGCCTGGGGCATCTCTCAGGTCCCTAGGCTCAGGGAAGCCGGCAGCGGTACAGCAGACGGTTTCCTACTCCCTTGCTGTATGTAGTGCTAAGTGTTCAGAATCCCTTTCCACTCAAGTCTTGTCTAAGAGAGGAAAAATGGTGTTTTCTTCAGTTATCTTTACTGAGCTAGCTTCATGTAACTGAAACTATAGCAATGAACATAGCTTATTGCAAAACATGGGATGTTGAACTCAAACCAACGCAAGGCAGTGGGCAGCTTTGCCAGTCCCAAACACACAAAAGTAATGTGACTCCTTGTCACCACCACATTGAGCATAACACTTGATTTTAAAGGGATTTTGGGAAAAATAAATGAAGAACTTCTAATTTTCCACGTGGCTTCTGTTTCTGAAATGCTTTGAAGTCATCTAGTCAGTGCTTCTTCACAGACATAAGTGTTAAACGTTTCCTTGTATGAGAAGAGGATGGAGTGATGAAGATCTTTCATCCTTAGGGAAACTGCAGTCATACCACCGGCATACTATAACACAATCAGTTAAACTAAGCTCAAAGCAGTCAATTTGGGTAAATCAAGAAAAATATTTTGTTTGGCCACTGCATCAGTAAAGATGGGAAAACTCAGAATGAGTATGTCAGAAGCTGGGAATGAGGAGAGGAAACGAGGGCAGGTGGAGAAGCCTGGATGCTCCTTGGAAGGGTGCTTTGTTTAGAGGCAGCAGACACTGGAGGTTACATGGGAGGGTTCCTGTGAGTGTACTGTAACTACTTGTCTTGCCTCTGTCAGATAGGCTAGTAAACCAGAGATGAATCCCAAGAGAAGCTGGACATTTGCAAAGGTGTGCAGGCATAATCTTATCTAATGGAATGCACATAGATCAGAGCAGAAGGTTTCTTCTAGACCTGGGGATCATGTCTCAGTGAGGAAATGTGCAACCACCTGCCTAGCACTACTGTGTGCTTTGGGTTGTGTTTAAGATATTACACAAGATTATACTTTCCTGCTTCCCAAAATCTAGCTTCCATTTATGCAGTCTCCTGTTCTGATAACATCCTGTATTTGTGATTTTGTGATTTTTTTTTTCCCCTTCAGATTTTCCAAATTAACTCCATCTAAACTGTACAATTAAAATTCTTAGTAGCTTCTAAGGAAAAGATACTGCTGTGGATGTGAACCACAGTCCAAACATGGGCATAAATTATATGCCCATATCTTAGTAATTTTACAGGAATGCAGGGCATGTGTTCTGTTTTTAAGATGTTAATTGCAAAAAAACTTTTTTTTTTTTTTTTTTTGAATGAAAAAGATGTCCTTCTCTCTTTTCTCCTCTATGAAATGAGATACTCCCCATCTTTCCATGGCTCCTATGCTGTGTACTTGAGGAGAACAGTCTGTCATTCCACAAACTCTCCTGTATTTTACATTGCTATTCATTTCAGGCAACTGCAGCCAATCTTGGCTGCCAGGTGAAACATGATGTTGAAACAGAGATACAGTCTTGAAGAAATACAAGCTCTTAAACCGTGAATGGCTTTGTGGATCAAAAATGCCATTTTGAATTACACCTGAAAATGGAGATCAGCAAAGTCTCTGGAGCATGGTGAAGGAGGAGCCGTGCCGGACAGGCAGTCCCAGCCTTGCCTGCTGAGCATTTTGCAGGTCTGCTCTAAGCACATCAGTTATGATTAGGAGCAGCTGCAAACTCAGCCCAGTGCAGTGATCCCAATAAATTCCAGATGATGAATCTGATGCAGACTTACTGGAAGAAAAATATATTTCTGGAGAGAAAAACAATTACTTCTGAAAGCAAGACAATGGAACTGAACTGACGCTACGTGGGCATAGGATAGAACAGAACTTTTGGGCAATGGCTTTAAGTTCTAATAAATCACCCACCTGGAGAGCCTTTTCTAGACTGTACTTGGATGCCTCAGACCTAAAATACTTTCAGAGTTAGATAAAGTTGAAGAATTATGCATTTCACTCCTGATTTCTCCCTAAAAGGACAGTTACTTTGTTCTGTCACTACCTCCCAGTTTTATGATTAGCAGAAAGGTGCCTTTGCTGCCCCGAACAACACTAAGTCGTTTCACAGAAGTGCAAAAGGCTTAGTAACACCACTTGATGCAGTGGGTTTCATTGGCTGAATCTTCAGAGGGGACTTGAAGGAAATTTGCAAAAAACATGTCAAAAGTTAAGTGGTGAAAATCAGCTTAAATGCCTAATTTTAATTTTGTTTGTGCTCTTTGTTGTTTCATTGTAGGGAGAGGGAAGAAGCTGTCTTTCTCTCCCTGTCCTTTCATTTTGCTTGGGAGAAAATGGATGTTGGTGAAAAGAAGAGAGCTCTGACAGGGACTGGGAAGGGGTTGTTTATTCTGTTTTGTTTTCTTTAGAAAGGGGCAACTCTTCTAAAACTGGTGATGATCCAGTTAAAGGGGGACTTGGGAGGGGAGAGAAAAGAAAACTAATAATCAGCCTCTAAATGACAAGTTTCCTCTTGAACAAAAGAGCAACAGGAGGCAGTGCAGGCGGGGGTCCATGCCCAGGGGTAACGTCACCAAAACAATGGCTGGAGAATGTGCAGCTTTTGCCACTCCAGGATCTACTGCCCCAGTGTGTTCGCTGGCA
Source organism: Alectoris magna (assembly GCA_030625065.1). Taxonomy (NCBI): domain Eukaryota; kingdom Metazoa; phylum Chordata; class Aves; order Galliformes; family Phasianidae; genus Alectoris; species Alectoris magna. The sequence continues at coordinate 12,116,642 of CM060569.1, read as the reverse complement.
GGCTGGAAGGATCCAACCCGACCAAAGGCTGGGTGATGTGCTGATGCCACTTCTGGAGTCCTCCAGGGTGAAATGATTGAGTGTTGGTAAGACAAACAAGAAAAGAGGACTGCAAGAGAATCTGGCCCTGAATGACAAGTATGAATAGCCTCAACATAGTCCCTGTCAGTGAAGGGGCTACAGGTGGGCCTCAAAGTGAGTTTAATTAAAGATGACTACTGCTCTTTAATATCTGTGCTTCTCTTGCATCTAGTAACTGTCTTCTGGGAGACACCGCCAGTGCCAGATAAACTGAAATGAGATGATTTTAAATTATTATGAGTGTTCACACAGAAGTTCATTCTGGTTTAGACTAAATTGGTTTTAATTTAAATTCATGTAATTTCTGTGTAGATGAGGCCTATGGTTTGCCATTTTGCAGCAGTGGTGAATTTATAGCGTGCTTGCTCCAAACGGACTGTCATGCAAATTCTCTTGGCGTTTAGTCCAAGTCCAGTTCCAGCTGTTGGTGGAGATGGAGGAGCAGAATGGACTGCTCACATGGCCTCCCATGTAATGCAGATTGGATCTATTGTCAGTCAGATGGACTGGTGTTGTGGGAGCAGTGTGAAGCCAGTTCTTTCACTACATGGTGTGTAAAGCAATGAGGCAGACAAAAGCTGGATTTAAATTAGGGAATATTTCTGCCAAATTTCATTCTCTGAAGCACAGAAATAAAACGTTTAATGCATCTGGCAATGTTTATTCTGTGCACAGTGTTCTAGCTGATCATAAAAGAAAAGCTACATGTGAACATTATCTAGAAACTTCATCATATTCGGAGGAGAAGAAACAGTATGATTTTGCTGCAGTCTCTGAAAAAGTATTTGACTGTGAAAGCGGATACAGTTTGGCAAGAAAACAAGACAACAAGAAAAAAAGGAGAGGAAAGGTTATTTTTTGTTAGGTAGGAATTAACGGTTACAATCAGAGCAAATTCTTATCTCTAAGACAGGCTCCATTTTGAAAATCCTCAGTGTCCTCTACATCCTGCAACAATGGTTGGTTGTTCCCACGTTGACTTTTTGCTGCGTTTTCATAGGAAAACAAGATCTGAATGGTTGGAAAATGCACGTGCTGCTTGTGCAGCAATGGGGTGTGCGTGAAAATAACAGAATTGCTTGCCTGTGCACAGTGGGTATCTCTGCTGATAAGCGAGCAATAACTCTCCTTATATGCATAATTGTCCTTTTGAAAATTTGGCCCTGAATTTCTACAGGTGAAATTTGTTTGTGTTTTCTATGATTTTTCCAGTTTCTTCTTAGAATTTTGTGCTCGAATCATCCATTACCTTGACAGAAATAGAAGACAGTGCTAAAAATAATTCAAAGAAAGAACACTAGACAATTTTTAATTACAAATGACTGAAACAGCAAGAATTAGTTAATGTGAATGAAAACAGAGTTGTGCAATCCAAATAAGAATGTCAAGAATAACAAATCTGTAACTAGATTTAGGAAAATAAACAATGTCTTCCTTTTACATAATAAATGTGGTGTGGGTAGTGAAAAATAACATTAAAAAATGCTGTAACATGTTTTTATTTCTACTGGTTCAAAACAGCATTTGCTTCCTGAAATTAAATGGAATCCAATTGAGGTTCTGTCCTTTCAGAGACTAGTCTTGTACAAGGTAATGCGTTAGTGACTACTCTATTGATATTGTAATTTTTCTAGTATATATAGAAATTGTCATATTGCAAGTTGGTGGGGCCCTTGATATTTCACAAATTGGAGATCATTACTAATGTTTTCCATGCCAGAGCTATACTAATTGTGACCATGTTGATGACATTCACCATTCTACTTAAATAGAAAATCGCTGCTTACTAAAGAAGTTGGACTTAGCTTAAGTCCTTGGTGACTGATTTGATTAGTCCATTTGAGTGAGAATAGGGCAACACAGGGGCTATGTTAATGTAACTTAAACAATAGGCCATCACTAATCAGAGACCTCAAGGTTGAAGTGAGGTTAATTGTTATGCGGGTGGTATTTGAAAAGAAGTGTTGACTGGTGTAATGCACTATGGGACTGTAGTATTTGAACATGCAGCCCTAAGGCCAGAGGTTTTGTTTAGTTTCCCAATGAAATTTAAAGCTACATTATGTACATCTCTAAACAACAGCCTATACGCTACTGCCTTTTGATACATCACAAGAGCAACTACTAATTGATAACAGAAATGAGCCCCCAGGCACAACATTCAGATCCAAATCTGGTACTGGATTTAAATCCCTTTCTAAAGTTGGTGAGGTGGGAATTGATTTTGATTAAGTCCTTCATGGAATGAACACGTAAGATTCAAATGACTCCTTTCTGCCCCTGAAAGTTTAGGAAATTCCAAATTCAGAGTTTCAATTTAGTCCAACAGTTTGCATTTAGTTGAAACATACGAGCTGACAACATCTTAATGCAAAAACATTTTGGCATAATTACAGAGGGCTTTTATTGATATCATTGTTCAGACACAGATTTATGTCTCAACATGAGTGCCAGGAGTTTTAACTAATTCTCTGAGGAAGTGCAAATGTCTATGAAAGTATCGGTTCTTCTGAGCATCCAGAAATTTTGAACCTATGGAAGTAGAATTCTTGAGATCTCTGCATACTTTGTGAAAGTAGCCTTGTCAAGGACAGATTTTTAGTGATCTAACTGAGAGGGGTGCAGACTTGGCAGACATTGTGTGTAATGTATACCTTACGCTATACAGCGTTATAGAAAAAGATATTATAGATCAGACCAATACGTGCTTAGGCTCCTCGCAATTTCATTTCATGTGGTTCAGAGAATTTATTTTCAATTAAATAGAGTTTGGACCTCTAGGTCGAATGTCACCACTGCACATGAGATGTAAAACTTTCTGAAAACAATGTATTAGTTGTGCACTGGAAGACAGCCTCCTTTTGGTTTGGCTTGAGAACCACTTTGGTGCTGGATTGTGGCCTTAGGCTTAGTCTTCTCCAAAGGAATCTGGCTGGCAACTGTGGACTGGTGAACGAAGCTCGTCTGGTGTGAAATGGAAATCAGTGTGATAGGGAAGAAGAACATCCAAACTGTGAGGCAAGAGAGGGGGAACAACTCTGAAACCACTCAGTAAGATACTTCCAAAATGTGGGAATGAGTGACAAAGATGGGGACAAGAGCTGATATAGGTGGGAACAAGGGAATTTCTGACCTTTTCCCTTTTATCAGATCAATCAGCCATTTTTTGTTGAAGAATCTGCTTCAGAAATCTGATCAGGAAACCCACATTTCTATTTCTGTGCATGTACAGCAGTATGTGAGGAAGGGTTATGAAAATGTGCTGGCAGACAACAAAATCTAGTATAAGCATGAGAAATATAAGGACGTTTTAACACAATCACATGGAATCTACAAGGTCCTAAGTCATGAATAAGCACCTGATTCACAGGAAGCCAATACTGTTCTGTATTCACTATGTCAAAAAGAAAGTGATGGACAAGAAAAAGACAGATGCATAAAACACACGTTAGTTGTCCTTTGCAGTCAGCATCTTTCCCTAAACAGAATATTTTCTCTATTTTCATTTCTTCTATCTAAATAATCATTACTCCCCAGCATACCGAATGTTAGCAATGTCTCTCTAATCTGTTCCAAAGTATTACTGGGTACTGTGGGGAGAGCAGCTGGGGGCCTTATGAAAACCAGCAGCTTATACTATTTGAGCATAGTATCCCACACACCAAAGACTACCTAAATAAAGTTTACTTGCAGCCCCAAGGAAAGGATGGAGGAAGCATCAAACTGTTAGGCATATGTGCTTTGTTCTTTGTAGCAAAAGCCTTCAAATGTAAGTAAATGAACATTAAAAAATAAAATAAGATTGTGTTTTGATGTTTTGAGTATCTACTATATGGGAACAAGGCCATACAACAGGAAGCAAGGATGAAAAATAGTTTATTACATATTGCACTGTATTAATTTCCTTTAAAAATCCTAGCAGTGTGCAAACTATCTGTTCATATTATACTTCTGGAAAATTTAGGGCTCAGGATTAATCTAGTGGGCTTTTGTTTTCTGCTCTGCTTTTATTACTGCTGCCATTGTGACATTTCCAATTATACACTTATTTTGTGTTGTACCTGTGAGCCCCATGTTGCCACCAGGACAGCCTGTTCAGAACTGTACAGATGAAGAAACAGAATCACAGCCTCAAAGAGCTGAATGTTCAGAAGTTGAAACAGCAGCCAAGAGGTGGTTGCAGATAGTTGTTTTCTCACTGACGATGCAGATCAGCCAAGTGTGTCCAACTGAAGAACTGTCCTGTTGAATTCAAATAAGAGGATTCTAAAGTTCAAATGAGCTGGCAAATTGCAAGGAAGATTTCTCTGTGGAAGGCCTTCATTCCTGAAGAAAGGAAAAAAAAAAAAAAAAAAAAAAAGAAGAGTAGAGATGAATCTTCTGCTTCCTGAAGAGCCTTCCCTCCTCTTTATTGTGGATGGTAATAGAAGTGGGAAGAAAATGTGCAAGATGGAATAGGGTTTGTGGTGACACGAATAGGGTTTGTGACAGGTTCTCACTGACATAAAATCTTTCAGGTCAGCATTTTGGCTAGAAAGCAACCCATGCTCACGATTCACACAATCCCAGGATGACTCTGTCTTCCTTTTCTCTTCTGTGTTAATTAGAAGCTGTGGTTTATCACTCTAAATGTCATTAGTGCTGGAGTTTGCTCCATACCTTCTGACTGTCCGCAGGTCACTGAGCTGATTTACAAGTCATGGAGGGATTCAGGAGGCCGGAGATGAACTTGCTTATCCAATCAAGTGCCACTAATTGAGTAGCTATGAAGATGCCAGTTACATCTGTTTGGAAAGTATTCTGAATTCCAGTCCCACTATTTACGCAGTTCCACTCCTTTGGCTCTAAGACATACAAAAACAAGTGTTATCCATGGCAACTAATGGAATAAATAGAATTGCTTTCCCTGGAACTCAGAACTTTCTCACTCTTTAACACACAACAGCCTCAATGCTATAGCCTGAATTCAGAAAACACTGTGTATATAATATGTTCCTATGGCTACCCTTTATAGGGCTCCTTTATTTTAAGTGCGAAAATCAGCTTCTGTGTTTTTGTCCTAGGACTCTCACTGGAGCAACGAGTGAGGTACAACTCTTTCCCCATTCCTGTGCACCATGTCTGTATACACTGCAAACCACCTCATCTCAGTCTTTAATTTCACTCATCCTTTAGAGCTGTGGATATTCATCTCTTTGCCAGTGAAGGCCCTTGGAGCTATTGATTTGCTCTCTAGATCCATTTCATTACACTCTCTACTTCAGCTCAGCCAAGCCTCCCATGGGATTCAGTGGGAGAGCTGATAGTGCTGAAAAACTACATGGCTTGGCCCACGTGCTCATGCTGGGAAGTGTGACAAGAGAAGCATTGCGTTTAACATCTTAACAAGAAAGAGGAGTGCTATATAGTATGTAGGACCAATGCCAAAAGTCGTGGTCCCCTTTCTGTCTTCTTTTCCTCTTTAAAGCCTTCAAAATAGGTTAGTATAAATGTTACAGGCATCAGAAGTTTATTTAACAATTTTCTTTAATTTGGGAATAACAAAACCCTTCAGTACTGTTACATCTTTTCAAACATAACAGTAACTTATGAAAAATCCTTCTGATTCACAGTGGAGTTCTCAATTTCGTCAGCGCACCACTGATGAGGGCTTTGATTCATTGTACAATGCCAGTAAAGGCTTTCAGATGTTTTAAGTAATTAAATATAAAAATGATTCTCTATGATCCAGATACACTTTGTGAGGTAGATTTCATCTAAATCGTCTTATTTTTGTAAAGCAATCAGCGTAAGGCCAGTGATGAAATTAATTTTAGTCACTGAACTGCTTGCTGCTATGCGTTCTGCCTGATCTGCCTGCATTCACAGGTAGTATAAAGCCCTTCACACTGTGGTAAGTAAAACAAGTTTAAAAAAACAAAACCCCAAACCACAAAACTACAGAGTGCACTCAATATGATCATTTAGTGCTTTCAAATCAGCTTTCAAAAATACTGTTTATATCCCCAAATTACGATCTGTAACTTAAACAAACCTTTCCCTGAGGTGAAGTAAACTCACACCGGACAGCAGACATTACTAAACGTGCCAGCTTGCCTGCTATATGGCCAAAGTGTTTATTCAACAGAAGCTTGGACGACAGCCACCACATCAATGTCACAGCCTCTCAGCACATGTGAAGAAAATACATGTGATACATAGCAAATTAGGTGTCCTGCTCTAGAAAGAGTGGAATGGGATTGATTTGCCACTTTTAGCAATGCTCTTTTACTGTCAGCTTGGCTTTGAGAAAAGCATTAAAGATTCTTGTCACAGATGTTTCTTTCATAAACTGTTGTGGGAGAATGACATTCTGCAAAAATGGTTTACTACTCTGCTTTCTTCTCCTGGGAAAACAAAGCGCGCTAGTCAGCCTAGCCAAATGGGCTCAAGGAACGCTCTTCAGTTATACCACAATAGCATTAAGGATCATGACATTTACAGAGCTGATCTTAGAAGCTCTCTTGGCAAATGTACAGTGTAGAGGTATTTATCCAAAGTGTGTGCCATTGATTTTTTTTTTTTGTCTTGCATTAGTTCAGTGGGGTAAAACTGGCCGGTTGGGTGTTCAAAACAGAGAAGATAAAAAGGACTGAGCTTACACACCATGTATTAAGTGAATGGTTCACACTGCATTTGAGTAATTAATCACCTTTAAACAAAACAAAAAAGAAAAAAGAGGAAAATCTACTACAGTACTTAGCATAGGAAGTCTCATTTGGCTTTACTCTAAGTTGCTGGATTGCATAAATTGTAGCCGTGAGTTGAGATCTCATTTTAGATGACAAAATAAGTCTTTGGTCAAGGAAGCATGTTTTTAATTGTTTACATTTAGCTGAGAAAGCTGGGGGATGGGAAGGACAATGAATCTATTATTTTTAGGTAATAAATTTGAAAACATTTAGAAAATGCAAATTTTCTTACTAAAAGTCAAAAGGTTTTGCATGAGTATTTGCTCTGCTGTAAAAAAAAAGAGTTACTATAGCAACAGCAACATCATATAGAATCTATGACTTCTAAAGCACATTCTGGAGAGAAAAAGTTATCCACATCTCACATTAATTTTCATACTTTATATAATGCTAAAATCCCATAATGTCACATATTTTCTCTTTGTCCAATATTTATTTTAAAACTTTTTTTTCATTACACACAGTCCTATATTCACAAAATATTTTAAAATTAGAATAAGGTTTTGATGTTTCATATGCACGTTGTGGTCCTCCGCTCTGAGTTCCTGGACTAATTCCTCCTAGAATAAAACTCCACTATGGAAAGACGAAAGAAATTCAAAGTTTACTGTGATTATGAGCAGGGTAACAACTTTACAGAAAAGTCCATCTTGTTGTGTTTGAGCAGTTCCTAGCATAAACCTCGTCACATAATGGGGGTCCTTTGCTGCCCAGAACTGATGCTACCAGGGTAGTGCCTGATGCTGGAGTGGGTGTTTAGGGACAGCAGGCAGAATTTGCTATTCCTGGAGCAGTCTTTAATAAGATCAGCATCATCTATGCCAAAGTGCATGAGGCTTGTTCTATAAAGAAATGTTTTGTAAAACAGGAGTGCTTGTGGCTGTAGGGATTATTCTTGGGCAACAGCAGAGAAAATCTGTTGTAAGTCCAGCCCTAGCAGCAGATATGCAGGTGAGCAGATAGAAGTGGGGTGTTAGGCCAGTTTGCACAGGCATGTGATTAGTTGGCCAGACTCGTTTTTGTCAGTAGGACAGTTTAACATGCATCTATTCAAAATGATGGTGCGGAAAAGGTGACTCAAGTTTTACAAAAGTAGAAAATTAATGGAAGTAATTCCTTCCCTGCCTCACCAGATAGGAAATCTTAAAGGAACCTCACTCTACTCCTGGTTCCAGCGCCCTATGGGACTCCACGATTAGTTTCCTCAGGGAGAACCTTTCTTTCTACAAGCTGAGATGGTTTGTTTTCTTTCTAAAGGTGAAGCCTTGTGTCCTGGAAATAGGACACTGACAGAAACATTTTATTAATTTGAAGCGATGACCATGCGGTCCTCTCATTAGGAATGCAGTTATACTGCAAATACATGCTTTAGTTCTAAGCTGGCTTGATTCCCAGATTGCAATGTGGTAAGACTTTTGATTTAAGATATTAATCAAATGACAAGAATTTCATGCGAGATATGCTTTTATAGAGGGTCCGTGTAATCTATATCTTTCTTTTCTACACCATTAATGTATTTGGGGCTGCCTTTTTTTTTTTTCTCCATCTAAATGTCAACAAGTCTGATTGAGTATAAGCAAGAAATTAGTGTTCCTTCTTCAGTAGTATCTCAGCACAGAGGAGAATTTCCAGAGCAGACAGCGTCATCACTTTTAGATAGACTGTTCCCCAAAACCAGCAGTACTGGAATTCTGTGTCAGCTTAAGACCGACTTTCTGACTGAGGGAATGATAATTCCCTGGCTGTAGTCCACAAAATATACCCTTGGCCAAAGAATTCCCCTGTTCCACAGGCTGAAAATCACTCTATAACCACTCATGAAATCGTTTCAGTGCATGTTGACATAGCTCCTAGGGAGGAACAGCAAACAATAGCCTGCATCCTCCCCATGTCTGCACTGGGGGAGAAAGAGCAAAATGAGCTTGTTCATTACTCATGACACACGCACGCATGAGATAGCAGCTGACAGTATCTGACAAGCTGCAATCACAAGTACCCGACAGCACATCGATTGGGTCCTGTGTGACTTTGCCATGGGAGGACAGACACCACTGCTGGCTGCCTGGTGAGCGGAGCGTACCTGGCAATACATGTGGCAATGCGCTACCCCATCTGAGTGCCTCCGCCTGGCCTTTACCCCATGGCTTCAGCGTGTGGTATGGAACATTTAATAAAAAACTTCCCAATGAAGTGATGAATGGCTAAAACATGTTACATGTGTTTCATGTGGAGGAAAAAAAAAAAAAAAGAGAGAGAGAGAGAGAGAGAAAGGGATGAAACTAAAGGCTTGGTTATAGAGCAGACCTATCTGGTGATGTAGGAGTTATGAAAATGGATTTCTCCATGAATATCAGGATTTACATCAGACTCAAAATACTAAGCAAACAAAATGCTAACACAATGCTGTTGACAAACCTGGGAAGAACTGCATCACTAGTAAACGAGGCTCCCTGCCTCGTTTAATGTTTTTCTGTATAGCCTTCCCTTATCATCGCCATTTTCTCAAAAATTTTTGAGCACGGACACCCATCTTCAAACATGCTTGAAATGATTTTGTTATGTTTGTGATACAACACAGACACCGCGAGTCTGAAATTCCTTTCCTGGTGCTGCTGTGTTGATAGGTAACAAAGAAAGAGAGAAAATTAGCTATTTAAAAGCTTTCGAATTATGTCATTGCTGAAAATAGTGTGGAAGCATCTGAAATATCCTCAGTAATATTATCTCTTGTCTGGTTGCTTTTCTTTTATTAGTTTATTCCACATCACCATTTCATCTTAAGATTTATATCTGGCTAGCACTTAACATAACACATGATGCTGATATAAAATTTTGATCCCCCATTTAGAAAAATGGGGACTAGTTTTAAATAAAGTAAAATGAATTCTGCTAAAACACTGAGTAGATCCACAGATGGTGTAAATTGTCTTTAATGAAGTTCATAAACTTGAATTAAAGTCTCCCAAGTGGCTGTGTAGTTTGACTACATTCATCCCTCTTTTTGTCTGTGAATACTTATTCAGGATGGATTTTGCTGGAGGTAACATTCAGGAATAAACATTCTTTAGCTAAAGGCCCAAACTCTCACATATGTCCTAGTACGATGTCTCGTAACCAATTTCTCATTATCAGACATTCATTTTTAAGATTTCCCTTCTTTTACTGACTACACAAACAGGAGAATGTGAATTTAAATAAATACATTGTGAAAAACATACAGATACCCAGGCTATTCTGAGATTCTATGATTCTATGAAATACCTACAGACCGAACTCTGAAAGCCAGGTAGTTGTGTGTATATACGTATAGAAACATATACAGACAGTATCTCTCTCTCTATGTATATGTGTGTATATATATATATATATATAGTGCCAACTCAGTGAAGAATAGATTATGGAAAAAATTGCCTGTACATGATTTTTTTTTTTTTTTCCCCAAACAAGAAAGAAAAGGAATTAAATATAGGCGATAAATTGTTCGAAATTAATAATGTAAATGTGCATATATCTCAGATATATTGTCTGTGATGTTAGTGAAACCAGATTTCATATTTTTGTGTCAGTATGTGCATCTTTTGCTTTCCATAAAACATTACATGGTTGTTGAGTCGATTGGTAGCTGGAGAACTAATATAAACTCATAAATGATAGACATCTATATTGTAATGAAAAGGTCCAACCAATTGATGAGTGGGCATAATGCCATTCAAGCAGATGGGTCTGAGCATCAGCAGCCAAAACATCAAGTAAGTCCATCAAATGGAGATGTTGAGGCTGGGTAGATTTCACAGCCAGGAACGCTGAATGTTAAGACAGTGTAATTAGCAGAATATGACACCATTAAACCAGCTGTGGGCTGGATTAATTCTGAAAAATATAATAAATACCTTCCACATTATAGAAGGGAGCCTGAAAAGATGACTGTTTTTAACAGGATGTGACATATGGAAGTCAGGATTTCCAAATCAGGAGTTTGAGGTTTCTCTGTTGCGAGGATTCATAGCACAATTCTGTATTTCGGTGTTTCCAGGCTTATGTAAGGAGAAATACTTCCTTGCCTAAAACGAATGGTGTGTTACTGCTGTAGAAGAGGCAGCCTTCCGCAGGAAAGCTCCAGCTAACAAGAACAAAGCTCTTCTTCCTGGATAGCATTTGCCAGGCAGAGTAGTATAGTGTCTGAACACAGCTTTTACTGATTAAAGGTTAATTTACTATACATCATAATTTAGTCATCTAATAAGAGTAAAAACAAGAAAATGTGACTTTAACTAAGTAACTTGTGTAAATTATATCTGATAAAACCTACAGGAATTCAAATTATATTTCAATTCCCTAAACTTGCCACCCCAGAAACTATGAATTACTCTTCTTAACACAAAACAGATTTTCTAGAAGATTAATGGGAAATGTGCATTGTTTATAATAACTCATATTTCATAAATTAGCAGTGATCGTATTCTGGTTTCCATTTGCATGCTTAGTTTGTTTCCCTCCCAGAGACACAGAAAACTACCCCTCAGACATTTGCCAAAAAGGCAAAGAGAGGCGTGGTTGTTTCGCAGGCACCACTCTGCCAGGGTTTTCTTGGGATGGGAGCTTTGATATTTGCTTGTGGCATAAAAAGAGTTTTCCTGGAGAGACACCAGGAAGCATAGTCTGAATGATGCTTCTTTCTCCTGCACGGCCTATCATCCTGCAACAAACTCTCAGGCCTTAAGTGATTTATTGTGAAAATAACACAAATGGTAAACTAAAGAGTGCTTTCAAGTAAAAATATTAGTGGCAAGAGAAGTTATTGATCAAACTGGAGGAACCAGAGCTGCGTATGTACTCACAGAACTTCAGAATTGTTGTAATAACTGAGACATGGTGGGAGAATTGTGAGGATGAAGTGGATGGATGGATGCACAGTCTTTGGGAGGAGGAGGAAGAGATCAGGCCAAGAGGCTGCCTGTATGTGAAGGAACAGCTTGGATGAAAGGAGCGGCTCTGGGAGATGGGCATCAGGCTGATGAAGGTTCGAGGATCGGGATGAGAAGGTCAGTGAGGGTGTTACTGTGGAGCCAGGAGCTGGATCTAATGATCCTAGTGGCTCTCTTCCAACTTGGGATGTTCTATGATTCTATGATACTGTAGAGGTAGTGCATTGCAGACCAGTCTTGGCAAGGGGGTGGATGGAGCCTCCTTTAAACAAATCAAGACAGTCTCCCTAGCTTCTGATATGAGGTTGTGGTAGACCATAGACTCAGAGTGCTCCCAACTTGGCTGTAATCCTGCTGCATACACAGTTCAGCAAATTCAGGAAGGATTTACCTCAGGCCTTGCTGCTGAATTTAGAAGACTTCCTTTTCTCTCTACCACCAGTTCCCGACTGGAAGGAATCCTCTGACTGGACAATGTAGCCAGATCAACAGATGAGTCTTCAAGAAGCTTGTCAAAGTGAGGGTCCTATGCTGCAATGGATGCTTCCCAGAGGAGCTGCTTAAGGATGAGGGAGATGAACTGTAGTGAAAACCAAAAAAGCACCATCATTAAAAAACAAAAGTAAAAAGCAAAGAAGATCTTTATGTTCTAACACTTTCCTACTCCACCCCAACATTTATATATAATATACTGTTCGTCATTTAATAGGCTTATAATATCACCATGGGAAAGCAAGATGATATACTCTCAGTGCTTATTAATAGACCACTAATCACAGAACAGCAAGAGTTTGTTTGACCTGGGGATATTCCAGCAAATGGAAAGTATTTGCATTTTTTACTGTTTATATGGTATTATGTTCACATATAATTTTCAGATGCAAAAGCCAAGTCCTGTTCTGGCCCTTGCAGACCTGTTGAAAATGAATTATCAAGGCAACTCCCAAAGAACGTTCATAATGTAAGGTGGGATGTGGCAAAAACAAACCTAGAAAAGCATAGTGCAGTCTTTAGAGATGATGGCATGTTAATATTAGTTTTTCAGGAGACTGGAAGTTTGAAAAACCACAGCAAGCATTTTATTTTTTCATTCACACTACATTGTTTGATTGAGGGGATTGGAGCAGAGGTTGTGAAGGTTAACCACTCTTAATTTTTGCATCCAATAAACTAATCTGAAACATCATGACAAAAAGTATGATATAATTACTGTAACCATAGCAAGGGCTACTTAGCCTTTGGCTTTCTGTTTCACAGCCTACCTCAGGTGTTGTAATATCTTCATAATATCATGTTACCTAAATCTATTTTCTTAATAGCCATAAAGCTTGACTTCATCCATTGTAAGATATGCTAATCGTGAGGTCTTGAAGAAATGCCTCAGCTGAGTTATGTGAAAATAATGACAGAATGAGGCAAAGGACTGATTCTTAGAAATCTGAAGAAAAGGGAAAACTAATACTAAACATTCAACATTTCCAATGTTGCTTTAGCAAGTGTAGTTGAATGAACTGTTTTTCTTTCTTTTTTTTTTTTTTTTTTTTCATTTCCAGCAGGGTGACAAGTTTTAAACAGAGAAGTTGACAAAGCCAGCTTTATTTTTTGGTAATCAAGACTGTAAGAGAACTGATGAGTAAGCAGGTAGTGGCTGGCCCAGGAAGCACAGGTTCAAGCAATTCACTTGTGCTTCCCAGGTGATTGGGAGGGCTGAGCCCTGGGTCCACCCCTCTCTGGGCTCATTTAAGGGCTAGCCTCCAGAATGACCATGTGTTTTGGATGAAGGCCTTTTCTTGGGAGAGAGTGTTTTGTAGCTAGGGATGTGATCACTGACTTAGTGAGTTAATTTTTTTACTTTAAGCAATTATTGTTCTCAACAATACTTTGCCTAGTATTGTAATGAATTTATGGGAAGCAATTTCATTGCTTGTAAGGGCCAACAAAGATCTAACTTAAAAAAAGAGGGGAAAAAAAGCGAGTTCTAAAAAGTAAGTTCTACCTTCTGAAGGCCTGAGACAAAGTGAATTTGTAGAAGCTGGCCTCGGGTGTTCTTTGTTACGTTGTCATTTTATGTTAAAATCAGCAGTGGAGTTCCTGTACTGTTTGTTTCTTGTCTGATTTACAAGAGTAGTACTACTCTTTGTTTTTCCCTTAAAAATGCTTGTTCATTTTTGTGGGTTTTGGAGAGTTACCTATGCACATATGATGATATCTGGCTGTATTCCTGGGGGACTGTCCCAGGGTTAAAATCAGTGCATTGCTTTGGTTCTCTTATCCCTGCCTTTGCCTTCCCATGGCTCACCTGTCTTGGTGGAATATACTCAGCTACTTGTAAGGATGGAGTAACTTCTTCAGCACAAAGACTGTCTTCTGAAAATATTTAGCCACAAGTACGCACAAGCACTCCGTTACTTCAGTCTTTTAACACAAAAAAATGCCTGACTTATATTAATGGATCCATAATAAACATGAGGTATTGTATAAGCAGAGAAACTGTTTTCTGTGTCTTTCATATTTAGCTCAAATGAAATAATAAGAATAGGGCTGGCAGTTGAAGTTACTCATATGAAGGTTGGAAGAAATATTACTTTTGGTTCCAGAACCCCTGCAGTTATTCACAAATTTTACCAAAATATTTCTGTAGATTCCTATTTTTTTTTTTTTTTTACTTAAAAATATGGCAGAACTGACTGAAATGGATAGATCTCTTTCAAGAATAAAAAAAAAAATAAAATCAATTCCATTGCCCAGCATGTAACATTTTTCTGTGTATTTCAAATATGCTGTAAAACTAGATCTCCATGTCTTTTTAATAGAGAAACTTAGCACTTAAAAAATCAGTCAAATATGAGAAGACTGTTGATGATTCAGCTTTCTATAGTTGTACTAATATTATTTTTTTTTCTACTTTATTTTCACTGTTTTGTTTTCAGCAAGTTTGCTTTAACTATAGAGAAAATGCAAGCTTTTAGAATTAACTCACGTTTTAAATCAGATAGAGAATAAAAGTCACACCTACATGGTATAGGTATATATGCCCAGGAAACAGATAAATTTTTTCTATCTCTTATGGTCCTGAGTTTCAGGCCTGGCTGACCTTACAGTTCCTGTGAAGGTTACATGGGCTTACTAATGCTTTTGTCTGAGATCAGATATATCTCCTAATGAGAAACAGCAACAAGCAAGGAGGAAAATGCTTGAAATTACTGATTTCCTTTGTTGGATGCTCTGCTCTAAGATTACTTTGATAACACCTCGTCTAGCAGAATCTGCTGAGAGTTCCACAGTGATCTACATTAGGTGTCAAATTTGGACTTTGTCTTGGTTCAGCTCATTACAGCCTTTCTGTTTAAACTGCATTTTATAGTCTGAAGAGTGGGAAAACATGCTGTTCATATCATGAAACAGCAACTGTTTAGTTTAAATGTACCTGGAATTAGTGATATCTATAGGTCTAAGCCCACATAGTAATAATTTAGTGTCTAGGGAAAACAGAGTAATCACAAGCGCTGTTAAAATTTAAACATTTTAGAAAGGGAAGCCAATTTCAGTAAAAATCATTGTGTTTTTATAACCATACTTAAAATGTTTTTTCTGAGTATACCACTTATTTCTCTTGGAGAGAAAGAGATTTATTTTCTGCTCTATTTTGACCTAAAAGGTAGTAACTGGCATTAAACAAAGCACATCTGCCTTTATGCTCCTCGTGAAGTTTCTTTGAATGTGATCTCTGTGTTTGCAAGAGGTAAAGATAACATTCACTGGATTTTCTGTACAAGGCATAAAGATTCACTTCAAAACACATTCAGTCCTTCACACAGCCGTGTCCTGTTTGGGGAAAAAGGTATTCATTTTGTTTCCATGTTTTTGTAAGGGGTAGGTAGAGCAATTGCCCATGTGCAGAAGTCCAGCATTAATAGATGGAGGCAGGCTAACAGCAAGTACAAATCTCACCTCATTATCCCTCCAGTGTCCTCTGACCTAGCAAAATATTATCAGGGAAAACGTGGGCAAAACTTCAGACCTACTCTGTCCTCAACTCGACTGAGCCAGCCAAGAAGAAAGGCAACTCCTGCCAGCAGTGGCATGGGAGGCACTCAGGGAGAGGATCTGAGACTGCTGAACTTGTTTTCCTTTAGGCTGTTCTGTCCTGAATGATTGTACCAAACCTTAGCTTCTTAACTCACTTGGCTTCAAGGTCCAACTGAGATTAAAGAACAAATAAGATGCTCTATTTCTTGTTTTTTGAGGTGAATCTTGTGGTGGGTGCCAAGTTAAGAGGTTGGTGTTTTTTTTTGTTTTTTGGTTTTTTTTTTAACCTGCCTTGCTGCTGATCTTTAGCTGGCTTACAGGTTGTTTTTCTTAGCTGCCTGCCTCAATATTTGCAGTAGGCCCTTGTTTTCATGTTGGAGGGCCCTGGGCCCTCCCTTGTGTTGGATGGTGTTGGGCTCAGCAGCCTGTGCCCCATGGTCTGGCCTTCCACTGTGCTCTACCTGCTGTGTGTGCCTTGCCTAGGGCTGCCTGGGCTTAAACCACTCCAACTGGCCATCTGCATAGTTATGTCATAGTACATATAACATAGTACATGTTAGTGCCTATTTGCAAAGGTTGGGTCTTTCTCCTCTAAAGAGGAAACACGGATGTTATGTCCCAGATAACAGAAATACACCCACAGTGTTTCTACTTCTTAGGGTGTAGTTGCTCCAAGAAATGCTGAGTTTTATCGTAGAATTCAATGCCCATAGCAAACTATCAATGGGAAAAGGAACAAAAAAGTAGTCTAAGTCTGCACCATGTTTTTTCTGGACTTCAAAAGTTTACTGATAACTTTGAAGTATAATAATGCCCTATGTTGCATTGTACTACTTGCATACCACATGTAGATTTGATCAATCAGTGAACTTGATCTTGATTCAAACTCAGTATTATCTACATGCAGACAGGTAATGAATCGGTATATAGGTGTGCATGTCCTGAATCTGTCTTTACCTCTTATGGAACAAATGACAACAGCATGAATGTTGTTGTGAATGGATGCCAGGTCTTATATCTTGGACCAAAGACTTCCAAGGATGGTAAACTCCGCCTTGGAAGGCTGTTTCAGTGAGAGAGGCTGGAGGCCCAGATAACTACCTCTCCATGAAATCCAGTGCCAGGTACCGTAGCTGTTGTTGAATTCTGTGGGTCAAACTAAATGATTGCAGCTCGCACTCTTGTCTTGGAGTGCTACTTGGGAGATTGCCTCCGTTACTGAAATCAGAAGATGTTAAAAGTTAACAGCAAGGAATATAGAGAAGGGCCAGAGCTGGGGGGGAGGGGAATGGAAAATTTCCAAGTTCTTTCTGAAAATTTCTTTCCAACATGTTACAGATACAGAAGACCTGTGCTGTGTGCTTGTACATATAGATATATTTATATATAATATATGTGTGTATATGTCAATATAATTTTCTTCCTGGATTTGATGCTTTATTTTATCTGCCATTGATCTAACTGTTGCAATTATGTTAGCTCTCCAAAGGTAGGATAGAAATACAAATGCCATGTCCCGGACCTGAAATAAAGTTCAGACTTGTTTTTTTCTTGGTCACTATTTTCTTTTTTTTTTTTTTTTTCTCCTCAGGAAGTGGGTTCACTTGTAGTGAGTATTTATTGTGAGGCTTGATTGGAAAAAATCATCTACAGTGATATATCAGGAGACAAAACTAAGCTTTGAACTGAGATGCTCATCATTTTTGTACAGAAATTGAACTATGTATGACTGCACAGATCTTCCCTCCCCCTCTTTTTCAGTCAGATAATATTCCTGTAATGAGTACAACAACCACTTGTATTGTACTGCCATACAACACAAGGAAGGCACTGGACATATGTTTATTTCCAGCTTCTAAATGCCATAAAACTTAAAGAAACAACCATGACAAGGAAGTCTTTCTATGGATAGACAGTGGCCCCAGACTACAGACAGAGGAATGCTTTTACAGTATACAGTTAGTTTTGTGTGTAAACTTTTCAAGACCATTTCAGGCTAATAGTCTGAGCTGCATTACCTCGAAGGGTATTGTAGTTAAGACTTAACCCACTCTGCTAATAAATTACAGTGATGTAGCAGCTTTTATGTCAAAGGATCCTGAAGTGCTTTACAAACCTTACAATCCATACACACATGAATCACTTCACCCACTATTGAAGTATGGCCAGCCCAGGGATGAATTGTGGCAGCTGTTTAACAGCACACAGCGGTACGACACAATGGGTTTAGGAGAGCAAAGACAACATGCTCTCCCAGTGCCAGTTCAAGTAATTCAGAGGGGCACTGGAGAACACCTTGGAAGAGAAAAGGAGGGGTTTCTCCCTCACAGGCCAGTGCAAATAACTGTTACTTAGGCGTCAGGGGCTGCTTTGGGAGCCATCATGCCACTATTAGCTTCAGCAAGAAGAACCCAGAAGTCAGGGGCAATTTGGACAGCAGTCACTACATAGTGATAGAGAAGAAGCAGCCTGCTTGGGATTGTTTGTCCTTACCCCTCTGCACTGACATACATTGCACAGAGCCTTTCTCAGGAAGGTCCTCCATTCTGACTCGTTCTGTAAGCACACAAGTAAGCACGTGTGTGGATTTTTTTTTTTTTTAAACTATCAAGGAAATTTAGGTTAGTGGACCTAGGTTTAGGTTTTCCTACCTAAACTGGAACTTACCAGGAAAGTAATAAAAATATACAGTCTTTATTTAGGCTGTTTTTGGTACAGATTGCAATTGCGAAGCAGAAGGAAAAACATCAGTTTCACTCAGTCTGTATCTGTACATCTACTTGAACAGGACCCAGATCTTTAAAGAGTTAGATAGGAAATTAATTTATTTCCCACTCCCTTTCTGGTTACCAGCTGTTCTCCTAACATGAAGTGATGGTCCCCATAAAGGCCTTCTGAAGAAACAAGCAATTTCCTGAATAAATCAAGTTATCCTTTCCTTCTTCCTTTTTTTTTTTTTTTTTTTTTTTTTTTTTTAATCCCTTTCAGTGACTGGTGTCTTTGGTGACAACCCTGAACAGTCTTGTTACCAGCTGCTCTAATCTAGGGCTTTCATCATTTCACCTTGATATTTCCTTCCTCATTTTTTCCCCTACGTATACAAAACAATGCCTATGAGTGCCGTATACAGGAGCAGTAGCAAATACATTGTTTACAGTGGCACATATCGAAGTAAGGTTAGTTTCTCACAGAGGAACAGATTTGTTCTTGGAGAGAAAAAGTTGAGGTTTTTAACTTCTGCAGAAGAATGCAACTGAGAGGTTACTGTTTCATTTTCCTTTGTCCGTAGATCCAGGGAGACCGGTAGAAGTTGCTGTGAATGTACAGTTCGAAAATGTAGTGACTATTGACTGAGTTGTTTGCACTGGACCTTTCCAATGTTGTTAATTCCTCCTGCTTAATAACATAGTATAAAAAGTATGGAAGTATAATTTTATGAATTTGTATCCAATGCTTCACTACAAAAATAGCAATTAATAGGCCTCTACCTTTGCTCTTAGGGCCTCATTGTAAACTCTCCACTATCCCATTAAGCTTCCTAGTGGTGTCACTCATATGAGCATACGCTGCTTACAACCATGGTTGGACTATTATAGCACTGAAGTAGATCAGTACAAGTAGAAAGCAAATACTGCTTGAGAGAAGAAAATCCACTGTTTTTTTTTTTTTTTTTTTTTTTTTCTCCAGGCCTTGAACCAAGCACACAAAGAGTTAAAATAAATAAGCATAGTTATTTTCCAAAGATTACCAAATTTCATTCTGAAACAGAATTGCTAAGCACAATTTTACGTATGAAATACTGTTGATACTGAACCCAGTTTTTATGCACCAACTCTGTGCTGAACTGAATCTTTTGCTTGTAAATGCACTGAGCCTTAAAAGCAATTTCTGTCATGTCCTCCTTCATATTCTTATCTCTTTCATCACCATCCGAAAGGAAACACTTTAACTTCAGGCAATAAGAAGCTTTTAATTCAGATCTAAGTTTACATGAGCTATCTCCATTATAGTGTAAAATGTGAAAAAGAAAAAATTTAAATCATAGTTAAAAATTTAATTAGATCATTTCTGCTGTTTTGCCTGTTTTAAAATATATAATAAAACTTCAATAAATTTTATTCTGGGTCATATCAGCATCTTCTCAAGAAAATGAAGTTAAATCTTTGTAGTAACTAGCAGCTTAATTTTCATTAGGCTAGCTATTCGATAATTAGTCATGCACCATAAATCAAGTCCCCAAGTCTTCTCCAGGTTTCTTAATTGAAAATTATTGTTTCTTGGCTCTGTGGCTAAATGTGTAGCAAGTCTGAGGAGTGATAGATGCTGAATCTAGCACAAACAGTTTGAAACAGTCAGAACTTGATAGATCATTGCCCTGAAGGGTCTTGTAATGGTGGAGAGACTGTGAATTTCAAAATTAAAGGGTTGTTCTTAAAAATCACAAGTGTAAAAGCTAGCTGTGGTTTACCAAATACATCCTAACCTTCAGCCACTTTTCCTTTCACTGATAGCTGGTTTACAATTGTTTTTTCTGGTGACAATTGTAATGCATTTACTGAGTATATTTGGAAAGTTAAAATGTTGGCCTGGGAAGACCCAAATTGAGATTATTTTTGCTCTTGCTTTTTTTGGTGGTATCCTTTTTCTGGTAAACCTCATTAACAAATATGGAAGTGTTTAATTTTTGGCGTTTTCAAACACTGACTGAAATGGTGGCGGCCATCTCAGAGCCAATATGAGAGAACAGATGGGCCTGCTATGCATGCCTCAGGTCATAAAATCATTTCAGATATGATGCAATTGTGGTTAAGTAAAAGACTTTTGCAAAGTCAGAAATATATTACTTCACTGAAATCAGAAAGGCCTTTTGTAATTTTTCTTTTGACAGCTGAGCAGACTTTGCACAGAGTTCAGCTCATGTTTGCCATTCTGTAGATAAGGACAGCCATGGGGTTTTCTGCCATTCATGGCTTACTTCCTCACGATCAGGCCAAGACCTGATGATGACCACAGCAGGAAACGGAGTGAAATGATCCATAAATTTACATGCAGAAATCAAGTGATGCTAAAAAAAAAAAAAAAATTAAAGTGGGCCTAAGGTTTTTAGCTGAGAATTTCCAAACGATGTTAGTAAATTCCTACTGAAAGCATTACACTTGTCTACTTTGAGGAGCAAATGTAGACTTATAGCTGACAAAGGGATTAACGAGTGCTCAGATAAACTGAAACTTGTGTTGTGGTAAGAACCAACCTCACCCTCTGTGACTCATGAAAAAAAAAAAAGTATTGGCTTCATGGGCAGAGACTAGTACCCAGACCTGCGCTGTTTCCTTGGGACATCCCCGGGGGCCAATATAAAGCGCTGAGCCTGGAGCAGACTTTACACATGAATCACATAATGGCTTGCATTGGAAGAGACCTTAAAGACCATCTATTTCCAACTTCTGCTGTGGGCTGGTTGCCACCCAGCAGATAATGCTGCTTACGGCCCTATCTAGCCTGGCCTTGAACACCTCCACAATTTATCTGGGCAACCTATTCCAATGCCTTACCATCCCCTTGGGATGTCCTGAATGGATGTAATCTTGTACAGTACAGATGTCTTTCTGGCCAACCCCAGGAATTTTCAGTGCGTACACAATAGCTTTATAAATGCGGTCCTTACATACACTCTAGTGAAAATTCCACAGAGTAAAGCTAGGGGTCCATGATGAGTATTAAAACTTTATGAAAGGAGAGATTTAAAAGGATGCGTTGTCAACTGGGAGAGAGTTTATTAAAATATATAATCAAATAATTGCTTTATTTGTTGGCCATGTTATTTTCAGGGGCCTGAAATGACTATGCACAATCTTATTTTTGTAAAGATTTATTCTTGGAAGGGAAAGTAATTTGCCTAAGGGATATATTGATTTCATTCAGCTGTCACCATCTTTTTGTAAGATATTATGGACAGAGAGCCAAATTCGGGACTAGATTTATTCAACTTCATTTTATTTTTGCACTGTACCAAATCTAAATACAGTTCTGTGATTACAGAAAAGAATTGTTTTCCAGCCAATTGCTCCATTTTCACACCGGACTAGATCCGAGCTATGAGTAAGAAAGAATTCAGGGCTGCGAATGACAGCAGAAGAAAAGGGAGCAGCCTGTGCCCAAGCATGGAGCTTGGTTCCGGGGGTGGCAGCTCTATCCTTGTCTGCAGCACTGGGGAGACTTGGCATGATCCTGGTGGTGGGAAATGGAAGGGAGCCAAAGCTGACCTGCTCAGCTTCCAGGCAGAAGGCAGGGGCTATGTTTTTTGTTCATGTCCCCATCATTCACATGCAATGCTTGCAGTGCAGAAAGGAAGCTTTACATCAGGCTGCTTTCCTGATTATGGACTGTTGCTCTGTGCGGATTTGGTGGAGTCACAAGTTACAAAGCTGGAAGAGGCCATTCTGTATGACATAGGCTATGGAACTTGCCTGGATTAATTCAAGTGAATAGGTATGGCAGCAGTGACTTAGTCTCCACCAGTGCTGAGGTGCATGCTTGCACTGAGGCCATGAGTGTGCCTGGCTGTGGCTGCTCTTTAACCAGGACCATGCAGCTTGGTGCTTCTTGCTGATGGTGGCTGGGGCTGGAGGCACTACGTGCTGCTGCAGCCTGGCAGAGGCAGCTAAATATTTCATCTGAGGGCTGAAAGGATCAGGATTTACGTTGTGGGTACCTGTGTTGAGACTGAATGTGTGGTGATCAGAGTCCTGATCCTGCTGAGGTTTGTAAGAGGTCTGGGGCTCTGTTTTTTGACAGAATTGTAGAAGAACTGGTGCTGGATGCCTTGGCAATAAAATCTTGCAAGCTGTTTTTGTCAAACTTTCACTCAGAATTGAAGAAGAATCACACCATCAGAAGTTCTTAACATGTTTTTTATTAGCATTTATGAAAACATTATTTTCTGGCTAATATGATTTACACCTGAGTTAAAATATTAAAATCTTAGCATTCCCAGCTTTATCTGGCTTCTAGAACTGGCAGTATTTTCAGATTCAGAGCTGAGTGCTCCACTACTCTCCCATCCTTATTACACACACAGAAAAAAATGAATAACAGACTTAAGAGAGTGTATTTAGTTGATACTCAACTGTAACAAACTTCATCTCTGTGACACTTCAGGAGTAACAATCCAGTGCACTTTGGGCATAAAGTAGGAATGAATACTGGATAATTTTTATTGTAGGGCTTTTTAAAAATTATTTTCAAGATGCAAGGTGTGTAGATTCAATTTCACTGATATTTTATACCACCACAGATGATAGATTAAAAAGATCAAACCTTTTTCTCTCTCACAGCTCTCTTTCTCCAGCATCCCACAGTCAGAATGTGAGCTTACATCCAAAAAGATGTGTGACTGAAATAGTATGCTTAGGCCATTAAAATGAAAAACGTCATAAAATTCTGTAGCTGTTGTTCCTCACAAGGAGTGAACTCATTCACACTTGGTATATCTAGGTAGAATTTCTTATTAGTGTAATATATATGATGTGAGCAGCAACTAGTGGATAGATGAATTTGAATGGGAATGTGTGGTCCATGTAAAGAAGAGGCAGCGCTTACTCAAATGCTGTTAAAACTCCCTCATTTACAGCTCCTGGAGATGAAACATACAGCAGATTGCCTGTAACCATAGCAATTGGCTCCGACATGAAAGATCTCCAGCATAGAGGTAGTGGTAATGGCAGAAGCAGTGTGGAAGATAAAGGTGTGCAGATAGAGACAGTACCAGGTGGAAGTGAACTACTAAATAAGTGAAGACGAGGCCCTAGATGGATTCAGGCTGATGTGTGAGTTTGATGAGAAGGTTTGGGCTGGTGAGGTGAGCTGGAGAGAAGGAAGGGAAGGCTGAAGACAAACATGAGGTTTTGCTGTTAGCCTGCTGTAGGGGATGCAGTGTTCTTTCAGGAATGGAAGACAACGAAGATGGCTGGATTTCAGGGATCCTCATGCACCACACAGTGTATGGAGACAGCCTCCACAACTTGTTATATCTTGGAAAAGAGTCACAGAGTGATTTGTGACATAGATGTTTATGTGCCAAAGCCAAAGGTGCCAGGTGCAGGCCTACAGTTCTGGGACATAGCAGGAAAATCCCCAGAAGAAAAACCATTGGTGAGAGATAGGGAGGAGACTATTCTTAAAATCAAGTGCCTCCAGTTGTGTGCACTGGTATAAATAAAATATCTGAGACGTGTACTTAAATATTTTGCTTGGTCTCCACTTTCAGAGATAACTTTTGTGTGTTTGCAAGAAATATTACCTCTTACTACTCATTACAAATGAAAACGGGAACCACTTCGAACAACTGAGGCTTTTACAGAGTAATCCCTAGAATCATAGGTGTGAATAAATTTTTAATAATAATAACTAAATTGTGCTGTATGCTCCAGACAAAAAAAAGAAAACAAACCACAAATAATAAGCTAGAGAGTACAGATCAGTTAATTGTTCAAAACATTTAGATCTGTGGATTTGTATATGCAAGTTATATCTATCCCGAGTGAATCTATGAGTTCCTATATATTTATTTATTTTTTAAAAAATGAACTGAGTTTTGAGTTTATTTTTTTAAAATGAACTGAGTAAATTGAGTTTTGACAGGAAGATCGCCTTCTGTAGGCTGTGATCTAAACCTATTTGATTAGGGAAAAATTCTTTTGAACAATTGGAATTACTCTTGGTTAAGAGCACAGTGATAGGAAACCAGCAGCAAAAGTCCATGGTTACAGTGCTGTAGTACAGGGCTGGGCTGGCTTCTCAACGAGGCTCAGCATCCACAGCACAGCCTGTAAACTTATCACGTTGTGCAGGATGCATAAAGCGCTTAGTCTCCCTCACTCTGCCTTTCCACTACTTTTTGTTTGCCTATAAAAGTTATTTTTGGTCAGCCAGGCAGTTCGTTATAGAAGGCGTAATAAACATAAGATTTATACAGCTATGTGTCATCTTTAAATCTACTCAACTCCCTGGTTTAAAAAAACAAAACAAAACAGGATCACAGCAGTGAACATTTTAATAAACAAGCAAAGACATTTTACAGAAAAAGAGATCAGATAGAAAGAAGATGTTGTAGTTCAACACCTCATATCTGTGTTGTAGAAATGAGGTTGAAGATTGTGTGCACATTCTCATTTTGGAATTTTTTCTCCTTGTGTTTGGTCCTGAATTAGAACTGTGGAAGATCAGCTTTAATTTACTGTTTCACTCTTCTGATTCTGAAGTAATCAGAAGCTCGTGAAGCTAGCTGACTGTGCAAGATTTGGGGGCGAAAATCTGATTAAACAAGATTGCTGGATATTACCTACTGTCAAATCACCAGTTCATCTTTTCAGTATACCTTTAGGAACATCTGATTGCCCTGAGATATCTGCTGAGAGAAATATATTCTTTTATGTCTAAGGATTAGCTGGCACAGTTGTTGCTAGTGTCTGGCTAAGTTTCGCTTTCTGCTATGATTTGTGTTTCTAAATTAAATTTGGAATGGTGCTAGCAGCTTGGGATGAGCACCATTTATAAGTCCAAATAAAAAATAAATTAGAAATCTGAACTGCAGTCTGGACTACCAGTTAGTTAAAGATTTATCCCAAAGTTTGTCTACATCTATGGTGTTCCTCAGCCCTGAATTAGACAACACCTTTTACACCATTACTTTGCAAATCTGGATGGTCCTCAGATACTTAGACTTTAACACCTGTTAAGTATGGTTAGCATCACTGTCAAATTGAAATGATTCTTCAGTGATTGGCTCCAAGTCTGCAGTCATCAACTGTCTAATCTGGTAATAAGAACTGCAGTAGAAGCTGAATCAAGACTGATAATTTCTCCAATATCAAATTTATGTACATTATAATGTAATGAAAATATTCCCCAAGGAAATTTGTTGCTGTGTATAGCGCACAATACCAGTTGAATGCTTTTCTTACCCCTTCATGTGTTTTATATGCGGATATTACACTGCCATTGGGAAATGTCCTTCCTTACATAGATACCAGGTGTTTTTTTTGTTTTTTTTTTTTTTTTACTCCCTTGTAAATGTAATCATATATTTAATTATTGCAAACACTATACCTATCTTCCAACCTTCCCTCCCCTCTATATTTACTTTAAAAAATCCACTCTATCTTGGTTATTATAAGCTTAAACTAAGGATTTCCAATTAAATATTGTGAATCCAGATAGATCTGAAAGGCATTCAAATTCTTTCAAGGTGTTTATATCAGTATTTAGAGATTAGGGTTCTGCTGGAAGCTGCAGTTGTCTTGTAGAAGAGGTAACTTCTAAGAGGGGAAAAAAAAAACCTGAAGCTTTTCTACAAGATATGGGTTACTTCAAAAATCTGTGGGGGCATCGATTTTCTGCTTTGAGGTCAAACTGTAGTCAACATAGATGTCAGCCCACGCAAGCACATATCAGTAATGACAGTACACCTCAGCCGGCAGGGTTCTTACCTCTTGGCTAGAAGGTTGTAAGTTTAAGTCTCCCACCAGGACTTGGGCTGATTCTTAATGCTGACATGGCAGTGCAATGCTAGGGAGGCGCTGAACTGTTTGAGGTGCCGTCCTTCATGGGATGAGATGTTAATCCAAAATCCCTTTTGCCTATCCTTGCTGCCTGTCTAGGCAACATCACTGTGGCATTTCTGTGAAAAGAGGCTGTCTGAGCCTACATCCTGGCCAGAACTCCCTGTCACACGATGGCGGACTCAACAGGCCAAGACAGAGCATGAGCCATTGTGTTACTGCTCCACCATTACTGTGTTCATTTAACTGCAATGGAAACACTGTCAAGCAATTTAGGCTACACAGGATGCAAAGGACCTAATACAAAAGCCAAAATCTAATGCAGTCTTCTAAATTCTATTGTTTATCATGCCTCTGTACACAGACATACAAACACATTATATGTATATTTAGAAAATGAGGCTCTGTTAAAAATTACATTCAGCTTGCACTCATTCCATTTATATTATGTTGAGCAATTATATTCCTTCCCTCAAACTGATTTTTTACCATTTTGAAATAAGAACTCTGCATTTAATATCATACATTCTTTATTAAAGAAACATATTGTTTAGCTTGTCATGATATAAAGTTGCTTTTCCATAAGTACATTAAGCATGGATACTCGGGGGATATTTTCTTCAAAGCAAGTGGAAATTCTGGGAAGAAACGTGTTATAACAACTGTCTATGGTTAAAAATGAGAAATAGTAAAAAACTTGGATGTTCTCTGAAGAATAGGGTGCTGTATGTAGTATTGTGAAAATGCCATCTGAGGTTGGTTTTGGACCAAGAAGTCTGGATGCTGCGTTTTGCTTTACTTCATTTTCATCTTATTTTACTTTATTTTCCATGAAATACTGACTAGAATTAGACTGTGAAATGCACATTTTATTTACAGTACACTACTGATAGATGCATGTGTGTGTGAACTAAACCACAGAATTCCGTATGAAGAGTTAATATGTAAAATGTTATTAGGTAACTGTGAGTTTGGGGGGCAAACCAGAATAATTTCCCCCCCTTTCAAATTAGAAGTTCTGTTATCTTCTGATATCAGACTCTCTATTTGAAATAAGAAACTGGGGAGTAAAACTTCAAAATAACAAAATCCTCCCTTTTTTTTTAGCCACTTTGCATAATATAAAGTGCTTAAACTGCTTTTGCAGCAGCCCTGCTGGCTTTCTGTTGCTTGATATTCTGACCATTTTTGAACCCTTGAACTCTGACAGAGAGGAGGGACTTGGAGAGGTTGTCATCTGATCTATGTAAGGAGGCAAAAGGAGTAGCTTTCTCTTTAATAGCACTCTTTTCTGCTTAACAGTTGGTGGGAGATTAAAATGATCTAGGTGGATAAGGCAGGTTAAAGGTCAAGGGACACCACAACTCCCCCTCTCCCCAACACGTCAAAATATAGACAGGTCGTTAGAAGTTTAAAATTTTATGCCCCTTTCCCAAATATTTTGGTCTATTTATGCACTAATTTCTATTATAAATTCCAATTCTTCAGGGGGACTGGACCCCTACTAGGCTACTGTCCAGCCCGTATAGTCGTCAGGTGCTGACATTCTGAGTTTCAGCCATATTAATTGCTGGATAAAGGCTATAATCCCCTCTCTTTGAAGCCCAAGACTGATTTTTAGGCAGTACTTCAAAAGCAGCACAGAACTGAAGAGGCATATTTCCTACTAGCACTGAATCAACATGATTTACTCTGTTTGCGTTCGTCTATATACGCCTTGCATATTTGGCTGCACAACAAAAAGGTGTGAGTTGGCTGTAATGTAGTCTAAGGAGAGGTTTTTACTATCCTGAAGTTGATATATGACCTTGTCTGAGACATACCGTTCCAGATCTTTGCTTTAAGCATCATTAGGAAAGTATAAACTCCTATATCACGCTTTTGTTACCAATGAAAAATTGTGCCTTAATGTTGCTAGATTTTTTTTTTTACTCCCTGCAACATCATATTAAAACTATAATTTAGAGTGAGGCTGATTCTTAAGCCACGAATAAATAAGGCCCGTGTTTTGAAAAAGCAAACCCTTTTTTGAAACACAGATTTTAATATCTTAAATACTGCAGCTTCTTAATTAAATGAAGCTGTGATCTAGCAGCAAATATCCATTATTAAGAATAAATAAACATACTGTTGGGGTTGTTTTCAGGAAGAAGAAATGGGCAGAGAGGTCTTTTAATAGTAAATAATTTTCTAGCGAAGGCAGAGCTCGCAGCATTGTGCTGGTGTGTACTTCATTTCTGGCTGTGCCTCTTTTTGGGGCGGTGTGTACTTTGCTTCTGGCGGGCTGTCCGCAGAGCCGCGCTATTGGGACTTTCTCATACAGGATTTGCCAAGTATACTTAGTGTTATGTTTGAAAAAGATTAACAATATTTCAGATCAAAGGAGAATCCTGCTGCACGGTCTTACAAGATTGTCATTCACTCCCATTATGGCTCATTTGCACAAGATTTTCATGTAATATGAGCCATTGTTTTGATGGCAGTGATTTGACATAAAGACAGGGCCAAAATGCAACCCGGAGCCCCGCACCACCAGGCTGGGGGGTAGCTGGGGCGCAAAGAACTTGCCAATCATAACCCACAACTTTCTCTCAGTGGTGTTAAAGCCTTTATCAGGTGGCAAACTTTTCAATGAGCATTGGTTCTAGGAGGGACACTAACAATGGGCACTTTTATGAGAGCGTGGACGCTGCTTTAACTAGGCAAAGTTTTGGTTAAGATGAATTCCAAACACCACGTTAGGGGTAATTTTGGTCAGCCGTGTAGTACCATGGCTTGTTTGCCACTCTGAAGAACTGAGTTGGTTTTAAGCTGTTTTATGGAAGCTGGAGAGCCATGCACCGAGACTTGACGTATGAGAAATGTATTTATCCCAATATTTATATTTTAAACCAGTAGCTTCCTTTTTCAGGCTCAAGTTTGCCGTATAGATGCTTTGCAGACACTTTAAACTGCAGATGCATTTGACTGTAGTATAAACCAGAAATCAATAAAATTAATTAGAGGAAAAAAAAAAAAAAAGAAGAAAAATATTTCAAGATACATCTTATGTTTTGTATTTGAAGTAATAATTTTTGGGGGTAAAGTTAGTTTTCATGGGTAAATGAGTGTTAACATTTACAAAGTTGGTGGAGGTTATAGAGTCTGATTTAAAGCTGAAGCTACACAAAGCCTGTTGCTTTGGCTTTAATGCACCCTATTGGGCTTAGGTAGCACAGGAAGCTCCGGGCTGGAGCTGCTCTGAGATGTCTCAGGCCTGATCCTGCAGTTCTTGCAGGGCAGAACTGCCATGACTTTAGATGAGGACTGCAGGATGCCCATTCTTTACCACACAACTAAACTGCTTAGGTACAATTATGCAAATTGCACATAAAATTTCAGCTGAAACTGTAAGTTTGTTTCTGTTTTACCCACTTTTTTTTTCCCCCCCTCCATTTTGAGGCTTAATAGATCTTTTTCCTACAGTGGGGGGAAAAGAAAATTATGAAAAATGTGAATGCATGAGAAAATGTAGCACATTACAGAGGAATTTAGGAAACAATGTTCAAAGTTCAAAGAGCTGACAGTCTTTAAAGCTGTTGCTTATGCATGTGGAGGTACAAAGCTACTACATGCATGCATAAAGCTGTGAAGAGAATTTATTGCACGTAAGATCATTTTAAGATGTAAATTGTATATTTCTCTCCTCTGTTTTTTCTTGTGTATGTAGTTAATACTTTTCTTTTAATGGACGAAACACCTGAAATAATTTGTTCTAAACTAAAGAGAGTATTTGAGAGAGACAGGGAGATGTTACAGAATAGAACTGCAGTGCTGGGTTTCAAATTGTTTTCACATTTTTTTCATTGCAAGTTACACTTAAATACATCTGGTGTGCTTTTAAAACAAAAACAACTAAAATGTCCTTATATGAAGATGTGTGATGGAAGGAACCTTGTGGCTGGGATATAAAATCTTGGTAAATGGACTGTAAAGTGGAAACAGTGAAAAACATTTCACATGGGTGACGATAGCTGGCATCTCCCCTCCAGTCTGTCACAAAAAGGATTTATTTCAGGAAACTCATCACATAGCACGGGAAGGTAGCATCTATATGTCAGCAATTCCACTGGCGTTTCATGGAAAGCTTAAAAATATAAACATTAAACTATTAGATAAATGTTTTTAGCCCGCATCAGGAAATGCTTGCAAAATAGATGAGCAACAGCGCCCTCTGCATCTGAGAAGCCTCCTGTTATTGAAACCAGACAACAACTTGCAGAGGGAGCCTGGTAATTTCAGTCGCGGTTGTTCTCAGCTGCTGCAGGTATATCTGAGGCAGGGAGCCAGGGAAGGGGGAATATTCTGGTGTATTTCTAAGTGATATGTAACTTTACTGTCTACCTGATAGCTCCGGCACCCTTAGGTACAAGAGTGGGGATAATATCTGTTTTAAAGTTACCTTGTACAAACAAGCACAAAACAAAGTGAGGATGTTGCGCTTTGGAATTTCCTTCAGGATCATTTAGATCCATGGTATGTCATTAACAGCAAAGCATATCACAGCCTGGAGATTTGCTTTTTTTCTTTTCTTTTTACTATTTAAATATGAGACACGGAACCAGAACTATCTTTTTCTTTTAGTGATTGGAAGCATATTCTGGGGAGTTTCCAGAAAGCAGCCAAGGAGTGATGCATGATAATATCTCAGGACCCGAAAAGCAAAGCGCTGCATTCCCACTCGAGCAGCCAACTGCTTTTTGCAAAGCTTGCACAGAATTCAGCAAGCAGATAATTGTTATAGAAGCAGATTAATTTGAAATAAGTGCTTTATGGTCCTACAATAACAGATGGAAGAAAATGGTTCTGTGTGAAAAGTTCTTGCATTATATTAAAGAAGGAAAAATAATTTGTATTTGCTATTTACATTAGCAATTAGTACAGCTGAGATGATAATTAACCTTGTAATACTCTTAGCTTATTCCTATAAAAGGCATAAAATGAGTTGTCTAAAAACCCCTACTCTATAAACATTATATTTCTCTTAAATTAAATTCAGTGATTTATAAAATTTTACACTGAAAATTTATTTCTTCAAATCAGAAGCCGTGAAATATTAGAACTAAATATATGTTACATATCCAAGCAGTATGGGAAAGGAGCAGAATACTCTGAATTTCATGAAACAGATTATCTTTTTTTCAGTCCTTTAGAACTAATAATTTAATTCTTTTTGCCATTTCTCATCACTTCCTTAGTCAATAATTCCTTATCTTTAATATGAAATTAGCTTCTAATAACAAGGTTGTGTTTTTTTTTGGTCTGAAATATGAGTTTTAGAAATGTTCAGGGTTATTTCTATATGGAATGGAGTTTATGGATTCAGGGAAAAATGAGTGAAATATATGTAAACTATTATAAAGGACTTGTTTCATAAAATTAAAGTGGTAAAATTAGCATCAAGGAATGGTATTCTCTTGCTTTAATAGAAGGGATATAGACCTAAGTTTACAACAGGATTTTAATGTAACAAAAATACTTTTACAGTTTACTCACTTTAAAAAGGCGAACTGACTTTTCAAAGAAATTCAGGAGAGGCAGAAAGTAGAAATTCATTCTGCTTCAGCACATCAACCAAATACGTATAAAGTAAATTCACAGACACATCCAAACGTGAATGTAAGCTTAGATTATTGACATGAAAGGAGCTGAACAATCCAAAACCAATATTTCTTTATTATATTTCTACTTTTAAGCAGTTTAAGGTGCTGCTTAGAAAGCTACGAAATCACACAACATTTTCAAGAATAAAGCACAGTGGCTCTCGGTATCACTGTGTTCATTTTAAGAGCAAATTAAAAGAGTGAAAGAATGGTGCAAATAATTGTTTCGTATGTTCTTTGCTTGTGACTGCTGTAATCATCCAGGCTGATTTACAAATGTAGACTTGAAGGTTTCTCAGCTTCCTGCAGTGTAGAAGACTGTTACTTTGGCACTCACACTCATGCCCTTGTAATCACCACTCAAAACTGTGCCCTGGTACTTCCAATTCCCAGTCTCTTGATTGAACACCTCATTCTGTGCTAACAAGGTGTCCAAGGTATTTGAACAGGGGCTGCAGTCAGAAAATTGTTAATGGTTTCACTCATTAAGAGTTGCTGCACTAGTTTTGGTAATTTGGTAACTGTCTAAATTGCAAGTTGATTTTTTCCTTCATTTTAAAGAATGATGCTAAAATTTGAGACCAGGAACATTAACAGCTACAAAACCCCAGAAGAGCGCTTAAATCACCGTATTTGTATTGAGGCAAAGGGCTTCTTAGCAGAAAGTGCATTATTTTATTTTTGAGGTTATGTTTTAAAATTATTGAGGAAAGCAGAAACAAGTATTAGAAGGAAACCTAAAAATCAGAAAATACATTAAAAATGAATAGTGAACTGTAAAACTGCCTGTAGATCTTAAAGAAATTATTTAGGAAGCAAAGCTAGTATTAAAATTACAAACGAAAAAGTCAGAAAGAGTTCACCTCGGGCCTGGATGCTGTGATGGACACTTGGGATTAAGTTCTTTAAAATAAAAGGATTTATAGCTGTAGCAAACTGTAGTATATATACCAGAAAATAGGCCCTGGGAGTTTTAAATAATTTTTTGCTATAGTGCAAGCTTAGCAGAAAATAAGCAAAGATCAGTGGGCCTGATCCTGCTACCCATATTCTAAGAAGGATCTTTTCTTTTTCACTTGTCTTGTTTGAGTGCAGCATTTAGGGAGGAATTTATTTTCTGGCAAAAAAAACAACAACAAAAAAAAATGATGATAAGAAACGATGAAAATCCATTAAAAAAAAATAAAATGGTGTGTGAGGGATTTCTCTAGCAGTAACCTCTCTGCCAGCTCGGATCACTGAGTTACTTTCCTGAGGTATGGAATAGTAAGTCAGGGGGGAGGTTCAGTTTTCAGGCAGCAGTTTACACCTGGAGCCTTCTCTGAGAGAAGCACTTTCCCCATGGGAGTTTAATTTGTGGAGTAGGAAGAAATTATCTCAAAAAAGGTGGAAAAGAATGGTTTGCAGGTTGTTACTTAATCCACTAAAAGTTTGTCAACCCTGCCAGTCTGCGGTGCACTTGCTTTCAAGGGGGGCTTAAAAGCAATTCAGTGAGGTGTCCTGGTGCTGCATCTTTTGGCCAGGTTTTGTGGTGTTTTTTTTTTTGTTGTTGTTGTTAAATACATCTGTCTTTAAAAATGCTCTTCTGTGGGACTGTGAAATATATATGTGCCAAGCAAGGGAAACTGCAAAGGAAATGCTAATGCTGGCCACACAGAACGTGCTGTCAAAAACACGCGACAAACAAATTGGGAAGAGATTTTTTTTTCTGTTGTTTTTCTTCCATCAGTTAAAAATATTCCTTGTGAGCACAGAAAGCAAACTATGCTCCATCAGAAACGTGGGTACTGTCCCTGTGGTAGGTGGTTTGAGTTGGTTCTGTGCTGAACAAGCATACACCTTAATAAAAATCATAAAAGAAAATGTAAAAATAATATGGTAAATATTTTGCCTGATTTGAAATATATGATGTGGCCTTCACAGAAATAGCCTAAGCAGCAGGCAGTACTCATTTGATTTTGTTAGGGCAGAGTCTCTCTCGTGTACCTCCTCTAGCCGATGCTCTTTCATAAAGTTGTGCTAGGCACGCGATTTGTCTCAGCTGCCTGGGATATCTCTCCAAGGTACACAGCTTTTTTTTTTTCACGACAGGAGAAAAATATGCGTGAGCAAACGAGTAGAATGAAAACATTATTTACAGCATGGGTCGAGTTTGCTTAGAAATATGCTGCGAGGAAGCATGTAAATATGGGCTGTTGAGCAGAAAACACTTTTGAACATTACAGGAGCACAGCGCATATCTGTGTCTTATATCCATTCCTACCTTTAGTTAGGTTCATGTTTTCAAAAGCTTTTTAGCATTTGTGTTTAATCAAGAATGGAAATGACGCTGATGTCTGAAAAACAAAGGGCCATTTAATACGCCCTATGAGAAAGTTTTCTTTTGTGTGTCCATTTTACTCTTCTTTCTGCCTGCAGTTGCAGCGGGGGATAGTTAAATAACTTCTGGAAGGAAAGTCTGTTTGGATTTTGGTGAGGGGTCGGTGTATTTCTGAGCTAGACAATGGAAGGGGTTTTCCTTTTAGTAGTTAAGTCATTCCTCTGGAACTGATTGCAGCGATAAAATCCCATCTGTATAAATTGGAAACTTTTCTTTTTGAACTGGAAGTTGAATGCAGACCATGACTTTTCGATAGAAAAATTACAGAAATAATGGCCCCTGACTGTGGAGGCATTTTTTTTGTTGTTTTTCATGAATCAGGCACAAAGTTATTTAAATTAATTCTGGTCTCATCACTCTAATAGAATATCATTACTGATCTTTATAAAAAACACTAAAAATCAGCAGTGTGTGTATGCAATAGCAATAGCTGTTTGACCAACTTCCCCAAACAATTTTTTCCTTATTGAGAAGCCAGACTGCTGATGACAGTGCTCACTCATGATGCATTTACTTTTGTACATTTCACAGATTGTCCTTTCATGTTAATTGTGTGTATCAGAAGCACTAATTACCCTATTGTTTCACAGCCAATAAAGGGTATTTATTGACTGTCTTTTGAAAGCAGCATTAAAGGAAAATATCAGAAGAAATTTTCTTCCTGAAAAAGAAACTCTATAAATAATTCCATGTAATTAAAAAATACATGACAAAATGCAAATATTACCTCCCAAACTTAGTCTGTGTAAGCTTTTATCACCTGAAAGGTTCTGCTCTTCTGATTCCATCCACTATGCGATTTATGCTCATGTATGTTTGCATGAGCTGCAAAGAAACAAATTGAAATTAACGTGACAATTTGTTTCTCTATGATTATGCTATCTCATGTGCCACAGCTACATCATATGAAATGCTAATATTAATGTAAAAGTGGAGACTTTGCAAACAGTTTCCTTTTCCCGCTTACTTGCCCAGTTCTCACTCCAAATACGCAGAACATCTTCAGAATCAGGACCCTTCTTTGCCGGACTTTCCTGGATTGGTCTTTTTACTAGGGGAGGAGGAAGCTTAGGGTTGTGTGAACCAACAGATTTGCTGCAGACTTGGCACACTCTCTTGTGGCCCTTTTCTGCCTACTATTCCATTTGACTGGGCTTTCTATAAAGCTCACCTCTGCCTTAAATTAGAGGTGGACTCTGGTGCTCCCAGGTGTATTGTATGCACTGAAATGATGTTGGTTTAACACAAAGACAGAATCTGCACTTTAAATAAAGGCACTCCAGAAAGGAAAAGACTTTTACCTTATAACCATCAGTGCAGCAGCTGAAAGACAGCCAGTGTGCCATACCCAAACAACGGAAAGATACAGGACATTCTTGTTGCCAGCCATCAGTTTTAAAGAAATTTGCCACTAACCTGAGCAGAAAGAGAATTGAGGTCTTCTTCAGATGCTCCACTCATCTGCTACTCCTACAGCTCAGCAGTGTGCTCCTCCCAGCCAGCTCTGCCAGCAATGTGTGCTGAGAAGGGAGCACCGTTCCCAGGCTCCAGCACAGAGAACAAGCAGGGACGATGGGGCTTGGAGGAAGGTGAGGGTGAGAGGGGGCTCTTGGCACTAACGAGAATCATCTTTCAATACTCCCTGCCTCCTTTGCAACACGAGAAACAGGGCTGAGGTTTCAGTGGAGATTCGTTGGTGTCTAAGTCCAATCCTTAATAAGGGAGTGTATTAAGCATTTAATGTTCAGCATTGTCCTCACTCTTGCTACACAAGGAGAGTAAATTGATAGTGTCGGTTCTCCCTTTATTCCAATATCAGGTTTCTCTGCATTTCCTGTCTTACTCATCACTTTGTATCTGTTGGTTCATATTCAGTTCTCAGCATATGCTCTGTAAAAGTGGATTGCATGAGACTATGTGGATTTAAATAGGTGGAGTGACTTTTTCAACCTTTGTTATGCTCTTCTTGAGCCTATCTTCAAAACCTCCATTTTACAGATGGAGTTAATGATGACAGTGAAGTTGGTTACTGAAGAAAATTCTTGCATGAGTCAGAATGCTATTTGAAGATATCTGTTTCTGGTGTTGGTTGTTTATTTCTAGTAATTTTTTTTCTTGTAATATTCAAGATATGGGAACAATATTTCAGCACAAGAACACCTACTCTACCACGTGTATTCATAAGAAGCTTTTCAGCAACTTGCTGAGCCAAAAATAGGGCTAGGCAATTTCTTTGATCCAAACAACATGACTAACATGCACAATGCGATATGTAAACAAAGAAGTTCTTGTCTGTATAGAGTTTGAAAGACACAAATTGGGTGGATGGGCAATAACTTGGAACTGTTGTGGTCTATTTTACTTTCTTTCCATGTAGTGCTTAAAATATGTACGTTTTACTGGGTCTTTCCCTATTCCTGATGAGTCCATCTTCAAGCTTAAGAGAAAATTACAGTGGGACTTTCAAAAGTTTTTTGGGAGTCAGAGTCACTTTAGATTTACTTTCAGGTTTCATTGGCCTTCAGGGTGATGAATATCAGTATAACGATTTGCTCTAATCAGAGAAAATGAGGCTCAGAGTGGTGTAGGCAGCGATGTCCAAGAGGACTCGCTGTGTTGTGTGGAAGTGGTTCAGCGATTTGCATTCCTATTCTCAGATCCATACTGAGATCAGAGGAGCACCTTTTCCTTTCTGAAGAATATCTACCAGAAGGGCTTAGTGTAAATGCTTTTCTGAAGAGAGTAGGAAGGTCAAAGATGTCTTTGATATTGATGAATGTGCTGACTAAAATACGAACAATTTTACTGATTTTCCCAGATGCTTCTAAAGACACTTTTATGGCTCCTCAGTTTGTATGTCTTTATTTCACTCTTGGTTTTCCCACAGTGCAATCAAACAAGCACAAGATCAGCACTTGTCACACCAGGTACCTTGATTTGTGCATTTTAAGAGTCTTTGGACTTCTACAGAAAAGATGAGGTTGGGAGTGGTCCTGGGAATAGGCAAAGAAGAAGCTGTGTTGGGCAGTGCTGCAGGGAGCTAAGAGCCACGGTGCCAGAGTATGAGATGCCTATGATGTGGAGAGCTCTGAGGAAGGGAGAGCCCCAAATCATACTGTCAAGATTCTGTATAGTCTTCTTTGAATATAAGTGGTTTCTTTTTGTTTGTTTTTTTTTCTGCACCACGAGTAGGCAATGGTGTCAAGGAAGAGTACAGTACTGAACATTATTGTCACCACTTCTTGCGTGCAGGAAGTGAGGAACATTTCTGTGGCCCTGTGTCTTTAAGGTCTAGATGAGCCCAAAGCGCTTGGAGTTGTTTCTGGATGCATAACATGATGCAAAGCTGTAGGACTAGAGGACGTTCACTGAACATCAGTTGCTTCTGAAGTTGCTCCACGTGTGCAGTATAGAGGACAGAATCACAACTATTATTCCTTACTTTCACTGTTTGAGGTCTCACTATTATGTTTTTCCTCTTGATGTTCTGTCTAGATTTTTGTTTATCTTACATCGTTGTTCCTAGTTGTGCTCTGCTTCTTTCCATACCCCTGTGCTCTACTTCTCCTTAACATATGCACACTAAAAATTCCACTATTTACTAGTCTACCTTTGGCCAAAGTTTAACTGTGACTTTTAGGATGTTTTTTTTTTCCCCTCAGTATTGGGAGATAGAATACCAATAAATATCTGTCAAATAATTTGTCTGTATCTGAAAGCAATGACAGAACTCCCAGTTGAAGTTAGCTAAGATCTTTTGTTGATTTCATCTTCTGGTAATACAAATGACATATCTTTTCATCATCTCTTTTTGGAGAGGTTGGTTGTATACAGTATATGTGAAAAGAATGAAAAAGGAGACAATGACATTTAGGAAAATTGTCACTGTGTGAGTACAGAGAATGTTTGAATTTCTGCAGTCTTGAAATAAACCTGGAGTACATTTATTGGTGCGTCCCAGATAAGCAATTTCTATTGTGATGTGTTCTCTCAGAGACTGTGCTACGGAAAATTGAGAATAATGGGCCATGTCATGCCTTCATCCCATGTGCAGGTCTCACACTGATGTCAGTAGGAGCTCCCTTCACAAACTGAGGCCCATATATGACCCATAGAGTCACTGCTAGGTCTTTCCCGTACATAACTACAAAATTAATGGAGCACTGTAATCTATTTTGAGATCCAATGAAATACACCATGTTTTAAATTGCAATTAAACAGAGAGATGTCAATAGGCATTGATGAGTTTCCACATGAAGACAGAAACATTCCTGCTACAAAGTTACAGCTTTTGAGGGTTAATGGCTCATAGATTCTAAAAACACATTTACTCAGAGTGTTATTGATTAAACATCTAAGGAGCCTTAAACATGTGAATTATATCTTTAGTTGTGAGACATAATTTGTAAATCCAGTATTGGGTCCATTCTACAAAGATCGCAGAATCCCATGTAATAAAATCCAGCATTTCTTAATTGCCTACCTTTTAAAAACAGAGTATCATAACATTAAGTTCTCATTGTATAGCAGGGAGGTCTTGTGAGGTTTCGAGTTCAGGTGATTCATGAGGGT
The DNA here is from genome assembly GCA_030625065.1 of Alectoris magna. Classification (NCBI taxonomy): domain Eukaryota; kingdom Metazoa; phylum Chordata; class Aves; order Galliformes; family Phasianidae; genus Alectoris; species Alectoris magna. Next base: position 12,077,723 of record CM060569.1, on the reverse strand, counting down.
ATCTATTTAAGCTTTGTTGACTTGGTGATGTTTCGTACTCCCTGCCTTTTTAAATTATTAAATGTGATAAAGTATTCTGCTGTCGTGTTTGTATGAGAAATGTCATGAAATAATTAGCGGTACGTACTTTACAGCATAGAGACCAAATTTCGCTGTAGCAGTGTTTAAACCCTACAGCACAACTTTTGCATCCTGAAGTAGTACTCATCTTCTGGTGCTCTGAAATGTTTCATTCTCTGCTTCCTGCCCTCATAAAAATACACGCAGAGCTGTGGCTTATCTTTGAAATTACCAGTTGACATAAAATATGAGGACTGTTATTTTCAACTGTGTTTCAAGGAAGTGTTTTCCAGTGTGCTTAGTAGGCAGAACAGTTCTGGTCTTTGGGCTGTAACTCCCATTACCCTGTGCAGAAGACGAGTTCCCTGCATGCCATCACCCCATGGACCAAGGTTTGCCCAGAGCTTGGCACATCAGCCTGTCCCTTCTGCCAGCACACACCTGCTGCGAGCTGACTTTCTTACTTCTCTGAGTCCTTGCTCCTATTTTTTACACTTCTGCAAAATAATAAAGAGGTCATTATACAACATAATGTAATTATCGCTTCGCTGGATACAATGAATTCTGGCCAGTGTGTTGGAGGCTGAGGGCTGCAGCAAATCTGGAGTGCCCTGGGGATATGCACTTTTCCAGTGAAAGAAGAGTAGGGCTCCCTGGACTCCAGATGAATAAATTGAGGAAACCGTTCCTCACATTCCCTGCAAACTCTGGCAGAAGTCACAATTTCACTTGCTTTTGAGATTTTTCTGTGCCATACTAAGACCAGGCATTAAATATGTTCTGCTTGTAAATAAAATATATTAGAGCTACATGGCATAAAAATAATCATGGGATGCATTTCTCCTTACAGAAGCACACCACTTATATAAAAAAAAAAATCCTGTATAAACATCCAAGATAATTTATTACTAATTCTACCATACAATTTTGAGACATAGCAAGAATTCTTGAGATTAACTGAATAATTTTGTGTTGAGGTTTTTAAATGCCTGCTGGTTTTTGCTCCGTGACATCATGGCTCCTTTAGCAGTAATCTTGCCAATCGGAAGGCTTGGCAGCTATTTTGTGATGTTCTCATGAAGCAGTGAGGTGGTGACACTGAATAGAAATGCTACAGGTCCTTTTTACTCCACTGCAACACCTCCATTTAATACATCACCTTAGCAGTGAGATGCATACTTAGCAGTTGCATTGCTCCTCTCTGCTGGATTTTCTCTAGGCAACATATAAGAAAAGCTCCCTGGAAACTATTTTACCTAGGAGTACATCTAAAAACTATTTTTCCTTATTGTTTCCTGATTTTCTGGGCTCTAACCAGGACCAGCGAATTCTTAAATCCTACAAATCATTTCAGCCATTTGTAAGTTATAAAAGAACTCTGTTCAACCTTGAGCTGATTTCTGTTCCTATCACTGGCTGCTGTGCTGTTGAGCCTTCTTTGGTTTGAAATAGTTTTTTTTCTTCTTCTTTTTCCTCTTTGTCTGCTTTTTCAACTCGCACCTTCTCTATGAGCAAAGGCCTCAGATGACAAGAATGGGTCTCTGAGCTCACCAATACCTGCTTTCCATGCACTGCATTTGGAGGTGTAGTACATAAAACTTCACCAGGTTAATCTGGAAACTGCTTTCCCAGTAAAGACTACAGGGAAAAAGAATCATGACCTAGGGTTTATTACTGATGTTATCTTTCTTAGCCCTTCCCCCTTTCCTCTCAGATAGACAGGTGATCTTTCATCTTACCTTTCTACTTGATCAAGGTGCAGTCTCCTGCATGATAGAATGAATTTTTGGTCTAGTGAACTGTGAGGCTCATCTTTGGGAGATCCAATAATTTCTATTAATTGAAGTAACCCTTCCTCCTCTCCACAACTGGTGGAATTTCTCCACTGGCAAGCTGACTAAGAACAGTTTAAATTATGTTCTTTTCTGGACTGAAACTCTCAGTTCTCAGACTCTTCTTTTTACTTTTCTGAATGTAGCGCTATACTGTATGTCAATTTGGTGTTGTTTGTGGGTTCATTTTCTCCTCCATTAGAACAGCTTTTCTCTTTTTTTTTTCCCCCTTCTCCTTGTGATATTGTTCAAAGGCTTCTTGTGATGCCTTGAAAAAAGTTATTGATTGTTAGATCATTTCTCTCATTCATTCAGATGTTTTCTGGTCCCCAGATGGAAACATCACAGCTGCTGCTCTGGAATTCACTATCGACTTTTGTCTCTGGATTATCAGAGCCCCAAGCAAAAAGGCCTGAATCCAGGCACCCCTTTTCCCTCTGTTGAGACTTAAAGCTGTTATCCTTACAACTCAAAGGAAGTCCCAGTGCCTGTATATGACCAGAGTCTGGAACAGTAAGGTCCTATGATTGCAGTCTTCGAGCTGTTTTTCTAGTGCTCCTCTTTTTTAGTTTCTGTGTAATTTTTCAGCTCTTCAGCAGGAGCACCAGGTCTTGGAGAGCAGTCTGATTTTCTGCCTCCTTCTGCTGTTGTAATTTCTGCTCTGGTCACTTGTTTTAGTTTTGAGGGCCAAAATCAGCCTGACAAATTAGTATTTTTCAAAGTCAGCCTTTGCTGACCAGCAGCCATCTGCTTAGACAGAAAAATGTAGGAAAGATTGCTGTGTTTTGAATGCTTTTCACCAATCCCTCACGGAAAGCCCTTTTTTTTTTTTTTTTTTTTATAAATTCAAAGGGTTGTTAAGATTCAAAGAAAATACTTATTCTACAGACTGTTTCCTTTCCATTAAAGTTTATTTATACCCCCTCCTTGTCTGAGGGTATAATTATGAATGATCTAAGCTTGTAGTGAAAATCCTAAATTAAAAAATACATCTGTTGCAAGGATTCTCTCACCAGAAACCTTGAAAATGTTATCCTGTCTGTGTATCCATATATCTGTCTGTCTCTCTCTAGGTTTATGGCTATCCTTTATAGGTTCCAGAAGTAAATGGGATTAGATAGCTTGCTGTATATTTTAACTGCTGTATACATTCACGAAAAGAATAAAACTATGTGGAGATCTAGACGCATTTTTTTTTGTTTTTTTACACTCATCTTTCAATCACATTTTCACTCGTTAAAAACGGAGGGGGTTAAATTGCATTATTCTTCCCCTTCTTTATTTTAGAGTAACGGTATAAGAAAATGTTTTTTCAATGGTAGAGGTTGAATTTAAAAAGAAAAGAGAACAATAATGTGAACTGTATAAACAGTAACAGCGTTCATTCAAAAGCTAGGTGTTTTCCTGACAACAGAGTGCAACCACGTTAGCCAAACTTTGCAGCATGGCTCAGGAAGCATCAGTGAAACACATTTATTTTTAATTAAGGCCAACTCTGGCCCAACATTTGCTTTAAATATGAGGACCAAAGAGCATCAGAAAAGGACAGTCTTTCTTTCTTCTGTCCTTTTCAGACAGAAGAAAATTATTTCTTCATCCCTTTGAAGCTGCTGCCTCCTGATATGTAGCTAAAGGGAGGGCAACACCACACGGACAGCGAATTCATGGCAATAGCTCCATGTGGCAGAAGACAGACAGATAACACTTTCCTCAGTTGGATTTTACCTGATTAATAACCTTATTTTCAATTTTTAAAATTTTAAATTGAGAAGTGTCTGTTAAGATGTTGTAATGTTAATTAACACTGGCACAAGCTCTTTCATTTCAGTTGCATCCATTTTTGTTCATCAGAAGGTACAGTGTGGAAATGATTCTTTTACCCTGTCATTTGCCTATATATCATTTTGTGCTAGTACTGAAAGGTTAAATGTTATAATTTATGTTAATTTTAATTTTCCCTGGTGCCATAGGCAGTACAAATCAAGCAGTAGCAGTGATTATACATCACTGACAATATAAAACAGAACAAACATACAGTTCTGTCAATGAAAGGCCTGTGCCAGGTTCCTCACAGTTAGGTTGTTATGGCCTCCTGAGAACAGCAGTCAAAACCAAGCAATAATGATGATATGAATATTTATTTTGCGCCTAGTTCTGGATCTAAGCCATTTTAATAAATACCATTTCGTGGTTTTTTTTTTTTTTTTGCCTCAAGAAGCATGATGGAAAAGCTCTTTGCTGCTTGAAGAATTTTGAGTAGTAAATTATAAAGTCATAGAATGACTTAGGTTAGAATGGACCTTAAAGATCACTAGTTCCAGCCTTCCTACTGCCGGTAGGGTTTCCACCCATTGAATCAGGCATTAGATCAGATTGCTCGGGGCCCCATCCAGCCTGGCCTTGAATGCCTCCAGGAATGGGCATCCACAACCTTGAAGTGCTGCCAGCTCTGTTCTGTTCCTATGGTCCCTAAGGACAGTTTTCCAGGGGATCTCATGCAACAATTCCTAAAACAGTTGGAGGTTCACTCTCTTGAAGGTCGGGTTTCTGATTCTGATCTTTCTCAGGCCCATACCCCCTGAGATCACAAACTCAACCAGAATATGGTCGCCATAGCCAGGCTGCCTCCAGTCTTAACCTCTAAACGATCTCCTCTGCATTGGTGAGCACCAGGTCCAGTAATGCTTCACTTCTTGTTGGTCTGTCCAATACCTGGATCAGGAATTTATCATCAATAGACTCTAGCAATCTCCTGAATGGCTTTCAACCATGTTGCTTTAACAGCAGGTATCCAGGTGGCTGAAATCACACATCAGGATGAGAGCCTGCAAGCATTATGCCTCTTGTAGCTGAAGCAAGGCCTTATCAACAGGCACCCCTTGATCAGATGGCCCGTAGTAGACCCCAGTCACCAAATATCCTTTATTGGTCTGGTCCCTAATTTTAATCCACAAGCTCTCAACCTGCTTATGGCTGTTTCTTAGAGGCAGCTCTTCATAATCCATCCTATTCTTTACACACAGGGAACCTCCCCTACCCCCCTTGCCTTGCCTATCCCTTCTAAAGATCTTGCAGCACTCAGTTGTGATGAGTATCAGATCTAAATTCTGGCTTTGACTTCTTAGATGAGGGACTCAGATGCGGCAAGCAGAAATTCACCGAAGTGTATACTTGTACAAAAATATTTTGGTTCCGCTTTCAGGAGAAGAAAGAACTCAAGGTATAGCTTGGGCCATTAAAAGGCAGAAAGATTGCCCACTAGCTTATTATTATCTGGCAGCTAATTAGATCCCATGCCACTATCACAGTGTATCTTTGGAGCTGAGGAAAGGTCCTCAGCCAGGGCTTTTAAAGTACTTCCATGCCATTCAGTTTCTATGGTATTCCAGTGACTTTTCTCCTTACAGCACAGACGAGGCAACATGTCGTCCTTGTTTAGACCTCTTCAGATCATTTCTTTGCTGTTACTCTTCATTTGCAAAGAAGCTATGGGGTAGATTGCTGGCACTTATTTTCATGAATGAATGGCTAATTCCCTGCTCTGCAAACTATGCCATAAAATAATGAAATGAGAGGAAAAAATAAGGTCACAGAAGTAGGAAGTACTGGGTAGTAACTGCTATTTTAACAGCATCATGGGACAGACGCTAATCCATGAGACTTAAAGGCCTTTGAGATAGAAGAAAATACTTTTTGGAGGCAAACTCAAGTGCCCTTTATGGATGATAGTGCTACAAGAAGCCCAATCTGGGCTGGGAAATGTGGTTAAGCGTCCCAAGAGCTTTTTCTCCCCAGTGTTCCTCAACCTGCATATAAGCCACTCTAGGCACTGTTGGAAAAAGTCTGTTGGAAGGGATGAGCTACAGAAAGATCTACCTTCTGGTAGATCTTGAAGTACAGTCATGTACATGTTGTTTATTGGAGAATGAAATGAAGCACTGACAGCGGGATTAAGGAATTACTGCTGGAGTGGATGGCAAGCAGGTAACCCAACGAGACGAAGGCCATTACACACTTAGATCTACGGAGATGGCAACAAGATACTTGGCAATTAGGCAACAACAACTGAAAGGCAACTCTTCCAACAGAACTTTTTCAAATATACTGAATTTATTAAATTTCAGTGAACAAATGTTGTTGACCTTCAGCAGGAAGTAAGTGTAAGTGGTTTCAGCACTCTAATTGTAATAGCCACTCTTGTTGATTTTTACATATCCAGAACTTTAGCATTGCTGTAATAAATGCAAATAAGAACACATCAGCCTTGCATTACTTTATATAATTTTGGTACAAAGACATATTTGTGAATAAAGATAATGTAGTACCAGAAATTAGAATGTGAATTTTAAAATACAGTAATTTAAGAAGACAATTAAAAAATATATATGTATTTATTTTTCTCATGTAGTTATACTTTGGCTTAGCATTAGTGATACATGGGCTGGTTACTTTAACCCAGATGGTTTCATCCCCACCCAGAAATATTGGTTACTTTAGCACAGATGTCTCTTTTCCTTCCATAAGGCACACTAGACAGAAAACAAAGATTCACATTTAAGCAATAAATAATGACAACTACCACCCCTATTGGCTTAGATATGTCCAAATCCAAAACCACAGCTAAAAGTTACTTTAAAGTGTGATGGACCACAACCTGTTCTTTCATTTTGCCTTCTTTCTAAAAGATTTGACTTTGTTGACATTTTTACACTGTTTCAATTGATCTTTATTGAAAAAGAATAAGGATGGAGTACAGTGACAATTTTATTTGACAGATGATTAATATCTTTTCTTAGATCTGACCTGAAATGTAACCACAAAGTGTTTGATAAAGGAAGGACAAAATATGGTTCACAGGCAGTTGAAAGTTTAAGGGGCATGAAACGACTGAATGGCAATCTTAAAAATTCAAGGTACAGGACCACAAGGTCCTGTAAGCACTGTACCAGTACCCTTTTGTCCAAAGGTTGTTCAAACTTATCTTCTAATTGATTTTGGTGGACAGTTCTCCCTAGGTACATGTGCAGAAAGTATTATGAACAAGTTGCCCATTAGTGCAGAGGCTACTGGCTCAGCCTCATTTCCAAGAGTATTGAGGCTAATCTTGGAGCAAGTCTGGGTCTGAGAGCAGGGCAGGGCTTTTCTGGCCTGCTTGGAGTCATTTGGGCTAGCCTACTTTCCTTTGCCATAAGGAAGCTGTTCTCCCATTTCCTGTCTAGTACGATGCTGTAATGGATTCCTTGCACAAGAAACACCACCATCATTCCAACTTTTTGGGTTTTCCTAAGGAGGGTGAACTGGCTCAAGCTAAGCTTGGGTGCAATTGAAAACAAAACTCCTTTTTGATAATTTTTCTTAGACTTTTTAGTCCCGTCCAAATTCTGCTACTGCAGGGAGAAGTTAGTTACAAGTATTTATATTATGTTTATTTAATTACTAATTTCTGTAAAAGAAAAATTAATTCTGTTACTTGTGGTGATGCAGCATGCCAGGAATAACATTTAGCAGGTATGACTTAACACAATAGACCATTTTTAAAAGACCTTTTTCAAAAATTTAATTTTAGATGCGGGACTATGGAGCATTTAACTTACCTTCAGGAGGGTATTTTGAATAAAAATAACAAGAAACTGCCTTACTAGGATATCAGCTATGCTTGACTGATATTGACCATATAAAAAAATGTATGAGACTTATAAACCTCACATAAGAAGTACAGTTAAACCTACTCATTTTTCTCTAAAAATGGATGTCCAAACTTTTAAAGTTCTTATGTAATTCTTCTTAAGATCCAAATGTATTTTTGGAGACTGAGTTCCCACTGTTTGCAATAATGAACACCTCATGGATGACAGGGAAAAAAAAATCAGCTTTCCCTAAATGGTACTGCTGGCCAAAGGAAAAGTAAAAAATAATTTTATAACAAGATATCCTCTGTGCTAGGGCTGCATTTCTTTTCCCCTGCAGATGTAGAAAGATGTGTTTCAGGGAAGCGTCCAGGCCTTCACTCCCTGTTTTCTGGTAGCACGCTCCAGGAGACCCAGGGTGGCACAAAGCTGAGAATGTTTCTGCAAGCACTGGGGAGCAAAGAGCAACCCTTGTCACTGACAAGACTCCTCTTGGCTTCACTTGGGTTGCTGCCCAAACAGTTGGTCCAGGTCCTACTGCCTGACAAAGCCTTTTGAAACAGGGAACAGTGCACAATACAGCCCCTGACAGCACAATGTACTTGTACTTTGCCTGGTTAATTGTCTTATATTGTCTTCTGTAAATATAGTGAGTAATAGAACAAGCATTTACTAACACAGTTTAATTATCCCTTCAAGTGATTGTCTTGCATATTAGAATCACAGAATCTCTAAGGTTGGTAAAGACCTCTATGATAATCTCGTCCAGCTGCCTATCTACCACTAATAATGCTCACTAAATCATGTACCTAAGTACCATATCTCATGTTTCTTGAACACCCCAGGGGATGGTGACTCTACCAGTCCCCTGGGCAGACTTTTCCAGTGCCTTACCGCTTGTCTGGAGAATAATTTTTTCTTAATGTCCAGCCTGAACCTCCCATGGTGCAACTTGAGGTCATTCCCTCTTGTCCTGTCCCTGTTACCTGGGAGAAGAGGCCAACCCACACTTCACTACTAGCTCCTTTCAGGCAGTTGTAGAGAGCAATAAGATCTCCCCCAAGTCTCCTCTTCACCAGATTGAACAATGCCCATTCCCTCAGCCTCTCTCCATAGGACTCATGCTCCAGACTCTTCACAACTCTATTGCCCTTCACTGGACATGCTCGGTACCTCAGTGTCTTTCTTGTAGTGGGGGGCCCAAAACTGAACACAGTATTTGAGGTGTGGCCTCACCAGTGCTGAATACAGAGGGATGATCACCTCCCACATTGTCATGATTGTGGTTTGTTGCCATTATAGGTGCCATCTTTTGGCCTATCTCCTTTAGTCATGCTATCTGAAAATACTCTTTTGAGAGCTCTGCAGATAGTTTCTTTCCCTCCATTTTTTTGCAGGATGCTTCAGTATCTGTGTGCCAGTTACTTAGAAATGGTAGTTTAATTGGCTGAGTGGTTAGATGGAGCTACCGGCACTAAAATTGGCAAGTGCCCTTTGTGTGCGTCCCAGGGTGAGTGTGACGCCCAAAGACAGACTGCTCTGATCCTTGGCAGTTGGCATGATCCTCCCTCAAATGTCAGAGGTTACGTTTCAAGCACCGGCTCTGCTCCTTGGGCTGCCGACCCCTGGTGCTAGGAAGTCTGCTTGGAGCAAGGTCACAGCAGCAGCAACCACCTGCCCATCAGCCTGTGCCAGGGGCCAGCAGCCAGGCTGGCTTGTGCCAGAAGGGAGCTGGGCAGGAAGGGAGGGAGAGGGGTAGAGCCTGCCACAGCCCTACCCCTAGACAGCCTCCACTGGCAGCCATCCTGGGAACCATGGTCAGGTCTGCAGAGCTGCATTTCCTTCATTGGGCTCCTTGAAGAGCATGAGGTGTAAGGGCTGCAGCTTTACAGCACAAGTAAGCTTTTTCACTCTCAGGCCTAGGAGCAGTAAGATAACCTGACCTGTCCTAAGTGCAGGCTTAAGTTCTTAAGTGATTGAAGCAAAAGTTAGACAAGGTTCTCCAAGCAGCTACAGATGATGGAGTTACTAGTTGTCTCTGCCAGCTGTGATGTTGCACAGTGGTAAGAAAGATGCTGAAGAAGCTGTGGATGGAGCTATTTTCATCCTGCCAAGTGGTGGCCATCAGCAGAGCTGAGGGCTGTGTACCCTCCTCCTCTGTGTTTTAGGGACAGTGTTGTAGTCTCACACAGGAGTTGTTTCTGCAGGGTTTCCAAGAGCTTGTTAGGCAAGGGGCAAAGGAGGGAAAAGGGCTTTGTACTCTGTGGCAAAGACAAATGTAGCACAAATATTGGAAAGATATGTAAAATGCATTTTGCTCTTTGAAGCTGAAGTCTTTTAAGAGACGTAATTCTGTTTTAACTGGATAACGATATCTGTACATTAATTTCATGTACTCCAGGTGTTGTACTGACTTTATTTAGGAGTCTCTCAGATTGTGTGAGTCAAGATGCTTCTATATACATTACTGAAGATGTGCTCGTATAACTCTGCTGGGATACCACACACAGTTTGCTTTTTTATGACTTTGAGTACTTATTTAAAGTTTTCATTTCATGAAGTTTTGGTGGAATTATTCTGCTTAATGAATAGGTTTGTGTTTTGTTGTTTCCCTTTCCCTTTCCCTTTCCCTTTCCCTTTCCCTTCCCTTTCCCTTCCCTTTCCCTTTCCCTTTCCCTTCCCTTTCCCTTTCCCTTTCCCTTTCCCTTTCCCTTTCCCTTTCCCTTTCCCTTTCCCTTTCCCTTTCCCTTTCCCTTTCCCTTTCCCTTTCCCTTTCCCTTTCCCTTTCCCTTTCCTTTCCTTTCCTTTCCTTTCCTTTCCTTTCCTTTCCTTTCCTTTCCTTTCCTTTTCCTGATGTAAAAGGGTTTGCTTCCCCCATCTGGTTACGTATCCATGGTGTCTATTTCTGCAACTATTGCTTGAAAAAAGCACATAGACTCATGTGGTTGAAGTAGCCCTCTCAGTCATTTACAGAAATAGCTTCAGTCACTCAAACAGAAACCTATCCCATCCTCTTTCATGTTCCATCCCCAAACCAGATTTTGCTTTCTGCCCTTTCTTAAAGCCATTCTCAGTTTAGATGTAATTCTCTTCCCTGCATTATTCCCTCTGGTTACTCTCTATCCAAGTTTTTTTTTCCATGGTCATTTTACTCTTGCTTTCACCACCCTGAAGCATTCCCCAGTGGCCAGTGAAAGCCATGAGGAACATCTGAGCACCAGCCCTGTCCTCTACACCTTCCTACATTTGTAGCCACATTATCTAAATGATCTTTAAAGAGAACTTTTCAGAAGAACTATAAAAGAGTTTAAGAGGAAAGTAACAAAATAAATACGTTTGGAGTTAATCTCTCCAAAAGAAACATCTGTTTGTTCCTTTGAGTGACCAAAAGCAAACTCTGACATGTGTTCAGAACATGTTACAGATTAATGCCCGAAGCTGTCAAACTGAGTTTCAACTCAGTGCTCGTAATCATGGATGTTAAATTATTTATTGGTAATATACAAATGCATCACCTTTAATTTCATTAGAGAAGCAGTAGAACTTTCTCACTCTTTTTCCCCTTGTTTCTTCTTTAGGTGTTTGTTGTAGTAATGCACTTTGGGCTATCCACATCTTCATGTTTTAATAGTTGCATACTGAAGCACCTATCTTAAAGACTGTTCTCACAGGGGATTTATTCATGGGACTTAATTTACTGAGAGAAGTCTTCCAATTAGAAGAAAAATTAGTTAGAAAGATGTTTAGGAACATGCACTGGTATTTATCTGAAGTATGTGACAAGACTAGTCAAAATTGTGTTAGAATGCAGTAGCAGACCACTTGATTATGCCCATTCCGGTGGGCCTGGGAACATGGATAGACTGCATCCAATCACATGAGGAGAAGAGGTTCTCACCAACCTCATGTTTGGGAAGAAAGAGGAGGAAAACTTTTCAGGGAGCTACTGGATCTCCAGTGAGGTCCTTGTTTGAGCCCCCAGACATGCCATGGAGGACTGCTGTCCTAGCAATGGCCTTGGGCTGCACATAAAGATATTTTCTTCTCACATTCCTGAATGCATACGAAAAGGAACTGCATTGGAATCAGTAAGGCTGGGAGGTGTTTGTAATATTTAAAACCAATATTTAGTTATTGCATTTCAGCTTTTGCTTCTTGGAGTATGTGTGTGACCACACACATGCAAGCTCTCACCTAGAAGGGACATGTTTGTTTATGGTGGGAGTGTAAATGGCATTGCACAGCTAAACTGCTGTACTCCTTACACTGCTCTTCTGTGTGTTTCAGCAATTTTTCACTCATCTAGGTGGCAGTGTAATTTTGAACTTTCCCTGGGCACCAGTAACATTCATTCTTCGCTTTTTGTAACATGTTCAAAGCTTTCTTGGTGACCAAACACATGGTGCCTCACAGAGTATGTATTCCCATCCAGCATCCATCCCTTTCCTTGGGGTACCCCATTCCTCTGAGCAGTACAGACAGCTTCAACTGGAGATGTTTTAAAATAAGCCAGCTTGAAGAAAGTGTTTTCCAAAAAGTCAGACCCTGACACATTTGGCCATCCAAAAAAATACATAAATAAACAAATAATTAGCATACTCTTAAATGGCCTCCTTGCACCATCTGCAGGATTTGGTAGGATGTTTTGGAGGTCACGATTTTAAAACCAGAAGAACGTTCTTGCCTCAGAAGTAGTACCACCATCAGCAGCTAGCAGAGAAGAAAGGTCTCTCTCTCTAGTTGGGAAGTTGGGTGCAGTGAAAAGGAAATGTGTGTATCCGAAGGAGTGAGTACCAGTCTTGAGGAACCATCTCCTGTAGCCAGGAGCAAGAGGGATGAGCCTGATCCCATTTTATAACCTGGCAACTAGGGAGCTACTAGGACAAGGCAGCAGACAGCATGAACTGCTCCTGCCTTCCTTGGAAAGTAAGTGGCGCTGTTGCCAGGCTCCTTCTGTGAGTCACTGTGAGTGACTCAGCACTGTGATTTGAAAATAAGAATTTGGGCTATCACCGAGAGATTTAAATGAATTATTTTGTGCTTTTAATTTACAAATGCTCCACAATTATTTGTCAATTATTTTATGCTATTTTATTATTATTTTCCCAGCAATTGCTGTCTTCTTGAATTTTACACCGTCCTCTTCCAAGTGAGAGAGGTACATCATTTCATTGTAAAACAGAGTAAAAAGGCCTATACAACACGTAGGGTAATATAAAGTATTACAGCACACACCGGAGAAAGGCAGCTTACCACTTTTCTCAATAAAAACAAAGAATTACCATGGGATTTCTTTCCCCTCCAATTGGGCCCCAAATGTTCTCATGCTATACTTGTAATGTGCATTACTAGCTGATTAGAAGTGACATCAATTAGTCACATTTCTGTGTTTCTGATGGAAATAAAAATGAGCTTCTGTACACAAAGATCTCAAATTCATCTCTCCATTGCCCAGGGATTTTTTCTCCTGCAATATCAGTTATCAGTTTAATATAATATTGTTGACTTAACAATGATATATTTCAGGCTGAAGGCAGAAATGCATTTTGCATTAATAAATTGTTTTGAGATGGGCTTAAAGAATATTTCATTATATAACAGAGGCGGCTGTAAAACCTATTTGGTGGTCTTTCAATCACTGCTACCTGTGGCCTATTTATGTGGCGGGCATTCATCAGAGTGGCAGGAAATATTAAACAAGTGCTAGACAGTTATTAGTTCTCCTCAAGAAGAAGTCCTCATACCTCCTATTCCTATGCCATGGGAAAAATTCACTTGGTATTTTCTTTCTTGCAACTGTTCTGCTGTTCATAATTTGATGGAAAATTGATTAATCGCACATTTAACTCAATGCAAGATCTTCTGCACTGTAATAAATTATGGCCATTAATCAATAAGTACAAAGTAATTCCAGGAGTCTGGAGACATGCTGGTTTCTAATAGAAAAACTTGTGCTTAGGCCTTCTTGCCAGTGACCACTTCATCTGAGATATTTTGCACCTGCCTCGATCCAATTAGATGACATAATTAATGAATCTCAATGCAGTTGATAATTTGTTACACAAAGGAAAGAATGTTTTGGCACATCTATTATGTTGTGATGTACAAATCTTTGCAAGGGGAGGAATACCGGACAGGAACCTACACCCTCAGCTACAAATGAGGAAATGTCTGTTTATTCCCTGTCCCTAGAAGGGGAGTTGGAATTAGATGGTCCTTAAGATCCCTTCCAACCTAGGCCATTCTATTATTCTATTCCAGGGCACTGCGTATGCAAATTCCACTGGACTTTTAAAATTCTCATGTTTTCTTCTCCTATGTTTAAAAGGAAACTAACTGTGCAGGAATCTTCCATGCCATCTTGTTTCTTTTATGACAGATTAAATGGTATGATTACAGCAAGCATTCAGGAAGCACTTTTTCCCAGGCAATCTAATCAATGTTTCCTTGGTTGAGTATCAGTTACAGTTTTACATATCGCAACCCATTTGCACCTGTTATATGCAGCTAACATATAGACACACTCAATAGATTTTAGTGAGAGAAAGAGTGTGAAGATAAAAAGAGCCAGTCTGCTGCTAATTCTGTCACTAGGAGACGCCATGAGCAGATTTTATTTAGTGACTTTGAAAAACAATTAGCTGAGGATTATAGGACTAAAAGGCCTTCACTAGCTGTACCTGGAAAATACTTTGCCCATTTAATGCCTTCTAAGCTGTCATTGTGCTTGAACTTCAGTCCCAGTGATTAATGAAAAGCTGCAGGGCACAGCTAGAAGCTAAAGTCTCAATTATGAAAAAGCAGTAACTAGTTTAATGTGCTGATGCTTTTATACTTAAACTGACAGCTGTGAAAAATGGCAATATTTCCAATCATGCTTTAATAATTTATCATTAATTTATTGGCATGTCCAACACACTTTACTCCCACTGTTCTTTTTCTCCTTGTGGGCTCATGGCATTTCAACACTGAAGAGCAAAATCTGTAGCAAATCTCTAAGGACGAGCCTCCTTATGGTGTCAGAGTGATTACTGTTTGCAAGCATTCAATATTATAAAGTAGTGCATGCTTTATCAATGCAGATGGAGTATGAACATTCTTGTGGACTGCGATATGTGATCACATACCATTACTGCTACTAAATCACCCCAACTCCATTTACCTTGTAATTAGACCAAGTGAGAACATGGATGGCTTTGCGGAAGTGGGGCAGCCAGCCATGTGCAGGCAGTGTTTGTTCGTCAAAGCAGCAAGCTTCTTGGAAGAGCAGAAACTAAGTGCTCTAAATCAAACACCACGTTTGGAAAGTACCCCTTTAGAAGAATGTAGGCAGCCTTACCTGCTACAAAGTCTGTGGAAATGTTGTTATGTTTCATACCGAACAACTGAACCAATGCAGCTAAGTTAATTTAGAACAGCTGAAGATCTACAGTATGCTGAGTTTTTCAGATATTTTGAATTTCTCCTTTTCTGTCTTGGTTCCGTCTGCTTGCTCAGTTGCTCTTGATTTGGTGTATAACAATGGGAAAGGAACAAAGTCAAATAGCAAAACCTTGCTTCAGTACAATTTCCATGCTGAATTTAGTTTGTCATGGTTCATGGCTGTTCCCAGGTCTGCTATGGAGGAGACAAATATTCACAAAGATGAACAATTATGAATTTTAGAGACCGTGACAGCTTATTCTTTTGATAGCAGAAGCTAACCCTGTTTTATTTCCCATCTGATACTCCTGTCATTTTCAAAAGCTTAATCATCCAAGCAGGAGTGTCTTATTTGTGCTTTTGCATACATTTCTCTTTGTGTAATGACTGACAGCGCTAAGGTCTGGGCGATACTAAGTTGCTGGTGTTTTTTATTGGACCTGATGATTCCTGAGCTTTTATGCAAAGTCCACATAGGCTCTTCTCGACTGTGCTCATGGTTGCCAGTTCCTGGATTTAAGCAGTCCAACCAGCCATTGGGGAAAGTTATTCTGAACTGTTTGGTGCAAACTGTTACAAAACTGCTATCTGGCTGTCAGTCATGAATAGACTGAATAGGAGAAACATGGCTATGAGAGAATATTAAAACCAATTGATGTGACATCTGTAATGGTCTAACAAGTATAACGTATTATATTGCTGGACAAGAAATCGTTCACAGAAAACTGCAGTGTGTCCAATTTGAATTGATGTAATGGAAAGGACCTGTCAAGCAGTTTGTTCTATAGGTAGAGAATTTGCTCTTTCCTACTAAAAATTAAAAAAAAAAAAGAAAAAAAATCTGCCTTTGCTTGTATTTACATTTGAATGTTTCTGTTTGAAGTTTTGATCATACTTTTCCACGGGGACAAAGTTTATACTAATTAGTTAACAGTTCAATTATTATCAAAGGGAGTTTTGAATGGAAAGGAACTGAGTTCCCTGCTCTGCCCTAACTGTATGTTTGAGAACCAAGTGTGGCACTGCATTTGGAATCCTGGAAATGAAGAAGGCTGAAGAAGGTGAATCATTACTAACACATCTACTACTGTTCCTTAAAGGAACTGAATATTTGTTTTGTGAATTACTACTTGGAAAAGATGGCTTGTTCTAATGCACATTACCTGTCATGCTGTAGACCTAGTGCTGTCTTTTAGCACCATCTGAAAAAATACAACTGAATGTGTACACGTGGCTAAGATGCAAAAGGTGCTTTGTGCTGCCTTTTAGCACAATTGTGAAGAAATACAACAGAACATACACAAGATGCAAAAGGTGCTTTGTGCAGGTTCATGTCTGGTTATTGCTGGATGTGCAGCCAGGCACCAGCAATCACTCTACTATCAATCTGCTACCCTCTATTTTTCAGGCTCCTACTTTAAAGCTTGATTACAGCAATTTGGAGAATGTATGCAAACCAATTCCAGCTCCTAATTGAAGGAACTCTGCTAATTAGAAAAGGCTACAGAATAAACAACAATTGGCAACAAGTACAGGGTCATGTTCTGTACTGAACACCCTCCATAATGTGACTTCTAACTTGAACAAAAATAGCATTAGACTTTCTGAATTGGAGACAGATTTTGAGAGTGTTGTTCATGTATTTTTGATATTAATACAAACTTTATTGCAAATATAAGAATATTCAGTGTTTTCCTCAATGCATGCAACATGCAACAATCTTAGCTTTTTTAAAGAAAAATAAAAAATAAATTTAACTACTTGGTTGAAGAGAAAGGCTTCAAAGCCTGTATCCTAAGTTCCAACTTGAGAAGGTAAATAAAAAAAATCCAAATTTTATCTTTGCTTTAAATTTTTTTTTCTTCAAAGTCTCAGTATCTAATGGGGTTGACAGTTCGAAACAGCAACACTGTTGTCTGATATGAAAATATTCACTAACATAGCTTAAGTTTTTCTTATCAGTGCAACTAAGTGCTAAGAATACAAGATCCAGCTTTTTGATCTATTCCCTCTATAGCACTCCCGGTCTGACATTTGATCCCTGAAGTTTGATTCAGTTCTTTGCTGAGACAATCAGTGAAAAATCAGTTTCTCAAGGCATTTCTTTAAGGCATCATGACAGATGCAGTCCGTGCTGTCTCAGATTAGTTTATAAGTAGAGATCTGTGTAATTGGGTAGACGCTGATTATGTAGCCATCATCTGGATGCACCAGATCTTCTCACTGAGGGCAAGATGTGTAGCTGGCTGCTGGAGAACCAGATTACAGGATCCTGTCTGTGGGTTGGATGGCCATAATGTAACCGCATCTCCCTGTAGTTCCAGAGTAAGGTCTAAATGAAACAGTACCATTTCTGTAGGAATAATTCATGTGTGATGGCTTTGCTGGCATCAAGAATGCCTGTGTGCATTTTAGTGGGAACATATTTAATTTGTACACAATATTCCATGGGAGAGCATTAGTCTTCAAATAGTAAAATAAAAATTAAAAAAAAAAAACACATTAATTTCATGTTTGTCATCTTAAATACTCTTTCTTAATAAGCTTAAACCTCTTACACTTATACCTGTGCTTTATCCCTTCCCAAGAGGCCCCATGCTTCCTAAAAATAGTTCTTCTCCAGTATCTCCTCCTCTTCTGCTGAATTGGATAAGAATATTGTCCATTCTGCAACAGAGGGATTTGTCTCGTTTTCCCACTGTCTCGGTGATGTATTTTTAGCAGCTATTAATGCTAGTTTAATCCAAATATTATTTACAGTAAAAGCACCAGATCTCTTAGTAATGTCATTTTATATATGTAAGTCCAAAAAGCGCTGAAAATCCAGTCCTATTGCCAGTTTGATAAGGTCAGGGATTTTTTGTCCAAATGCTGTCTATTCTTTTCCATTGAGATTTGTGGCTCTGTAATTCAATACCAGATGATGTCTCAGGTGCAGTCTAGCTACAAAAGGAAATGTATGTAATTGGTGTGATCCTTCACAAAGTACGTGTGACAAAAATAAGAAAAAATTAACTCTCATTCAAGGCTTCTCAGCACCTTCACTGGCCTAAACTGCTTCAGGGCCTACTTTAACCATGACCTTCTACCACAGCCAGCAGGAAGTGTTTCTGTGGGCACTGCAGTCTGACTGCAATATTCTCATGAAGAAGCATTCACGCATTGGCTTGATGGACTTTCTAGATTAGCCGGAGCTGTGTTATAATGATGTTGTGACAAAGCACCATCATGTGCATGACTTCTGAAGAAGTCTACATAACTTACAACACAGACGATATACTCTGCAGCTTGTGTCAAAAACTGCCAGATTTCCTAGTGACCTACATTCACCGAAAGTCAAAACCACTCATTTTCTCAGATTGCTACTGCTGCAGTGGGGCTGGAGAGACCTGCAGCTCAATGGGACTGCTTTGGACTAAAATCCCAGAGAACAACTAACAGAGTGGGGGATCTGTATTCCTATTAATTTTAATAGATCAAGCTAAACCACATCACATGAAATGTAAGACATCCAGAACCAGCAACAGTGGAGTGCAAAGTTATGTGTGTCACTTTGGTAATAGTGAGAAGCAAGGGCTGCAGATGGGAGTCAAGCAATATGCCAAAAAGCTCTGATACAATACAGGTGTGCTGCAATTTAGCTTCATGTGACAGGCAGCTTGGTTTTGAACATCACTTACAGCATGGCAAGCCTAAATACCACTTGTAAGGAAACCTCATTCCACAATGTTTCCTCAGCTGTGTGCAGTTTCTTGTTCACTACATAGTTAGCCCAAATCCTGCCTCTAGAGCTCAAGTAAAAGCTAGGCTTTCCTTTCCAGCTGCAAAACATCTAACCTTTCCTAACTCAAGTGGACATTTAATTTAGCGTGGTTATTTTGGCCTGTTGTGAGAAGAATAACTGAGCCTGTTCCTCCATCTAGCTGCCAATGTTGGCTCTCCCAACTCCTTTTCTCTCCTTTAGTGAGGGTACTACCTGCATTTTGCTGTGGTGTAACCATACTGTAGCCTTACTCCCCACAGATTCTCAGTGGGACAACTGTGAGACTACTTTCTCCCAAGCTTAGCCAAAGCATCTTAGATATTATTTCATGGTAGGGAGTGGAGAGAGCGGCCGATTTATTCTTCATCTTTTTTTTCCCCTTGCCCTTTCCCCAAGAGTGAATCCAGCCTAGAATAGTTCTCTTAAAACCACAGTTTATATATAAAAATCGTTCAGAGAACCTTTTATTTTCTTTTGTGCAAGCTGAAGTCATGTTTGGCCATGCTGTGACCCTGATGCCCATCCTTAATGAATAGAAGTGATTGTGTCCCTGGTCCACGTTACATGCTGACTCTTCAAGGAAAGGAACTGCATGGCTTATATCACAGGAAACACTTGCTACATGACAGAAAATGGGATTTCTTTTTTATTTTATTATTTTTTTTTTTTTAAGAGAGATAGCATCAAAGCTCTACAATAAATCAGGAGACTCACTTGCAGACCCTGCAATGGGGGGTGCACTCTTAATTGAAACAGCAGTGGTGAAAAGTGAGAAAATGCCTTCAATGTGGACTACCTAAATACTCAGAAGTCTAGGGATAATATGTGCTCCAAGTGATGTGTTGAAGGCACACTCCCTGTGGCATGGTAGTGTGATGAGAAAGATCAATTTGAAATGTCTAGGGCAGGAGCAAATCATTTGATAGACCTTTTTTAGGTATATAACAACTTGGAAAGTTGTCTCCAAGTTTTGATAACTACTTTACCTTCTGAGACTGCCAACCCGTTTCTTAACTGTTCTTTGTACTGTGGAAAAGTCTCCCATTTCTATTCTCTGCCCTACATACTTGGGTCAGAAAGCGAACATCCTATTTTTGCAGCTTTGAAGCCAAATGGCTATAAGCAGCTGATTTCTTCACAGAATACTTCTCAGACATTCTTTTATTATTATTTTTTTTTTCCTAAGAGGAGCCCTCACCATTTCCCCAGTCGTTACCTTAAAAGAAATAGGGCAACACAACTAAAAAGATTCACAGTTTTACCTGCTGAAGGGCACAGTAGTCAGTGGAATTCAGCCCTGCTAGAAGCTGCTGACATTGTTTAAATGGTGGTCCAACCCGTTAAAAATATTTCTTTAAAAATAAGTTTTTTTTTCACTAGCAGAATAACTGAATAAAAAAATAAAGATAAAAAAACACCTGAACTTTCCACTAAGCATGGACACATTTTCTGCTTAAGAGTTACATTTGCTGTTTGATAGTTGAATAAGTTTTTGTTTTGAACAGTCTTGCTTCAAGAACTCAGGAAAGTATATTTGATTCTGTCTTATTACCACCTCAGGCTCAATTTTGGCTTAGGTGGAGTCCTGAAGTATTAAAGGGGCTAATTCCTGTCTGGGACAAAGGCAGCCAACTCTGGATGTACATCTTGTTCTTATGGAACATTATTAGCACAGATTCTATTTCTTGGCTAAAAGAAGTTACTCATTTAGCTTCAAGGTACTTTGTTTTAAACACAAAACAGAGGATTTCTTCCAAATAACTACTTTGGAAAAAGAATTGTGGGAAGCAAACACAACATATGACAATAACATTGCTTTGCTATGCTCTGTAAAACAAGTCATCCAGATTTATACATTGAAGTCTCTGAGAGTAGTTAATCTGCTGCTGGCCACCTGCAGAGGAGGAATGGAAGAGCTTCCTTTTGATCTCTTTTGTGAAATGACCTTTAAGGGTGAAAAAAATATAAAAGAAAATAAATGTGAATGAACCTTAAAAGGTTTGGTACAAATATTCTGTTGGGAACTGTTTGGTCCTTTAAAAAGACGTCCATATAGGACATTAAATGTATGAAAGAGAGTAACATCTGTGCTTTAGGTCAAGAAGGCTCATCACCCATTAATGTAACTCAGCTAACTTCTTACAGGTCACTGAGACATAGTGCTAGTCTGGTAGACTACTTTGTGAGAATTCCATGTCAGCAAAGAAGGGCAACTTGAATATGGAAACAAAGGGTTATGGGGAGAATAGCAATTCAAACTCTGCTGTGCAGTTCCTCTCCTCGTGGCAAGGGTTCATTCGTGGTGCTCACTACGTGGTATATGCATCTCTGTGTCTGACTTTTTGCTTTTGTCCTATACCTGGCTGTTGGCTTGGGTGCCTGTTAGGAATACAGGTTTTGCTGTGATTTATACCCATTTCAGTGGAAGAGTCCAAAGCAAAGCTTGTTCACTGTTGCCTGAATTGATGGACATCTAAAGATTCTCCCATACATGGAAATAAAATTGAGTGCTTATGCTTTTTTTTCTTCTTCTTTTTTTTTTTTTTTTTTTTTTTTTTTTTTGTGTGTGTAAATGAGTCTAAATATCTGAAAATAATTTTAATGACCGCTGAGTGGGCAGAGATAATTCTACCTATTATACCTCTCCATTTTCCTATGATGCTGAACTTCTCAAACTGTCTGTAAAAGCCCAGATTCTCCTCTTACCCTTGTGCATACCCAGACACCAGGAAGACATATGTCTTAATGGATAATGGCTCCATTGTGTGAATACTGTCAGTATCATATCAATGTGACACAAATACAGCAAATTAGCCGTTACTTGCTTCAGAACTGCTTCAGCTCTTTGTGTGGAATGGAAAAGGTGCAAGTGAAAACTCTCCGAAGCAGCATGAGGCTTTTCCTTTTTTAAATAGTATTCTTGTGGGAAACTACACCAAGTTTTAGTGTTAATTCAAAGCCATTTTTGTCCAAAGGAATGTAAGAATTAATGTTCAGATTTTACCTGGGCACTTGGAAATTGGTGCGTTGGCAAAATCTTCCTTAAGGAATGCTAATGACAGTCTATTCCAAACATATTCAAAAGAAACACTTCTTGTGCATGTCATGCTAAACATTCAGAGAGTTAAGAGAATTATCTGTAAATTGGTTTGCTTTTGGGGGCTCAAATTAATTGAGCTCATTCTTAAGGCGTCTTCACAGATTTAAAATAAATGGGCGCAGTTTTTCTACCAAATCAGAAAATTTTAACTAACTTCCTTTTCACTAGCAGACATTTGCAGTATAGTATGGGCATTGCTAAGGATAATGCTTCTGTTGTCACTCAAGAAGTACTGCAAAAGAAAAATGATATTCTGAGAAGCAGTAGGAAAAACAAACATTTTAAATTTTCTTTGTGACAGGTTGCGTTTCCCGGTGCTAGGTCATTCATTTATATTCACATCGGAACATATGAATAGTCAGAAGATATCCAATAACTTTTAAAACTAAGGGTACTTCGGAGTCTGAGCACACCCTGGGCTGTGGAAGTAACAAGTGCTATGAAACAAGTCTTTTTTTTTTTTGGAAATTACATTCTTCCCCTTCCCCCCCCCCCCATAAAGTGCAGCTCCTGGAAACAAGGCATGTGTCAGTATCTGGATGTTTATAATCCAAAATGACACAATGCTGGAAATGAAATGTAAGCAATATTTTTCCACAAAATATCAAATAACAAATACATGTGCTGGGGTTTTTTGCAAACTCTTGAATGTTCATTTCATAAGCTTGGGTTGGTTCTCTCCCTGCCCCCCCTTTCCTGGGAACATCTTTAAACAATGGTTTTCAACAAGTCACTTTTTTCAGTTTTTCAGCTGTAAGGTATCCAATTGCACCAGTCTGATTGCATGTGTGTTTTGCTATAACAAGTCAACACTGAACACATGAACAAACTGCCAGGCTGCATGTTTAGAAAATAAGGGATAGAAATAAAACCTCACAATGAAAAAACTCTCCAATGGTGATCAGCAGGCTTATATTAATGACTCTAAAATACTAAATGCACTTTTGTTTTCAGAGAAACTCTGGTGTGGTGATGTTATTTATGTGAATTTTGCCAGGGAAGAACTTTGAACAAATATGTTGTGTGACTTTTTCAGTGTGTAAGATTATCTACATAAGTGTTTTTGGGAAAGGGCAGAACTTTACCCAGCCTTTCTCCCCTTCTGTCACACTGAAGATGTTACACAAACAGTACACTAACATGAGGCTGTTGTCTTAATCTTGTCATAGTTTAACTCTTCAAAGCAGTGATTATGACTGAAATGAGTTAAAGCATCTATTTGATACACAAGAGGTCTGCATCTCTGTCATGTTTTGACCTCAGGCTTATAGGAATGGTGTGACACAATGAGGATGTCTGGTTAAGAAAAGTACCTTACCTCAAAAATGATAGTAACCAAAATGTGAGTATTCATGTTGGACCAAAAATATCTGTCCTTCTTTCCTGTAATGGATGAACAAATCTCCTGTATATCCTTTATTTCCCCACCAGCTTCACCACAGAATAGTCTTAGACTCTTCCTGTAAATGCATGCAGTGCGAACCTCACCAATCCCCAGAGAAAAAGAGAGGGCTGCAGGTTTCTCTCCCATTTTGTCATCACTGCTACTGACTCCTTAGACAGTAGGTAAGCCCCAAAGCTTGTGGTATAGCTCCTTGCTGCAGGAGAGCACGATGTTCCAGAGGGGCACTGGGCTGTGCTGAAGGGCACTGTGAATGATACAGCCTGAAGGGAGTAAGAACATTTGTCTGGGACCATAGGTTTGGTCACATCTTTTGATAACTACAGTAGCATACTGTTTAATTGTTAAATGTATTTTAATTACAATAATTACACCTGTATGAAGGACCTATGCTTGCAGGTTATTCCTTATGGTGTCACCCAGCAGCTGCTGGCCTAGCACACCCCTTATTCTGCCTGGCCTCATGTCTTACCCGACAACAGTGCTGTTGTCTCAGGAGCTTCTTGTTAGAAAAACGAAGAAAACAGGATGACTTTAAAAACAAGAAAAAGAACTATTGGGAAAACCGCTCTTGCACTTTGCAAAATGTAGTAGTGAATTTAAATATGGTTCTTAAGTACTGCAAGGCAAGGGCTGATTTGTTGTTTGATGATTGCACAGCTTCTAACCCCAGGGCTTTCTGAGCCATGGGAAGGGATGGCCACACTTCAAATGAGAATGAAAATGATAATGATAATCAGGACAATAATAAATTACCAGTATTCTGTGCAGAGACTATTTATTGGAAGTTTGAGACTTGTCTTATTTCACAGCTGAAACAAAGCAAAGGTTAATTTATAGCTCATTGATATTTTTCCTGCTCCCGCCCGTGCTCAACCAATTGTACTGCTTCACTGAGACTCCAGGGAAATTTTGCCGCTACTTTAATGAAAACTGAATTGGTGACCTAGAACCTGTTCCTCCCTGGTATTAGTCTGTATTCTTTTGAAATCAGTAGTATGGGTGCTGGTGTAAAGCTGCAGTAACACTGTAGTGAAACAAGTCCTTAATCCCCTGCATCCATGCAAACTGTATAGGCCTCAGTGCACTGAGCATTCAGACTTTGTATTTATGCTCAGAGAGGGGAAAATACACCCGTAGTTCATTCGCATAATAAATGTGGTGGGAAAATAATTCTATGGGGACAAACATTGTTTAGTTTGTCATGAGACATACTTGACAATTACTGTTTTGTCCCTTTTGTGCTATTGCAATGCAGTTATAAGATTGTGCCATAAATCTGAAAGACTGTTTTGCAAAGTTTGTATCTGTGTTTGCTACCTTTAATATTAATAGGAGAATATCTTTAAAGTGAGTAAATTGAGAAAGTGACTGAAACTATAGTTTATAAAAGAAGATTAGTGGGTTTAATATGCACTGGAGAGTAAAAGAAAAATCTTATTACTGTATGGAGAAATTACCTCATAAAGAAGCTAATACAGCAGGCTAGGGAGTAATTTTTAACAAGGTTTTTATGATGCACAAGTGTAGGCAAGTTAATGAACTTATCTTTCTAGTTATTTTCAGATTGTAACAATGCATTTCTTTTCAGTTCCTGTGCTTTAAAAAGTAAAACACATTTAATCACTTACAATAAAACTAACTCATTAGTTTGATAAATCAAGTAAAATCCTATAGTGCTCCTGTTGCGGCAGTGCTGCTTAGAAACTAGATCAGGTGAAAACATTAAGTATAGAACAGAGCAACTACCAGGTTTATTCATTATTGGAATTAAAAGGTGTCACGTTGACAGGGAATGTTCATTTTTGGAAAGACCTGCTCTGGTCTCAGTAACAGGACTTAGGAAATGAAAACTAAAATAGGGACTCTGGCCAAGATTTTGTTTTAACAATTCCACTCTTTGCAAAATAGCCATGTGGTCTTTGACATTCATAAAACAGACATCTGAAGAATGTCACATCCAACAGCAAAGAAACCACGGGGGGGAGTTGGTAAATACAGAATGTCCATCTGTCAGCACCCCAGCATGGCATGCGTAGGTATTGTTTAGGAGGAGCATGTCCACATTTTTCTGCCCAAATGCAAAAGAC
Source organism: Alectoris magna (assembly GCA_030625065.1). Taxonomy (NCBI): domain Eukaryota; kingdom Metazoa; phylum Chordata; class Aves; order Galliformes; family Phasianidae; genus Alectoris; species Alectoris magna. The sequence continues at coordinate 12,052,427 of CM060569.1, read as the reverse complement.
AAACTGCTGAGTAAAACAGTTCAATCTTTATATTGATTAAAGAGATGTGCTTTCCTCCCATACAACAACGACTGTACTTGAAATTAATTCAGCAACACTCCGAAAGCAAGACTGAAGGTTTTCAAGACACTCACTGCAGGTTTTAACACAGATGTCCTAGAATAGAAATAATGTGGACATACCACAATAATCTGACTCTACAATGAGGCATTTCATCGAGAGTTTATCAGAACCTCATCTAGACCACAGTCATGTAAGCCACAGTATTGCCAAATGTTAGCATTGTTCACAGCTTCCTTCATGTCATAGTATGAGACAACTTTCCCAGCAGCACACCGAAGAGAAGAAAAGAAGTTATTAAGTGAATGACTAATTGACATAAGTGGACAGAATGGCTGGGTTTCTACTGTCATGATGGGCACCTCCTCCTTCATGGATGTGGAAGAAGTGCCTGCAAAGAGCAGCAGCAGGAAGCTTTCTGTTGTTGCAGTGCTCTGGGTAAGGCAGTGGTGAGCAAGTTGTTTAGTGCTCAGGGTGCTTAAGTGTCTCCACACCCTTGTTAAAGGTCACAGCCTTCACTGCACTGAATCAATTAATCTAAGAAAGCTTATGGCTGGTGGGAAACTAGTGCTGTAATTACCACAGTGTATTTTCCTTGGGGTGGAGAAGTATCAGTTTCCCAAGTCACTTTATGGTTTACATGCTTCCAATAAGCTAGTGCATATAGCTAAATTGTCTGCTTTTTAAAATCAAGGCCTCACTGGTGTCTTTTCTGCTTTCTTTCTTTCTTTTCTCTTTCTTTTTTTTTTTTAAATTAAAAAAAAAATCAAACAACAGTTAATAACCTCAGATATTTCTTCTGAGTTAAGGCACATCTATATCACGGAAATAGCACAGATCTGAATTAACTAGAGATGTATAGAGAGGTCTATCTATCTGTGTCTATAAAACTTTTGAGAGCCCTTTGAAAGAGTGACTGTCACTGATATTCCTGATTTCTACTTTTGTGGTAGACTCTTTTTTAGGGACCAGGATAACACAATTTTACTGAAACCTCCTTTAAATCTTAACTGTCTACGGGTAATTCTGGCTTTGAGGGAAAGAGTTCTTTCTTCCTTTACTTCTTCCTCAAGATAATGTTCTGCCTCTGAGAAAATTCTGTGAACTGGTAAAAATGTAATATCTAAAAATATTTACAGCATAATGAATACTATTTCCATCTTTCTGATACTGAGGTAAACCTTCCTCCATCCCTATCCACACTAATCTAAGCATTTTGATGCTACACGTTTAATCTTCAGAGCTGATGATGGATGTCTAGTATGGATGACCTTGAGCTTAAGTTCAGATCAAAATGGTTTCTGAGCTCCACCACATTCAGGCCCCCCATTCAGGAATGGCCATGTCATTCCTGTCGGTGTGATCACCACTCGTGCTGGAGCTGACTTCTCCAGGTGGCCAGCGCCACAGTTGCTGAATACCCCGGAAGTGTAGGCTCATATTAAAATGATGTGACTCAGTCTAATCACTGACTTCTCAAGGGACAACTTTTTGAGTTAGAATTGACTGGAAACTGAAATAAGGAGGTAAAGGAGAATGGGAAGAGACTTGGGTTGGTTTCACTGAGTCTTTGGCTGTTAGCTGATTGTAACATCCCACATTTATCTTCCTTGACTTGGAATTTATCTTCCTTGACTTTGAATTGATCTTTCAGTTAAAATTATGGACAAGGATGAGAACCCACCAGAACCTTTGTTTCTCAGTGATACATCTTTGTCCCATGTCTCAGCTTGACAAAGGCTGACCTCTGCAGTGTTTTCTGCTGTGTTAAAAAAGGAAATTTTTTTTTATTCCCATAAATAATAACGACAACATCAACAAAAATTAGACACTGTAGATGCTGAAGATTTGGAGGCTGTAGATTAGCTAAAATGAATTTACAAGTACACATCCAAGATCTCATCTGCCTCTTATGTGAATCCTTGTTCTTTGGCTTTGATTGCAAAAATAAATGCAAAAAAAAAAAAAAAAAAAAAAGCAGTATGTGCAAAATATATATTTTTTCCATTTTCAAGAGGAAATGTATGATTTGTTATGTTTATTTTATTTATTATTATATGTATTTATTCTGCTCCCCATAAAACATTATTTTTGCCATAAAACATAAGTTTCTGTGGCAGTGAGGAAGTACAGACTCTGATCATCTGCGATTAGCGAAACTCCCTCAGTGAGATGATAAATTGCATGCTTGTTTGTAACACCGAAACTTTACTGAAGAATTTCAGCTGTTTCTCTATATATCTCTATAAACAATAAAATAAGGCAACTCTGGTGTGTCTGGAAAGAAAAAACACATGAAGAGAATGGGCCAACTTCTGATCTCAGTAACCTTATGTAAATCTAAACTAATTACAGTGCAGACAAACAAGTTCTTCTGGATTTATGTCACTCTTTCGTCTTTAAATCAGAACAGCATTTGGGGAAGACGCAATCATTCTAGCACAGTATTTGTTACACACCCCAGAATAAATATTTTAATAGACCACAACTTCGCTGTACCATTTTTTTCCTGCACTAGCTATTGAAGCAATAGATCTTTCTTTATACTGTAATTAGTAATTAGTCCAGGTGCAGTTTTGAGAGAAACTTTAACAAATCAGTTTCAAAAGCAGCTATTCATCTTCACTTGCCACAAAGAAAAGCTTAATAATAAACTCAGGTAAAAATGGTGCTTGAGGTACTGAGAGCATATTCTTTTCTCTAAAATTTAATGGGCTGAACTTGGACACAAACAGTAAAAACCAGCCTCTTTTGGATTATCTCAATATCTCTGCTTCAGGAAACAAGAATGCACAAGTAACTTCACAACCACCTTGCTTTTTGGAATTTGCAAAAAAAAAAAAGAAAAAAAAAAAGAAAGAAAAAAAAAAGAAAAAAAGAAGTAACTTCAAGTTCAATTTGAGAGATTCTTGTTGATGTTCAGAAGTACTAACTGTCCACGTACTAACTGCTAAGCCTTGTGGCAAACTTTTTCCACCAAAGTTTGCTCTTGTTCTGAGAAGTGACTACATCTGCTGGGCTTGCCTCACTTTTGCATATGTTTTGCACAAATAACTCAGCTTCACTGACTGAAACCTTCTCAGGAAATGAAATTCAAAGGGCTGTGCTAAAAGCTGTCATCAAAAATGTCAGGTCTCAATTTGCAGCATGGGTGTGTTGACTTGCCTGTGCTCCTAGTGCACACTGGTGTGGGAGGGGGAAGCTGTCTGTGGCATAGATGCATGGTATGTAGGCTCACTTGGTGCAAGGAGAGAGCAATGCCAGGTATCTTTATTAACCATTCATCTCTACAGTTAGCTTGAAATATTAATGACCAAGCCGTAACAAAGAAAAACATGAAATGCTATCATTTATTTGGTTGTGCATCCCATCTAAACTTGCAGTCACTCCTAGCTCTGTGATCCAAACTTGCTGGTGTTTGAGGGGGGTTCTAAACAGGGCCCTTCCAGGGAACAGTTGGAGGCACCACTCGTACTTGCCAGTTAGCCATCTGTCATCCTAACTGATTGTTTTATGATAGTGATATAGTTGTGATCGATTTAGCAAAATTTCTGGTAGGAGAACCTGCTCTAGGGGTTACCTTATGATCAAATGAGAGAGCCAGTAACACATCTTGGGAAAATGCCATGAAAACTGTGTTTTGTATTACACAACGTACTACTGGAATGCATTGTGTAGCAGGAAGAGCTGAGCTCACAGTGTCAGATGGCAAGCTTTAGATCTAATGTTATCTAATGACTGCCAGTGGAAGGAATTTGTTGTGCCAACACAGTGCCCAGGATAAGGCTGTCAGAAACCAAATGGGAAACAAAGATAAAAAACTTTCAGCACTGAGTGTTATATAAGAATGAACACAAGCCAGGGAATAAAAATATTTACTCAGGAGAGGAGCACAGAGCAAACTTGAACTCAACTATTGTTAAAATGTTAGAGTACTTTCAGCACAGAGTAAATCTAGCATGAGAATAGGAGAAAGAAAAGTGTGAATTGCAGAAAGTTTGAAGCAAAATGATATCAGGCATTCACAGCTCTCAAATCCCACTTCATGCACAGCAAAGAGTAGTTTGCAAACAGGAGACCTGCAGAGGACAGGTGGCTGTGAAAAAATAAAATCCTTTCATGGAAACTGTGCATCTATAGCAATGCAACATAAGGGAAAAAAACATATTGTTCTGAGCAGTCGTAGGCATCTCATGGCTCAACACACCCTCACCCTGGTATGTGGAGCCCTGCTAGGGCGGCGATGCTTCAGCTGGCGGATCCTGACAGATGCTGCGGGGGGACGGGGGAGTTGCTTTAGGGAAATATGACTCTTTATCTTATTCTCCAGCTTTTCCTGATAAAACCAGTTTGGATTCAAGGGACAGCTGAGTGCTCTTGCCCCTGCCAGTAGGACCATGGCCAGGGCTCATCTCACTGCAGGGCGACCATCTGCTGCCACTTAACAGCACAGGAAACCACCACCGAACAAAAGCATCCACTCACACCTCCTGCAACAAGATGGAGGGCTAAGGGAAATGCTACTACAGCAAATATCATTTACAGTGGAGGGTGTGCAGCAAATACTGTAGGTAAGCTTATCGGGTAGGTTTCCCTTGGATGCCACCAACAGATACAAGGACATTATTCTGAGGCTAATACAGCCCAGCAAATGAAGGGGAGCAAGCAGCAGTGAGAGTGGTGGAAGGATGAAGGGAGGGAGTGTGGCCTCCCCCATCTGCATAGAAACCTGTCTGCTGTCTTTAGATTTGATGTTGAGAGAGATGAAGCCTGGGGTAGGAGCAGGCAGGGTGATGCCTTTCAACAGTGTCACTCCTCAACAGTGCAGAATTTCCTGGTGATCCTCTGTGCACTGTGCGTGGTATTTTGGTATTTCTGTCAGTCCACATACAAGTTCACATGGCATACTGCATCGCTGCCTGAATAAGGAATAGTGAACACATACTGTGAACTTCACTCATCCAGAGATTTGTGTGATTTCATACCTACGCACCGTGAACTTGTTTACTGCAGACTTTTCTTGCTTTTTGGTTCACAAGGAAATTTGAAATCTTTATTTTGAATCGAGGCTATGGGAAAAATGTCTTTTTTTTTTTTTTTTCTTCTACAGTATCTGAAGAGAATAAAAGGTATAACAACTATTTTAACATGACCTTTCTGATTTGAAGAAATGTTAAAAATGTTGAACTGGTCAAAATTGATCTAGGACATATGGCTAGCAAAGAAATATCTGGATATGATGTTGCCAGCAGTATGGTCATGCTTATTTATTTATTGCCTTTTGACTTGACAATCACAAAGAAAAACAACGACATGATTGTTAAAAATTAAAGTATTTAGAACTTCCAAAGACCAGGTAAAAGGATGTACACCTTGAACACAGGGGCACAGAGCTGCATTTCGTAACCATAGTGCCTGCTGACATTATTGTTCACCTAGAAATATGAATCTTTTTAGAGGATGGGCAGTATACTTGATACTTTCAGAAAGCAGGCTGGTCTACCAGGAGTGATATGAGTGGGAGGATCATCTAGAAATAAGTTTTTCTGAGTGGCAAACTTAATCAGGTCTAGGCTATCATGGGCTTTTCAGCAGTAGTTTTTGGGTATTCTGGAGCTCTGCTTCATCTTTATGACTTTCTTCTAACATAAATTTCCATCTTTCCTCTGAGAATAATGCTGACATGATCCCAAGGCTTGACATGCCATTAGAATTGCCACATAGGTTCCACTGGATGCACAATATAGGTGCTGGGCTGGGGGTCTGAAGTATTGGAAAGAAAAGAGAACATGTAAAGTGACTGCCTTATGTTTGATTTTCTTACAGAAAGGGCATAGTAGGAAGCCAAGGTCTTCAATTACCAGGTGATTATTACCTGTGAAGCTGTAAAGTCAGTTCTGCTATGTGATCGCAACTCCTAAATTTTACTGAGCTGCAAGAGTAGAAGCACCCTATGCAACAGGAGGAAAAATGCTCTGATAGATAGAAAAGCTGACAGCAAAACTCTAGGAAAAATACAGCTCTTTTGACCCGGAGTTTGTATTTTGCTATTATATTTTCAACTCTTGCTGGATCTTTACCACCCTCTTGGCCCTTCCAGAAAAGGATATGAGTTGGAAGTACAAACTGGATGTGAGTTTGCTGTCCAGAGCTGGATGGGAGCTCCACCTGCTCCCAGCCTTGCTCTGTTAAAAGATACTAATCCTCATAAAACTGACCTTTCTGCTTTCCAGCCCCCCCCCCCCCCCCATCTCTAATTTCCTGCATTCCTCACACTCTATTCTCTCTTTGTCTAGAAACTCGTCTTGTTCTCTTTTGAACATACTGATTCATAAACATATGTTCTAAGTTACCTCTCTTGTCTTTGGTAACGTATTCCACATGCTTACATGCCATTTTATGAAATAGTTTTCTTTAACCTTTTTATTTGCCTCGATTTCCTAATGTTGAAAATATATTCTTTTCTTTCATGTTTTTCTTTTTCTTTTTTTTCCTTCATAAATATATTGTACAGCTAAACAATGATGATTTTAATCAATACCAAAACCATGGAAGGCCTAATCCTTCTTTGACACAGGAGGTCAAATTCTGTCCTCAGTTATATTTTTGTAACACCAAAGAAGAAGAAAAAAATCACAGTTTTCACAGGATTTTATTGTAGCAAATCACCTTTTCACATGGCTGAATCTTGACTTACAAAGTATCTACTGGGATCACAAAGATATAGTAAGACATTCAGAAATTAATTTCTGAAATGAAAAATTTTAAAGTTGTGTTCTACTACATGCAGTCTGTTGGTACTGTCATCATTGATGTGCGCGTGAACATGTGTTATACTTAAGGATAGCCAAGCAAGTTGAATATCCTGAATGCAAGGTCTCCCGCTTGTCTTTTTTCATTAGTAACTTACTCAACTTTAATAATAAATGTGCTTAGAATTGCAACAAGCAGAAAAATGTGCAATGTAGGATTTCATAAAAACTTCATTACAAAATAAATAAAAAGCAGCAGCAAATAACCCAAACAAAATCAAATCAGTTTTAAAAATCCCTGCACAGATATTCTGCCAGGGGTGAGGAGTAGGGAGGGGGGAATGCAGAGAGAGAACATAAAAAAGCCATTCCCATCCTAAGTATTAACAGAAGACAGCAGAGTTGTATGAGTGTCATTGAAGGTGGAATCTGGCGTATTTCTATTCCTGGTAATAGGGGAGTTAAAGGATGCAATTGACACTGCAAAGAGAGATACTCCAAAACTCCAAGGGCTATGCATCTTCCACTTGGAAGATTCAAGGACCAACAGATGATTAAATAAGTTTAATAAGATTCTGTTAACTGTTTTGCTTAACTTCGCTGAGGTAGGTAGTCTAGTGCCTTTGTAGCCTACTGTCTGCATACTCCAGTAACAGGGACACTAATACCCTAAACTGGTCTTGTTGTAAAAAGCAACACTCAAACAGATAAATTACACAGCAGTAATTGTGTATTAAAATGGCAATTGATGTAACTTACATGAATTTCTACTAAGGAACACATAGGTTGCAACCTATGCTTCCATTTACCCAAATCCTATGTGCAACCAGTCCGAAATCCAATTAAATGAATATCTGATAAGAGAACGAAGCTATTAAATGCATAAAAATCTGGCAAAATGTAATGATTGCCTTACCAGTGAAATAAAATGCGCTGAAAGGATAAACGTGTGGCAAACCAATTCATGGCATGTACTGAGCATGTTGTGGAACCCTCTCAAATGAATATGTGACAAAGGAATAAACATGAAAGAAATACACTGATTGTACACTAAGGCTGTGCATTTCAGAGAGATTCACCGTATTATCTTCCTTATTCATGTGGATAACAGGCTTACTTATGTCTTCAAAAATAATTCTTTCTATCACACTGCAACAATTCTAAGCATAGTGATAAATACAAAGTATGAAAATGCTAATATATAAAAGCTGGTGGAATTTTAAAGGATCAGGACTGAGCCAAATTTTTAGATGAGATTGCTTGACATATAAAAAGCCTCACTGAAGGAAAAAACTGAGCACAATAATCTGTGTATTGCATATTTATAGTCCAATAATTTGATGCTGAGATTTACGAAATCCATATCAGAGGTTTTATCCCTGCTGTATAGCTTACATGGCATGGCATCGTTTGCAACTTACAGTTCATGAGCAACAATATCCAACAGATTTAGAGGGTTTTTTTCACACTTTAATGTAACAAATTTAAAAATGAAGGTTGAAGCATCAGCTGTCAAAACCTACCTTTTGTCAGTCAAGTACAGTATATGAAAAAAGATGATGCTAGTATCAATTTTTGTTGTTAAAAATGATGGGATTTTTCTTAAAATTAAATGAAGTGGATCAGTCATGCGATACTATGAGTGGTGGATGGTACTAAAATAGACTATGTAAACATTGTCGGTATCCATACCTATATCATCTATATAAAGGGTTAATCATCTCATAACATTCAAAATAGACCGTGTTTTTAGGGCAAATTACTACCACATAACATCACACAGCTGTCTAGATGGGTTTGTGGCTTAGTACTTTTTTCCAAATGTCGGAAAGTCGGAGAGTATTTATACCTGAAATGCCCTTGTTCTTTTTTTCCTATAAAAGCAGTTTGTGTGTTTTGAAAATAGCAGATGAATTTCCCAGAAGTATTTGGAGGTAGCAGCAACTCAAATATTTGCCTACTTATTATTAGAGAAAGCACTTTTTAAGTGTCTGGTATGCACAGCAAACTTCTGCTGGTCTGGGACTTCTACCTCTCAGTGGGGTTTTAGCAAATGTTCTTCTTGGAATAGAGCAGGAGGTTCCTCAGAAGGGCTAGCTTAATCAGAAGATTTGAGTGCCATTCCTATACATTTTCAGACGCAATCTCTGAATCAAGCTCTTTGTACCTATCCAGACATAAATTAAACTTAATCAAGGGCATCTATGTGTTTTAAAAAAACCATTACTGTTGTAGTGGAAAATGGAAAGCCCAATAATGGTAGTTTAAGAGACTATATTTCTAACCAGACTCATTTTCTAGCTATACAAAAATAGCAGCTTCTTAGTCCTTGCTAAGTGCAAGTTCCTTTCTCTGGCCTCATGGCATTGACTCACCATTCTCACAACACTCATCACTTGCCTTTATTCTAGAGAAGATCCCATCCCCTGATCATAACTTTAAGACATCACTGTTTTGTGGGTAGCATGAAATCCATAAGACTTAATCACAAAGTCCCACTTTAGGGCTGAGAGAATTTTTCAGTAAATTCTGATGTTCTGACAAAAATGGTGAAATTTGGAATTATCCTTCTTTCATCTTCCCTCTGTGTTCATTCTATAGCGCAGTTCATTCTTGCCTGTGCTACTGGAGACTTGATAACCTTGGTCATGATATTTCTGATTATCCCTATAAATCACAAAGCCATCTTTCAGTTCCTAACTGGCTCATGCTGCTGAAGAGAGGCCCAAAACAGAGAAGTGTGGCAACCCAGAGCTGCTCAGTGAAGAGTTGGCATTGCTGCTTGGGAAGGCTTGGAAAGCAGCTGCTCTCACACTAGGTTTGGCTTCAGTTAATATATTCTCACTATTAGTCCTTTGACTTCATGACAATCAAAAATAAATAACACTCTAAACAGAAGACAAACAAACAAGCTAATGATGTTCCTGGTTTTATTCTTCCTGTTTGATCATATAATAAAATCTGGCTTGATTTTTACTCCAGCACCTTACTCTGCGTCCTTCCAGGCTTAGCAAATCTGTTATCTTAGGTTAGGACCTGTTTCTTCTCTTTGACTGAGGTGGGAAGTTTCTTTAACATAAAAGCTGCAGGACCTGAAGAGAGCAGAAGTCCTTAATGATGCTGATAGGAGAAAAAAGGAACAAAAGAAAATAATTCAGGCCGGAAGGCAGAAAAGTGGTAATTCCTTTGAAGTTACATGGGTTTTAGTTTTGATTAAAATAATTTCAGACAGGCAAATCCTGTCTGGTGTACAGTGCTGTTTTTCTGGTGGAGCTCTATTGCTCAAGCTCATCGCCATATGACTTGGCTATGGCTGGATGGAAGCTGCCCAGTTTGGGGCTAATGACCGAGAGGCAGAGCTGACCCTGGCTAGAGCAGGGCCAGACTAAGCTCAGCCAGGAAAACAAGAGCTTTGGGGATCCTAAGGGAATCCGTGAATCATTCCCTAGACAGAATAATTCAAAGTAAATGATGTGCCAAGAGGATTGCTATTTTGGCAGAAGTTACCAGGCTCTTATATTGCTGTGCATGATGTGAGGCTTCCTGAGCAACGTAATGAGTTAGAAGGGGGAGCATTTGATGTCTGCAATACTTTAGGGATGGCATCGACTAGTGTATAAATTGGTTTGAGCTGTTGCTAGTCCCTCAGATTGGCATGTTGTATTCTCAGACAGATGATCTGAATGAAAGATAATACAGAAAATCAGTCTCAGGCAGATGCAGAAATGTTAGCTTAATTTATTGGGCTTCTTTTCTTAGCATAGAAGGTAGGCATATTTTAAAAAGCAGCACAGTGCACAGGAGGCATGAGGGCTCGCTGGGGGATTCTCCCCTTTCTCCTGTCCTTTCTCAGCCTGCGGCTCTGCTCTCCAGCACTGACCTTCATTTCAGAGCTGAAACCTAAGGAATGTGAGCTCTGCTCAGCCCGTCTGAGCTGTCTGTCATGCAAGGCAAGGGGGGAACTGCCTCCATGGCAGAGGCACAGAAGTATGCTACTGCCTGCTCCCCATCCAGGTGCAACATAAAACCCCTTGGGCTAATAAAACCCATGTTGTTTTTCTATTCCTGCAGGGGTGGGTACGTATATAGGCTCATCTGCTTAAATTGATCTAATCATGGATGCTCATGCAGCTTGTGGAGGCTGTTGTTAGTGCTGCTACATCCACAAAATGCATACCTTCCTGGCATACTTGCTTGCTATCTGTCTCAGGTTTGGCTGGTGGTGTATAAAATCGAGGCAGTGTGATCCAGGTGGGCATCGTGGCAGGGTCATCACGATAAGAACTGTACAAATTAATTGTGATATTTATTATCTCACTGTTGATCCTGACACATACAAATATTTAGCAACAGCTATGGATTACTTCTCAAAATAAACCCCTACAGAATAAACTAGCTAAAAGTGTTGAACGTCTCTGATTGAATTCATCAGACATTCATGTGTATCTGCACAAATCAATGACCAAGGCAAGGATTTTGTCAATCAGATAAGTGAGGAAATACATTAACAGGTGACAGACAACTATTTGCTGGGGCACATAACCCTAGAGCCAGAAAACTTGTGAAATGGCAGAATTGAACTGTGAAAGACAAATCACCAAAGGTGGAGAGAGTGTCTTCATTATGTCTTGAAAAGTCCAAAGATTCTTTTAATCTTATCCTCTTCTACATTAAAAATATGAACAAGTTGTTCATGTACATTACAAATTCTGTTACTGCTTCACTTTAATAGCAAGATAACAATTGTGTGCCGTCTACATGTTTTGCATTTTATTGCTTTTGCATAATTCATCCTAAGTAATGTAGCATCCTTGACAGGAGAAATTCCACAGAATTTAAGAAAATGGAAGGTGAGCTGTAGTACAATCCAAAATAGCAGATAATATTGAGGCATTTAGATGAAGGAAAGGCAATGAAGTAGGAAGTAAGAAGCATGAAGGGAAGAGAGAAAATGAACTGATTACAGTGAAGCATAAAATGGAAGTGTGTAGTAGAAAGTGACAGTCTGCAGAAAAAAAAGGAATAGTTGGCTCGCACATCATAGATGAGATGGGTTTAATGATGACTAAACTGGATATACTGCAGAAGAGTAATGGTTATGGAAGAACACGTGTTTCAGGGAACAATTGCAGGGTGCTGAATCAGTTAGCAAAGCCCTTGGAAAAATGGAGCCATGACTGAGCAGTCTGGAGGGTTTCGAAAGAACTGTTATCTCTGAGAGCTCTTAGAATAGTTCAATTTCACATCAGTATAGCTGCAAACAATAGTCTGCCAGTAGAATTTTATCAGCTTTTCTACAATACAGTCACCTTCATTTGTCTTGTTAATTTTGGCGTAAAAGCACTCAGACAACAACATTAAAACATTCTTTTTTGAACCAAAATTTGATCTCATTTCACATCTGGGCAAACTGAGTTGAAAGCACACATACATGGAAAATTTTTGATTATTTAGTTACTAGAATTGTCAGACTGGAAAGAGAATGTAGTTAACTGATTTCAGATTCCCCTCTACCCTGAAATGTGAGCCAGGTTGGAGGAGACTTTAGTCCTGTTCAGGGAATACTGAATGCCCCGTGAACAAAAGCCAAGTTTAGATTGGATGTGATTTGTCTTGAAAGAGTCCAAAGGGTTTTATGTCTGTGTCTGAGACAGCACAAATCTCAGCAATTTTGGCTCTGGAGAGGCCAACAATGACATTACATCATTTCCATTGATTTCAGCTCCCACTCAACTGCAAACGTCATATTACACAGTGGGAGGAACCTGGACACAGACAGGTCCCAAGCAAAATATCTTGATGCTCCCTAGCTCGAGGCTGGCAGGGAATCAAGCAGGAACCACATTTAATCACTGGAGAAACTCTCTGAAGTTTTGTGACTTGTGGGTCACTTCCTTTCACATATGTGGTCACATATATTCCCCTGGCAATGCCAGAGTGATTTGGCATGCAGTAGCATTAGGAAGGGATTAGTGATATCTTTCTTCTAATGCCATTTAATAGCCAAAAAAAAAAAAAGAAAAAAAAAGAAGGGACATTGGCACATATATATGAATCAGAGTCTTGGAAACTCTACTTTGATTGGTAGGGGAAAATACAGAGATGTTGGATGCTGCTGAATGATGAAAACTGATGTCAAATCTGACATTCACAATACATTGATACATAACCTCATGTTTAGAGACACCCTCCCTCCCACCGCCACCCCCCAAAACAATCTGAATAATGAATCAAATGGTCCCAGGAGTAATTGGATCTTTTTCTGTGTAATTAGCAATTTTTCCCCTTGCATTATAATTTAAAGTACTGTGGTTGAATTGAGCAACTCATGTAATGAGTCATTAGACTAAGGCTTTTAAGGAAGTTATTTCTGAAGGTCTGTGGAGGCTAAAATATGTCTAAATTAAAAGAATGACAGGCTGCAATCATGGCTGTAAAATAAAGGTGCTCAGTAAGCAGTCCTATTACAATCAGAAAGAAAAAGAAGCAGATCTCTGTCTTGTGCATGGAAGCAGAGGAAATGATGAATACTTTAGGTAACTCATTCTGTGCAAAATCAATCTTTCACTGTCAATTTTAAATGAACTAATTTGTTCACAAATCTGCTCAGTCAGTTTGGAAGCATACTCAGTTCATCCATATTAGCAAATCCTTTAATCTTGACTAGTCCACTGAGTAAGAAATCTAGAAATGTGTTAATATGACTGGACATATGTAGTAGGATAAGAATTGATTCTTTTAATTAGTGTCTATTCAAGTTATAGTTCCTTCTTTTACTGAACTGTTGACCCACTGATATATAAAGAGATTACTGTTATGACTAAAATACCTTCCTAAGTAATATTTAACTCTTTCTTTATTGGTCAGTGTCAGACAGAAAAATAATTTTTGAATTATCAAAAAATAAACAATGTAATCTAATTTAAGGTTTCTTTCAGACATGTTCCCATTAATCCTGGAGATTCAAACTGATATTTGATATTTAAAAAACAAATCTCAAGTTACTGCCAGAGGAATGATATAATCCTTTCTTCCAAATTAGATAAAAATATAAAATGCTACTTATATTCCTACTTTGAGATCAAGTCAGGATTTACTGTTCAGAATTCAACTCCCAAACTTGGTGGCCAATCTAGTTTTTTCCTCCCCACCAAATTCACTGAGGACAAAGGACTAACAAAATGTGCTTGTGTGTGTTTGGGAGGTGTGTGTGGGGGGGAGGGTTGAGGTAGAAGAGCAGAGTGAGATGACTCCTCCTTTCATTCCTATTCTGCTCACACAGACTGATGCCTAAAGAAGTTAAACTCTGGAAAACATCTGTATATGAAATTAGAATAAACTCACTATAATTCACAAACAAACAAGATTATGTTAGCTCGCTTGCTCACCCACAGAGATACAAGAAACAAAAACAATCTCAAATAACGGTGCTTTTACAGTGGAAAGTAGTGTTATAATCTTAGCATGGTCTTTGGAACAAAAAAATGAAATGGGTGTCTAGTCTGGTCACATACATTTTCTCATTCTCTTCACCTTAAATAATATAAGAGCCTTTGCAGCAGGGTGGTCCTAGGCAGATTTGGTGCCCTAATGCTGATAGGCATAGGTATGCCCTGCATAGGGAGCAGATGCAGTATTAGTGTTACCACTACAGGTCTGAACACCAAGTATTTAAATGACCTTTATCAATTTTAGAAATACTTCGAGCAATGGTGACAGAAAAAAGCTTCAGCAACCCACCTTTGTGGTCAACCACTTCTAAGACTTTTAAGACTTGCAGTGACTTCCTAAGGTCAAACTTTATAGAATAGTGAGAGTTGTGCTAAACAAAATGTAAAAAAAAAAGTCCTGTACCGCAGCCTTCTTACTGTAAACCAGCAGGCCAGGCTGTTCTACTTTTTTTCTGAGCCCAGATAATCTTATTCTCATTGCTTTTGGCAGATTTCTTGGCCCACTGTAGCATAGTCTTGACTTGGAGATTTGCATGTACTCATGCCTTGCAACAGCACTTGTTTTTTAGCTACAGTCTACAAATAAGTAAGCATAGGTAAGAGAGAGGACAGGAAATTTGTACTTAAGCCTTCTGATGTTTCTCTTTTCATCTTCCATAACATTTTCACTTTGAAGGGAATTCATAGACAATGCACAATAGGAAGAAAATTGCTGTTACACTTTGAGTCCTGTATTTGTGGAGCATTTGAGGCATCCATTTGTTTCATTGCAGGCTCTGTCTCTCCTCACTTTTCCAGACAGCAGACTTTTTTGGTTTGCTGAGCTGCCAGGGCCTAACTGGTGGGAACCAGAGGATTCCTGTGACAGAAGGCAGCAAATTACCAGTGACTTTCCCCATTCTGCTTTCTTAGTGCATTAAGACTGGCCTTTGCCATTTGAGCTGTTGATGTATATGAACACTGAGAGTTTTTTTATGTGGCTTTATAACCAGTCCAAGAAGGATTAGGATAGCACAGCACCATAACCGGCCACCTCGTGTGCTCTTATTCTCTCAGTTTGAGCAATGGTGGACACTGCGTTCTCCACAGTTGTTACTTTATGTTTTGGTTGAAAGTGTTTCAATAAGCATTTTTCTTCAGTTCATGGTTTTAACTTTCTCCTCTTTGCTTCAGCAGCAGCATCTTCTGGACTCTGCCTTCCTAATTTGTATCTGAATATCTTGCGGTCCTCCCCAGTGCCCACTCACTGCCCACTGGGAAAATCCAGGTCTTTGGCAAAGAAGATTATGGGGAAGTGCACATGACAGAAGAGCTGTGGCTTTATCAGACTAGCACGAACACTTACTTACATTAATGGTATTTTTTTTATTATTATTTGCCCAGTGCTCCTTACTCAATCAGCTTTGATAAGTTTGTGTAAAGGGTCTGTTATGTGCCCAGAGTGTATCAAGAACCAATTGGAATACGAACAACTCAGCGTTATTCATGTGGATTCATGTTTCTAATGAAAGCACTGTAGAAAATTTTCCATTCACTTTAATGGTCATTGAGACTTCACAGAGAAGTACATCATTCTGCAAATAGTTCTATGAAGTGATTAGCCTTTGCAAATGTCAGGATACTTACTGATATCTTTGTTAATGTCAGATATATATCTCTGTCCCCATGTATGCAATTCTCTCTATACATTTACGTGTTAGCTAATTTGGCGTGATCTTGGTGGAGGACAGGTCAGTGGCTTGGTTTGGCTCATTTCAAATACAAATGATGACTGCCTTAGAAGTGAATATAATAATTGTGGTATTTTTTATGTCTAAATTATTGCAGAACCTGAAATCACTCCTTTTGCTTCCAAGGCAGATGTAGGATTGCACAGAAGATGAATGGCACATCTCTATCAGCCAGCGCGTTTTGATAATTGATCAAATTTCCATTTTAATTAGAAAACATGCACCCAAAGTGGGTGGGATCACAAGATTCTATCAGCTCAGTTTTTCTTAATCCTCTGGGGTGAAGGAAAAAATGAAGTGGCTGGCCTTTCACTAACTCTGAATTCAAGAGATTGCCTTGACCACTGCATGTTCAATTTATCTAGGAATGTCTTTTGTGCTGTGTGCTCTCTGACTGCCTGAAAATACTTTTTAATTTCCTGAATACATATATGTATACAATGAATATTAATCAAGAGCTGATTACTATCTCTTCTGCCAGTACACAATAATATTTTATCAGAGACAGATTGTATCTGCAATTGCATATTTAAAATCTGCACTGGAATGGCGCTTGAGTTTTACTGAGTGTGGACTCTGAAGTTGTCCGCTGAAATTTTAGATTTTCTTGTCTATAAGAAATATTAGGTGAGTAAACAGAATTTATAAAAGTCAAGCATTTGAATATTTTTTTCTTAACTAAAACTGGCGTTTTCTCTAACTCAGATATTCTAGCCATCAGAGCCACTGGTATTGCTAGTGCTTTACTGGGCTAAAATCTTACATGCAGTCTGAGCTGCTAGCATGGTATCGAAGGAATCCTTGTCCCAAGGTCCACAGAAGGGTTAGGGATCTGTTAACCTGAAAGCTAGACTGAACCCTTGCACCTTTGCATGAGGCAAAGACAACAGAAGTTGTCAGTAGTCTGCCCACCTGCTAAAACTTGTACTGCAGACTGCCCACATGACGGCTACTAAAGAATCCAGCCCCATATCACCTGGGGGACAAAAGGTCTCCACTGTAGCCACCTGATCTCTATTCCCATCCCTGCCCTTCTGCCCGTGGAAATGCCACTTGCTGTACACACATGGAAATTGTGATGACTTTTGAAGAAGGGAGTGTAAGGTTTGTGTGTGAATTTCTTCATAATGAACTCAAACTTTTAGTCTTCTTACCTCAGAAGACATTTTTAATATATCTGGTGGCTGAGACTCTGCCTTGCATGTAGGATGACAGATTGAGTGCTAATTCTACCACCTGTAGACCTTGTTTATTTCAAAATGTCACTTGTTTTTTATATCTTAAGTGCCAAGAGAGATGTTCTCCCAGGATACCAAAAATCCGTCATTATTAGAACACAGATACTAAACCTCCTATGTTTCAAACACATCAGTCAAAGACATCTGTCCTGCAACTGTACTGCAGAAAGGGCAGCATGTTATTAGAAAGAAAGAGGGGGAGAGATACCAGGGGAGCCTAAATCATTATCTGAACATATCTAAGTCTGTCTGAGTGCTATAAGACCCATGGTAGAGCCCACATGCTTTAATGGAAATTTCAGTCCTTGGTGATCATGTAATTTCACCACAGTAATTCCTTCTAGCGGCTTCTTATAATGTTTCGTCATGGAAGATCCTGTACACTGAAACATCCCACCTATGATTTTGAATCATCGCAAGAACTCTTTTACTGGAAATTGAGGAGGGAAAAGCACATCCTGAGCCCCAATTGCATATTTCCAGGCTTTATGCAAGGTCTCAAAAAATGCAACTATCTTCCATTAAGCCTATCCTAACGCTTACTCCACAGTCCAGGGACAAACTATATAGGAGCAAGAAAGGTAAGAGGAAACTTTCAGAGGGCATCTGCTAAGCCCACGTTGGCTGTCTTGACGAGGCTTGTCAGGACACATTGGTAGTGCGCAGTGAGCCTGAAGATTCCCTACTGGCTGGAACCGAGTCATTTGCCAGGCTTTCCTTGTCAGGGAGAGTTAAACCAGTCACTGATCCTAATTCTAACACTGTTGTTGCAGCATTCCAATTTTTAATCGCTACATGACTTGTCAGGTTGAATATGAGCCACATGAATAAAATTTAAAAACCTCCTAATAATGAGAGTGTCAAAGATTACCAGCACTCGGTGTTTCTACAGTTACCTTTTCAATTCCTAAAAGTGCAGCTAAGGTGCAAAGACCCTCCTTTCCAGCTGCCCCTTATTTTTCCATTTCTACCCACAGCAGTTCTTTTCTTGAAGCATACCTGGACAGTTTGCAATAAGCAGCACTTTCCCACTACAGCACAGTGCTGGTCTGCTCGTACTTCTGTCAGACTTAATGAAATAATTCAAAAAAGGGGGTCTCCCATCTTCCACAATCAGGGGGAAATACAGTTGACAAGTAAGTAGGAAGATAAAGCTGCCATTTTTCTTCATCCTGGGTTGGCAGCCTCTTTTCTCTCATTCCTTTTCTCCCTGAGTTTTGAAGCATATGAGATGTGAGTCTCTCGCTGTCAGTGAGCATTGTCTTTGGAATGTCGCAGCTTTGTGTATTGCCAATTTGCCTGTAAATGTTTGAAATTTGAAGTAATTGTAGAAGATTGAGGCAAGCAAAGTGGGAGCCATTCAGAAGGAAAGGGCATTTTTCAGGCTAGCAAACTGACACGTAGGCATCCTTGTGCTCCTTTCCCCGTGACAGAGCACGGCTGGGACAGATGTGCTTCATGCTGTAAGATCCTGGCTGCTGACAAACAAATCAACTTCCAGTGGACTCTGAGTTCTCATCTGCAATTGAACTAATTTACCATTTTCATCTGCTGCATGAACAAAATACAGTAATTGATTTCAAAAGACACCAGCTTGCTGGCAAATGCAGGCTGCTGAACGCTAGTCTTTTTCAATGAAAAATTATCTTACCCTTAGCAGTGTTTCAGTTCACTGATTTCTTTTTGTTTGGGTGTTTTTGTTACAGAATGCTTAAGTTTGCAGTGCTTTCCACCGAGGAAAATCTGCACCGTAATCTCTAATCACAGCAGAAGAGGCAAGGTCATTTGGCTGTCTTGGATTGGCATTAGTAGCAGGCTTACAGCACACATCGAAATTAAAGCTACACACAGGAGGAGTAAAATGCAGAGCTCCAGCTATGAGCTGAACAGGAACATCAACTCATAACAGGAGCATTTCAGTGTTTAAAAAGTTTAATAATGTTGAAAGCTCAGTATCAGAGCTGAGTCAAGAGGAGTGGGTCTTTGTGATTAAAAAGGGAAGGATGTGAAGGGGAATCTGTCAGTGTTTGAGATGCTGTGCTTTATTTGCAGTGCTGCGTATTTTAGAATGAGCTCACTGGTTATTGTGAAACGATTCATTTTCATACAAAAGCAGCTATCTGGGAATACACAGACAAGATGTAGCAGGAGGATCTCTGGACCCAGGGAGGTTTGTACATAGCCTCCAGACAAAGCAGCTGCTGTGGAGGGCTACCTATCCATCAGTGCAATTTCTGCAGCTGACACAGCTTCTGGGGGCCATCCCCACTTTCAGGAGAAAATTCTCTACTGTGACAAGACAGGAACAAGGGCTTCAGCTCCTAGGTGCATGATGGCTTTAAAGAAATCTCCTTGGAGCTTCTCCTGGCCTATATGGAAGCCCTCTGCAGCCCTAAGCAACACTTCAAGGCTCCAAGAAATCATGTACTTTTATTAGCAGAACTGAAAAAATTGCAAGCAGTGTTCCTGAGTGCTGTTTTTGTCCCTCCATTTTATCAGGTGTTCTTAAAACTCCCATTCATGTTAGAAGTTAATCATAAAGTCTACTCTAACCCTCCCTATTGAAGCTGTAAAATATGTCATTGAAATGACCTTACACATGTAAAATCCACAAGTGCATATATGCATTGCAACTTACCTGATGATTTATCCAGTACGGTGTCTGCTGTACTCAGTGCCATCCTTGCTAGTAGCTCTCCTTCCTGTAACGATGAAGTGGTCAGCAAAACTCATAAGGCTTTTTAAAGTGTAAATAAAATCTTTTACCAGGGAACATCCTTGGTTCAGTGCCCCAGTTTCAGAAATGAACATACCTAAGATTCAGCAAAACTTTCCTAACCACAAAAAGTACCAGGAGAGGGGCAGAAAAGCCACATCTTTCTCTTTTTAAACTCAGACTACGGGTAGTTTGAGTCTTTGTTCCCTTTTATTCTGATCATCAGAGGGCGAGCAAAATCATACTTTTTCCTGAGCTCTGAAAAAGGTTTTATTTTTGTCATTTCTATTATGAGCAAACTGGGATGAATATGATTTTGAGTTGGGCTTGGAAGTAGCTCAAAAGTTAAATTTTGGTTTTACAGAAAATTATGTTGGATAAAACACTCTTCTTATTATCAAAATCATGAGCTTTTGTATAGATGTGCATGAAAATAAAGGTTTAGTCTTTTTAATCCCTCCTGACATCCCAGGGTACCTGAACTTTTTGCCTTCTCTCTGAACCATAACTTCGTTGAGATTTCCAAAAGAGGGGAAGTAGGATTAAATTTCATTAAGAGTTGCAATGGTTCAGTGTAAAATGGAGTAGATTATATTTATCCACCCTGATTTGATCTCGCATTGTGAAACTAAGCTGACCTTGCACTTGAGATTTTGACGTTTTTCAACAATGAATTTATCTATAGATGATTTTGTGAAGACAATGCTATACAGATGCCATACAATGCTCCTTTATCAACTGTTCAGCAAATTATTATAAAACTTTGAAATCTAATTTCAGCATCTTTTACCTCTTTTGAATATACTGGAGTAAAATCTAAACCAAAATTAATGCTACACTTTTATGTCATCATACAGTCTAAACCTGGCCAAGAAACCCTCTGTACATTTCCTGGTTGCGTTCGGTTTAGATTGATTATGTCTTTATACTGGGGAGAAGGCCTGCCTGATAAAAGAATGGCTTAATCTTTATTTGCCTAGAGCAGTTAGAAAAATAAGTGAAGCAAGTAGCCTCCTGTGACTGATTTCTGCTCACTTAAGGCAGTTCACCCTTGAAACAGAGAATAATTGTTCTCTGCCCTTTTTCAGATATTGTCTTCCCTTTCATGTATTATATCCAAATAATCTTAAAGATTTTGAACATTAAAGGAAGACAGAATGAATCAAAACCATACACCAGGCTAAATTCTGCCTTGAGAGGCATACCCACAGTTGTCATGAGAGTCAGTGGAAACCATGCACACATCTAGAAGCAAAATTTGGTCCACAGTCTCTTCAATTTATAAATAAAAGACAAAAGGAAAAGAATGAAAATGAAAAAGGGGGAAAAAAGAGAACTTACATAGAAGAAGGATATAAATGTATAGGCTTTGATCAAATTACTGGATGTCAATAAGTGGATAATCTTTAAAGTTGCACATATTATAAATTACTTAATTCCTAGATGGTACAAATCTGGCCATGGACCATGGAAATTTGAGTATTTGTGGTATATTTTGCTTCTGGATATCAATTTTCTGGGGAAAAAAATAACAAAAGTTTTCTCTAGCATCCACAAAGAAGGTGGATCATACCACCTTCTCTTTCATTTTGCCCTGTCTTTAATGAGAATGTCTTTTTTTTTTTGTAGCCAGTCAAGTGGTTGGCAATGAACAACTCTGTCACTGCCTGCTCTAACTTCTCTGCCTTCTCTATTGAGCGAGAACCTAGAAAGGACTTTCATCTAGGTTAGGTCTGACTGTAACATCCCAGTAATGTCAGGCTGGTATTGAGGCTGAGACAACTCCTACCAATTCCAAATTTAATAATCTTTCTTGCAAATATTTCTGTTTAATTGTATGTACTCTTAATTGTTTATACTCCAGTAGCAAAGTTGTAACAGAGGTGGTGATACGAAAAGAAATATTTTGTAGTTTATTCAAAAGCTTCCTTTTTTTTTTTTTTTTTTTTGTGACTTCTTCATCAGAGCTATCTCTTAAAAATACTTTTCAGTGTAACTGAGGCCTCATGTCAAGTATGCTGTGGTATTATAAACTAAATATTAAGAACTGCTTATATCTATAAGAATCATTTATTTTAGTATTAAGTGATGATACAGGGCAAAAATTAACTTTCCAGAAAGGACATAATTAAAAAATAAATTAACAGAAGAACAACCAATTATAATCTAAAGTTTGAAAATGAGTCATTTTGTTTAGCTGTTCCTATCAAGCGAAACTGAAGTACCTGGCAAATACAGTTGTTGGAAATATAAAAATAAAACTAGAAATATTTAAGAATGTTTGGCCACAGTACTTCGAAAGCTGTAATTGTACATCGTGTGACTGTCTCTTTTCTACTGCTTGGTAGTTCAGTTGGGTGCACTATATCCGAAATAGGATGCTTGCTGCTCGGGTGAAGGGCCTTTAACATCTCCTCTATTTGGAAGACCTGTATTTAGGAAGGGATCTGCTTATGTAGCCCATTCACTTGGGGACTGATCCAGAGCTGTAAATTGTAAACATCCAAATGGAGCAAAGATGAACTGCTGACCTTATAAAAGATATGGTTGTCTCAACAGGACGAGGATTTCAATTGTGTCTTCCCTCTGTCAGCAACACCCACCATATGATTCTGTTGGGCAAATTTGTGACAGCTAATACAATTCTTTGTGGGTGATATAAAAGACGTATTTTTACTATAAATTTTACTCTGGAAACTACTGATAGCTGAATTTTGCTATGTCATGCCAGGTTCTTTCAAACAGAGAGACTTGAAGCAAGCTAGCAGGCACCAATTCTTTACCACTTGACAATGAAAAGACGTTTGAAAGATAAATCAGTTTCACATACCTGGCTGGATTTGTTATCAAGAAGGCACTGAGCTGTTGTACAATGATGTTAAAAGACAAATTTGAGAAAATATGAAGTTAAATACTATCATCTCTAAATGAGTCTAGACCTGCAAAATGAGGGAATTTGTGCATAAAAATCCAAGCAGATCGGAAGTATGTGCCATTAATCTTAATTTATAATATGCATTCAAATTGTAATCCTTTAGGAGATCTGAATACACTACTTTTAACATTCAAATAATCAAACTTCCCACTGTAATAAAACATAATGTTTCTGTAAGGCTTCTAGGGGATGGCATCATCACCTGCTATGCTCCTGAGTTGCAGCAGCGCCTGTGTTATTTGTGGTTCTTCCTTTTGCCAGTATTTCCTTGACACTGGATTTATAATATGTTATGTCCTGTTTTAAAAGTAATGGCTTAAAAATTGTACACAGATGGGTGCACTGTTTTTCAAAAATCCAGGCTGCTAGCAATCCAGCCTTTCTTAGCCTCTACAGTTAGAAATAAGATGTAGTTTTACGGTGACACTGTGAGAATCTGTATCTCATTGTTGGTTAGATCATGGATGGGCAACAATGGCTTTTTTCAAAGTTTCACAGACTAGAAAACTTAAAGTAGCTCCTTTTAATTGAAACCCAGACATACTTTTAGGTAAAAACAAAACTGAGCTGGCTTGAGTTTTTCCCAAGCCAAACAAAAGAGATTGGAACTTTCCATTGTTTTTGTCTGCCAACCATGCATTGTTAAAGGAATCGAAATAAAGAGGGAAAGGGGTCAAGGGTTATAGAGCTCATATTTCCACTCTACATGACCCCATCTCAGCAATAGTGGGACCCTCGTGATCAGTTCCTGTTGGTCTAACGGAACAGCCATTTCTTAAGAAAAGGAATTACTGCGTACAGTACCTTTGTGACTAACAGAAGAATACACTAGCTCTTCAAAGGTCCTTTCATTACAGCCCCTGAAGAGGACTCTGACATTACTTTCTTGAAATTATAATGAAAACAGCTGTACTTGTACCAATTCCCCTTTTTATTATTTTTTTGTAACAAAACAAGATTGATGTTATGCCACTTTCTGTTCTGTCATGAGAATAAGGTATCACAAATGCTAATAACTGCCGCAGTAGCGATATGCACTACTTTGATCTTTTCACTATTCTTTAATTTGGGCAGCTGGCCACTGAATTCCTTCCTAAAAATCTGCGCTGTCTATAAACAAAGGGAAAAATGGCCAACAAAATCAAATGTGCACATTTTAAACTATTCATCTGACTAGTCCAATTCAAAGCCCAAAGAGTAATGCGAATACGACACTTTGATTTTGTGATTCTAGGCACAGAAATCTTAATACACATTCCTTTGACGTTGGATTGTGGCACAATGAGAAATGCCACAAACAACCAATTCTCATTAAAATCTAAAGCTTGTAATCCCTCTGTTCTTATTGGTTGCTTTGCCAAAGACTTCTTAAGAGATTATTAAGCTTATTAATGAAAATCCAGAAGTAATTTTAAGTGATTTTGCCCCTTACGTGTATAAGACAGTAAAATTAATCATACTCTGGTTATTATTTTTTCCAGTGTGAAAGGCAGATGCAAGAAGGCAGGATCAGGGAATAGCAATTGCCAAGATTCCAAAACCAAGAAATGCAAATACCCGTTGTCCAAATTACTGCTGTACTGGTAGAAGGAGGATAGTAGTCACTAGTGTTGTGCAAGTATGCCAGAAGAGAACCATGTATTGCCAGTTAAATTTCTTTTTCAGGGAGTTTTTGCAGTGAATCAGATGCACAACTTTTCTATTCCCAGCATTTCAGTTCAATTCCTTATTCATGTTCAAAACAAGCACAACTGGTCTCTTGATGGCATCAGTGCCACACTGGAAATGATAAGGCAGCTAGTGGTGCTCAGGATTTGCAAGCAAAGCTCTCTAAACTAAGATTTTGGATCCTCTGTTTCAGTCATCAGCAATCATTTAGTTACATAAGAACTTTGCTGGAAGCTGGAGGCAGTTTCCAAAAGCCAAAATAACTGCCTCTCGGAAATTTAAGAATCAGCTGAAGACATTAATTTATTGCATAGATGATTTTGAAAATAGGACTGCTGTGTTTGTAAATGGAACATAACGATTTTATAAAATTTAGAGAATCTTGTGTGAAATGTGGAGTATGAGTACAAACAGTCCACAAATACAGTTTCATCATGAAAAAAAAATAAAAATGGGTCAATGTAGGAAATGGAGGGAGGATCCTAGGACCTGTGATGTTCATAGTGAAATAGATACTAGGCAGGGCCTAGTAGGTAGGGCCTGCTCCTAGGCCAGGAGATTCAGTTTTGCCATATTGCAACTGAGTTAGTTGCATACATGTTCATGTATATCTTTTTACTCATAAGCATATAGCCAAGTGTATCTTGCACATTTGTGGACATGTATTAGCTAAAACACTAATGCAGAGAATGCAGGGCTCCCAATGCCTTGTAAACAAACCATTACAGGAATTGATTTGTACTGTATTACAGAGTATATTCATCAGTTCTTTCCATTTTCTATGCAGATGCAGTTTTGGCCTACTAGCCTAATTTTGACTTAGTATATTGCTTACCTTTGTTTGAGCACTGCTTTGTGCTGCAGACTTGGACCTGGTGCAGAAGCTGTTGTTGTGGGTGGTTTGGACATACAGCAGAGAGCTGCTTGGCTAGGTACGTTTGACATCCAAGGCAGGTAATTATGACTGTGAAAGTCTTCCAGAAACCACACACCACTGGGCATCTGTACTGAATAGTGCAGCTGTTTTCCAGAGTTTGTGGTGCAAGACTGAGAAGAGAATTTAGTCGTGCAGGCTTGAAATGGCCAAAATCATTCTACAAAATCTGTCTAGTGAATTATGTGTGGTGTATCTTATGATTCCAGAACTAGCAAATTCAGTCCATGGACTCAAACTTCCTAACAAATGTCTTGTAATTATCATCTGGAGACTTCCTAACCCAGACTTTAAATCAGTGATTGAAGTTCAGAAACTTTATGAACTTCAGAGACCAATATATGGCTATTAAGTATACATTAAATACATATTGAATACTACTAACCCTTTGGAGCCAATAACCTCCTTTTAAATAGCAGAGAATAAAAGTGTCTGATACATATCCCCCAATACTCACTGTTCAATCTGCAATAGTTTATTCATTATACTCTGAAAATATGTCCATATCAACACAGGCATTTGGACAATGGCAGCTAGCAGAAACTAGATATCAGAAGAGACAAAACAGTGGGTACAAGAGGAGCCAAACTTCATGAGTAAAAGTATTGCATAGACGAGGAAATAACTCTGAACGTAAGTGTTCAAAGAATGCGCACATAGAGTAACACCTGCATAGTGGAGCCAAGAGTAAAAGAAAGCCAGCTGGTGAAGCAAGGTTCAAATATAAATAGAAGATTTTGCAACCAAGAACGAGAAGATGCTAGCTGGTAGGGAAAAGGATATATCATAAAAGAAGAGCATTAGTGGGACCATTCTCAAAGCTATTGATTGACTGAAAGGGAAGGATGTAATGAGAGCTGAGAGTTAAAGACAAGAATGGTAGAATATCAGAAAACTCTTAGTTACCTTAGACGGGAAAGTTAAAAAAAGCACATCCAGGACCTGCCTGATCAATACTTGGGGATAAAATGCAATGCTAAACATTTTAAAAATGTACAAAATGAAGTAGAAATGAATCTGGCTTTCCTTACAATGATTTACTCATTCCTACTGTGATGCATACACATATACACGTCCACACATAGACTTACACTCCTTTATAGCTTAGCGTGACCCAGAAGTTCACCATCATCTTCTACGTTTGCTCAGTCTTGGAAAAATGCTCAAGGGAGGCAATGCAGATCTGCTCTATGGATGCCAATTTGTCCCTATGTCTTAACAATGCAGGCAAGGTCTGACCTCCCCCAGCTTCCAGGGCTTTCTGAGTATAGGAAGGACAAAAAAATCACCAGACTATTATAGATGAAAAGAGCTCCGAAAATGGAAAGATGTTAATTAATATGTCATATTTCTGTAACACATTTAGATTTGTGGTTACTTTTGTCAGCCAAAGAAACTTGAATGAGGGACTGAATTTCTGTAGCTTATAAAGGAAGGTGTATACATGCCCGTAAAGGAAGGTGCAGTATAAATTTTTTCCTAATCAGATGAGATTTAAATGATTTTTAATATCTTTTGTGTAGCACTACTAAAGAAAGTGGCAACTTCTCAGGCTTTAGGGAAAAAAAAGCAACAAAAGAAAAGCCTTTAGATGCTCACAGTAGGTGGTATCAGCTACTGACCTACCTACTAATAAGGCAAATGAAAGGAAAACAGCCTGAGAGGAAGTAAATAGCAGAGCCAAAGTCTTGAGGGGAAAACAGGCAAAGGAGGGATACAGTGCTTAATTCACCCTGACTAAAAAGGTCTGTCAAACCACAAGTAGAAGATGCTACCATATACAACAGCATTACAACAGGAAGAAGTGGTTAATTGTATCTTAGTGCTTTGATTCAAACACTGCTGATATCCAATTGCTGAACATGGCTGTAGCCAGGAATTCTAAGCCTTTAAAAAATACCAGATACTGTCTGGGAGCAAACACTAAGGCTGGCTAAGCTTCTGCTTGCTGTTACAGGACCTCAGGCCTACTAGGTGATAGAGAGGAAATAGCTCTGAAATCAAACCAAGCTATCTGGTCTTGCTTCAAAGTCAGCACTTTATGAAGTAAATAGAAATATCAGACAGAACAAATTAAACAGAAAAGTCAATAATTAAAAATGCCATCCTCGGCTGCTTTGGATATGTTTATTAAAGATTAGAAACCTGTTTCTGTCCCTTAAATCCTCCTTAGAACATTTAGAAACCAGATTGCCTTAGAACATATAGATATAGTATTGTATTTAAAAATCATGAACTGCATGTCATTCACTTTTTACAATACCGTGAGAGCAACATTAAGAGATCTGTTAATACATTAATGTATTTGAAAGCTGTGTTTATATATATTGGACAATTATTTATTGCTGACTGTAAATAGATATATTGAATATTTAGATTATGTCTGGCTGAAATGGTGTTTTATTCTTTTAAGAATGTCCTCAGCCATGGGACAGCTCTGCTGCCACTGGTACAACTGATGTTTTGTCCCTGATTTTATATTTTCCACTGTAATGCTGCATTGCAGAAACTAGCGGTGGTACAAATTGTGTTTCTGGTTATTTTGGCATTGGAATTAACTTAGATTTATAACAAGCCCAATTTGATTTGTTTATGATTGAAATGATGTAGAACATACAATGAAAATATTGTAAGTACATGTAGTTTTTGTATTTTTCATTGGCTTAGTGGACAAGATGATTGAAAATTTAATGTTTTCTTGCAAGTTCTCCAGTAAAAAAAACAAAACCACACCAACAAACAAACAAACAAACAAGCAAAACATAGTAAGAAAGAAAGAGAAAAAAAAAGGAAAAGAAGGAAAAAATGCCGTCTGTATAGAATTCTTGCCTTTAGTTTGGGCAGATTTCTGCAATTTCTTCCCATAGCTGTAGTGACTCCTGGAAATTTTTCATATAGGACATACCATCAGCATGATTCTTTTCCAGATTTCTCGCTCTTTTTAATTTGTATCCCTTAGTTACCTGCTCCATCCTTTCCCTCCCCCTCAGTTACCTGCTCCATCCTTTCCTTCCCCCTCCCTTCTGCTCTAACACAAATAGGCTGCCGGAATCAACCTTCTAAATGAAATCAGTCAAGTCACCTCAGCTTTGATTGCTCTATTCCCATGCTGTAGAATGAAAGCACTCTGGATTCAGCACACTGAATCAAAAATGTTCTACATTCAATTGTCATAAATAACAATGCACAGCAAAGAACTTAAGCTATCAACATAAACAATACAATATGAAAGCATGCTTCAAACCAGATGCTGCTTTATTTCTGTCCAAACAGTTTGAAGAGCCTGTTAAAATGCTTCAAGTTGCTGTTTATAGAGGGTCAAATGAACATTTTTCAATGAAATGTGTCCCTTCTGGTTCCTTAACGATTAAATAGAGTGGAACAATAGCCATTTAAAATAGCAAAAGAATATCCGATGATTTTTTATTGTTAGAATTGGTAAAATAGGAGGAGTTGAAAAGCTTTGTGTGAGGTGAGAGAAAAAATGCTCTGACAGCATCAGAGCCACCTCAAAGAGTTTTGACAATTTGTCAAAAAAACACTGCACTTTCCAAGGAGCCTTTTGCAGGACTCCCAGGACAATAAGAGCATCTTTCCTTCACTCAGAATGGCAAACAACTTTTCCCACCATTTCCCCCAGCTGCCTTCCCCAGCGGCTCCCACTATTACGGGGTGATACTGAAACTTCATCAATGTCAACTGCAAACACTGGTATGAGAAGGGATACACGCAGA
This sequence comes from Alectoris magna, assembly GCA_030625065.1. NCBI lineage: Eukaryota > Metazoa > Chordata > Aves > Galliformes > Phasianidae > Alectoris > Alectoris magna. Next base: position 12,023,209 of record CM060569.1, on the reverse strand, counting down.
CTCCACTACCTGTAAAAGGACAAGGTCGGATTCCCAACCTCACCAAGCTCACTAGGTCGAAGAAGAGCCAGGATGCGTCTGGTTTATTTGTGGATAAGACCCAGACATAAAAGCCTATCAAAGAGGACTTTCCAACATAGAGCATTTCCAACATAGACTTTCCTATTGGAGGAAGCAACCTACCCAATGAATCCTATGTACTCGTGCTCTTGAGGAAGGGCTCTCTAACTCTCAAGACTATATTTGCCTCCTGGAGGCATCCAGCACTCCTGCTCACCTGTCAGCATTCAGCCCACTGTAGATAATCCTCTTGTTTACATGTCATTCAAATTGCAATTGGTTGGAGCTTTGTCAGTAAACCTTAAACCTCTAGAACCCACTTTCTTCTAAAAACAGAGCTGATTTTTACTGAAAAAGTAGTCCATCCTTGCACAAAGACACGCCTTTGGAATGTCATGTTGACCTGAGATTGAAGCTGATCTTATTTGATGAGAAACCCACACATTTAAAAAAAAAAAAAAAACAGGGAAAAAAAAGTAAACAAAGCTTTTGTTCTAAATGGTCTGGAACAAAACTGTACTTCCTTTCATGTTTGATCAAAGCCTTAGTAACTTGTCAGGATTCTGAAAATCGGAGCTATTAGGTTACTACACTGCTGTAGCAGCCCTATGGAGCAATACCACTCGGTCTTTCTGACTTTCACTAGCCTTATTTAAACCTTGCAGGGCAATAATTTGCTGCACGATGAAAACAAAGTCAGCAACAGTTCTGTTAAACTTACATTTATTTAATACAGTATCGGAGAGTTTGACTTTTTTGTGTAAACATAACCAGTATGCACCCATCAAAATGGACAGGGAGCAGCATTAACAGGTAATAAATTTTTTGCTATTTAATTTTCCGTACTTAGTTACTCATAATTATCTTTAACTTCCTCATGTGCCAGGAGCTTTGTAAGGCATATAATTAATAAGCAAAATTCTTATCAAACTGGATCAATTTACAACAGGTATATAATTGTTTTCCTTAAGAATCTTCCTAGCATAAGGAAGTATGCAAAGTCTGTTGGCAGATTCACAGAAGTTTCTGCATTTCTGGGAGAGAAGTGCTGTGTAGAATGCACTTTGTATATACATGCATATACTTGTATGTATAAAAGCATACTTAAAAGTATATATAAAAATGTGAGAGTGCTTGAGTGTATATGGCTTTCAGCAGCTCCCGTTGTTCCCCAGCCCCTGTTCCATCTGTGCAGTCTTCCTCTCCTCTCCATCTGCTTCTCACAACACCCTCACCAGCGGGCTCAGAATGTACAATACAGACTTGGGTGTATTGCACAGATGATGGCTTTTATTGGATAAAAATTCAGCAAAATGAGTAAGAAAAGGTCACTAGTACGTTGAAAATCCCACTAGCCATCTCAGACGGGTATAGTAGCCAGCCTCCTTCTAACAGACTCCATTTCCACAGATAACAACTGATGCCCATTAGGCCCAGCTCAGCTGCACACATTAAGCTCTTTGCACTGCATGAACTCCCATGCTAAGTAAAGTGCATCACTGTAACAGATTTTCTGCACCTCTACCTTAGCTTCCTCAAGAACTGTGGCAAAAATAATGGTATTTGTTCATTACTGTCCCTCCTTTAGCTCTCTTTAATTACATAGTTATCCATCCCTTTCTGCCTTCAGAACAAATTTTAAAAGTACACAGGAGACAAAATCATTTGCTTTTGTATTTTAACAAAACACTTTCTGGTCCTCAGGTATTGTATTCCAGCTCCAGGGGAAATACAAAATAAATCCTTCGCCATCCAAGGAATTCTGTCAAGTTTAAACCATTAAATCAACAGAAATCATGGCCCAGATCCTTTGATTTATGGGGTGCAAGTCATCTAATTTTAACTAGGCTTCTTTCCAAACTCCAGAAAGGATCTAGTGAAAGAAGTGAGTATAACAAGTGATGGACCTCCAGTACTTGGCTCATGTTAGTTCTAGGTTAGCAGTGTTATTCCAGGGTGCAGAAATAATAGCTAATCACTGGAATGGATTGCTTAGAGGATAATAACAGGTGTTACAACTATTTAAAATCATTTAATAATTCAAAATACAGAGTGACAGATGGCTATCAGAATGGACTTAGCTGAAGTCAATCCTGCCTTCAGGCAGAATGATGGGCCAGATGATCTCTTTCTGACCATTTTATTATGTTTTATTCTACCATTTGATGATCCACATTCCTTACTTTTTTTCTGGGAACTCTTCGTGCGTCCATCTGTGAGCAGATATATGTGCAAAGCACTAAGGAAGTTTTCTTACCACCATTTGAGCCTTGCAGGGAGAGACAGAAATGCCATACCATCTCTCTTCCACGTGCACAGAAGGATGCACAGTCAGGGAGCAGACAAGATGCAACATTAGCTTCTTTAATCAGTCCTTCTTTTGACATTTTTCCACCCTACTCAGATCTGCTAGCCAAGGCTAGCTCAAAGAACTCAGCAAAAGAGGAGGGAATGCTAGTTTTTTCTTCCTATTAGAATGGTTACAGCTCAGCCCTCCGTCTTAACACTCATCTTCCTCCACACAATATGAGAGCGAGTCCTTTATGAATTCACATCCAGAAAAATTTCTTCATGAAATCATTCTTCTCCTCGGTGATATTGGAGTTTGGCGACTTTTTAAAAAAGCTCTCTTTAGAACAGAAAAGATACTTACTTCTCCCTAGTAAGTTTATCTAAGAACAACACCAACCTGTGCCTGCCTGAAGGGTTTGTATGTTTCCTACCTGTGATATCTCTGTCAATTACTTTATTTTTGATTATGTTTCAGAGAACTTATAGTAAGATCATCAGCAGTGGCTTGTTGTCTCAGAGATTTGGAAACACAGTCAACTGAATTTTGGACTGCATCAGTTCAGTTTGAGAGTTATGAGTTTCTGCTGCTAGCTGGCAGCTGTTATTTTCAGGATGGTTTAAGTGAGCATCACATCAAAACAAAAATCTCCAAACTGCCAATATTATGCCCTAATTTCCAAGAAGACTTTCTGATATTTGAGATTTGCTTAAGAATGGTTGGACCACACACACACTGCACAGAAAAATCATCACTCACTGAGTGTGGATGGGCTGAGCTATTGAATGAGTCACACATACATTTACAAAAATATTTTACATGTGGAAAGTCAAGTTTTATCTTTGGCAGCTCCATCGAAGAATGGAATATGATCCTGAATTGAAAAACTGGCACTTACAAGAGGGAATCCAGTTCTCCTTTCACTAACAGAGATGTAAACCGGGAGTATGCCTTTGACAGCCAGTGGTGCTCCACTGCACCACACAGGGAATCGGGGCCAGGGCAGAGAGCTGGAATGCTGCCAAGCTGAAGCAGTATTGGGTTGATACCTGCTCTGAAATCCTATAGAAACCCTCATCTCTCAGTTTATCAACTCACGACTACAGATGCTTAAATAATAAAGAAAAAGCCCCTGTGTGTTTGTGAAATCTGGCCTTTATTTTATATCACTCTCATGACAAAAAAAAGAGTTCGAAAAATGTCTTAAACCACTACTTGGGGATTTTCTCCAAGCACTATGCCAGCTGCTCTCAGCCTCCATTGTGAAATGATGGGCTGTTGGCATAGCCAAAGTACTTTACACTCCAGCAACCACTGGATGCATAGCGGCCCTTTGGGAGTCATTACCAACTGGTGTAATTTAGGGCAGCCCTGAGGCAGCTCTAAGTCACAGTCTCCAGGAACTGGAGGCTATAAAGGTGGCATAACACCTCTCCTTTAGGTCTATAATCTGCAATAACATTTACAATACAGACTGCATCGTATTATTTCCATGTTTAATTAGAGTAAAGAATATCAAACATTTTACTTTAACGCTACCCCGTGTGCTGTTACCAGCTCTGTATGTGATTTAATGGGTGATCAATCATTCACATATCAGTGGTGATGTAAACCTGATGTTCATTTGTTCTTTTTCACTTCATGCATGGATCTCGTGTAACAAGAAAAGAAATATCTACCAGGAATGTGGTAGTTCTGCATTGCTGCTAAATCTCAGCAAGCCCTTCTACAATCCAAGAAATAAGGTAGCATCAGTTTACAGACCAACTTTTCAGTGGCATTGTTCCAAGTCAGTGCTATTGGCCAGTCTGGCTTATGCTTGCCTTCCGTGGCCAAATACGTGATGCTTGACATGTTAAGTCAGCTGCTGTTTTCTTTTAAGAGAGAAGATATTGTTGATACAGCTGTGAAAGGATCTTTTCCCTTTTCCAAAGAATTATCACTAAATTACATTAAATAGAGAGAGACCCTCTTCCTTGCTTAACAAATGCTTGGAAATGAAAACATTGAAGATGTTGGTAGGAAGGGATATTTTTGCCCTGTCATCGTTTTCCATTCAGTCTCTTTTCACCACCCATTTGATCTGATGCTGCTGTCCACTTGTATTTCAAATGGGTATTATCCTGCCATTCATCTTCAGATACCACTTCTGCTGAAATCAACAGGAAAACTGACGTCACGAAAACTGAAGGATTAGACTTTTTGAGGGAAAAACTGTGAGATTTATTCCATTGTTTCAGGCCAGTGAACTGAGTCCTGCCAAGCTCGGGAAGTGATGGGGCCAAGGACAGCCAGGGTTGGTGGTGTCACACAGCAGGAGACAGAGGTGCTGCGATGGGCTGTGGGAGGTGGATGGGAGCCCACAAGTTGGCACAGAGCATGAATGTCTTCCTCCAAGGGGTATCCCTAACCTCTGCGCTGCTCTGCAAGTGCTTCCCTGTCATTTCATAGGACAGCTCCATATCACTTCTCTCCAGAAGCATGCGCAGAAAAGCAACCTGAAACCTGCCAGAGAAAAAGAGGTTATTATTTTGCCACTGATAACAACACAACATCGTTGTAATCATAGCAATAAAACAAAAACTGACAAGTGATGGCTTCTCCGAGGTGCTTTTAACCTTAATAAGAGCTCCATTAATTTTTCTTCTTATTGACAAAGCAAATTAAAACATATCTTAAAACAAGCAAAACATAAAAAGGGCATCAAAACCAAACTGAAATCACTGAATCTTATTTGTAGAGAATGCCATTAAAATAATGTAAATCTGCTTCTGTAAATTAACTTCATGCATAACTAGAAATGATTAGCATGTATATATACAAACCTCTGTGCTTGTAATTTTGGCGTATATCTTAATAAACTCCTTTTTTTTTTTTTTTTTTTTTTTCATTTGGTTGCACTCTGGAAATGTTACCCTCTCTGAATGCACGGTAAATTAGTGGAAGAGCCAGCTTGTGGTAGGGCTGTCACAGAGCCTCCCAGGCCATAGTGAGAAGCAGGGCAAAACCAGCCAAGTAATAACTGTTCCACACACTGAGAGCATATGAGGACACCTGAAGTCATGAACAACAGATATTTACAGGAATGCAGAAATAATACTTTTAGACATCTACAGCAGTGGAGCTCATACATGATCCTGCATCAGCTGAGATTTTTCCTAAGCAAGGTCAAAGAAGGAATTGGCAGCCTTTTAACCACTGTTATGGCAGCTGGAAAAGGGGTGAGCATCCACAAAATAAAACCCCAAACCATCATACAAAAAAACCCAACCCCAAAAAGCGCACCATAATCTTCTCTAGCTTTACTTTGTGAAAACCACTGTGGGAGCAATCACTGCAAATAAATACCACTAAGTAGACACACAAGTTTTGTTGGGCCACTTTTCAAGACAATCTGTCAGGGATGTAAAATCCATGTTTGAATGACTGGTAGAAGGTGGATAAGAAAGTGGTAAAATTGAGTTTTTATCTAAGAAAAAAACTTGTTTTGTGTAGGAGCTCTTACTTGAATTCACAAATATTTGTAATCTTCTTCCTGGAGAGAAGACAGACAAAAGCCTGATGTTCTGTTACTAATGTCTGTCCCAATAGGAACACAGCCCAAGAGAATAATTCAACCTTAATTAAAAAATTGATATTCAATACTTAAAGAATTTACTTGATGTGCAGTGTTTAGAGCCTTAGAACTTCATAAATAAATGTCTAAATGCCACGATGAGTAGCTCAGGAAAAAGATCCCATACTTTGGATACTTTGGTATACTTTGGAAAGTATCCACAAGAGGATTCACAAGAGGTTCACAAGAGGAACCTGGCCCACGATCCCCTTCACTAATATCCTCTACCAGCTTTGCTGACTTCAGGTATTCTGAGCATATTTTAATCCAGCTCAAGCACCTACCATGCACTGGTATAGTTAGCAAGCTTTCTGTAGGCTAGTTCTTCCAAAACTGGAAAATAGCAAACAACTTCTGCCAAGCTCTTGGCGCCTTAAGAGCCTGAAAGAATTAAATCCTCCCTCCATGTGTTCGTGACAGACTTCATTTCAGTGCTTGTTCTTGTACCCTTTGAAAACAATAATGTTTACGAACTAGGAACGGGCATTTGGGAATAATCGAATAAACAAACAGGAATAGGCAATGCTGTGTTGTTTTTCTTTTCTTCGTCTTTTATTTCTTTTCCCCTTCAGATACAGAGATACAGTCTTATTTTAACTTAAGTGTTTCCTAGTTCTGCCTGCATCAGTATGGAAGCTGCAAATTTATACAAGGCAGTTTAGTGTTTGAGGATAGAGATAATAATCCACATTTTCTGAAACTAGCCAAGAGGGTAGGCTCCTGCCTCGAATTATTTACATTCTCCGACCCTTCAGGCTCAGCTTTTTAACCAATCAAATTTCTGTAGCAGAATTTGTAGCCTAACCTGTTTGTATTTTACACATTTGCTGTTAAGAGCGAATCAGAATTTTACAAGTATCCGGCATATTCTTCATAGCACATCTGGTGGGTATGGACACTGATCATTAGAATAGTTCTGCGAACTGATAACATGCCAAAGCTTTGACAAAAGCACTTATGGTAAATGTCAATCACTTTTCTATGCCAGTTTAAACATGCACCCTTCTGGGAATAATTTTGATCTATTGTGGCACATGAAACATAATGAACAATATCTTCAGGCTTTGTAGATGAAAGTGAGTCCATGTATTATATGTACTACATGTGGATCACTAAACAACTAAGAGAAAGGAGAATATTTAAATACCAGCAAAAATATGTGAGAAAAAAGCAGTCAGAGCAAGGGAGTTCTTGGCAAATAAGGACTGCAGGAGGGACAGAGAGGACAGTGGTGACACAGTCCGGCAGTCACCAGCATTACTCCCATCTGACTTTGGTATTCTTCTCCTCCTGCTAATGCCCTCTTCTGCCTAGTGGACTTACTTTCTCTTGCACAAAGTTAACAAGGATCAGAGGTGAGGAAGGATTATATGAAGAAAGGTTATCAAAAGTGAGAGGATCTGAATTTGCGCAGCAAAAAGATAACAGCAAATAAATAATCCTAGTCTGCTTTCTGACACTCGTGAATTCTTGTGTTATTCCTCAGTTTTTCCTTGTTTTCTGTAAGGAGAAGATACTCCTAATGTGAATGACGGAGTGAGAAGTGGGGTCTCCAAGAAGGACGACACATCTTTCTTACCTGAACTACTGTCACAGCAGAGGATTGCATGTGTGATGCATGTTAATGGCCACAGATTTTCACCTGTGAATTTCCTGAACTACATTTGAGTGGATTGCATGTTAATAATGAAGTGAGAGTAAACAAAAATTCGAAAGAGCTGTAAATCCTACTTTTGGTCGATAAGCTGCATTATCATAGCACAGATCCTTTTGGTCTTTCACACAAACATGCTGACCTCTCAAATATGTACTGGTAGAACATTTCAGATCTGCTGAATACAGTAGGTATTTATGCTTTTAGTTTAAATGGAGATTACAAATTATTCGCCTTTTGCCATGCACAATATGCATATTATGGCATGGATATTCTGTTACCAATTCACTGTAACTAAGTACTTCAATGCTCAAAAAAAGCAATTTTTGACCCAACAGACCATAATAGAGCCTTTCAAGCTTGTTTGAGGCAGCTGCCATGAACTGAAAAAATCATACAAAAAGTGCTGTATGCAGAGCAATTTAATATGTAGAAATGTGCATTTTCAGTAAGACATGATGGCACATACATACAAGATATTTTAAATAAAAGGAGATACTGATCCTCGTTATCATCTGATGGTGAGGAAGGCTTCTGATTAGGCCTGTCGATAGCTAGCTAACAGGCGAAGTCAACAAACTACCTTCCCTCTCTATTGGCCAGGGTGATGCCATTTTTGGCTTAACGTGAGCTTTTATGGGCATGTGAAAGCAATGCTGTAGTACTGAGAAACTCTGAAAGAACCAGACAACTCAGCCAAAAATGTATTTTAAAAGTATTTTTAGTGCTTTAAATAAAAGCACATTCTTTTCTTTCTTTTTTTTTTTTTTTTAATGTGGTTTTCAGTATGTTCCATCTTTTTAAATTTAGCCTATTGCGTCAATATTTTATGTGCCATCATGAATGCTGTCCTCTTGTTAATGAAATAGTGATTCAAGCCACAAAATTAAAACCAGTTGGTTTGTCAAATCCTGAGCTTAAAAACAATTCTGTAAGATGACTGTGGGGAAAATATACAGAGCCTTTATAATCTACTCTTGGCTGTTCAACTACTTAACGATAAGGGCTCTCTTGGATTGCCCCAAATCAGGACCCTGTTGCCATCTGACAAGGGCTGGGGATGCCACCTGACCTCCAAATGCCAATCCAGAAGAAAACAGAGCTCTTACAGACCCTCTGTCATATCTGTCAGTCTCATGTGGGTGTATCAGACACCATGCTGCATTCCAGATGGCGCTGGACACTCCTGTCTGGGCCAGTGAACCAAACCTGAGAGGTTTGTACCTTAAATTCTTAATGTGATTTGTATGTGTGTGAGAAAACAAGTATACGTGTGATTCTCCATATGTGATCATAAATGTATGTTGATGTATGTATTTGTAGCAGAAATGCTGAGACACAGCTTGAAGCAGTGATTGAGCACTGGTGGGAAGGCAGGGCCAACCCAGGGAGCTCAGGTGCATGCAAAGTACCTGAGAGACTGGAAGGGGTGGAGCCTCATTTAAGGATTGACAGTGGAGGTGACACTGGAGATCCTTGCCTACCTGAGGCCTTCTGAAGGTAAGCATTTTTTTTTTCTTTTTTTCTTTCTTCTCCTTCTTCACCCTTTGTTTTCATGTTTATGTCTGCTGCATTGGGGCTTATCCTCACTTGCTGCACCCTAGGACTTTGCCCCCTTGCTATTATTGCTGTGCTTTCCATTGTGTTGCAGTATTAAGTAGCAGAATAATTTCAACTTGCTAGAAATTGATACAATTTTTTTTTTTCCTAAAAAATTATTTTCTTTACATATTTAATTTTATTTTTAGCAGGAGGACTGAAGCATGCAAAGCTCAGAATACTTGTCTCTTCCACTAAATAATCATTACGAGTTCTATATAAAGAAACAAGTGCCGGAGCCAAAGCACACTGAAGTTAATATGAGTTTTTTCATTGCCTTCAATGGGCTTTGAATCAGAGTCCAAATTTTAACTGTTGCTGAACATCTTTGCAACCACAACATTTTCTGTGGTACTCTCTGTGGGCACAATGGTAGAACTTGGGAAAACAAAGGAGTGTTGATGGTGTGATCTTTGTTTTTATTGCACACAAAAACTACATCCTGTGAATGTCAGCTTTGTTAATAAAAATAATCGATTTATCTATGCACGCAAGGATGGGTGGCTAATATCTGCTTAGGACAGAATATGACTCATTCTAATGCTTCTGAAACCACTGACAAAGAGGAAGATAATGTTGTTAGTATCAGTGTATTTGCTTAAAATAATACTTTTCTAACTTTGATACGCAAGTTCTAAATTGTCATTCTTCTTGATGATAGCTGTTATGAGGTTTCTAAACACAGTGAATTTGTGTGTATTGTTTCAACCATGGACTAATCAGGAGAAGTCATGCTGAACATAGTGCTTGCTAGTATCCATACATCTGATTTCATTTTTAGAAACTATGGTGAACTTACTAAGTAACTTGCTCATCTCTGTGTGAGTGGTTGTGTAATACAGAGTACAGAGTGTTTCCAGCTAAAAGCTATCTGACACGTGTTCTGAAGGTAAGCTGAGGAGGTCTTTCCTCATTCCCCACCTCAGATATGTAATCTAATAACAGACATTACACATTACAGTGACATTCCATTATGGTGCACAGCATCATATAGTCTTAGCTCCTGAGGGGAAAAAATGACCAATGGAAATTGAAGCTGGCCTGTGGACTTAACCAGTAATTCACTGGATCTCGTTCAGCTATGAAGCAAGATTCTATTCAAACAGATACACATATATGTACACATACATAACCATGAATTTAACAGATTTTTTTTAGTGGAGAGATGTCTGATTAATAACGCATTTTGATCCTGCTGAAATACTGTGGCCAAAAATGGGCTATGCAGTGCCCATAAAAAGGAGATGGATTTCAATGGGCCCCTTTTGTAGGCTTTGAAAACATTACCTGCTCTCAGAGTATGTTGACTATCTGGAGAATAACGACTTATATCCTTGTCAAATTTACATATCACGCTATCAAAAATATTATTCACAAGAGTTATTGGACAGCAGTGTCACAATTTAAATTTCTCTTGTCTATAGGATTGTGGATAACCTGATACATAAAACTGCATCTCAATTGGTGGATGGCATCCAGTGGGAAAAGCTGAGCAGTAAAGGTCTCCTCAGAGCATTGGCAATACCCTGCCAATAGATATACTGTATGTGCCATTTAAGCCAGCTGAGTACTGCTTTTCCTCTCCCTCCCTCCAGTTTTTCCATTCCCCAAGGGGCAATCCTTTGGCGAACAACCCATTTAAGTCAAACAGCTATCATGTAAAAGTGAACACGAGCAACAAAGCACATCCAAGGGAAGCAAGTTAAGATCTAGGCCCTGAGGTTTGAGGGGGGGTGGGGGGGGCTAAAGAAACCGAGCCAAAGAAATTCTAAAAAGGCACTTTTTTAGCTTAAAAAAAAAAATAAGATTAGAAACTGGCTTGTATGAGCCCAGCTGTGATTAAAAAAATAAATCTTTTATAGTTAAGACAGGATTTTTTTTTTCTTTTTGTTCTTTGACTTTTTCTTGCAGAGAAAGAGGCTATCTTCACTTAATCAGAGCAAAGAAAGAGTGGCTGAGGCAGAAGCAGCATCATGTGGGTGAAGGTCAGGCCAATTTTCACCCATGTGATGCTGCTTTATCACTCATGGAACAAAGATTAAGGCCTTTCTTTTCTTTATCCTTTTGTGCTTTCCCCCATTACTTTAACAGATCTGAACAAATCCCAGGCAGTTCATCCAAAAGTTCCTTTTAGCTACATTTAGTTCAGATCCTCTAAATTCCACATAAGTCTTCATGCTATACCAACATGAAGAGGCTATAAAACGCACATGTGTAGGGAGAAAAAAATGTTATAGAAAAACACAAAAATCATTGCACAGAACATGATAACAGCAAAGGCCTTTTCAGCTGCAAGAAACCAGGCACATTCAGACATCAGAAATATCAGCATCACTATGCCCTTATTTTAAAAGAAACATGCTTTTCTAAGATACCAAAATGATGCATTAACATTGATGTTCAGTTAAGACGATGTTAACACAATAAAATTCTAGCTAAGCAGAGGCTCTGGAAAAATAAAGACCCTAGAAATGCATAGCTCATTGCTGCCCATAAGTATCTGTAAATATGTTATAACAGAAAACATTATCATACATAGCATGTGTTTACATGTCTTATTGATAGCTAGGTTAATCAACCATATTACTCCAGAACTGTATTAATTGCAGAAGTATGAGAGGGTGCAATTTTTACTCAAATTACAGAGGGAATTGATGGAAAGGGCAATTGTCTGATTTGACTGTGCATTTCAAATCTTTCGTTTTATTCAGGTAGGGTGAAGCAACCTCTCATAACTTGCCATTTATCTCATAACTTGCCATTTATCTCTGTTTCAAATCATAAGGCTTAAGGAATTGCTGTTGGTGAGAGCATTTATTTCAATGATATTGTAAAATGATTAGTACAATATGTTGAAATGAAGTACCAGTCAATTGCATAATCATAATGAGAAGCAGATATATTTATGTGAATGGTCCCTATAACGTTTGCAGTTTTTCAGGAAACTAAATCCATAACACTTTACATACCAAAAGATATGGAAGATAAAGCAGCTAAGCATTTTATGTTACTCATGTTTACCAAAGTAAAATCTTGGCCTTGCTGAAGTAAAGAGAAATACTGTCTGACTCCAGATCCTCACCCTGGGTAGAGCTGAAATGGTTCAGGGAGAGGTCTTTTATTCTTTGAGTAGTTTTGTGATGTGTGAACTACTGATGTAACTGTGAGAAGTCAGCACAGAATCATTTATATTGGAAAAGACTGATAAGTCCAACCATCAGCCTAACATAACCACATCCCTAAGGGCCATGTCCACATGTCTCTTCATGTCTCTTCAGTCACCAGGGACAGTGCCTCCATCACCTCCCTGGACTTCCTGTTCCAATGTCTCATCACCCTCTCTGTGATGAAATTCCTCCTAACATCCAGTCAGAACTTTCCCTGGCACAACTTGCTGGGGCTAATGCCTTGCAATGTCACTTCTCACCTGACAAATTAGATCGACACCCAACTGGTTATAATCTCTTTTCAGGGAACTGTAGAGAATGGTGTGATCTCCCCTCACCCTGCTCTTCTCAAGGCTAAACAGCTCCAGTTTCCTCAACTGATTCTCGTGTCTTTTTTTTTTCTTTTTGGTAAAAACTGCCCTGATTGATAGGTTAAGTGCGCTCCTGCTCAGGGTAACGAAAGGTCAATAAAGGATGTTATATACACAGATCTTGAAAGCATGGTATTCATATTGCTTATACTGGAAAACAACTTCATGTGCACGTTCAACATTTGTGGTGAAGCCCAAAGCAATTGCATTCTCTTAGAAAACCGGGAGATACCAGGTTTTTTTTGGACCATTTTCAGCTTTAGATACAAAATACAATTAGTCCAGGCAGTCTGTTTCACGCACTCTGATAAATGAGATTTAACGAAAGCTGCGAGAACCTTTCTTATTCCTACCTAAACCCCACCTCCTTTCTTCACAATACTTTGAGATGTGTTTTCCTCTGGCTATTTTGGTAGACTGTAATTTTTTTTTTTTTTTGGTGCTTTAAGAAGCAGGTGACAATTTATCATCCTGCCTGTGATTCCTCCGTTAGATATTTGTAACGAAGATGAACTATCTTTCAAAACAGCTACAGTTGGAGAATTTTTAGATACTTTGTAGTTTCTAAAAAACTGATTTTAAAGAAATATTTTCCGTCTCAACACATGCAAAGGGTTGAGAGCTGTGGCTGCAGCCAACAAAACATGACAAACTCTGGAGTGGGGGTTAGCTGCTCTAAAAATTTTCTGCCCTCAATCCACCCATTCCCTATGTGCTTTTCATTCTCCATTGGAGGAATATAAATTTGAGTAAATGCCATGTGACAGTGTGGCTGCTGTGGAATTTATTCATTTTTCTTGAGTAGAAGATCAATTAGTAATTACTTAAGGGCAGTCCTTATAGGCCATCTAGGTTGGCCCTTAATTAAGCAACAAGACATGACAGGCAATGTATTTCTGGGCAATTTAGCACATCTCTCAGGGAGTTTTTAAGGCATGAGGCCGAAGGTCAAGTGACTTTAACCACCTGAGAAGTGCAAAAATCCCTTAGAAATGCACTGTCTAGAGTGACTTATTGCTGTTATTAAATGGAATTTGTGAATAAAAATAAGAAAGAGTGTCAGCCCCAGGCATGAGTAGGGCATTATTAACATGGATATGACATTGTTGACAGCTAATCTAAAGCTCCATTTGTGTCCTGAGCTCTAGAGCTATTTCTTCATACTGTGTATTAAAGCAATGAAGATGCATGATGTTCTTCATCCATACTTTTATCAGAGCTGTCCAGTAAGAATGAGTAACACCATTTTCTGAAGTTTGCATCACACTTCAGCTTTTGGGTGGCTAAGATAAAACTAAATCTTGTACATCTAGCATCCCATTTCTGGATTATAACATAGACTTCTCCTGAAATAACAAAACTTCTTTCCTAAGATGCAAAAGGACAGTGTTCTGACAACCTGAGATCTGCCCTGTACTTGTTTCCTCCTGGCTCAGCTGCTTCCCCATGCCTGCTGCTGGGCTTGCTGGGTCTGACATCAGATAGTGCTGAGAGGCTGAAGAAGCACTCCAGCAGCAGTCTCATTGGCAGAGCTAATTCCAAGACCTTCCTCTTACATAGTTTTGTCTTTTTTTCCTCATCATGACATTAATTTCAGCTTTTTAAAGAGCATACATACTTTCTAAACACCTTGAATGTGTACGGTGACATTGCCAAAGCACTGCTTGTTTCCCGAAACTTGGAATTGCAGAAAAGGTGCTGAACATCTGTTGTAAATATTATCTTTCCCTAGACTGACTGTGAAGAGATGTACATATTTTTGCTCTGTTTATTTCTATTGGCTTAATTCATTCTTAGGTTTCTTGATGTGTTTGTTATTACCCTTATCCTAATGCATGCTCAATTGCTTGTTGGGTCTGTTTGTTGATCTATGGTAACACCTATTTTCAAAGACCAAAGTCTTCTTTCAAGAGCAGAAGTCGCTGGCTCAGCTCCTAGTCTTACTCTGATCAGTCAGAATGACTCAAGTTTGCTGTCCTGCAGGACTACAGTGCAGCTGCAGGTGGGTAAGAGGAGGTAGTGCCTGGTGGTTCTGATGCTCCCAGTGCTGCTGCAGTTTCTAAGAGGCACTGTAACTGTGCAGCATGTGGTGTCCAGTTTTTCTGTGTGTTCACAAGTATGTCTGATATGTTATGAAAGTAATGGATTTATGGTGCATGCTTCAAATATTTTAAGTGTATGTGAACACATATTTGTATCTGGGAAATCCTGGGCAGAAATGTGGAAGTACTGAAGTCTCTGCTTAGGCACAGAGGAAATGAAGAAGGCAAATCTAGAGCTCTCCATGTACACAAATAATTTGGGGGAGCTGTAGGATTATAATGCAGAAATACTTTGTATTGTACTGTAATGCAGAAGAACTTTGTAGGTTCAGGAAATATATCATAACCACAGTGGAGTGTCTGAGTTTGTTGTGGTGCAAGCAGTGGTAAAACTGTCATGCAAAATTAGAGAGCTTTAAAGACACTTGCAATAATACCTTTTTTTTTTTTTTTTTAAATATTAGTGATCCATAACGACGAATTAGATCTTTCTTTTTTTTTAAAAATGAGTTGAATGCACTGCAGTTTGCCAGAAATTCCATGTATTCCAGTCTGAATCAAGTAACCCAAAATATAAAGTTGGCTTTACTAGTACCAGTGTGCTAAGGGAAAATTTCTTGTACATTGGTAATAGCAAGAATTCTGGTACCATCTAGGCACAAGGGCATCCTATTAATTCTAAGCTCAAGAGTCCTTTTCAGTGCAGCTTCAAAAGCTAGAAGTTTTCCCGATGTGACAGTCCTGAAACTAGTGATTTACTGTAAAACAGACATTATGATATAGTCTTACTAAAATTGAACTAGAGACACAAAACAACCCTCATCATGTTTACATATCAATTAAGAACCAATTTTTTCCTTTTTGAGCACCTGATAGGACAAGTAGTGAAGAATTTAAAAATGAAAACAATCATAAAAGTGTTCCATTCTAAGTGAAAAAGGAGAACGCTAATTAATCTCACATTTGTGGTTTGGATTGTACTGAAGGTGATACTGGGCCACAAGGAATGACTAATGAGTTGTGGTTTGCAATCCAAGGCTTCCTGAACAAAAAAAACAATTAGCCTTCATGGTAGCAAACCCATCCACAAAAGCCTGTACCTACAGCAACCCTCATCATCCCACATAGACTGAGACAGTGTTCTAAGACTTGTAGGAACTTCTGCCACTTGTCTGGATTCAGCGTTTACTGACAGTTCTGAACAATTTCAGGAATGAAAAAGAAAAAAAAAAAGAAAAAAAAAAAAAGAGGGGTGAAGAAAAGAACATGAAGTTCAGAACTCCTCACAATTAACTGTGCATCGCCTCCCTGCTGTGTGAGTTCTCTGTTCTAGCTTCAGTACTGCTACCTGACTACCTTGATGCAAAAGTTTTTAGGGTTCACCAGTCCTGCATCCAAAGCGGCTTCTGCCCATATCTAATCAACCACACCTGACTGAGGTGCATAAGAACCCTCCTAATGACTGCCTGCTTAGCCAAGCAGAAATACAGAAAATACTTCTTTATCTAAATATTTTCTTTAAAGGAGCTCGCAGCAATTGCTGAGCACTTGTGCTACAATCCCAGCTGCTGACGCCCCTTCCTTGTCTCTTTTGGCTCTGGGTGCCAGCAGCACCAATGCTAAGACCTGGCAGCATGGGGGTATCTGGGCAACTTACTTTCTGCTATTTTTCACAACAGAAAGAGGTGTTAACATAATAAAGCCATCCTCATCAAAGGGTATTTATCATAGGTCATTTTTTAAAAGCAAAAACTTCTTAATGAATGATTGGAGAATTTCAGACCATGACATTTACAGCTGTTCTTTTAGTATGAAATCCAATGTAAATTCTACCCCTTCACTTTTATGATCCCTCAGGCTTTTCAAAAGGAAATTGGAGTGATGGTTGATAGAACTGTTGAAAAAGAAAAGCAAAATGAATAAATAAATAGAGAAAACCAATATAATGAGGAAAGATATGATGGTCCTGGGTTGAAAGAGGATTATTTTTTTTCAACATGATCTTGCTGTAGTATCACTGTGGATTGCAGGGTAGTGGGACTAAATGGACCTCAGAGGTCCCATCCAACTCTAAGGATTCTATAATTCTATAAAATGAAGAAACGAAATGGAAAGTGGAATCAAAAACAATGTAACATAATAGAAAAGCAACAAGAGGAAGAGAATTAGAAAGCAATGAGGACCAAGTGAAAAACACTTTGTAATTCTGACAAAGATCTAGAAGTAAGAACAAGATGATTATTTTACACTTTAAGTACTGTAACACACTTACTTAAGTATTCTTCCAATTATTACGCCCTCTAAAATTATTCATTATGCTATCAAAGAAGGTATTTATTTTGAATATCTGCTGTTTTTTAGAATTGACACATCTCCTACACTTTGAAACTTTCAGTTGCAGTGCAGTCAGACTAGAATAATAATAATAATAACACACTCCATCAGTCTCCTGCTTCACATTCAGTTATTTGGAAAGACCTATTCTACTTTCTTAGAAGACCAGAACTGTGTGATGAGCTTGCAATCCTGGAAGGAAGATGAGGTGAAATGAGCTAAATATCAATACTCTATATATCTGGGGATACAAAACTTTGTCGGCAGTTTGTCGCGGAGTTATTTAGATCAATCTGTGCCCATGATGGGGCAGCAGGCCTGTGGGCTCCCTGGCTCCAAAATGGAAAGGGAAAAGGGGAAGGGTAGGGAGATGGGAGCTGGGCTCAAAAAAAGAACAGTGGCAATGATCTAAGGAGGAAAACTTAAATTTACTAAATATGATATTGGAATGCAAGATAACACAATAGAATTGAAATTGAGGCTGATAAATCAAATAAATTAAGAGAGTGTCTGAAACTGAAAGGCCTTCTTTGACCTGAAGGTGCGTGGCTGGGGAGCACAGCCGCACACTGTAAGGCAGCGAGCGAGAGAGAGCCAGGGAGGGAGATCCTGTGACTTCCCCATGGCTCATCTTCCTCTCTGAACATGAAGTCCCCTGGGATATGTAGTTCTTCTCTTCTGAGAACCAGGTATCTGGAAAGTTGTCAGTCCACAGAACTGGAGTATTAACTTTTTAATTACCTGTGCTTTACATGATGTTATGATGTGGAATACCGATAACAAAATTATAAAACCATGACACAGTTTAATATAGAGGATTAATGAAGCATATACACAAGCACTATATTGATATATATTCTCCTAAGTAAGTGATATATTGGCATATATATCATAGCATATCAATTTTTGTGAAAGTTTTTCCACTATTGTAACACAACTAAAACATACTTCCACATTTTTTTTTCCTCCTGTTATACTCAGTCCACTGGATACATTTGCAAGAAGGTACACATACTTGACACTAATACACGTGTGAGCACTGGCATGATGGTTAGCGAGAAAGCACAATGGAAACAAAAGACCACTCGTGTCTGTTTTTTAATTAATTACTGATTTGAATTAATTTTATGGCAACACTGATGATTTTTTTTCCTTTGCATTATATCAAAGCGTTACAGAAAAATCTGTGCATTACTGTGGGGAGGAAAAAAAATCCCGCCCAGCAATCAAAGACTGTTGTGGCCATGATTTTTTGGGAAGTGATGTGAAAGAGATATGTCTTTGAACTTGTATTTAGCTACAGAGAGTTTACACAGCTTTTAAAGAGTTCTTTCTTTTTTTAATAACACAACTCATGCTCCCCCAACTCCAACATGCACCAATTATTTGTACAAACTCTATTTCTCCTTTGAAACACGAGCTGCGTTCAGAAAAATTTCCTGTCTCTAAAGATGGCTTGTTAAAAGCAAAAGAAATGCACTGAAATTAATTATTTGACACTTCTTTTCCTAATATCTTGCAAAGAGTAATAATATCCATATGTGCTTTAAAACGTTTCTAAAACAATTTTTCACGGAGTGATGTAGTTTTGTATTTTAAAAACTATGCATTTTAATGAAGCAATCATTATCAATAAAGAAAGGGTCTGCAATTTTCAAGGAGCATTTGGACATCTCAGCCTGTGTTTCGTTTGGAATTTCTGAAGACTTTCCATTGACGTAACATTTACTTTCGAGGTGTGTAATTGGGACTCAGCATGCTCTATGCTGTACTCTTTGATGTTCACCAGTGCAGTTTAAAGAAATGAGTTAGAACTGGGAATCCAGTATCTGCTAGGGAAATTCTTAAACCCACAGGATGGCTGCCTGTTTTTTCCTTCTCTTTTTGTGTGTGTTTGTAGCCTTTTTCTTTAGGATTCCTGAACTGACATAATACAAGCAAGGTCCCAATTAGCTGGATAAGCAAGTCAGGTTTTCTGCTGGGATTAAAAACACTCAATAGAGCCAGGAAACCAGTTGGTTAAATTCATACTCAGAGGAACTGTGGTGTTTTTTGTTTGGAGATTTTTTCTGTTGTTTTGAGGGGAAGGATTTTTTTTTTTTTTTGCTTAACTCAAAAAAAAAAAGTGTCTGATGAGCTATTCATACCTCAGGGAATAACACCACATTATTTTCCTGCTTCTGGTGTATTCATTTGTCTCTTTAAATTGACATCAGCTGAGGCCACTAAGACCCTCACACCAAAAAAAACTTGTGACCCCCTGCACTGCCTTCAAGGCTCATTTTATACTTCATAGTTTGCTTGTTTTTCATGTGAGGTGTGGTACGTATTTTGGAGGCTGTTTCACATATTATGGCAACCTAACCATTTCTGTCCCTTCTGTTTCCCCCTACTAAAGTGCTAGACTGAGTTCCTTCTGGACAATAATTTTTCCTCTGAGACGATTGTTCATTACCATAGAAGAAAGCAATACAGTCCAGAAGCAGTAGATGACAAACATTTCCAGGCTTCTTAGCTGTTGTTTTCATTCTGGGAGCACTTTCTTAGTTTGTATTTCTGTACTCAGTTCTTTTGCTTTCTCTCATCCCAGGATTGTCTACCATATAGCTTGGACAATTCTTCTAATAGCGGGCTCCAGGGAACCATCTTTGGGCTTTATCTCACTTACTCAGCTTCTACTCAAGACTACCGTGCATCCTAAGCTTTCCCACAGGATCTACATTCTTTGTCTGCAAAACATGTGCTTTTGCTTCTGCACCAAAATCAATCACAGATCTGGGGCCCCTGAGAGGTACGTCTTCTCCCTTTTCAGAATACTCAGAAAATGATGGGGGGGGGGGGTGGAATTGCAGATGATCACCTTATCCATCTGTTTTACACACATGTTCTCACAAGGGATGGAGAACCAATACAACAGAAACACACCAGTGAATGTGCCAAGAAGTCTTTCTAGGAGATTCTTCAAGAAGTAAAGTTTAAGGAGTGCTGTTTCCCAGGGTAGTCACAGATTAAATAGGAAATGGCCATCACTAAGGCAGGGTTGTTGTGGTTGCACTCAACTTGATAACATAGCTTGTCTCATTAATTTTTCTGTGGCAACTCACCTAATCTGATTGAGATGGTCCCTCCGGTACCATAATGTGTCATTTCAGATCAAGAAGCAAAGAGAGCTTACACACTTCTCCCTTGAAAGAGTGGTATTCTTAAACGGATATCCGTAGCAGAGTTACTCTATTGATGAAACAATACAGAAATGGTGAGATGAGTAGTAAGGTACAAGGCAAAAAACTGCACATTGAATAAATGGACCAAAATACAGTTTCAGGCACTCCATTCCAGGAGGGTGTACAGTGCACACAACAGTGTCCCTGCAGGAGCATGTCTGGCAGCAAGATTGACATTTCTTGCAACTACTGTGGCATTAGTCAATGATATCCCAGTTTGAAACTTCATGGGAGATCCACTTACATGGAGCAATAAATTGAAATCACAATACTCTGCTTGGCCTCCTCTGCATATCAACATAGTTTCAGAAGATATCTTCTCAGTTTTACTCTTTCCAGGAAGTGAACACACATTCAAAACACTTAGTCTTCAAAAGGAAGGCAATGCGTGGCACACTTTGTGCTTGTGGTGGTCAGCGCAAGGATTCAGTAAGGTTATTTTTCTGTCATTTGCTTTCCATAAGCAAAATGATCCAAGAGTTTTCCAATCCCTCTCAGGAAATCGTTACACAGAAACAGTGCCTGGCAGGTGGATCTATCCTCTCTCCAGATCTATGTCTTATCATTTAATTTCTATTTTGGAAGCATTTTGGAGTCACTGTATGTAGTCTTTAATGCACTGTGTTGTGTGAGAGTTAATGTTATGTTGGCTCTGTTACACAAGTTACATTTGCTATAATGTAATAGATTATATGAGAATAAATGATCCACTGGAGTCTACTGGTGGCAGCATGCAGGAAAGGCCCCCCCACCAAAGAAAATGTGATGACTGTTATGGTTAGGTCTGCAAGGGGTTTCCATCTCAAATAAAGCTTTCTAAACGCTTGTAACTTTTGAAAATGTTCCCCACATTTGGCTGTAGATCTGGCCTGCTCAGCTGGGGATATTTTTGAAAGTTTGAACATAAACAGTTTAGCTGCTAACAGATGAAATATAAGTAAAAAATATGCTTCCTGCTTCTTTAAAAAAATGGAGTCTTTGGTTAAAAAAAAAAAGAAAAGAATTACAGCTGACATGACTCTGGTATGAACGCTGTTTTTGGAAAGGAAATAGTCTTCACCAAAGGGCGTGAACAGTCTCATTCCAAAGGAAATGGTTTTGATTTGTCTGAGGTTTTTATAAAATGCTCAGGACATGATCTGAAGCCCATTGACGTCAAAGGAAAGATTCATAGTGACTTCAATGGGCTTAGAATCAAGTGTGAATGGAGCATGGGCAGCTGTTTGAAGCTGTTGCATCACTGCGACCCATTTACAATCTGATTCCTAGAATGAGTTTTGACTTGGCCTCTGGCATTGAGATAGCAATTATAAGTCCAAAAGCAACTACAGGTGGAAAATCACCAATGAATTGTAATTTGTCCCTGGATTAAAATTTCCACCTCAAATTGTAGACTAGGTGAGAAATTCTGTTACACTGACAACAGAGAGTGGGATTTAGGGGTCATTTCAGAATCTTACTGATGCTGTAGCTAGTTCCAGATTATTAATTATCATAGCATCTGCTAGTCTATCAGCCACCTGAGATCTCTTTTGGGCAAGAATGTTGTCCAGGCATGTGCTACTGAGCTGGCCTCTATATGTTATTTTGTAGTTTTATAGTTTGATGAGATTAGCTGAGCAGAGGAGGGCTGAAGGTTCACCAATGGTAGTACATTTTAGGTGACTCCTTATGGATGTATGAGACTGTAGATGGGTCAAATAGGCATGCTTCTAAGAAAAAAAAAAGATAATACAGACATAAACACCTTATTTTACTGCCTACTAGTGCATACAAATAATGCTTTGCTGAAAACATTTAATCCTCAGCATAGAATTGTGTCAAAGCAAGTTAATAAAATTGCAGATACTTTCTGCTGGAGAAAAGTGAGTAAAATAGGCTGAGAAATATCTATTTGGCAAACAATATATTTTGGTATCTAAATGTTTTTCAGGTGGAAAAGTGTCAAAACACTGGAATCTCCACCTAGGATGGTGCTGCATCTTCAAGTGAGGAATTTCCTAAGTAAAGAGATCATATTAGCCAGGTGAGAATGGACAGACGGAGGGAAGAGACTGTTTCTTGAGATCTAGCATGAATTTTTCTACTTTGTAATTTCATCTGGGGGTGACAGACAGCTGTCCAAGATTGATCAGCCAGTGAGCTGCTCTGGGTGACTTGTGAGGCTCAAAGTTGGGCTGAAGGGACAATAACCCAAGAGCAGGAAGCTATGATTCTCCGCGAAAGAGAAAGTTTTCTTGCGCTGAGTATATCTTGTTTGAGAGGGCATAGTATAAGACAGAAAAAATCTTCACCACATCCTATCTCAATTACTGTTTTTTCAAATTAATTATCCAATCTCTTCAGCTTTCTTTAAAATCTGCATACTGTATTGGAAGCAAAAATGACCACACTTAACCATATGTTGGAAAATATGTGTAAGTTTCTTTTAAATTGATGTTCTCTAACTGATCAAGAAAGACAAAAGGAATACCTTCATTTATTACCAATTGGTAATCAAGCAGCAGTTAAAATTCTGAATTAATTACTGCAGATGTTGAAGCATAGAATTGATAAAATTATGTAGTACTGGGCAATTGCTCATTCTGCATCCAATAATGATTTGTTAAATTATTTTGATTTCTACTACTAAAATATTTGGCTGCTGTGCGGATAAAAAAAATGTATCTGCAGAGGACTACAGATCTGAGCTATCAAAAGTCACTAAGTGTACATTTACTATATTATTAGACTTGCCAATCTCATTGTTCAAATAAATACTCCTTGCAAAGTTTACTTTTATAACATTTTCTTAATCCCACCTGCTTATTTTATTTTACTTGATACAAATGTAGAATCTCTACAAAGGACCTTGGTTCTGCACTTTTTCTAGATCAAATATGCATAATTAATATTATGTATATATATATATACACATATGTATTTTATTCTGCCATTGAGCAGATTCTTGTGAAGCAAACACCTGGTAGGGAAAGAACCCTCAACAGCCAAATTTTCTAAATTGTTCTATTTTGTATGATTTTCATCATCTCTTAACAACTGACCTGCTTTCTCTTGGGACTAATAATATCTTACCAAAATGGTTTGGCATGATTTAAAAATTTTTGCTTTTATACACTCCTTGCTATTAGTTTCCTTTAGGTGGACGCAGTCTATTGATCTGTGTGGGATTGTGGGCTGAGAGTGATACCATTTTCATGTTGCATTTGTGGATATTCAAAAGGATTACGTACGATCACATCTTGCGATACAGATATGCAAAATGTAAGTCACAAGTTCCACTTAAACCACACTGTGTAATGTACAGTTGTTCCAGATCCAATAATCAATTTAAAATTGAAAGTTAACTCATTACATTAGTCATATCACACTGCCTATGTGGTCATTTGTCAATGTTGCCATAAAAGACTAATGATTTGATAACTGAAGAATATTTATTACAGCAGCAATTTGTATTGTTGTATTATAAATAAGGGCGTGTTGGCATTTCTATAATAAATCCTATTTTCAGTGGTCTATTACTTGGTCATAAAAAAATCACCTTGGGCTGAATTAGATCTATTGGATGTACAATAATACATTACAAAAATGTACGTTTAATCCAGTGAGTAATATGGCCTTGAAAAACCCTTAAATGTGCATTAAATTAATCATGGACATTATTTACATATAGATTGGAATATGTCCTTTGGATACTGTCAGTATTTTAAAACAGAGGTCTAAGGCTCTGATGCTGGTCTTATTTGAGCTGGATAAATCATATGTAACTTCACTGGTGTCAAGAGAGCTACTCCAGGGAAAAATGATCCCTGATGAAAAATATCTAGAACAAAATCAGCCGCTGGATATAGAATTATTCAAAATCAGCTGTGTAGGACAAGCGCAGGTAAGATGTAAGAAGCTGTCATGCATTGTAAGCGCTGTCAGACTTTAAAAGACCTGTCAATGAATAAAAAGAAAAACTATAATTAGGGAATGACACTTGGCAATTTCTGTTTATCCTTGGCCAGGCTGCATCCAGACTGAAAAGCTCTCAGTGACAATGAGGATGTCAGTATCACCCCTTCCTGGGAATGAAGGAAGGAATGGCCAACAGTGCTTCTTCCTGATGCCCCCTAGGTATGAATCCCAGAGAAGTGGATGAGGAGGTGTGGGAAGAAGATGGGCCCACAGAGATGCTGAGCAACATCAATGCGGGTGGTGCACAGCATGTGCATTTTACTTACATGCTGTGGTGCACTGGAGGCATTGTGTCTCTCTAAGGTATAATCCCTTCCAGAGTTCCTCTCAGAGTGGTACAAATCCACATCACCCTTTAATTAACACTGTGCCTAGGAGGCACAACTGAGCCTTGAGTATAGCCACAGGCTTTACATGTACCTTAACTTGCAAATTGCAGATAAAAGTAGTTAATACAAGCAGAAACTGCTTTTTTTTTTTTTTTTTTTTGTAAAGAAAGACCCTGATTTACATGTGGAAGGGAAAGTAAAGTAATTATGTTTAACAGATGCTCTTAAAGAATATTTGATAATAATTAATCATTCAGTTGGAAAACAAAATTAAAAGGAAATTCATGTCAGTTTAGAACTGAGGTCAAAACCTTAACCTCTGCAAGGAAGTTCTGTCTATTCTATTATTTTATTCTATTCCATATTCCATATATTTGTACTACATGTATCATTGTAACATTGGAGCATCTTTCCAGCACACTACATTAAGCAGTATGAATACGTTCCGTCAACTGGTTGTTTCCAACAACTCAACACCCTGCAGTAGTGCAAAGCATTCTCCACAATTGTCTAACCACTGGATTTATTTTTTAATCCAGACTTCATCACATTTTTTTTTTCTCATTATAACACTAAAAAAGCAAACCCTAAGCAAATCTAATCCTGACATACCTCTACCCCTCCCTCAACCACTACCATGCCAGAGCACTGGGCTTCTATTTATAAATGGCATTATACCCTCCTACACATTTTTCTTGACTTTTTCTACGGAGTGCAGAGAAGCAGAAGAAGGATGCTCACAACAAGACCAATACTTAAATATCTTGCTCATAATCACAGACAGACACCAGGGTGTAAGTGACATTTTTATGCTATGCCAGTACATATCATGTGTGTCCACACCAATGATTCAAACAGTATGGTATTTCCACAAGTCTGAAGAGTGTCTGCTT
Organism: Alectoris magna; assembly: GCA_030625065.1. Taxonomy (NCBI): domain Eukaryota; kingdom Metazoa; phylum Chordata; class Aves; order Galliformes; family Phasianidae; genus Alectoris; species Alectoris magna. The sequence goes on along the minus strand of CM060569.1, from coordinate 11,997,670 downwards.
AGTTGTTATTCATTTTGTTTGCTCAACAATTTTTATTCTACATTTTCTTCTCTTTCATCTAATAGTTACTAGCAAGTTTTAGCTTAAATAGGATTGTGGCCTGAAACACAAAATGTTCTCACTCTGCTATTCAATGTTTTTCATCTTTTAAAAAACACATTTCCAAAGATGAAAATGTCTTTTTTGGAGTCCACATCAAAAGAATGTTAGAAGTCATCAAAGAAAGTGGAGAGCAGAGCATGTGCTGTTCTAAGGATGGCTTCAATTCTCTCAAAATTAGGGGCCTGATCCTGCTGTCTCTGATATCAGTGGGAAAATTTCACTGACTCCTGCAGGTGAACAGTTGGGCCCTGTAGTGTTAAAACACTGGCAGGTATTGCTAAGGGAAATGTGCAGGACATGTTTTTTCTGGGCTTTAAAATACAGATGCACACAGCATAAGCCAAAAATTCTTGTGAATATATTTTTTAGTTTTCTGAAGGGAGAAAATGAATCAATCAGACTTTACACACAGCATACCGTGAGCTCTTTACCCTTCCTGAGCATCAGTATGCATTTAGTTTCTTTGCTTTAATCACAGGAAGGTTTCCGTTGTAATGTTACTGTTACAGATGCTCAATTTACCTGGCATTTCTTAACCTTTTTCACTTATGAACTTCTACTAAATGGTATCTATTTTTGCTGTTGTTTATAGCTTGTTTACTATAAACTATGATATAGTTTACAATGCACAGCAAAAACAGTGAAGCATGGTTTCCCATGGAGAAGCTTTCCCAGGCTGAGTGTGGCTCTGGGCAGCCTGGTCTGGTAGTGGCAACCCTGCACATAGCAGGGGGGTTGAAACTACATGATCATTGTGGTCCCTTTCAACCCAGGCCATTCTATGATTCTGTGATTCTAAGATTCTAAATCTACTGCAGACATAACCAGTTCTCTACTGAAACATCTTCCTTTCTCTGCACACTTCCTGTTTCCAAGCCCCTTCATGCCCTAGCTGGCCAAGCACTGTGCACTGGAGGTGGGCTGAGCGTTGGTCAGTGTCCCCAGGCTGGCTGTCCAGACAGATGAGAATTCCCAGGATCTATACTGGGCTGCATCACAGCCTTTTTGTTCTGCATGTGGGCTAACTTTTCTCCCTGTAACAGCCTTCACAAAAGACCAGCCATGATACCAGCCCAGACAGTCAACAGAGTGCAGGAATTGCTCCCTGCTATGCATCTCTGAGGGCAAGGGAGTGCCAGAACCAGGAATCACACTCTCCTTGCAAATGTATGCAATCCAGGAGTACAGGTTATCCTACCTTAATGGATGGGAAGCTCAAACTGAACTTGCATCTAGTGGGGTTGCAGGTCAATGCATAGCTGCCTTGGAACAGGCCATGAGCTGGAGCTGGGCCAATAGTTAATACCTTTGAGATCACAACCAAAGAAACAGGAAAATGAATTTTTGAAAGCAAGATTTGCTGAAGTCCATGGGCCACTAGTTTGACAAATTTTCTGTCTTGGGTCCCAGATTGGGTAAGATAGCATACATTCATTGTGATGAGGGTTGTACATAAACATTCAAAACATAAAAAAATGAAATTGAATTATTTTACTGAGGCCTTTGACTAGGGAGGCTCCATGTATTTGTAAGGGGAATGATTTAATCTTCCATCCAAAAAAGAAACGATCTCTTATGGCATGCCTGATAATTTAGAGTCTTCTCGGCTTTTTGAATTATGCTACTGTATGTAGCTGAAAATTGTTTGATAAGCATCACTAAGTGGTCTGGCTTTAAACCAAGCCTGTCATCTAGTGGAGTGCTATGCTATTCCAACTTTAATCTAGATAACTGGCACACATAAAATAAGGAAACACAAATATGACACAGCTGCAGCTAGTCTGGCAGAGCTAAAATGCTTAACAGTGTTTTATGCCTGTAATATAAGGCTGCTTACTAATGGAAGAATCCTAAAAGAGTGACAATCAGATTGCCTTTGATATAACTGGTTATAAAAATGTTGGAGATTTAGTATTTATGGTGCCTGCAGGTTACAATAAAATGCTTCTTATATTATGACTTTAGTAGACATCAAAAATGCTGTATAACTATGGGTAAACTTCACCAATAACAGCCCAAAACATGTGAAGCAAGCTAGGTTTGCAGCAGAGAATGAGTTAATGATCAACAGTTTACAGAAGAGCTTCTGACATAACTAAGACATTATAGTGGTTTGTTGCACAATCCATGTGCCCTTTCTGAATAATATATCTGAATGTGCCAGGAAAACACAGTGTATGCATTAAATGTACTGCATAAGAGTCAGTGCAGTAAATTAAATAAATAGTGTATGATCCAAGTGCTTTTGTCAATAATGCATTGATTATAATGCCACATACTGTACTAAAGATCTAATAAATACAGAATGTCAGCTGGATAACTAGAGCATAAGAGTATGTTAAGTTCTGGCACTTGAGGCAAATATAAACAACCTTATTTGTGCTCTAGGAGTAAAGAATTTCCCCCTCAGGAAAAAAAAAATATACACTATCACTTACCCTACGTTTGAAAACAGGAAGCAGGTGCTCAGAAAAGAAACACAGAGATCTGCTCCTTCAATTATGGACTGAGAGACTAATATGGGGAAAAATCAACTGAGAGTAGAAGAGACAGATGAAAAGAAAAGGAAACCATTAATTATTTGTTCAGCCAATGTATACACACCTGAAACTGTTGGGTAATAGGACATAGCATATACCTAGTGTCTCAAGAAGTTTGCCTGCAAAGGTATAATATGCAGTTGTGATTACAGCACTGCACAGAAAGTGCTGAAATAGCCGTCTATCTGATTTAACATGGCATGTCACTGGGATGTGGCTTTGGCTCCTTGTTTGCGTTAAATGTAAGAATATTGTACATAGTTGAGTAAATGCCTGTGCACAGGTGTGCTCTCCAGGGACAGTACCATCTTGCTGTCCATGAAATGGTTGCAGAAGTTTTCTGATATGAATGGCCCAACCTGAACACTGACGTAACCTCTATGGCTCACACAGACTGCCCAGAAAAACTCTGTCTCTGTAGACCCAGTGCCACCAGCAGATTAGAAGACTTTTTCCCTGACTGTACAAATCCAAATTGCATAATTTATTCAAAATACTAATAGCTGTGAACAAGCATGGATAAGACAAGGCAAACATATCCAGGATGGCTGCTGCCAGCAGGTTCCACAGGTTCCACTGTGGCTCAGCTAGCTGACTTGCCCCTGAAAAATGTGCAACTTTATACAGATATTCTCCCTAATGTTTTCTTGTAGCTGTTAGGAAGTGTCACCAGATATATTCAGGGATAGTATGCTTTTCTTTTTCTTTTTTTTTTGGTTCTCCAAAATAACCTTTATGAAAACTGATATATTTCCAAACTACGTCAGGATTTAGGGCTGCAACTGATAATCATTTGTGGCTAATTTGATTTAGGAAAGGATGTCACACAATTAGGCTGATGATCAGCTTGCAGTTTGTGTCTGCTAACTCTACAAAGACGGCATTCTCATTTTTATGACCCGATCACACAAAGAAAAATCCAAGAAGCTGAAGGTCTGATTATTCACGAGAGCCTGATCCAGAAATGGAACCATTTGAGAAAGTGTGAAATTTTAAGCATTTGAGCAGTTCTGTTGACTTCAACCTACTCTTGTGTTGTGTCAGATCAGTCTTAGACCAGAGAGGGATATCTGTGAGAATACAACTGCCAAATACTCTGCGTATGCCATGCAATTGTTGCTTTTGTACCTGAGTATAATGAGTTGTGCATCTGTTTGGAAACTGGAGTGCTAATGTAGAAGGGCAGCATTTTTCCTTAATTAGAAATACATAGCAAATGTATCTTGGGTCTTTCTAAAGATCAGGCATTCTTTTTCTATGGTTCGTATGTTTACTCAGAAACGATGCGCTCCCTACCTCTAAAATGAAAAGAAAAAATCTGATGATTGTGTCTTTTTGAACACACAGACATGAATGTATTTTATGGTTAAGCTAAGCATATGTTGTAAAACAGATCAAAAACTGATTACTTGCAAGGATGGGTAACAGTATGTGGCTGAAGTTTAGGCAAGCACGTAATTGTGTAATGAAATCACTTAAATCTATTGGGAAATGCATTTTCCTTTCACCCTTGGAAAAACTGATCTGCACGGAATTTTATACTGAGGTTTTTACTCCTGTTTCCCTAGCCCTCTCCCATACCCTCTCGCCTTTTCTGCTGGGTCTACAGCTTTTACATGTCTCTCCATGACTCTCTTCCTTTTGTCTGCCTCCTCAATGGCTCCAGAGTCCTAAAGAAATGTTCAGCTTTGAAGACTGGCCTAAAAAAATGGTAATTTTCCAGACAAAGGCCAGGTGTTACTTCCGATTCATACAGTATGCATCTCTATTATCCTGCGGGTCAGCTCCTGCCGTGCCTGCTCCATGGGTGTTCTGACTGCGTAAGGCCTGTGAGATTTGCCCCGTGCGACTGAACTGCAGATGGCACTTTCATAGCTCCTATTTTAGCAGCAGTCAATTTTCTAAACTTTCCCAATATCAAGTTACAAGGTGATTTCTGTGTCACAGCCTCACAGCTTTCTCATGCCAACCAGAGGAAGAAACATAGCATCCACAGTGAGAAAATAGGGTCGGGGATGAAAGCCCCAGACACATCAGCAGGGTGACCATCGGCATGGCTCTGGCCCCCCTAGTCCCTGTGCTGAGGCCCAGACCCACTAGAGCATTACGACTCAGGGGACAGCAGGCTCTGCCACTCCAGGGGGTACGGACTTTGTCTCACTGTGCCTTTCCCTACTGCCTTTGGGCAGACTGGATGTCAGTTCTCAAAAGAACTTCAGTAGGAGGAGAGGTGAGCCAGGCTTTGCAGAGCAGACTTCCCCAGGCACACTGCTATCCTACAGCTCCAGCATCACACTGCGAGCAAAGGGCCTTGCATCTGCTCACATGCACCCTGTCACTTGCCAGGGTTTCCTAACTACTTGTGGAGGCATGATCATCTGTGTGCATATATCTTCCTAGCAAGGTCAGCCATTTCAAGCAAACAATGAGTTTGGGATTGCTGTTTGCTCTCAGGACAGATTATTTTTCTCTATTTCCACATCAGACTAAGATAAAAAGGAAAAACAACCCACCCTTTGTCAATAGACTGTATCCAAACCAAACTACCACATTTAGTTTCTGCCAGGAAACAAAGTCAAGTTACAATTTCTAAATAAATCACTTCTGGAATCATCATTCTGGATTTCTGCCTCCCTCTCCTGCACCGTAACTGTGTGTCTTAGATGGAATTGTCTTAAAGCTGTACTATTATCTGCAGCTATTTACATGAAGTTAAAATCCAAATTTCTTTAAATGATTTGAATGCTGCTGGAATTCCCCAAAGTTAGAAACTGAGAAATAAGCCAGAACTATCCTTCTGAATTCTTGTTGAGCCAAATTCAGTCATTCATTTTTATGTGTATGGTGATAATTAGGAATCAATCCCCCTCATGCTGTAATGATCGAAAGCTGTGTGTCAGCTTCTGTGATGGCTGGATCAGACCCAGAATACTTACAGCAATCTTTTACTTAATCAAATGACTTATTACACACTGGATAAACCTACAACACTATGTGATGAATTTAATGCATGAATTTAATAGTTTCGTGATTCTGACATGGCAGTTGAAGAACAGAATTAAAATTGTACATTAGACATTCCTTAATCTTTAATTTGATGTTATATATCTTTATTATGTGATTTAACTACATCAATGCGTTGGAACATATCATGCTATCTACAGGCTCAAAATGAAAAGCAAAAGGAAATAGAGAAAAATGGTCTTAAGATTGAAACAGCAGAAATAAATAACTCATTTCATTAGAAAAGAGAAAGCTTGAACACAAATTATGCTGAAAGCCACCCTATATGAGCCCTTATCAGTTATGGGGAGAATCAAGGCAAGGCAAAAAAAGGTGATGAAGTAAAATGAGTAACAGTAATGAAGGCTTTGTGGTAACAGAGACTCAGTAGGCAAGGCAACTGACAAATTTGTAAGAGCAACCGGGGATGGGTTCAGATATTAAATAGAAGCTAAAGGTTACAATTAAACCTAAACCTCAGCAAAATCATGCTTCAAATGTAAGACAGACAATGGCTTCGCACTGCTTTGAATGCAGGTACTCACATTTTTTGCAGAAGAGGTTGAGGCAAGATGAGCAGCTGAGCCCAGGACAACAACTCACAAGTTCTCCCAATACTCTTACTGTTGGGTCTTCAAGCCTGCGTTTGAATTGCATTGCAGTCAAGGAAGCTGGGGTGTGCCTTCACATGAATCTGTTGAACAGAACAGAAATGGACACAATCACAGTCTTGATCTCCTGCTTTTCAAGCTCTGAAAATGAGGATGATATCAGGCCTGTTGTTACAAGGTTTTGAACATCTAAACACTATTTCACAACTTTTTTCCCTGTCCAAAGTGAGTTTTTATAGTTTAGCCATTCATCTAATGAAACACAAATTTAACATGTCAACGTTGACAGACTGTTAACTATATCAGCAATGATGAAGCTTCTATAATATTAACCTTTCAAAAAATAAAGCTGCAATAATGATGTTGTTTCCATTGGACCTTTCAGATCACTTACAAATTATCTGGATCTCCTACTGTTTATTTGTTTTTACTTTAGATTGTTGCCCCAAGCATTTAAATAATTATAATAAAATAATAATAGAATTAAGATTAGATAAATTAAGTGGAAATGAAACTGAATACATTTTCCATGACAGCTGGCAAGTCCCATTCTGTGACTGCTCAGAAACAAAACTGGAATTTTTATGACAGTAAACAATAAGGCGATCGTGTACAGGATGTAACCCAATGCTCAAGAGGAGCAGCGTGCAAGTGACACATCAACAAAAACAAACTTGTTTCATTTATGAACTGTTAATTACCATAACTTACATAATCATGGACATCTGTTCCCCCTTTCTCATATATGTACATATATGCAGATAATTACCACTATATTGGTTAGAAGAGCAAACAGCACAGTATAGTGACAGACAAAGTATAACATACAGGTATATATATGTATATATGTTTTCTATCTATCTATCCGTCTATATGTGCACATCTCTGTCTTATCTATCCATGTATCACCTTGAAGGTTATTTTTTATTTCTTAAACTTCAATTCCAAACAATAAGAAGGGGTGCTTCTGTGGCTGGAGAGGCATTTGGCAGAATAATCAAAAATTAAATGTCTCAACGCAGTATCTTTTGTGATGATTGTTCTAAATCATTTTAAGAGATTTTTTTTTTTTTTTCCAGCTATACTGTAGAGGATTGTCTTTAAATAGTTGCATTGTATATGAAATAGCTGCATTGTACAAGAAATGAATTTAAGATTTCATCTTAACTAGCTGACAACGCTGACATTATTTGCATTTCTGTTACTTGCTGCTGCCTGGCAAGTAAAAAAAAAATATATATATAAACTCTGCATGCAAATCTCTGGATTGAATAACTAAACCTGCAGGTACTGAGTTACTGCTTCCACTGTAGAAAAGGAAAATTCATTAAAACAATATGCGTGAGTCTTTGGTTAGAGGAATTCTTGCATCTGGCAGAATTGCTGCTCCATATTCAGTCATATCTAAAAGACTGTTAAGGATACATCTTTGTGATTTGAATGTTTACATATTTACTGTATTTTCCTGTATTTCATCCTTTGGTCAGTGTGCTAGGATTGTCCCATCAGCTGGGAGGAGCTGGGGAGATCAAGATGATGAGCAAAGCTGACCTTATTAAAAGATAAAGGAACTGTTTCCACACTGTCAAAGGCGTTTGGGGACAAATTGGTGTTCTTTTCATTTATCGGTGTTAGTATTGTTCTCATGTTGCCTTTCCACATGTTTGAATTTCCTGAACCTACAGGATCTTACCAGAGACATATGTGGTAGATAACATGCACTACTGAATTTCTAGGTAAAATTGTACATAAATGAGCGGTTCCACACAGAAGGCGGCAAAATTTTAACCGTCATACTTGGTGACTTTCTACAGCAAGTTTTCAACAATGACTTCTCTGATCTTTTCAGCTTAAATTTTAATTTCTTGAGAAATTCAAACTTAGATTGAGAAAACTCAGCTCCAAGATTGTTCTTAATTTGTGAAATGTTCCACTTTGAAAAATGCCTCTACAAGATTTGGAAAAAAATTATTTGCCAATGATTATTCTTTAGTTTATTCACAAAAAAAATAATTAAGAATTTCTTTAATTTCATGTACTTTCCAGTACCTAAAGGAACAAAGCTCTTATTTGGGACAAACAAACCACAGTGAGTGTTTCTCATGTGTAAAATGATTCATTTAATTATTTAAATATTTTTAGCTTAGCTGGAAATATTCTTTATATATATGCACACTCAACATTTCAATTTGATAATGAAGCTCCAACTGAAGCTTTGTAAAACATGCATTGTGGGTTATGTAATAGTTTGAAAATGTTAAAGCTGGATTACTTTTTCCAATTGCTTTTTGAAATAACAATTTTGAACCTGTTAGTCTGGCTTCTTATTATCAGATTATAAATTCTTATACTTCCAAGGTGTTCAGCCCTCACACTTCTCTGCATAAATCCATGGAATGGAACTCTAGGATCTTCCCTTTCCAAATGCAAGCCCAGCGTAGACTCCAGATCCATCTTTATACCCAAACAAAGTACAGACCATAAAAACTACATTTCTTGACTACTCGCTCTTTTATTATCTGATTGACATTGCCCAGTACCAGATGTTACAAAGGAAGAAAACTTCCAAACCTGCACTCTGTTATAAACTACTGGACTTTCCTTCCCCATTAGCCAGTTTAGCAAATTAATCTGTGTCCTGAGATCTGAAGATTTTGTTGGGTTTTTCTCTTCCTCTGTAACATGTATCTGTTTTCAATCTCTAGTGTAATAATTCAGTAATGTACTCATTTGAATCCTGTGAAACTATTTACATACTGTACTTCTGTTGTATTTCTTTAGAGAGAAGAAAACTCAAAGGACTACCACTCAGAAAGTCAAATCATCAGTCCACAGTCTCACTGTGCCTATAGAATTATGGGACAAATTCTCTGCTGTTATACACTGGTCCAGGAGGAGGCTGATGACAAAAGGGATGGAGGGAATGATTGGAAAATAATGACATACTTTACCAGTCTGTGTCTCCTGAGGAACAGGCTCTTTGTTTTACAACAGTAAATTGTTTCTCTGCCTTCACATCCAGCATCAAAAGTCTGGTATATGCTAGAAATGACAGACATTATTTGAGGTAATCTTGATGTCTCTAAGACCATAGAGGTTGCACAAGCAAAGTCCTGAAGCTTCTCTCACCCTGTCCCAGAAATTGAAAGTGTTTTAAGCTAAGGGCTGGTAGAGTAAGGAAAATGAAATACGTCTAGATATGAACTGGTCTCTTTGACCTGATTAAAACTAATTCTCTGATATATCCTGTATGCTGCACACTTTATACCCATGGAAATTCAAATTAATTCCAGGGAAATCAAAGTTGCTTTAGAGTGATGGAAATGGATTTTTTTTTTTTTTTCTGATAAAACTCATCCCAAGTAATATTGGTACTAAGTATGGCATAAGATCATGTATTTTAAAATGTAGTGCCTCCTATGAACATTCTTCTGAATGAAATGTTTTATCTTTTCCTTAAAAAATTGCCATATGTGAAAGAATTATTTTTTTTCCTAGCACCTGCTTAATCTTTTGTTCCATAGATAATTTCTCATTACCCAGGTGTCCTCTTATGGACACACAGAAAGATTGGGCTCAGTTTAAGTGTGAAATAATCCTGTTGCTTCTATCTGAGAATGAATGAGCCTGGGATTAGAACAGATAAAACACACTTGAGATAAAGTGCACAAGGTGGATTATATGGGAAAAGAGGATTTAGTGAAGAACATATCCACAACTTTTTGTTAACATAGAGAATGGTAGCTTTTGTAAGCAACATTTATGGAAACTCAACTGGAGGTTTAAAAGCTATGTCTTTTGTTGTACATTTCTCTGCATACATTTGCTTTGTAGTTGGTAGCTTTAACTTTGGAAGCCATGCTGGGCCTTGACTCATGCTCATTTTGTTTAATGAAAAGCTAAGGATGTACTTTTACTCATAGATTCTTGTTTTGTTTTCTTTGAAGTTTATTAAGCTATCCAGTAAGATGGGAGGTTCATTAGGTTGTTATTATCACGGCCACAAATTAAGCATCAGTTCCCTGGGGAGTTATAAGCTTCAAGTGGATGTCAGAGCCATACTTATTACAATATTTACTTAATTAACAAGTTGCTGCTTCTTGTCATATAAAATACAAACATGGACTCTGCTGTCCATATTAGACACATACTCTCCACCTGCTGAATGTTTAAGATCCACTCATCCCATTTAAGAACTCTTATAAAATATATAACTCTTTTTTTTCTTGTTATGTGATCATTTAAAATGGTTAACCAAGAATAATTAAGAACAATAGCGCTTAATTCAAACATTATATGAAATCTGACATTACTATTGATTTTGGTTCTATATGTCAGAACACTGGTAGTTTCAAATACCAATAAAAGCACTTCAAAATTAGCCAATTATGATTTGCCAAAGCACCTTGAAAGTCAGCATGTGAGGGGTGTTTTGTCAAGTAGATGGCTGGAGATCACTGGACTTAAGAGCTCTCCTAAAAGCAGCTCAGAAGTAATTATAATGATCTGTAATAAAATCAGGTTTTTCAAGGCTGCAGCACACATCTTTTATGAAAACTTGGGGAAATTCATATAAGAGGCAGATGTGTCATCACAAATGCCTGAAAGTCATTCTTCATCATTATATAGTTGAGATTTTCCACCTCTTTAGTGCTTTAATTATACAATACTGTAAGTTTTAGAATTACCAAATCTTCCCCTGTAGAGTCTTCTGAAGATGTCAAGTCATATAAAACAAAAATGTTATTTTCTTTTCTCAGATATGAGTTCTGTGAACAGATATGACTATTAGGAGGATGTCAACACCACAGAACAATGTCTGTATTTTTTTTGAGAAATGTGTGCCCATTTTCACTTCAGAGGTTGCACTTGGCAGTACAGGTTATCATCTGTCAAACTTACCATTTGTATGCTATCTACCATATAACTCATACCTCACTGAAGAACCTTCTTTTTTGTATCCTGTTTTTATATCTCATTGATTTACCTCTCACTCCACCAGTAATATACTTTGGCATGGTCCATTCCAGCAGCCCTTTTCCCTGTAGGAAAATCCTGTAGCTATTTACCTTTGGTGAATCTTGCTCTGGAGAGGCCCATCGCTTTCCCAGCTGAGGAAGAAACACAGGCTTCTAGTGCCAGGTTCATTTTCTGGTTCTTCTATCCCAGTGAAAAGCCGACTTGATGAAGTAGTCACCTACAATTGGACAGGAGTTCTGAAATTAAAAATATTACTCTCTTGTTTTGAAAATGACAACAAGAATCATTGAAGCTAAGTAAAAACCAACACCATTTTCCAGCCTGAATGAGTCCAGATGATTCTCATTTGCTTTGCTAGGCCCATATAAACCACTTTCAAGTAAAATATAAGCTTTTTAAAATCTCATACTCTTTGAGAAGATGCATTCTTCAAGTTCTACAAGTCAAAGACTTCAAAATATTTACAAAAGTAATTCACAAAAAAAATCTAAAAGTAATAATTTAAATATTTTTCAAGAGAAATAATTTGAAATATTGAAATAAAGGGATTAGTTTCCATGTTGGCATCTTAAAATAATTAAAAGAAACAAACACAAAACAACGTCATTTATCATTTCAGTCATCAGGGGCTGCATCATAACTTTGCATAGGGCCAGACACTAGTGAAGTTATTTATGGTTATATAAATGTCATAAAGATATGACTCTTGCTTACTCCGAAGTGGTTGGAGTTTCTAAAATGTATCCTAATACTGGAAAATAAAACAACGTTTTCTATAATCCAGAAGTAATGATTACAAATTAATAATGAAATTATTCTCTGGTGAATTTTATTCTTCTACTGTTCCTTGAAATAGATTTGTGATTAAAAATAATCTTCTGTAATTATATCCACAGAGCTGTTTAAGCTTTTTATCACCACTAATGATAATATGGTCATGCTTTCTATGAAAAGTGTATTTCTCAACATGATGTGCTGTAAACAACATGTCTTTAGGCTATTTTTGACCTTTAACCAATGGGGAAGGTCTGTCTAGTTGATCTCATCTAACTACACAGCAGGTACAAGGAATTAAACCAATTTAGTTTGAGCCCTGGTACAATATCAAGTATCAGACAATGTTTTCCAAAAGGAAATACTTAACGAGCTTGTAATCCTCTATTATATTTATCTATACAAAGAGATTAAAAACAAAACAAACAAAGAAAACAAACAAACAAACAAAAAAAAACAACAAAAACAAACCCTGTGCTATGCTCAGCAGAGTGGAATCCCAAGCAGAAATCCATGATATCATGTAGTTTGTAAAAGTTGGCGAAGAGCGCTGCTATGAGCAAGTTATAAATAAACAATCCACTCTGGACCTATACTGTGTCAGACTGCTTGTAAGGTAATACAAGAAAAGTAAAACTCTACATTGCTGGCACCAGCAGACTCCAGATATTTGCCTGATTTTCAAAGTGAACTGTACTTTTCACTGGAAGAGCAGTGAAAGAGATTAATAATGAAAAAGAAACATTAAAAACAAAGTTTTAAAGACAATAACAAAATGATACCCACAAATTAATCAGGTCCTTAACAGCACAAGTATAATTTAAAGAGAATTTTGCTTTTAGTATGGGTATAGGTCCCAGTCCCACCATTCTGGCTCTACCTCCTTGCTGAGACAGAGCCTGAGCTCTTCTCCCAGGCAGCTGCACTTCATGAAGAATCACAGAATCATGAAGGTCGGAAAAGACCTCTAAGATCATCTAGTCCAACCGTCCACCTCCCACCAATACTGCCCACTGACCATGTGCCTCAGTACCACATCACTACAGTTCTGGAATACCTCCAGGGATGGTGACTCCACCAACTCCCTGGGCAGCCTGTGCCAGTGCATCACTACTCTTTGTGAGAAGTATTTCCTAATACCCAACCTCCCATCCAGGAGCTGAAGTATACACCCTTCATTTACCAGGCAGCATTGACAAGAAAATGTCTATTACTGCACAAGATGCTGGAAGATATGGTGTCATCAGGTGAGGAATGGGTGTTCCTGAGATTTCATGAGAATAAACTGGTTACTTGCCAGAAGTCGTCTGATACAAGGGGACAAGGTAAGAGTGAATTTGATCCAGAGCAGTCATGCAGGTCAGGCTGCAGTTTTGTCCTCCAAGACCAAAGTTTGCGGACACCATAGATCCTTTTCCTGGTGCACTGTGGGATGACCACTGTCCCCCATAAGCACCCAGGCTTTACCAAGCAGAAGCAAAATTATGCTGATGCTGTATCTTTGCTGGTTACTTTGGAATGCACATATGTAATGGAGTATGGAGTTCGGTAATACTGCTGTTGTTACAGTGACATTCAAATAAGCAAAAATGAAGTAAATACTGCTTTTTGCATTGTTTTGGCCAATTTTACTCATCAAAAACAACAACTGAAAATTTTCCTTTTTCCTTCTCTGACCATTTCCTGCTTCTGAAATTTTCTGAAATTTCCATTGTAAAAATTGGTCTTGGGGCAACCTAAACATTGTTTTGAAACATTCTTTACTTTTTTTCTTTTTTCTTTTAAGAGAATTACCTAATAGTGTCATTATTTATTGGTGTTCCTCTTTAGAGAATATTCAAATGCTTAAAACTGGAAATTGAGTATAATGCAAGCCACTGTAGAGCAGATGCCAAGCTTGAAGTGCTCTTAGGAATACATATACCACGTTTTAATTTCAACTCCTATTATTATACTAACTAGTCACAAAATGGCTTCCTATTTATGCAATATGTTATCTGTAATGTCACTTAAATTGAATAGATGAGTGCCTTCTAATAATGTATGTTTACTTCATGAACTTGTAGGCAATTACATTGTAATTATGTCTTTTGTAGGTCCTTTTTTTGCTGACACATAGTGCACCAGTGCATTTTTAAGTGTAATTGCAGTTCTCCCTACCATTTAGGAAAGCTGAACATTGTTAAAGGTTTGTAAATTACCTACTCTTAGACCATAGGCAAGTAGGCAAATTAAATGGCAGTGTCAGTAATATTATAATGTAAATTGGTGCCAAGCATAATCCAAGGTAGGAGCATTTTTGCAGAACAATACTTACGTTGCACCTCAAAAACTGCAGTGGAAAAAGCAGACAGTCCCAAACCTGCCACCTGAAAAACCCATGCAACATGCAGCCTACATAACTATTCACTAACTACGTAAAGAAATGAATATATATTTACATGCACATAGTTTGCCCAACTGGATTATACAGCTGTTTTATGGAAGTGAAAGGTATGCCCAAATGCCAGTATGTCTGAATGTCATTCCTGCTTCTTGGGAATGATGTTTCACCAGAGAAAGAAGAAAATACTTTCCCAGCAGCCTGCAATGTCTTGGAGGAAGGGATGAAGACAGACCATTCTCAGGATGAAATCTGTATCATCCCTATCCCTTCTTGCAACGAAGGAAGCAACCAGCCTCTTTGACCATGCTTATTCCTAACTTTTTCCTTGGATAAAGGCATGAGCACTGTGAGGACTCGCAATAGCATGGCACAGAAGGATAATCATGTGTTCTTCTCATGGTTTTAGCTTCTCGGCAAATCCACAGAATAGATACCCACATCAACTTAAGTTTGAGGCCCCAAGATCCTTGCAGCAGAAGAAACCCTTAAAGCCTAGAGAAGAGAGAGGAATCCCTATCCTTATTTTGGCAAAGCAGTGCCTGTATCCCAAAGGCAACTTGAAGAGCACAGGTAAAAAGAAAACCATCTTCTACAACTGGGCGCTGTCTGATTGGGGCACAGAATTTTAATATGAGGTTAACATATAACAGCCTGGTGCTTTAAACCTATTATTATCTATGTACTGTACCATTATTCACCTCACTATCTGGATCACAAGATTGCATTTTACTTATTTTTTATCCCCTTTGTGGGTAAAACAGGCATTTCAAACCAGAGAAAAATTTATTTGTCCAACTTTTGCAATACTTCATGACACATTTATAAAAATACTTATTAAACTACAGACTGGTTATATTGGTATTGTTTCAGAGAATAGAAATTTGGAGAGTTGGTGGTGTATTTACAATAGGAACTTGAACTATCACATGCATGGACATGTCAGTACGGAATTTTTTTAAAGCGGATTTATGTCGCCCTATGGGGCTTAAGGGGATAGTGATTATTATACACTGAGAAATGTGCATTTAGCTTATAAAACCAATGTCCCACAGAGGTGACCATTCTAGAAAGACCAGCAACATCACTTAAGTAAATTAATTTTGAAGTACTGTCCTGTCACTTCATGCCTCTAGGCCAATCACTCACTGGTGGAGACATCCTAGTTTTGGATTAAACCAGCTCAACCATGCAAACTGTAGCCACTGCATGGGAATGAGCATCTGGGATTGACAGCTCACAGATCTTGGCAATAGAGGCCACAAGTCCAATGACATAATTTTTATTTAGAGTAAAATTCTAGTGGCATTTTGGTAGAATTCAATCTTCAGTAAATATTTATCAGAATAAACCCAGGAGGCCCGATGCTGAACTCACTTGCTTTCCTTGCAACATGGAAGTAGCAACAGAATTATACCAATGCAATTCAGAATAATATCCTATGGATGGATGCAAACATGGGTATGGAAAGGTAAAAACAATCTTGTTCACAGGCCCAGCAAATACACAGCAAGCTGTCTCTCATTTTATACTTTCAGAGATGCCAGGGATTTGAAGTTCCCCTCTCTATTGGTGAGAACTGCAAAATATATAGCATAAAACAAAACCACTGAGTGGCTGATAGCCAACAGGGACAGAGAAATGGCACAACACAGACACAAAGATATTAATTGTGCCTGGTCTTACAAGGAAAAGTACACAGCATTCATCTACCTACACATCTTTAGCTTTGTGCACCTCTTCTCTTTTTGGTTTTCAAATGCATGTTAAGCAGGCTGAAGTTGAGGTCTCCTTACTGCAGCCTTACCAGGAGCTTTCTGTGTGACTGTGCTGACAGTGACTCAGCTGGTCCCAGCAACATCTCCAGTAACTCTCATTTGTCCAGGATACACCTACTGGCGTTATAATTTAAAGAGATCGCAGTTTGAAGCCTGACAATTTGCATAGGCACAGTAATAATCTCATAGTCACAGGCCTTCTCCTGTACCACTTTAGTTGTCACCTTTTTACATTAAACACAAAAGGGTTTTCAGTAAACATCAGTGCTAAGTGCTATTCCATTTAAATGGACATAAATTATTCAACTACTGCAATTATTGCAAAAATGTAACTTTTAATTTGAGGAGGAAAAAAACTCCCTTAATTGCCACATTCGGTAACTATTCTTTTATACTCACGATGGACTTAGAAGAGAACAGCAAAGGAGTGAGGAATCCTGTTGCCAAACACAGCCCCTAAATTACTGGCATGTCTATGGAGCTTTCTACTTTAATGCAGTTAGGAGGAATGGCTCATCACTAATGATTTGGAAATACGGACCACATAGATCTTTGATTCAAAGCTGAACAGCTTTAAGATCGTGTCATGCTTCCTCCCCCCACCCCAAGACACATACAGATGAAAAAAAAACAGTATTAATAACACCAAAATACCATACCAAGTGCAATGGTTTCTCTACAAACTCTATCACCTGTTTATTTCTCACCCTCAATACTAACACTAAATTGGGGCTCATGAATTATTCATGAGGGGCCCTTTAATGGGATCATTTTTTCTGGCTAGCACTGACACTAATGCTAAGAAAAATCTCTTGACATTAATCTTGGATTGAAGAAAGCCCCAAACACCTAGTTTTCTTCTGAATGTTCCCTTTCCTCCTATTTAACACATTGCAGAAAACAGCAAATCTGAATCTCTGTTATGCATGAGTGTGGGCATGGGCGGGTAGAAGGGAAGATACAAAGTTGGAAAGGAAATTTGTAGCATAAGGATTTTCACTTTGGGGACTCTGGTCCAGATCACGTTAAATTTAAATGAAAGTTTCCCATTGACAGTCCTGGATAGAAGAATCAGGTCCCAAAGCTCTTTTTGCACGTGCACCTAACTTTTATGAAGGAAATGGGAATCTCTGCTTGAAAAAGACAAGCAAGATATGAATCTATAACTACATTATTTTAGATAAACCGTCTAGAGTTGATTAAAGCCTTTTTTCCCCCATTATTTTATTGCTATTCTGATGATTAAGTGATTCAGGGTGTTTTCCAGGGCTGATTACAAGTGTAATGGGCTTGCAATTGCAAATATGACCATTGACAGAGGCGTAAGAAGCCAGAAGTAGGTGCTGGCAGAAGATTTCTGCAAAATGTTATCCAAATTACAGCCCTTTGCCAAAACAAAAATCTCTTTAAGGTGTTTTGATATATGAAAAAGAAGCTTTGTTAGAGAATTGTGAAATGCAGTCTAACCCAAAGCTTATTAGCTAGGACCGTATGATACAGATATCCACCTCCACTCCCTACACGCTCCTTTGGTCACACTGATAAAAGTACAAACTTTCCTTATTTTTTTTTTAAATAAAATACCTAAACAGCAATACATTTATTTTTCCAGCTGTAGCTTTTTGACATCTATAATGGTTTTGTGTCTAAATCTGACAACATTTGTAACAAACTGGTGACTGTTACTGCTGGAATGTGTCCTGGAGGCTTTTTCTGTCGGAGGAGATGACAGTAACTTTTCCCATGCAGATTAAGCTGGTGTTTACAGATTTGCCCTGGGTGCGCATTTTTATCCAGCTGTGATCAAGTAACACTGCCTGATGAGTGCCAGACAGATCTCCTGATACGAAGGGCTTACATGCCCAGCACTTCTGCACAGAACATGGTTCTTAATCTGGACACTACGGCAAAGATCAGTTATTATCTGATTTTTATTTTGCCTTTATTTGTATATACCAAGGCAGAGCACTCACATGAGAATGTGAAAAGCTTAAATGCTTAAAAACCACCTTGTCAACAGAAAATAACACAACATGGATTTAAAGTATTTTTGATCGAACTCTCAGTTCCCAGCGCTGAGTCCTAACTGAGAATTTTAACACAAAAAGAATTAAAAAAATAGGCTGGATATTTTCCCAATTTAGATTTTTTTTTTTTCTTTTTTTCCCCCTGTTGAGTAAGTAGCCTTGCCTTGCATGCTGCACATATGAATCAGTGATATGGCAAATTACAGCCTCAGCAGCATATAACCTTTTAGCAGCCAACGAAAGTGTGAGGTCAAGAGGTTGTTTGCCTTTGTGGGCAATGCACATTGCACAGCTATACACATTACAGTAATACTTTGAGAAGTGCTAGCGGTTGCATGTTGCTTTCTCAGAACTCCTGTCTGTTCAGTCTGGGAGAGAAGAAGCTCGGTTTCCTAACATCTGATTTCCTGTTTGGAAGTTTTAATTCTTGAATGGATAAGAGGAAAAGAACACTCAATTCTTTGAATTTGAATTTAAAATGTATTCCTAAAAATTAGTAACATTAGCATCGCTTGACGTATCGGCAACTTATTTCACAATCCCTTTATGATTTCAAGCTGATACTAAAAATACATGAATAAACAAAATAGCACTCATAAAAGTAGTGTTTAGCTTCATGGACCAGATCAGCTCTTTTATCAGCATTTTTACTGCTTTCAGAGCAAGTGATCCATATTTATTTTGGTGCAGACAACACTTCTCATTTCACTTCAAAATCCCACACAACTCACACACCTCTCCTGCTCTTGTTCTAACTCTTGCATAGGCAAGTACTAAGAAACTGATCCTCCATCCCATGCAACAGCCAGCTCTGTGTTACCTAATGAGTCTTACAAATTGCAAGACAGCTTTTTCCAAAAGCCAATGGTTAGAAGGTACTCAATGGAAAAGATCAATCTATCGATCCATCCATCCATCAACCTGTGTAAATTTCAATAGTTTCTACCAACAGCTGGTGTAAATAATTTCAATACTGTACTTGAAGTTATATTTGTGCTTAAGGCATTGAAGCTGCAGAAAACAGTGGAAAAACTGATTCAAGAGTCTGCATATAGTCATTACTGTCTAGAGAATATTTTTATTCCTTTCTAACTGCATTTATCAAAGCGTGAACTTGTGAGCTCAGGGGAGCACTGCATTATACAAAACCTTCCACCTCTGGGCCACAGGTTCAAATGTGGACAGGTCACTGGTGACTGAAAGTTGCTGCCGTCTGATGGCTGTCTGGTGACTTAAACAGAACATGCTGGTGGGCTTATCCAGATTCACTGGGCAGATGTCCATATCGCAGAACACACCACTACAATTTGTTCTCTTCTTGGCAGCTGCAGCTGAGAAACCAAGGAATAAATGGGCATATCTCCTCCTCCCCCAAACCATCATTTTCATTCAACTGGCAGGGTGTTACAAAGGAACTTGCACTTGGAATCAGCAAGAATAGGGAATACACAGCCGTTTTACTCACTGTTGAATTCATAAATTACAACATATAAGCAGTAGGCCATGCCAGTTGCAAATTGTTCTTTGTTCCTCTGCTCTGATGAGCATGGAACAAGCAACGCACAGGTACAGCAGAGGTTTTTTTGTGGTCTGTCTGCACACATGCTGTAGGGTGGATTAAAAGATACAGCTCCAGGAACCTGTTGAAGCCTCCTTTGGTCACCAGCTAAAGCTGAATATAAATTATACATGTTACCTACATAGAGTTCCTTTTGTATGTTTGTATAGAAATGACCCTATGGGTATATAAAGAATCTCGCTGGCTGACAATAATGTGACTACCCCATAAAACTACAAACTAAGTTATTGCATTTTTAAAATAAATATTATTTTTAATGAATCATCTAGCAATTAGCTCATGGAAAGCTTATCAATTTTTGCTAATCAGTTCTAACATGCTAAGCTCATAATATTAATTGAATCATAAGGAAGAAAAAAAAATCTGCATTCTAACCAGATTTTGAAAGCACAAATTAAGTTGCTCTTTGACTACAGTTATAAAACATGGAAACTTGGAATACTGTTCTCCTCTGAAATGCTTTCCTGGCTGTACTGAAAATTTGGTATCATGTGATCATATGATTGTGAGTAATTAAATAGCCAATAACACTTACAGGCCACATTTTAAAAGAACTGTGGCCAGTTACCTTAATACATAAAAGCTGGTTTTAAATCACATCACAATTTCATGGGTACTGAAGTTGAGAAATCTAAGCATCCTTACATTCATTTCAGAACTCATTTTACCTGTAATAACCATCCCCATTTAGATCCTAATTCATGTTAAAAAGTAGGTGAATCTTTTTTTTTTTTTTCTTTCTTTCTTTCTTTCAGACAGATGATTAATTAATTAGTTAACAAACTCAGTTAATGATAGTTTCAGCTTTGGAAAATAATATTATACATTACTATCTGATTTATCACAAAACTCATCTACCGGAGCTAACCAGAGGTGTCATTCATCTAAGGATCTGTCCCAGAATCATTATTATTTTTTTTTTTTTAATTGTCAGTAGTAGCACATGAGTGCATACATTTAATTCATTTATTTCTTCATTCATCTCAATGAACACTGGATTTTATCCTTTAGTGCACAAAAAATAAAATCTCCACAGGGATTTTTTATTTACACTTATTGATTTAGAAGGACTTGCTGTAGTACTTAATGTTTGATTTGCAGGGGAAGATGTGGGATATTTAGCAGTCACCTGTCTGTTATTCATTTAGCTGGGTGCTTGTATGAGCTTTGCCCTTTTTAAAATCCTTTTCAGGAGACTTAATTTTCACCTGCATATATACCAGCTGGCAGCTCCCTATTCTTCTTCACTATGCTGACAAGTAAACCAAGAAGCTCTGTACTCATTTTATAAGCATCCCGTAAAGATTACTTCTGAACACAACAGCCAAGGCTAGATATGAACTGCCTTTCCCTGTGATGAAAGGCCAGTGTCTGATCAAATGAGCCATCCAGGCCCTAAATTGGCTTTACAAAAATAGTTTTAATCTCTTCATTGTCTGACTTCACGGCATGGTATTGCTGCCCTTAAATGAAACATACATAAAAATGGTTAGTACAGCTGGTCAGAAAATGTGCTTGAAGTTTAGAATCACATATCATTGTTTATACAGATGACTATTTGGGATAGACTTCAATAGAATTTGACTTTACTAGAAAAGGAGAAGGCTTTGGCAATAGCATAGGGTGATCAGCAACAGCAACTCATATTTTCCAACTGAGATCAATGTGGCCTTTAATCCATTAATGCAGACCTAAATATCACCCGACAGATATGAATAGAAGACAGTGAAAATGTGAGGAAGAAAAGTCTGGAGTAGTCAGATGTAAGAGACTTGTTTCATATTCCAATTCATTTTAGTACTCTACAGGAAAGCAGCCTGTTTCTACATTTTCAATTAGCATACCCTAGATATGGACTGAAAATGCTTCTTTTCTGCTAACACAGATGCTTTTTTGTTCACCTATTTTGAACCTGTGTTCATAGAATTGGATTTTTACAAAATCCTTGGAAGCATGTTAGCAATGCATCCTTGTGAAATGTCAAGAAAGGGGTTTGTTTGGAATGGAAAGTTGCAGACAATCACTCCAAGTCATCTGGATGCCAATTTAGATATTTAAATACTAATGCCAGGCTGGGCAATGGGGAGAGGAAAACCCCAAAACAATAAAATCACAACCCAAACTGAGAAAGCTCCCAGCCCAGTGCATATTAAATCAAACTAAAAATAAAGATGACGGCAGTATCTGCGAGCAATTTGGGTGGTCAGAAAACAATGGTGCCCTCTGGTTTGAAAACAGTGTTTAGTGTTTGCACTGCTCTTACTTGTCACAATAAATTTGGACAGGGTTCCTGTTTCCTGAATTGACTGAAGCTTTTCATTCTTTAAATTTCTAATGTGTTATGTCACATCTTATTGTATTTCATGGTGTCACATTGCATTATTTTGCATCATTGTCTCTGAAGTTGATGAAACACAACACAGCAGCACATGACAAAAAGGAATAAGCTGTTGGTTATACAGAGTAAGTATTGTAATTCAATATCTGTTAGATGCAGTAGTAGTTAGATGCAGATAATCTTGAACTTTTAATAGTTGTAACACCTCGATCAGATAGTGAGAAACCTGCTCAAATTACTGATTTATTGGAAAGCATGGCCCTTCTCCTGGGAAACACAAGGTTGTCGTTATTTACTTGGTATCAGAGTATGCTGCTGCTGCTTTTCAACCTCTGTATTGTTAATTTGTAATGATTAGAATGAGATTTGAGACATACTAGGGTAGAGAATTTCTCAGAACGCAATAATGAGAATATCCATTCGAGACAGCATTAAAGGCACAATATGACTGTTTTGATTTTACGGAACAAATACGGTACATAACCTTGGGACTATTTCCATTCATTATGATTAAGCCATGTCATTCAACAGAGAGAAAACAGTTCTAGCCCCCCTCCTCCTCCCCACATTGTTCTTGTTGAAAGCAATGCCATAAAACTGCAGATTTATAACCTAACAATTGTGGTCTGCTTAAGAAAAGAGAATATTTGTATTTGGAGGGGAAAAAAAAGATCTTTGTGTTATAAAATATCAAAGTTTGTAGTCTACACAAAACAAACAAACAAACAAACAAACAAATAATCCCATCATCATTGCAAATGCGATTCTTTTCTGAGAAGAAACAGATGAACATAAGAATTTAGTAGCAATCATGATAGGCCATCATGAAAATTGTTTGGTACTGAAGAAACACGAAAATTTTTTAGAAATATACTGAATAGAAAGAAAAAGAAAATAATATCAGTCTGTCTTTCAGTGGACTTGTTTTTACCTCTGGATGTGTTTTCTGAGTGGATGTGACTCAAGGTGTTTGTGTATTACCTACTTGTTAATTAAGAAATTTTGCTGTTATATAACACATTTATTATAAAGAAACATGGCAGGTTTATTTATTTTTCATCCCATTGTTCTGGTCACTGCAAGACATGGGCTGCTATTGCTGTTTGAGAATAGACAAACTAAATGTATTATGTAGTATTGGTATTGCATTAAGGAGATAATGTTATAAAATATATCCACAAGTACAATGAAAAATGTGCTAGAAATTATAATAAACCAAGGAAAGGTCTATGGAGCAAGACTGCCTGAGAAACAGGGCACAGAGCCGACCAGAAGTTAAGTTCAAGAACATGCCAGCACATGAATTACATGTCATAAACCTGGCTAATAAATCTTTCCAGCTCTGTGTTTACTCCCACACTCCTGTACTGATGGCTCTGGCATCTGGACACTTCTTGTCCAAATATATTCATAGCCGATTTATGTCCATTTGTTCTCATGTCAAAATTATCGTTTAATTTCACGAGCCTTTGTTTCTCCCATGGGTTTACCTCATCATATATTTATAGACAGCAATTGTGTCCCCTCTCAACCTCTGTTTTACTGGGCCCAGCTTCTTTTCAGACAGCCAGCCTTTCCTCTGATCGCCACATTACTCACTCTTTGCACCTGTTTTAAAAAATAAAACAAAAGAATATATATTTGTACGGCAGCCACAGATATTCAGAATTTGAGGTGATGTCTAACAAGCATCTTGATCAATGGTCTGAATACTCCATTTGCTCCATTAAAAACATTTTCCTCGATATATCTTTAAATTGCATTTTCCTTTTCCGTGGCCTAGGTGCACTGTTAGTTCGTAGCAATTCTATGATTGACTGTTAGAACTAGGTGGTTTTCCTCTGTCATTTCCCACTGATGAGTCTACAGTTCATAGCACATACTTTTCATTAGTCCCAAAGTGCATGACCTTGCAGAGCATGACCTTAAATTCCATCCCATTTCTATTACCCCAGACTTCAAGGTCATTTAATTCTTCCTGTATAATATTCCAATCCTCCTCTGTATTCGTGACATCTCCCCGTTTTGTATCATCAGCAAATTAATTAGTACACTCCTACTTTTTCTGCCTAGGTCATTAAGGAAAATATTAAATAAAATTAATCCCCAGACCAATCCTAAAGGAACTCCACTAGTAACTTTTCTCCAGAGAGAGAAAAAAATCCTTTCAGCTTAACACACTCTCATCTCCTTTTCAGACACTTCCTTACTTATATTGCAGTCCTGATACTTGTCCTTATCTTTTCCAATTTAACTAATAATTCCCCATGTAGTAATGTACCCAACACTTGACTAAAACACAGATAGGTTGAAACTAATGCATTTGCCTTATCTCAAAAATCAAGTTGTCATTGAAATAAAGGAGTAAGATAACAAGTTTACCTTCATGATTTTTTAAAAATAAATTGGTGTTCCACTCAATCTCATTTTTTCCCATTTTGAGCTTTTTTTTCTTTTATTCTTAAAGTCTTCATTTAATTTTTTGAGTCACACCTAGATTATCTTTAATTTCTACTGTATCCTCAATGCAGAGTGATTCTCTTGTGCATTCCCCTCCTGATATGACTGAAAAAGCTTCTACCATCAGTTTAATTTGGTTTCCTATGCCTAACTCTGCTTGACTTTTTCCAGTTCTCTGAATTGTTAATCCTTATGAAGTACCAAGGTGTACCTTTTTATTGCTGGCCTTCTTCCCCCTACTGCCATTCCTTATTGAGCTTTTATTATTTCTTGTAAAATGTCTGAGGTAGTAATTTACCTGCTAAGACATATAGTCCCACACATTAGTCTTCCTGGCTGGAGGTAGATCACCTTGTTGGTTTAGTAATTGCCTGATAAAGATATAACTTGAGTGAGAAATAACTGGGCCTTCCTGTTAGCAGCATTCATTTTCTTGTCTAGGCTAGGCAAAGAAGTCTTTCATAAAAGGGAAATAGATATTAGGTTTTAGCATACATTGTACGGACTCCTCTGCCTACTTAAGTGCATCACTGGTGCTCCTTACCAGTTTTCTAATAGCAACTCCTCTGCCATCCTTGTGATACCAAACCATCCATTCTCACCTGCACACTTGTTGCATATTGCTACCCATTATATCTTTCTTTCCTCCTAGCTTTCACACAGTAAGACACCAAAAGCTGAGTGCCAAAAATGGCAAGGTTGCTGCAAGGGCAGTATTTTTGGTGCAGAACTATGCATCTGTTAGGGAGGGATATCAAGCTTCACTGCTGTGGGGATTCAAACAAAATCACAAGAATATCAGTTACGTCTTTGACTCATCTTTTCCTTGCTCAGGCTAGGCAAAATAAGAACAAAATATATGTTCTATATAAGAATATACAAAAGAAATATCAGAAAGACTACTTCTTTTTCCAAAATAGAGCTATGCATACGTATAGAACTCCATGTATATTCCCCATTAGTAGAAGATATCTCGAGATAATACGTATAATTAAGTTTATAATATAAAATAATATAAAAAGTAATTGCATAAATACATACATGCACAATGTCTGCAAATTTAAAACATTTTTACTGAGCCAACCAGAAATAGGAGCTACTACATCAACATCTAGTACTGCTGGTCATTAAAATCCATGAAGATTTTGGCCTTTGGAATTGTTATTCCTCTTTTTCTCTCTCTCCCAGTAGTAGCATTATCCTTATCTTCTTAATTAATTTCTGCATATTTGAATTCGGTATGCACTCATATTTTGATAGTTTCCTTTATACAGCTGCTGCCATGGTTGTATACAGTTTCTTTCACTGATCAAAAGCCCTCACCTTCCAATGGTATCTCTAACTCAGTGACGATTCTATGCTGTGTACACAGTCAGAACTATCAGTATAAGTCATATTACGTATGTTCTGTTTCAAAGTTAATATAGCCAAATATGAGACAATGAAATTTTTTGAGGGGAGACTCCTGAAGGGCTCTTACCTTTCTCTAAGCACATGATCTTTTTAAATATGATTCATGGCTTTCATTTGCATATATGTGGGAGAAGAGACTCTGCATACTTACTGCAGGTTCTTAAGTGCGCTACAGACCAATGGGAGGGATCAAACACAGAAGCCGTCGTGCTGGATAAGCCAAATTTTCCATATCTCTGTTTCTTGGCTCCGGCAGTGGTGATTGGTAGAGGAAAGCAGAGACAGTGGCGTGCAGAGATTTTTTTTTTTTTCTGCAGTTCCTCCTCCCACACTCTGGTTATTACCGACTTAGGAACTTAGTAAACTCCATGTTGCCTCCAGCTCATCTCATTTAAGAACTACAGTTTCCTGGCGGAGTGAAGTCCACAAATGATTACATTTTCTCCATTTCAAACCTAAAAGGTTCATTTGGTTTGGGTGCTCTGCATCTTGTACTGTGAGAAATAGTGAGTGATTATTCTCAGTTCGCATTCTGGTATCATTCATGTTTTTGTAGTTTCCTCTCTTATCTCTCTTCTGACATGGATTTTGCAAGGTTAAGAGTCTTCAGCTACCCAAACTCATCCTTTCTCTCGTCCTTGAAATCCTTTCCCAGTTCTCCTATATGTTTTTGGAGATGGAATGATCAATACCAGACACAGTGCCTTAATACTGCCATTATACAGAAGGTTTATGAAGAAGCATAAACTCTTCTTCTTTGCTAATAATGCTTACCAATTTGCAATTTTGACCACTACTGATGTTTTCAGAGAATCATTTGTATAGACTCCAAGACCTCTTACCTGAATGTTTTGGAAGACATTTTTTGGTAGGATTAAAGTTAATGACTCTAGATACCTATTTGCAAGTAACAGAAACATATTCTGAATATCCTATAGCACTTTGTCACACAGCCAGATAGAAAATTCTATCCAAGCCTTGACAGCCTCTCATAGATCTATCAACCCTGAATACTTTTATACCATCTGCAAACAGTGACACCATCTGAATCATCCTTCACCCCTTATAAAATGTATTTATGAATACACAGACTGCATAAATCCTCTATGATTCCATTAGCAACCTCTTCTTTGTGAAAATAGTTACTTTTTTCCTGCCCGCTGTCTCCTATTTTTATTCAGGCATTAACTCAACCCATTTTTTCTTCTTTACTTATTAAGAACTTAAAGACCTTTTGGGTGAGGGATACTCTGTATGGCTTTTTGGAAATGCAGATATAGTACCTTGATCATACAATCTTAACTCATGCTGTACTTCGAGCTCCTAGAAAATTGTATTTATTCTCATCAAAACTGTATTATTACTTACTTACCTGGAACCAAAGTTAAACTTCTGCAATTTCACATTTGAGTTTCATCTGGAGAAGTATCATCTGCTCCTCATAATTAGATCCTGTTGATTTTCTCCTGTTTGTTCCAAAATCTCTTCTACAGACTTTTCAGTTGAAAATAGCTTCTTATATTCACATCTTGCAAGACTGAACCTGGAAGAAAAGGATATCCTGATATTGTTAATACTAAATACAGATTTAAGACTGACGTTTCTGCTGTGAATTTATGCTACTTAAATGCTCCATTTATATTTTCAACGTTGAACTCCAGGAATTCCGTTCAGGACATTCAGCAGACTCTGCTGCACCCATTGTAGAGATACTGAAGATGAGCAAAAACATCAGCTGGGTTTAACACACCTGCCCAATACAACATGCAGGTCACAACCCTCCAGATTGATATTTCTTCTTTACAAACCACTCCCAGCACACACCTAGTGGTGGTACTGAATATAATTCAAGTAAAATGAAATCAAACCAGATATGTGGATAACACGGAAACATTTTTTATTGATGGAGAAACCTACTCGGTCTTAATATAAGACAGAGGTAGATAATAATATTCAGTATGTCACCAACTTTATTGTCTTTGATCTAACCCTCTGTAAAAGATCTTTTTTTCTTCCTCATGTAGTGCTATCATTTTTACATATATTCAGTGCCAGTCATCCACTGTCTGTATCACAAATTAAAAAAAATAAGTACACATTTCTGCTCTTCAGAAGGATGTAAAATGTCTATTAATTATATATCAGCCATATGTTTTCAACCGTAGACACAGAGTTAAAAAGGAGTTTTGTGATAGACATATCATTTACTGAACTGAATGGATATTTAAATCCCAGTTGTCTGAAGAAGGGGGAATTGAGTGTCTAGTGTCTGTCTGTAATATCTCATTGAAATGAACAATACTGCGCACTTACAGAAGAAGAAAGAAAATTGCTTGGACAGGTAATATGAATTCCGGACATGTTAGTGACTGCTTTGCTTTGCCATTTCTGAAGCGTCAAATTTTTAAATCAGCATTATTCACTTCTAATTAATAATATCAATAGTCTAAACCCAATTTTCCCTATAATTGCTTTTTCATGTGCCTTTTCCATATATTCTTACCCTAAGTCAGTATGTAGGCTTGAGAGGCCTACAACCTCACGCTTATAGTTCAGCAGCACTTATAGCTCAGCAAGGACCTTAAGCTGTGCTTTTCAAGTTTTATTAAAAACTAGTTCCTATTCCATACTGATTTTCCTGCTGTGCATACAAAAACGCCAAAAGCATTTTGGGGGATATTAACAAATTTCAACAGCACAAAACCAATCCTACATTTTGCAGATAATTAGACCTTCTGAAATAATTTTGAAAAGGCAGTTTCCTTTGTGATCTGTGAGTAATTCACTTTCATGGACACATATCCCTTCTTAGAACTGGCTAGGGTAATTTACACATTACAAGGCTTGTAGACATAGTTGGCCACTTATCCGATGCTAATAATTTGAAAACGTGCGTGCATGATTTAACAGAGAAAGGAAGATGTGAATGTAACACAGGTAATTGCTGAATTACAGTTCTGCTTGTGGCAGCTGAAGAATACGTGAATAAAGCTATCTGGAAGACACAAGTTACTTTGCATCAACTTTCAAAATATTGGTTTTTCTTCTAACTATTTGAAAACAACCATATGACTATTTTTAAGAGAATGCTTAGCGTCAAAATGTCTATTTCCAGGCAAAATGATTCTGCACATTCAAGTTTGAGCTTGTATGTGGGGAGGGGATGCAAGACCACATTCTCCTTTTCTGCATCCACACTGGAAATTAGAGAAATAAATGAGCCAATCGGTAAAAACAGCAGATTTTGTTGCAAAATATTTCACTTTCAAGAAAGACTGCTTTTTTGTTAAAAATATTTCTGCAAAATATTTCTACAAGTCTTTTCATCCCACTGGTCACCAGCTAAATTCCAGTGCCTAACTTCACAGAAAGTTACTTCTAGATTTGATTCTCTTTTATTGGGAGTGAACCTCTGCAGGTTCACAAAGAGCTTCAGTTTTGAAGAGCTCTCTACTTCAAAAGAAGAAACCTTCTCTTTCTTTACCAGGGTCTCATTCCGGCCTCTGCCAGCATCAGGTGTTTTGCCAAGTTTATTACAAAGTCTATGGGAAAAAATAAGCCTGAGAGCTCTTAATAGAGGTGGAAGTTTGGGAGAGAAAAGGGAACACAGTATAAGACTATAGAAGTGCTGTATTGTAGCACATAGGTGATGCAGCAAAGAGCTTTCTCATCTTCTGTGTGCAGTTTTTTTCTTTGCTCTGGCAAAACCTTTTTTTTTTTTTTTCCTTCTCCTTGTACTATCTGATCCTGAATTCCTCCCATCCCTATCAGTTTTTAAAGTGACACGTATGGAAAAATCTAACCCCAGAATTACAACACTCAAGCAGAAAACAGAGACATAAACTGACCAGTGAGGGGCAAATGTCATAATTACAGCAGTAAAATCCTGAAAATACTGTAACACTGCAAGCAGCTTGAAATTGTGCCACAGCAACCAGTACAGAAATGGAGTCAGCAAATACAAGCATTGTGATTCTTGTTTAAACAAGCAATGTTATCCACAGTAAAGAGAAATAGGTAGTGTCCAAAGTGCACAGGCATTCCTCTCCCTAAATTTTCACAGATAAGATTTTTTTTTTAAGTACAAGTAACTGCTTCAGTATGCATTTAATTATGGAAATCGGGAGGAGCATCCCTAAGGTGGGTCACGTCAAGAAGCATGAAAGAGGTGTAAAGAGTGGGAGGCCTAACTCAGCAGTTATATATTCCTGTTCAAAGAGAAATCTGAAAGTGTTTGTCAGACTTTTGTTGTTCACCATCTAAAACAATTCCCATTACAAACCACTGAACTAACTTTCTGAGCTCTTCATATTCATTTTTGAAGCATTAATGGCTGATATGCTGTACAATTACTTTGTACTGAGCAGACAATTCAAACACAGCTTGTACATTTCAAACACAGCTCAACATTTCCTGCCTTCCTTCTTAATTCAGACATTCTGGAAATGGTGTCATTCTTATCCCACCTCCTATTATTTCTGTTCTACATCTCCAGTGGCTTCAGATCTTCCTGCCGCCCATCCAACATGGTCTTTGAATATCCCTCAACAACTCACACCAGCCACTGGCTTCAGAATCAGCCCTCAGCAGCCCAGCACTACCTTGGAAAGTGGATGACATTATTGCCATTGATCGCCAATGGAGCAGGGGATCTGTGCTAGCTGAAAAGGCGTCTAACTCTTCAGCATTGCCTCAGTTCACGGTGGTTCTTTTTCTGTCTCCTGATATTTTATTACAGCAGAATCATTTTAATTGGCACATGCTGGTGGAAACAAAACTGCATCTGTTGAGGGCCAGATTCTAGCACTCCTGCTCAGGCGGTACAAGTCCCTTGTTCTGGACTGTGTCCATTGAAATCAAGGGATCTGCCCAATTGTTAAAGGTTCATAGGAACACATTGTTCTGATAGGTATTCACTTTTATTCCATAATATGCTTTAAAAATACACACTGTACAAACCATTAAAAAAACTTCTATTAAAGTAAGTTTTGCCGTAATAGAGCAGGGAAGCAGCAGGAAGTGAACAAAGGCTACCCAGCATGACACTTATGCTAGAAAACACCAATTCACACCTGTTAACTACTGTGAATAAAATCTTTGGAATCAGTTCCTCAAAAAAGTCAAAGAAAGAAAGAAAAACTGTTCACCATGAAAGCAAACGGGAACCTCAGGTGTGCTGCTGAAAGCTCACAGAGTCAGATCAGCATTTATAATCAGTCACTTCTGAGACTACCTGAAGGAATGGAAGGAGAGGACTTGGCAGGTACACAAAGTACACACAAGCACTGAAGAATTGGTCCTCATAATTTTGATGTGAAATAGATGATAACACCACCAGGTCCCAGCAAAGATACAATGTTCTAAACTAAAAGTTCAGCTAGAGCTTTGGTCCTAGGAGATAATTATAAAGCTGTCTGATCTAACCGACCCAACCTAATGAAATGAGTATAGCTGAACTGAGGAGAAAAGAAAAATATACAGTGAGATTCAAAACAGGGTTCCTGATCTGTGACTGCTATTCAGATTCCCGAGAAAATAGACACGTCATTGTCAAAGGCTTTTTCATTAATAGATGTTTGCAACCAAGCAGAGTATAGAAACAGAAATGGACAAATTCTGATCCCCTTTATGTATGTCCACAAATCTGGACATACTTCAGTAAAAACTTAAGTGATTGTACCCAGGCTATCTATTTAAGCTCCTATAGACATTAACCAAGCATTTAATAGTTATTTTTATTTCTCAGTCTAATGTCCGATTACACATCCTTACCTTTGTAAGGATCACGCTTTTGGGCAATATTTTACCAACCTGACTCATCAGTGGAAATCTGTCCCCATAATAATGGAATAATGGAATAATAATATTCCATTATTTGGAGTAGAATGCTCTTGAAGAGAGATCTAAGATTACTGAAGAACTTGTGGGTTTATATCTTACATATGTTAAGTCTGTTTTATATTAGCCCTGGGTCCAAAGTAAGCTTGAAGTAGGAAAATCCAGCCGTGGGAAGCGTGGCTTGGTGAGTTTTCTAGTGTTATGAGGCTGCCTTCCTAATCAGCTGCAGGAACATACTGCTGAGAAATGGTGATAGGGCTTGCAGATCCACAGCCCAGCAATTCTTGGCTTCATAAACAGCCCAAAGGGCCTGTTCACAGATGACACAGCATAAATCCTGATGCTGTATCTCACTCTCTCTTATTTACAGATACTCGTAGTCTTAAACAAGGGACGCTTTAGCAAGCAGGAGCAAGGTACAGCATTTAATGTGCAAATTCAGTTCAGCAGAACTCCAACTAAAGCATGTTAGCCTCAAGGGCTTTTCTCTCAAACAGTGCTCCTAAGTTCTCCACAGAAGGAAACTTGCTGAACTACATCTTTCAGAACTTTAAAGAAAGTCCTGGTTCTAAGCTGAATGATGGGGGTAAATGAATGAGTAACTTCACTGAAAGCAGGTAGAGAATCCAGACAACGCAGTCATTACAAGAAAATGTTCCTACCTTTTATTTTAAACTCTTTTGTTGTAAGAACATTATCCATCTCAGACTCTTTATTCTCAGCAGCAATCCTTAGAGTGGCCTTTGAGGATTCTCTTAAATAACATCTAGTATGGGCGGATAAAGGAAACAGACCAGAACAATCAAATCTGAGGTTTACTTTTTAAACATAATTCTAGCCTCTCTATTATTCCCAGACCACTCCTCACAGTCTCCTTCACCCTCTTCCCAAGCCAGTTTTATTCCTGTCTTTTTCTCCCTGGATGATTCCCTCACAGCAGAGACGTACCACTTTCAAGCAATTCCTGCTGTGCATCATTTGCTCCCATGTAGACTATTTCTTGAGGGTCCTTTGCATGGCTTAGCCTACTCAGATGTAAAAAACATTCATTCCTGTCATAGCTGCTTTAGCCTTAATAATTTCCATGTTTCTGTGTCATTTAGTAGTTGGCCACAGTGAAAGCTCATTTTATTGGAAGGTGACCTGCTGCCTATCCTGAATCATTTTAGATTCAGTCCTGAATTCTGAATGGAATCTTGTGTTTTAAGATTTATTCTTTCCATGGGAACTAATGAATCTTTTCAAATTGCCTCACATAATATATCGCAAGATGCCTTAGTTTTTTCAGGGGGGAAAAAAAAAAAAAAAAAAAAAAAAAAAGAACATCCCAAAGAATTAGTATTTGGTTGTTAAACATCTCCCGATTTTCTTATTGCTTCTTTGAAACTATGAGCATCTCCAGGAAGTCACGCTCTTCCCATTCTGGCATAGCAAAGCCTTGATGGATTCACTTACAGAATGTTACACATTTGAATTTGGACTAGATGTTCAAATTGGAAACTCATGAGACCTTTTGGCTCTGGTAAATAAATAAGTAAAAAGAAAAGAAGAAAAAAGAAAAAGGAAGAAGCCCAGGCCTTTTAAAAACTTTACTTGTCCCTACACACTTCTGCAAACAACTTGGTAGAACTGCAGGTGAGGAAAGCAATGAAGTTCAGTGAATGTCTTATCAGATATGAGGGTGTTTTGTAGTTTACCACATACTCTTGACCCTCCCTACAGACCTGTTTCATTTCAGTTACTTTAAGCCAGCACCATTTTTCATCTCTGCTGCATTCAGCTCCTCATCTTGTCTGGCTGTGCAACTCACATACGTTCCTGCTTTTGCTTAGGAAGAAATACACTTATTTTTTTATAGAATCTTGGAATAAAATCTGGGACAGTGGTGAAATAGGAGAGGGTTAGAAGTGGATACAACCCGAATCTGCAAAAGGACTACGCAGTCACACATTCTTGACTTGATCGTGCAGCAGAGGAGTGTATACCAGGATTGGCAGAGGAAGGTGGCTGAGTTCTCTCAGGTTCTACATAGGAATAATGCCTAGGATGGGGTTCCTAACAAACTGGCCCATCATTAGTGCAAAACACATCCTTGTTACTGAAAGACACAACTGCACTGTTGCCTTTGACCTTGATGCAATCAGTATTTTGTCTTTGAAGTGGGATTTATTGACATCATTTAGCTTCTTTTATTTCCTACATCAAAATAGGTCTTAATTCCATGGCGATGTTTCTCCCACCCCATCCCACTTACATGTCACTAGCTTAATTATGTCTCTAGTTAGCAATATTGTTAGCTGCTTGTACAGGTTGTATCATAAACTATTTGTAGGTAGACTGGTCTTTCTTTGGCCTTCACAGCCATTCTTTCACAGGTGCTAACAATTATTTTTTTTCATGAAATTTAAAAAATACAGATGCTTAAATTGGAAAAGGGCTGCTCCAAAAGTAGCGCATCCTATTTTAATATGTTGGCCCACAGAGTCAGAGGTGGATATTGGCAGTATGGCAGTAGAGGTTGAACCTTACCACCAATATCCATGTGGGAAAAATGGCGCCCACTGATATTCATCAACACTTGCTGAACATTTATGGAGACCAAACATTGGATATGAGTCCAGTGAGGTGGTGATTGGTGTGTGAGTGGCAACTGAAATGTAAAAGACAAGCCGCATTCCAGATGACCATGAAGAATTTTATGAGCACAGCATGCAGGCTCTGTTTCATTGCTTGCAGAAATGCACAGCTAATAGTGCTGACTGTGTTGAAAAATAGTGTTTTGTAGCTGAGAATTTACTCTATCAAATAGTGTTATTGTGCCCTTTGTATCTGTTATAGTTTCCATGGAAATAAAAAGGAGGCATTTCTTTCGGAACTACCTATAAACGCATTGGGACAGCTAAGCCAATGAAAGTAAAAAGTGAACTTTAAGAACACTTAAAAAAAATATTCATTTCCTGACCAAATATTTGAGAAAACCACTAAAATCTCCTTCCTGTGCTGAAAGATTCAAAAGGCAAATAGAACAGTAGTAAACTTTAACAATAGATAATAACTGAATACCCTGCACTGTCATCACTATTGATGATATCTTGTAATGCTGATTTTAAGAAGTCCAAGAAAATTAACATTACATATTTATTAGCATATTACTCAAATGATTTATAATCTCAGAATTATCTGCAGTACTTTTTTTTTTTTCTTTCAATGGGCAAAAGTAAAAATGACACTAAGTGCTGCTCTTGTTTACTTACACGGGTTGTAAGTTTAACTTACAACAACTTACAAAGTGTAACTTTTTGTTCTGCCACCACCAGGTAGATCTCCTTTCTTTCTGCCCTCGGGTCTCTTTTTCCGAGTATCCTGAGTGTGATTGTCTGAGGGAAGGAAATAGGAAAGACATCGGTATCACCAGTTCAAATTTTGAAAATAGCTTACACTTGCAAATCCTTTTCCCTACCCCACATTAAAAATTCACAGCTTTGGATACATTTTTTTGTAAGTTTTCAAAGATAAGACATCACAAGACCAAGGACTAAGGGATAATTCACTCTTTCAGTGCTAAATTTTTTTTTTTACCAGGACTGGAAGCAGAGTTGGTAAACTGATTTCAATTAGTCAGGCCTGGCTATATACTGGGGAGTCTACACTTACATATCCATTTTTTTTTTTTTTTTTTACACCAGTGCTTCTTTTGGGTTCTTAGATAAAGGAGTATAAAGTGGGCATTCTCCACTTGATGCAATTTCACTATACAGTGATTCCCATCAATGTATAATTAAAAGTGGATTTCCTTTTCCCTGTTTGGCTGAGGTGGGGGAGGGTCCGCATAAACCTGGTTGATGTGAAGTGAACAAAGAGAACTTTCATGAGTTCTCCTGCAAACAGTCTATCAGTTACAATTCCTAGTGTTCACACTGCTGCACTGTTCAAAAGGAGCTCTAAAAAAAAAGTCAAGCAGGGGGTCCAAGAAAAATTCAACCCGCATGCCAACTAAGGGAAAGAAAGAGAAGGCAGGAAAAAAAACCTAGCTTTTGTTGTAAAAAGAACTAATGAAGCTGCTCTTAGAACTGTCCATGGTGACACAACAAGCCTGTGCACCCACACACATTGTGAGAATGCCAGTCACCCACAGTAATGAGAAAAGGAAACACTGTGGGCAAAGGAAATATATGAATACACTGCTTTTATGGTTTAACTGTGGGGAATCACAACGCTGGCCCACAATATCTTGTGCCAACTGCCAAAAGTGGTAAAGTAATACATAAGGTTGTCTACTTATATTTTTCTTACCGACAAGATGGACTGGTGGGGGGTAAAATCCCATTATCATTATAAATTGCTAATTAAATAATTATCAATTAGATGGGCAGACAGAACTCATTCCAATGAATTCCTTGGAGGGCTTTCAGTAAAGAAAAACAGTAATTTTGATTATTTTTTTTATCCATACTTCCTGCCTAGGGGCTCTAAATAGAGATGATATATGGTATATCCCATGTTAGACTTTCACACAGTATATCCCATGTCAGAGCTCAGGGACAAACACTGAACTTTGGAGCATATATAGATCTTCTTTCAGTTTTTCAGATAAATGGCCTTAATTTCATGACATTAATTAGAAACCCAGGGTTATTTCCTAAGGAATAAAATAATATTTTCCAGACTTCAATGTGGCTTTGAGAAATCACTTTTTTTTTTTTTCCAAGCAACTGATATTTTCTAATGTCATTTCATTTGTTTTCCCTTTCTTTTTATAATCTAGACATTTCTTTGAAATAAAATATCAAAATATTTAATAAATACACAGATGTTAAACATGGTTTAACATCACACAAGCATTATTTTTAAGGAAATTTATTCTATTCATCAGCATCAAAACCAGTGCAAAATTCAACCTTATGCCCTTAGGTTTTAGCTGTCAAGTTTTCAGATCAGACCCTTGGGAAAAAATACTGTTGTCACAGTGTAGACCAACAGAAATGATCCTGTCCTGTGCCCCTTACTCATGTGAGTAATTTTCCCTGAGGTTGGGGGTCCCGCTAGCTTTAATAAAACTTACTCAGCCATAATTACTCACATTCACGCAGACCAGTTACACCCACACTTTTCTTGCCCTAAGTAAGTTTTCCAAGACAATTAAAAACTGGAATGAAGTGCGACTGCTATTAGAAAAAAAAGCAAAAAAGTAAAAAGCAAAAAAAAAAAAACAAAAAACCTTCAGTTGGCTGTAACAAGGAATATTCTCTAATAACCGAAGTTCCATAGGCTGAAGAGTCACAGTAATGTTTGGGACATCATTTTCATTGCTGGCAAACAGTAACAAAAAAAGTAAGGAACGAAAATAGTAACATGAAAGATGGACTTTTAATTCCGAAGCCATGAACATTTGAATATGAATGGGGCTTGCTACAATCCTCTATCTTTTGTGAGGAAATATGAAGCTCTGGAACTCCTTTTGTTGCCTTCTTTGTTAAATGTATGAGGCTGAAAGAAGTTAGATGCCTTGTTTCATTTTCAAGACCCATCACATTGAGGCTCTCAAAAATCAATGATGATAAATACATGAAAATGCCGAAAGGTTGATAAAAGTAGAAAAGTTTGTTTTCCAGACTCATCTGTCACTGGATGACATACCAGGGATAATCATCATTAAAAACAATCAGCAAGTTTAGATTTTTCACGTTTAGAAAGGGAAAATTAGTTATAGTAAGATACTTGTGGACACTGCTATGAAATACAATTGGCAATATAAATATATTTTCCTTCAATTTTGACATTTTTCTCTATTAGTTTCTGGGAGATCACAGAATCCTAAGGGAAGCTCCTCAAGGTGACGTCCTCTAATGTGATTTACTTTGAGGAATACTTAATAGAGAAAGGTGCCTACTACATTTTGTTATTGAGTTTTGTTCATGGTTCAGGATTGATCCACTTGAGTCTTTCAGCAGGGAGTAGTTTTCCAGTGTGGCACAGCATGACTCCAAATCAATAAGGTTAATAGATGTGGTGGCCACACAGTCAGAGGTGATGTGCCTGGCATTTTCTGTGCCAATGAAGAAAATTTCTGATGACGAGATGTCATTTTTGTGCCGGCAGTAATGTCACCCTGATTACCTAGAGCACAGAGCCAGTTAGTAAGTTAGCAAGACTGTAAATGGCCCATTAATCTGAATTATCTTTACAGCAACTGTTTGAAAAAATTTTGCTTGCATCCAGATTACCAGCATCCCTGTTATTCATGAAATGCCATCAGCACACTTGCTGTATAAAAATGGTGTCGCTGTGGAAAAGGGACTAAATGGGAATGGCTGGTCTGGAAGTCCAATGTATATTTTTACACTCTTAAAACATACGATAAAACGTGCAAAATGCCAATCATCAAACAAACAAACTTGCAAGTCATTTTAGAAATTAAATAGATTATATAAGGCAAAGGAAAAAAAATATGATTCTATGATACCACTGAAAAAAATGTTATAACAGTGATGTAACAGCCAAATCTACTGATGTAAAAGAGTGCCGCGTGTTGGTCTTTCTGCAGTTCTAATTTTCTCCAACTTTTTAAAACACGCAAACTCTTAGCAGAGCCTTCCAGAGCACTGATGGGTACATGTTCCCAGATGGCTTGTGCTGTGAACAAAGTGCTGGACTGGACTGAAAAGAGAAATCTGTCTAATATTCCAATATCTAAATATAAGGAAGGTGTAATTCAGAGCGCCACTGAAAGATGAGCTGAACGGACTACAGCTTATGGTGACTCTAGTTAATAAATGGCATTAAGGGAAGAATTTCCATAATTGAATCATTACCTCAGATGAAATATTGATTTCCTCCCTGATTTTAGTGTATTATCACTTGTCAAACTTGTACACACCCAAAGAGCACTCAGTGATGTGTCTACCAGCAGCAATAATGATTTTTATTATGATAATACTGTCAAGAACGATAAAGCACAGAAAACAGCAAAGTAATGCATACCACACCATCCCTGCTCCTGAGATCTCACAATTAAAATTTTGAAGAAAAATTATAGGACGAGTGCATGGGAAGTCTGTGCAAACAGACTGGATAAGTGATGGTTTGCATTACAAGGCTCATTCCTTATTGACTCCCTTCCTCTACTTATACTTCTTGATAACTGGTATGGAGTGAGCCAGCTTTACAGTGTTTCTAAATAGTTCTTTTATCCGAAGAATGGAATTCTATTGCAACTTATAGCAATAATTCAAATAACAACAAAAGTTAGGATTTTTTTCTGGCCATTCTTACTGTTGTCCAATTGAAGTTGCGTGTACACCATGGAAGGAGTACAACATATTCAATGAGTATTTTATTTCAATTCTAGTATGCTCATTAAACGTGTCAAATATTTGAACAAATTTAGTTAAGTTGAAATTGAGGAAGAACTGAAAGAGGCAAGATTAGAAAAAAAAAATCTTCCGTAGGAAAAGATCCTTCCTAATTGAGTTTTAAAGAGGTAGCATTGATAATTAATCCTTTCTTTTGGCAGCACGATGAAGATGATGATGATGCAACGCGTAGAATTTAGATCTTAAAAAGAATGAAAGTTGGTTAAATATTTGACTATAATTGTATTTTTGGTGAAAGGCTGTACAGTATCATATATTACCCACAAACTGTTCACAGAGCTTGAAAATACCTTGAACAAGTAAGGCTTACTCTTTTTAGTACACTTTTCCAGATCTACGTTTAAAGAATCTGTCCACTCAGCGCTAAAATGGAGAGGCGTTATATTTTAGGAAAACGTTTAAAGAAGTGTTATTTTCTAC
This sequence comes from Alectoris magna, assembly GCA_030625065.1. Classification (NCBI taxonomy): domain Eukaryota; kingdom Metazoa; phylum Chordata; class Aves; order Galliformes; family Phasianidae; genus Alectoris; species Alectoris magna. The sequence goes on along the minus strand of CM060569.1, from coordinate 11,958,051 downwards.
CTCAATCTTTCAGCAGGAAAGCAGTTCTTTTGCCAGTTAAACATTCAAAAATCATGTCTCATTTGAATAAATTAACATACTTCGTGGCAAAAATTAATTCCAAGGAAGGAACAATAAATAGGAAAGCAATTTAAATTGTGTATTTTACAGGGGAGGGGAAAAAAAAAAAAGAAAACCCAACATTATCATGCGTATGACAGCTCAGCTAATTTGATGGGCTTTGATGTTAATTTAGGGTTTACTTTAATTTCAAAACATATTTTTTCACTTAATAAGGGAAACAAAAGAAACTTTCAACCAGTTTGTTATCTGGGAATGTTTTGGCTTCTCAAATGTGAGAACATGATTGTTTTTATTTCCAGGAGGAGATAATAACACTGAAGCAATAAAAAAGAGTCAAGGCAGCTTGCACAGCACAGGAAGTTCACAGCCAGAGACTTAATTTCCCACACAATGTACTGTGCAATGGGCCCATTAACATAGATGAATAGGCTCTTTAAAGGGTTTTTTTTCCAGATATGCAGCTGCCGCTGAATGGTGCTATGTTAATAAGGTACTCACATGCCTATTCTTCAGGTACTCTGGCATTCTCTACCTAGGTAATCTCCATATAGGAAAGGCTATTAGGGGTTGTATCTCCTACCACACCTTCAATTATTTTAACACCTGCACTGATAATCCAGGCAAGGTAAACTGGTAGGGGGCCGGGGGTCTAAGTCCATCCTCTTCCCCCCCAAAGTCACATCTCAGGGGGAGGGGCTGAGGAAGAGGGGGGGAGAAAAAAGTAAAGTCACTTTTATTACACATCAGTGGGAACATTCTGAAAAAGCTTTCATGCCTAGGAAATTGTTATTTCTTCAAACAACTGACAGCCTGCAGAGGAAACTCTAATGGAAATCCAGCTCATGCATTGTTATGCATGGCCCTCATGTAGATACATGGGGGTGGATTAAGTTAGCTTCCAAAGGGTCTATTGTGTGCAGCATTAATTTGCAGTGCTCTTGATATTTGAGTTTGAAGGTTTTACAACCTTTGTGTTTACTTAGATGCACTATATCCTAGGTTTGTTTATTTCCTTCCACAATCTCTTATTACCCTGTAAATGTTACATTTATCTTTATTAACTTTCAGTATGTTGCTGTAAGTCACAAAGAAGGAAATAATTACAGCCTCCTTGAAATGTATTCGTTTTAAGGGCCCCTTTTTTTTTTTTTTTTCCTTCCTGGTCAGTTCTGAGTTATCCATCTGTTAAAACATTGGCCTTCTTTTTAAGCCAGCAGACTAAAAGTGTAAAAATGGTGCCATTTATTATGATATAATTATTAAATCAAAGATATATCATTATATTTCTCATGTCATAAATGTACAGATAAATTAACGGATCAATATAATCTTCAAAACAATCAAGAGTCTGCCACTAGTGCAACTATCTCTTATCACACAGATATGAGAAAAAATGCCCATATCAACTCATCATGAGCACAATCTTTCCACTACATCCTCAGAATCCTTTACAAAGTTGTTTATTGTTACATGTGGCTCTTCGTCTCCCCGTATTAAGATAGAAAATAAAAATAAGACTCGTCTGATGCTAACTTAACCTGTGTTATTGTTTTCCTGTATAGATCCATATGCACCGTAGACAGGCATTTTTGTAAACTCAACTTTCCAGTGAGATTTAAATTTAGAAGATCCTAATGGCTTTTTATTGGAACTTGTCAGAGATGTCTAGAAGTGTTAGTTTTTCAGCACTGAACTAAGAACTCAAAGTAACTAGTACGTTCAAAAGAAGCCATGATCCTAATCTGAACTAAAGGGCTCAATTGAATAAAAATACCTTATGCTCCAGTAACTCAAGTTATGCGTGACTCCTCTCTTCCCCTCCCCCTTTATATGGAAGTCAGTCGGTTAGATGTTTCTGTATTTTAATAATGCAAAAGAGCTTTCTGTAAAAAGAGTAAGTGCTCTACTTACAGTAATTATGGTCTGAACCATATCAGGTGTAATGTTTTTTCAAAAAACCCTACAAAACTAGCAATGGGGAAGATCCCTTTAAACCACAGAAAGTTTTGAATTCAGGTCGTGATGCTACATAATGGATTAAGAGAAAAGAAATTACTCATAAGGATCACAACAGCAGAACCTGGAAGTCCTACTTGCTTCTTAGGCTGAGGGTCTCTGTTTGGAACCAGACTGTGAGTGGGGAGAAGTGCAGACGGAACGACAGGAGCCACTGACCTCAGCTGCTGAAGTGAAGATCTTAATCCAACATTTAGAGCTCGGGGTCTTTCCCAGTGTCCTAGGAAATGATAACAGCGGGAACAGAAAGAACTGAATTTCTGAGAGCTGTTTGAAGTACCGTGGTACTACTGGCATTGTATAAAACAATAGCACAGCTTCTTCTGGAACATGTTAAAAAGTATGTGAAACCCTGGCTGGTTTAGGGAATATAGATCTAGTGCTTCTGTTCTCCTTGTTTTGTAACACAAGGACAAGCAGTGATAACAAAGAGATGCAAATTCAAAACCAATCAAAGGAAAGCCTTTTTTTTTCCTCCTCATTTTGGATAATTAGGCTGTTGATACGCAATATCATAATATTTCACCAAAGTCAGATTAAATCCAACAGATTACAAAGAGAAATCAGATATTTGTATAATACAAGAATCTCCAACATTACTATAGTTAACTTGAATTACTGCCAAATAAGAAGGGACCTGCATTTAGAATGTAAGTCCTCACCTGGTATCACAAGATCCTGTCTTCAACAGAATCCTCAGACCCTGGTGGCTGCCCGAGATGCAGTGCTGTGATACCTAAACCACCACCCTGGTACAGTATGACAATTCATACTTCGCTACATTCCTACAATATTCCTCACCTTTAATCATCATTGATTCGCATTTCTTTTTTTTTTCTTTTTTTTTTTTCTTTTTAATCAAAGCTGCAAGAAACAGAACAAAGCAGGAGGATTTTTGGTTTGGTTTTAAATGATGGATAATTCCAAATTGTTTTTTTTATTTTCCTTCCAAAAACAAGTGAACATTACAAAGCCTAACTTGCTATCATGAAAGCAGGTAAAGCTCTTCCAGTCATACCATCCACAGAAAACTTCTATACTGAACACCTCCCCCAAGTTATCAAAGGCTGTATTATGGAGATTTAAAACACTCTTCTCCACCCAGCAACACTCATCTCTCTTCATTAAAAGGAAGAGCAGGTGCCAGGAGCGACCACTGCAATCAGGCAGAGATTGCAGGCTTTTCTTTCTTTCTTTTGCAACCGTGAAAACATTTTTGATCCTCGTTCTCTTTCCTAGAATGGCAGATATTATTCTGTAGGTCTACTGACAATAATGTCTTTACAGGCACATGAGGCTGCCACCTATCTGTATATTTTTTTGGAACATTAACATTTACTGTGTTTATGTATTTCTCTATCAGAGCTGCTATTTATTTAATACATGAGGTAGGAACTTATTGCACCTTAATACCATGCAGTTTTTTACAACCATCCCATATTCCACAAGAGGGGCAATATACAAAGAGTACATTATGCACCTGAACTGGACTCTTGTATTTTCTATCTGTGCCTTTTTAAAGCAATCATTCCAAGACAGACGTGATCTGAAATGCGGTGATAAATGTTCAGCATATTAAAGGAGTCTGATTTGTCCTTGGTTTCAAAGTGTGCACAGTACTTACATTGCTTAGGCCTCCCTCAACTCTTTGCCAGCCCAGGAAGGGTAACCTATTCCAGCACTGACAGTGACTCACGTCTATCTGTTCCCTGCACTCAGCGTCATGGGAAGGTGTAGCTCAGACCACACTAATCCTCTCACCAAAATCTTCCAAGAAGGTGGTCATGGAGGTGTCTGTGCCTGCTCTTTCCTACCTCTCTGGACTCAATCAAGAATGGGCAAAATGAGAAGCAATCACATTTTGTGCATTCTTTAAAGACAAGAAATAGCCTATCTCATAATCTCCTTTGACTCATACAATATTGAATGCCTAATAAATACCTGGAATTAACCACGACAGGGATGAGATGAAACTCAGCAGTTTCCCATTCAGGCAAAAAGCCGGCTACAAAATCTTCAAAGTTGATTATCCTCCCAAGGTCTCCGAATGGGAACAGTTGACAGGTATCCAGGAAAACAGAAGTGGTTGGAGGAACTGCATGTTGGAAGTGAATGAAGATAAATTAGTGTTGACAATCTGCATCACTGGGATGGTAAAGGACACATTTTAAATCTAAGGAATAGTCATTCAGAGGTTAGTGACCTCTGCATATAAATAAAATTACAGGCACTCCCTAGAAAATAGGAGCCATTGGAAAGGAGCTGGTCAAGAGGAAGAAGAGGTTTAATAAGAGAAGCATTATAAGGAAAAAAAAATAAACACAGAGGAAAGCAGAGAAAATAAGGTATCAAAATAGCGAAAACAGAAAATAGTAAATATTTGCACAAAGTAGAATACAAGTTTTAGGAACAGTTTGCATCAGTGACACTGAGGAGAACATGAGGTGCAGAAAGAGGATGCCTATCTCATTTGGACAATGATATTACTCTATTAAGAGAGAAGAAAATCTATTTTCTTTACACTGATGTGAAACATGAAAAAGCAAGTAGTCCTCTGCCTCTGATTACCCCCTTCTGTGTTCATACTGCTCAGGTGCACAAGCACCCTGTTAACCAGGATATACTTGTCAGGCTGACCTGTTCAGCACAAGCCTCTTCTTTGTGCATCATGTTGCTACCTCACCAACCTTCAAGACAGAACTGTTCAGAATTTCACCAAAATAGAAAAAGGGAGAATAACAGAGACAACAGCCACGCAACAGGAGGACCCCACTGAGGATGTTAGACTGCCATATCTACTGCTTAGCTGGGAGTCTGGATATTGCAACTCAAACATGGAAGGGACAGGTTCTTTTCCTTGTGCTCTAGTGGTCACTTTGCTCTGCAGACCTGAGCATAACTGGCATACAGAAGGCTGAACTGCAGTTCCATCTTCCCCGTCTTCATAACAACGAGCTCTGAAACTCAACTTGTTACTAGTCAGATGGGAAGGAGCCAGGATTTCTGAATTCCTGCCAGTGACTAAAGAATGAATGGCATACCCATTTCTTTCCTGGTGCACCACACAACCCTGCTCTGTCCACAAACCTGGGCTGCTACAAGGCTCCCACTGTACTGCACAGGACTGATAAATCATCCCAATTTTAGATTATTTATTGATTGTTTTTTTTTTTTTTTTTTTTTTAAATAAATAAACCCCAAACATTTTGCGCACATTTTAGTGGACAAAATATGAAGCTCAGGCTCTGCCTTGGAGCACTTACACAATTCAGGATGTATATTCCAGTAAATCTGATCGGTCGCTGCTCATTTCTGCACCCTAATATATTAATGTCAAAATAGGGCTGGGCTTGTCCCAGACAAGTTAGCTTAAAATGAATGTTCATTTCCATATGACTGTGCTACATATGATGGAATACTGGCTCCAGTTAGTCTTAGCTTCTAGTTTTACCTGACGCAGCAAAGGCTCCTGGTAAGAGACAGTCCCATCCACTTTCATATGCTATATGGGCAAGATTCATACAAAGTCTTTGCATTAAGAGAGGAAGATAACTCATTTTCTCGCCTACTGAAGAGTACTTCAATAACTTTCTTGGGGCCTAATGAAAATTACAGGATCATGGGTGTTTCACTCTATCCTTTTGTAAACAGAGACTGACAAATTAACATGAGAAGGAACAGAGTGATCCCAGCAGTCCTTAACACCAGAGTCTGTATGTCCATCGTTCTGCTGCTCCTGGAGGCAGCTCTTTGCTGCAGACTCCAGAGGGATGTGGCTCAGAAACAACCAGCCCTATTGCTGAGTACCGTGATTTTTTTACAGCTTGTTCAAACCATCACAGAAGCAGGGGCAGAGCCTGCAGAGAGCAGAGGTAATCACTTTTACATTAAATATCTGGAAAAGATGTGGGCTATGGGCAGGAAGAAGGGACACGGGGGGGAAGCAGGAGATGCAGGAAATGACAGTGGAAGAAAAAGCCACTGAAAATAAATCCAGCACCTCATACGAAGGTGTGACATTGCAGCAAGACTGGAGACAAGACTAAGAAGGGAGAAGGACCCCACATCTACATCTTGAACATTTTGTTCTAATGTGCTCTTTTGCTCTATTGCCTTTGTCTTTTTTTTTTTCCTGTTGCTTTTTTTCACGCTGTCTGCAAAGTTTTGCAAAAGACTCCCACTGCCAAAGCCAACCAACACAACTGGGTACTGAGCTGGTGCTTCTTATCTTTTTTTCTATTTTGTTCTTCCGATATTGGCTGCTAAGGAAGGTGCCCATGTAATTTCAGCAATGACAAGTGAATCAGTTCTTTTGCTTAAAAAAAAATTCCACCTCATTTTCATATTTCCATATTTAATTTCTGCACTTGCATGTACGTTTCTGTTATCTTTCAGCCACATGTTGCTATTTGTCTCTGTAGTGGAGGATTTCTTTTTTTTCTTCTTTTTTTTTTTTTTTTTTTTTGACTGTTGGCTATGTGAAGCCTGACTTGCATGTAAAAGATCCACAGGGAAAAAAACCAAAGAAACAACCCTCTAGTCCTCACTGAGATACGGAGAGCTGGCATGCTGCATGCTTTGTGGGAGCACTCCACACTCTCTACCATCTCAGGTAGCACGACACGTATGCCCAGCTCCCTGTACCTACACACCAACATCAGTGCTCGGTGCAGTGTCCCAGAGAAAATCAACAGGCACGGGTGAGGAAGGGCTTGAAAAAAAATGAACCACTGGTTTTTCCAAAAATCACTCAGATTTGGCTGACAAAACACTGTTTTAACACTTGTCCAGCCACTATACAACTTCCACAGAGCACATACAGATGAAACTTGGGTAGAAGGAGTGCTTTGAGATTTATGAGACCATTTCAGACTATCTGATTGCAGTTAGACTGTTGTTCATGTTAGTCACCCTTCAGCCATCCAACTTGCAATGAGAATCAAGCTCCTAAGATATTTGGGTGTCTTTGAAAAGTTTACGTGCAGTCAAAAGCAGGCAGCCAAGACTCCTTGTTCAGTCAGCATTAGTGAGGCAGCTCATCGCTGTGATACATCTTAACTCAGCTGCACCAGCACTTGGACAGACAGTATTTCTGCTGTTCTTACTGGCAGACAAGGTTTCAGACAGACTCTGGTTATGATTTAGTCTTGGTCTGCAAACTCAAACTCCTTCTGCAGCCAACACAGGGACTGCCTTCAACACAAGAGAGAGCAACTGCAATCAATTTTCTGTTTGAACAACATTTGGGCTGTCATTTTGTCAGTGGAGCACAGCCACTCACATTCTGCTCTGATTTGCTCCCAGAATATAAACACCTCTGGATTGTCCATGTAAAATATATGCACTGCGAGTTTCTTTTCCTCAGAGGGGATGCTGAGTCTAGATCACTGCTGTTTCTGGTGCCATCATGGGGCTGCCAATCCCACCACCTTCTCCCTGATAGGCAAGCTCTACCTTTGCATTGGAAAAAACAATTACATACACAATTTATTTATTCTTCTCTCGATGACAGATTTAGAAAGCGGCACTCAAGAAATACAAGAGTGTGGTGTGCATTCTCCTGGTGCGTTCTCTGTCCCAATCCCCCTCTCAATTTTCTTTCTCCCTATATTTACAAACCTTCCCCCCGTGGCACCCAGACACCATCCAGGTCGCCCGTCTGTAGTTCTCAGCGTTCATGGAGTCACTCACCTTTGCATATACTCTCCTCCTCTCCATCTCTGCATGTTGGTCAACTTTCTTTCATTGATTTTGTCAGCACAAGCTTTGACAGAGCACTGGATAGTCTTATTGCATCAGACTTCTATCTATGCCATATTTAACTACAGTACTGACTGCGTTCATTAAGGTGTACAATATGTGTAAGTACCACAAATTTATCATCACATGCAAAAGCATAGTGTCATAAAGCTATATTGTGGTTGACAAAGACATATTTCCAAGCATTAAATATGACAGATTTTCTGCTCCAAATACCCTCCGTGAAGCTAGAAGCTTTCTGTCAATTCAGCGTGATTGGGAAGGGGTCACATGACATTAGCTCACAACATGATTTACCTTAATAAATACAATTACTTTCCTAAAATGCCTCACCTATCCTCTGCCCACCTAACATCTGCTGGAAAATCTCTTGCTTGTGCCACCATGACCAGCAGACATCAAAACAATTCAGTGTCATGTCTTTCAATGTCTTACTGCATGACCCCATTGAGATATTTGTGACAGAATATGACAATCCAGAAGTATCACCCTAAACACTTAAGACATCTCTGCAAGCCTTTTGGGTACCATACAATGTTACGAGACTCCACACAAGCATACAGTTATTCCATTCACCTCTGTGCAGGGATAGGTCTTCAGTTTTTCGTAGTTTTACAATGATGTTCAGTTGTGGCAGAGCTGCTCATTACCTGGCATTTCTTTGAGCAGGGAGATGTGGAAGCTCAGGACACGATGGGACGAAAACCAGTCATCGCTCAGCAGAATATCTTCTGTTTTTGCAGCCAGTGAAGCCCAAGAAGGCAGTGCTAGGAGAAAATGAGACACAGTAGTTATAACCCCAGGAACAAAGAAATTGGTTATCCAGGGAGAAAAATAAAGAACCTGAAAGAAGAGATACGCAATGTGGATATTAAGGTCTCTAGCTGCAGACTTATAACTTGATTTTTTTTCCAGAGATGGCAATGTTATATACAAAGAAACAGATTGTTTGGTCAATTTAGTTTCACAGGATTCCACTGTTGATAAAAAAAAAAAAAAGACTGTGCTACCTTGCATTGGAACTGCGAAATTTTGAACTTAAATATTACAAGTAAAAGAAAGAGACACGAAAGTGAGTCTTTGGAGAAGTATTTGAAAAATTAGGGAAAAATTAATAGCTTTCATGCAGTTTCTTCAGCTCGTGAATCTATCTGCAATTAGTTTTGAGTTTCCCTTACAAAAATTAAATATTCTAGAATTACTAGATGACTATTTCTATTAAATATAATTATTAACTCAAAGAGAAAAGTGATTTTTTTTCCCCCAAACTTGGGAATTTAAAGGTTTAACTAGTCCATTTATAAGAAAATCCTGAAATTTGGCTAAAGATTACACACTTTTTTCCTGCACTTTCTTCACATCCTATGGAAAATGTAGCACTTTCTTTCTGGAGCAGTTAATATAAAAGATCTTGCTTAAGAGAAGCTTTTCTTCTGCAAAAGATTATCTGCTTTCAAAGTTATAAGTTTGACAATCAAGTAGTCTAATTGATTGAACATTTACAAATACTTCATAATTAAATTTGTGCCAAACTATGTGAAAAAGATTAAAGTTCCGCTTCCCCAAACTGTTTCTCCCTCATGGTTTTTGTTTTTTTGTGTGTGTGTGCATGTGTGAACTGAATCTTTGGGAACTCCTTCCAGTTGATGCATCATTGAGGTGGTTGAACACATTGCATTATGGCAGACTGTCACATCAGTGTTTCATCCTGAGATACTGGACTTGACACACTGGGAAAGAAAGTTAGGCAGTCCAAAATCCAGAGAGTCATGTTTCTTTTGAAACTCGAAAACAGAATTTTCATCTACTTACCTCCGATTGTAGCAAGAAAAAAAAGAGGTTTAACTAATTATAACTTTTTAAATATTAAAAGAAAGTTCATGTAAATAATAAGGTCTTACTGGTCTTGCATGTTGTTGGAAGTAACCAATGCACTGTAAACAACAATGTCTATTTTGGTGAACTGCTCTAAGTAGTTACGGCAGCACAATACAGGGGATAGAGTTTGACCCACTGGCAAACAAAATGTGGCACTGCAATACTTGTATGCAATAATGTCCTGAATAGAAGTAGTTCTAATGCTTTCACTAGCACATGAACTCTTACCTAATGCCTTGGTATTGATGGAAATTTTGCCTCCAGACAACCATCCTCAGACAGTGTTCCATTCAACTGACACTAGACCTAGTAGATGAAAATTTGTAGTAGTTTTGGGGTTCTATCTTGTATTTCCAGAGGAAGAATTCCAAGTTCATTGAAATACAAAGCTTAACTTCTGAAGTTGTGCAGAATGTTCCTACTGTTAATTTTAACCAGAATATGCAGCGTACCTTTGTGGTGATTTTATCATGCACACAAAAAATAACTGTCAAGATTACAAACAACAGTGTTTCAGTGTTGTAGCGCAAGAGGGTTAGGAACAGGACCTGGAAATTCTACTTTTTTAGCTTTAATCAGCATACAATAATGTGGATGAGTAATTAATATGGAAACAAGGGTGAAGATGGATTGCCACAGTTTGGAGGAAAGAGTGCCATCTGGACAATATTGCCAGCTCAAGATTATATGCAAGTCTGTTATTTAGTTTTTGTTTTCAACAACAGAGGATATGCGATATATTAAGTCTAACAACAAAAAGCCAATGTTCCTAAACCTTGATATCAAAATGATGCTTGAAAACAAGACACTAGCTTTTATGCATACATTGCATGTTGATGTTTCTATTATTTCTATTATTTAAAGCTTTTTCCAAAATCAAAGTCATGATTTTCAGCACTTGCATTACCAGCAGCATTTGTTGAAAATTCTAAAATTTGCTCTACTTTGGCAAGCTTTTGTAGAGCTTTTGTGCAAGGAATGAGGAATATTACAATACTGTTAAATCTCCAGTGGATTCTCTTATTTGAATGCTCTATGGCATCCTAGATCCAAATCTCGCGTCAGATGCTTTGTCTCCTTCCTTTCATCTCAGTATTACTCGTAAATGACTCTTCCTTACCGGCAACATTTCTCTTGTGATAAAGTACTGCTTCTTACAATGTCCATTGCAGATCTCCTGATTTTATATTAAGTGTACAAGGTCTCAGAGTGTCCTCTCAGATTTACACAGCTATAGCAAGCAACATCAAAATTAACCACATAACCAACCCCAAACTGCTCAAAGTGTACAAATTCCTCATTATGAATAAAAGAATCAAAACCATTTGAAGACCGTAGGGCCATGACAATTTTTTAGCATAACATGCTAAATCATGCATTAAAAAAACCTCCTCCTAATTTTTCAGAGGGCTCCATTTCAGCCATGCCTTTTTATCTGCTTTCCACCTTCCATCACATCTTCCACGTGCATGAAGAAACCATCACTACCAGAAGAGCAATAAATGACAAATGATGGAAGAGTTATCACATTCATCCAGAAATGAATGAGATGCTAAATTAACACCAAATGCACAGCTGAAAGTTCTTCCTCAGACTTTGCTATGGGCTCATCCTTACTCATTACTTACTCATCCTAATTAATACAATCTTTTATGAGCTTCCACGAAGTTAAAGATACTTTTATTATCCATTTGATCTTGGTTCAATTCCCAACCCACTACAGACTAAGGCCTAAGTCTTTATAATATAAGGAACTTAATTCTAGTTTGTAGTTAATTATTGCAGTTTGAATGAAGTTCCAGGGGAAAACAAGTACACCTTTTTCCACAGCAATTTACACTCATGCTTGAGTACTGACCAGTTTGTGTTGAACAGAACAGCAGAAATGCAAATACCTTGGATTGCAGCATGGAGCAGCACTAGGGCTGCTCAGGGTACATATTTTTCCCTACAAGACCAGGAAAGTCTGGATGTTTCACAAGCCAGCAGGCACGCTGCATACATCCTTGGTAATGTAGAGATGTTCGCATACATCCTTGGTAATGTAGAGATGTTCCATGTAAGCTAAAATGCAGCAGATTCATGCAGTGGGGCTTCATTCCTTAATGGGGGCACAGTCCTTTTCCAAATCTCATTGTCTCAGTAAAACAGCACAAGTTTCTTTGCCAAACTGTCTTGTAAGATCACAACGGGGTCTGGATTTAGCCACTGCCACATGGGTTAATGACATTAAGCACAGCACTGAAATTACACCTCCACTTGTAATTTCCATCTGATAAAGGACCAAAAAATGCAAAAGGCTGAATACATATACACAACACTGATAAATAGACCAGCACAGAGTGAGCCATAGCAAGTAGTATTTAACCCTCACTCAACACAACTCATACTTATTTAGTGAGGCATTCAGAAAGGGATGTGTTACTACAAAGCTACAGAACGTTACAGAACAAATAAATAAAAACTGAACTACTTTGAGATTAACTTTTAGGAAATCTGTTGCTAAAGGGATCCCATTAAGCCACTATTCCCATTACTCACAGCAAAGACTCAAAGTCATGACTGCAAATAACTACGTGAGTACTAGAGGAATGCCTTCAAAGCTTTGTGCTTTGCAAAATAAATTAAAACTTAATAGAGCTCGATTTGCAAAATACATGTCAATTTTACAGTTGTGGCATAAAGAGCTGCAGTTCAGCCAAATGATCGTCAACATGACTAGAAGTTTATCTAAACTGGCCATCACAGTCATTAAAAAAAAATCAGTGAAAGTGAGAGGTAAGGGATGGCTGCAAAACAATAGTACCATTTTTAAATTACAAAAATAGCGCCTTGAGTTATAATAGAAACCAGAGCTAAAAGTTGAATGCCAGCTATTTTGTTTTGTTTTGTTTTGTTTTAAGCTTTCATGTTGACCTCTGCTCTACACAAACTTAAATCTGTTTTACATCAGAAGCTGCAGGGACATGGGAGCACATGGGAAAAGAATATGTCTGGCAGCTTAGAGAGGACCAGCTAGATTTCCTGAGCTCCAGTGGGACTGGTGACATAACTAAAAAAGCAACAAACAGCAGGTGAGAGGAAGGATTTAAATATAAATAAGAACACTTTGAAGCCATAGGATTTTATTGATCACATTCACATTTACAAATCAAAGTCACAGTTTTTTTGGAAAAATATATAACTAAGTAAGAAGCCAAAACCCATAAAATACCAAGAAAGAAAATATATATATATATATATATTTAGAGAAAAGTAAAAGCATAAAATATTGTTGATAAATACTCCCTAGTCAAAATAAATAAATAAATAAATAAATAAATAAATAAATGCCCTATTTTCTTTAATTAAAAATAACTGAATTATTTAAAGATTTCTGACTGAATTAGATATTGAAGACACATCAAGATCTGATGAGTGATGTGATTAGTGGTTTACACAGTTATTAAGATCTGCCTGCCCATTTGGACCTAAATTCAGCCTCTAATTAGAAAAGCTATCAGAAATTCAGTCCCACAAACTCAGTATATACATAACTACATGGTTAGTAGTATGGTTAAAAATATTCATTTGCAGAATTCACCCTTTAATAAAAGATGAGAGCTCACTTCCCCCCCCCCCCCCCCCCACACACACACAAGTATTCAATATATACAAAGAGACTACAATCAATTAAATGGCCATGGTTTAACAGTTAGGATTTGCCGTCCTACTAAAGGTGCTGTTCACGCTCTGTCTGTAGGATCAGAGTTCAAATAGCAGTACATTCAATCTGGAAAAAAGTGGTGGTTACAATAGCATAGTAATAACAGTTGTAGATAACAGTCTGAAAAGCTGAAACCACTGAAACATGATGGTTTGCAGTTAGAAAATATTTGTGTGTTTTACCAGAAAGTAACCCATTACCCTGCCAACAGGGAAAAATAAAAATCCACTGGGAAGACACAAAATTAGATCAGAGCTCCCTTAAATAGAAAGAAATCCAGTCTCGCTGAACACAGATGTGATCATTCAGATGGCATTTCTATCCGTACATTCATTTAAAACTCAATTTAATGCCGTGTTAGCAATTTCCCCTTATCAAACACCAATGTGTATGTGCAAGCTGGCTTGGAGGCGCAGGCCCATTATAAGGTCCTCTATGGGGAACCCACAATCACATGCTGCAAGCAGAAGCATGGATTCACCCCCTCATCTTTAGGCAGATAGCTGAGGTTATGAAGGCTGTACAAGAGTCTTACCAGTTCCTGAAAGATGTCTAGTTTGCCACTTACAGTGCCCAATAGTGGATGCTTGGGTATTAGTGCAGGAAAGAAACAAACATTTGGTGATTTTTCCCCAGGAAATTCTTCCATCCTCCAAAGATTTGCATTGTAGAGGCTTCCAATTGGCAATTTTTGGTAGATTTCTCTTCCATGAACTTCTTCCATTAACAGTCAGTACCCCACAGCATGTGAGGACATCACAATTAAAACAATAATCTGTCAGTGAGAAATTATTAACTCTCTTAACAGCAAAGGCATGGTGTGGAGTTTGTGGTGCACTGTGGTCTACTCTGAGTCTGCAAACGCTTAAACATATGTCTTTGGTATCAGAAAAAAACAGTAGGCACTTCTCCCTCTCCATTGTCGTCATGGTCCTCGAAATGTTTCTTGTATCTTTGCTGCATATCTTCCAATCCCTATTTCCCAGGCTGAAGAATTTGGCTTTTTGGCCTATGCAGCCATTCCTTGTGTAAAGGACATGAAATCAGAACTCCATGCATCCAGGATTGCTCTTCTGCTGATATTCCACAGAAGGGATGGGAGAAGGAGGTTCACACATCTTCACCTCATATTTAAGGAATCACCTGCTACAGGTTGAATTATTCTCTGAATATTTCCAGTGGCTTTCTTTCTTTCTTTTTTTTCTTTTAGAGAAAAGAATGAGCCTTTATGACTCTTCTACTTATTAAGACCTAATTTAGTTGCCAGGTTGGTGTTTTTAAGATGGCAGAATTATATCAAATTTTATTAAATTTATCAGGTGAAGACTGGAGTGTTTTTGTTTAGCAAGAGAGAAAAAGTTATGCTATTAATGGCTCGAATTTGACAGTAGTTTCTTTTCAGTACATGAAATGAGAAAAATGTGAGACAGTTCATTACAAAAATAGTGAAAGTTACAATAAGGCAAATGTAGGCTGAATTCTACAAGTGTATGTGAGGAATGAAATGTATGAAAATGCAATATCAAAGAAATATGAGTGGGGGATGGAGTGCAGAGAAACATGTAATGAGCCTAGTCAGAGTAATGTCCAAGATAATTGGTTAAGGATTACAGCACTTGGGAACTGGTACCTTACAAAAGAAGAAAATAATATGAAAAGAATGAGACCCAGTCAATCTATAATCATGTTATAAGGACCAGAATCGTCTCTCCAGTAGAAGCTGAGGCTCTATAAGGCATAGCATTGAATGTCTCACTTGCAACAGCTCGGAGATTTTAAATAGACAGACCTGACTCGTGCTTTGCCCACATGTTCCTTCTAAATATTTTTCATTCGGGGCTACACAGAATCTAATAACCCATCAGTGTGAAGTTATTAACTCTCTTAATGGCAAAAGCATGGTGTGGAGTTTGTGGCCCGGTATAAATTCTTGCTGTTTGTGCAGTGTTAAATAAGTCAAATGATCAATGGTGCTCTGATGATTTATTAACATCGTGCTGCCAATGAGAACTCATGCTGAAACTTAAGATGGATCAAATTTTACTTTAAAATATTAAGGTACAATACCTATAAAGGACTTGTAGAAGCAATTGTGTATTTATCATATATTAACATAGCAAAATACATCTGAATAACAAGGAAAGTATCCCTTTCACCTGTTTAAAGCAATTCCAACAGCACTAATAGCAAATGATTGTGTTTTATAATGTTGTCATGCAATTCCACAAAAAAAATGGCTTGATATCCCAGTGTCAGAATCGATATTTATGCTGTGTATTAACTATATTTATTTTTCAAAAAGAGGGGGAAAAAAGCTCCATATTTAATTTCACTTGGATGTGAGTACATTGCTTTCATATCTCAGTGAAAAAAAAAAATCCACATGGCACGAATTCCTCAGTGAAAAAATCTGAGTGTTATTAAAACTGATGAAACAAAACACAGCAAAAAGAATTTTTCTTCTCTCACAAAAGAGTCACAGTGCCACACTGCTCTGGTTGGTATCATTATTTCTAAAATTTGATTTATGATTTATGCCTCATTGAGGGTGACACTGCTTGGTACAGATTTATTTAGCAGCTGTCTGCTATAGCACAATTCTGTGGTTCTACTTTCTTTTTATATATACATATATAGGCAGCACTGCAGGGGAAACTGGTCCATAAACAATTGCCAGGCACCAAAAGTCATTTGGGATACAAAGCAGAGCATGTATTATGAGGATTTCAGTATTTGCTCTGCCATTAACTGTTATTTATTTTACAGTTCAGACCCTTTAAATATCTGCATATGGTAGATAAAATTATATGAGAATTCCAGTGCCATATTAAGAGTTACAATATTTATTACTATGCTTTGGATTTACTCAGACTTTCATGTGAGATGTGTACTGTTTGATAAAGATGGTCAAGTACTATTTCCCCCATTGCACTGTTTAAGGATCTGAACCACAGACAGACTGAACGTCTTCTGACACGACCAGAAAGATCTAATTGGTGAACAGTGCAGACCAGTAGACATAATTCTACAAAGCAATACAGTTGACACTGATGGTCAGAAACCTACATTATGAGCATTGGAAGATATAGATACACGCACACACTCACAGATATACACACAGGTTGCTCTGAAAGTAATGCCTCCTATTTATTTCCATGAAAACTACAATAGCTACGAAGAGCACATTGATGCTATTTGATAAATTCTCAGCTACAAAACACTATTTATCAGCTAGTCATCACCATTAGCTATGCATTTTTACCAGCAATTAACAAGAGCCTGCATGGTGCACTCATAACAGTATATACCAGCGGAGACGACTCACTGCCACCACTGCTGAAAAGCACCACCCACCACCTCACTGTGCTCAGACCACTGTTTGGTCTCAAACATTCAGCAAGCACACAGATGAATGTCAGTGGCTGCCATTTTTTTCCACATGGAGGAATTAAAGGACACACCTTTGCTCCATACGCAATTCTATGTCAGATACTGTTCTGCTGCCATCTGGCACACGACAACAACATGTACCAGGACATTGGTGGGAAGGTTTAGCCTCTACTGCCACACCACCAATATCCACTTCTGGTGTCATGGGCCACATAAAAAAAATAGGAGGCATTGTTTACACTGTTTTGACTTGAGGGACTGTCAACAAACCATGTGAACAAAGCACACCTGAGACATTCCCCTGCTGAGGACTGTGGCCCAGTCAATGTTTAAGTCTAATATAGACCATAAGAAATATGGCCCTAAGCATTGTCCCAGTAAGCCCAGAATTTCAAAGCCTGCAGAAAAGATAATGAATAACTTTCAGAGGTTTGCATGTGCACGTGGGGTTTTTTTATAGAGAGCTCCTTTCCAAAGCAGGTTAAGGGTCCCAATACTATGTAGATTTAGCTGTTGAGGCTTTTTAAAAATTAAATAATACAGAAGCATCGCTTAAAAGTTGAAGAGGATTTAGGACCAATTTTTAGTCCCTTATGCAACCAATTGCTACCTTGTACCTAATAAAATATAGTAGAGAATTCGAGTTGATCTGCAGGCATTATAACTCGAACTTCAAATCTAACTAAATACAAAAAGTAATAAATTATAGCAAGTGATCCTTGCTTTTTAACTGGCATTCCAAGTCCATTTGCCCTTCTAATGCATTTTGAAAAAGATAAATGTTCAATACTTAAGCTGCACATAAGCTTCTTGCTCCTTTATATTTTTTCCTATAAATAAAAATATAAATGCTTCTGGTCACGCAATTTGATCTTTGAGTACATGGTACAATAAATCTAGTCACAATCCATTTCCCTTAAAAACAAATATGACCTTTTTTAAGAAGAATCCAGGGCAAAAAGGTTCTTTCTTAACACAAAAACACCTAATAATGTGAACTTAGCCCAAAAGTAAAAATTGCATACTAAGTAGATACGTGCTTTCCACAACAGACAGAATAAAAGTTTTTAGGCAGGAAAGTCTGTGAGATAGAGCCGATCTATTGTCAGCTCACAGTGCCATGCCAGCTTTACCTGTTACTCTGTATTGATTGCAGGCAAATTTGATTGTAATTTTCTGTAGAAAACCCCAAGGTAAGCCATCCTTCTCTTATATATGCCACAGGAAAAGTCTCTGGTCCCACTTGCTTTCTTTTTCTTTTTCTTCTTTTTTCTTTCTTTCTTTATTTTTTTTTAATTTATTTATTTATTTATTGCATATGCACATGGATGCTACAGTATTAGTATATATAATATGAAGCCACCTCATCACAGGAAATTCCTTAAATCGTAACCAGCACACAAGCACTTTGAGTTTAGCCATCATCACCTGTCTACCATTGTTTTAACTGTTAAATATATTGAACATATTAACACCAGCTGCAGTCTAAGCACTAAGAGCATGTAGAGAGATGTTTACTTTCCATACACAGTGGTGTTTAGGATAAAAATAAAGAAAAATTAAGAATGAAAAAGAGAAGAAAGGATTTTCACGAACAGGATCGGGAAAGTAGTACACAAAGGAATGACTGTATTCTGTTACGATTACTTGCTCTATTTTGATCTCATATCCTCTGCTTCGGACTGGAAACATTCAATGGCTCTAATTGAAGTTTCCAAAATACAGTCTTCATCAACATCAATTCAACACATCATCATCTAAAACAAGGTGATAAAGTTGGTATTTATATCTATCAGGGGACTGACTACAGATGATGACAACAACGATCTCAAAAGGTATAATTCTCTGCCACAGTGTATATCAGTATTTTTCTTAATTATTTCTGACATTTTATCTATTACTCCAAGGACTTTTTCAGAGGGTGGAAATAAAAGGGAAAAATGGTTTTTGTGCCACAGATGAAGAAATACATCTTCTGTAAGTAATTCCCAGAAGAAATCGTGGAAATCTTATGGGGTCAGGAAATAGGTAAGAAAATAACATTTGTCACCCTTGCTGAATTGATCATCTAAACTTAGAGTAGCACCAGTGACTTATCTGCCACTCCTTAGGCAAGAAGAAAAGTGAGAATGCAGAAGTGTATGGGGGAAAAAGATCCCTGTGAATGTTTCTCAGTCAACTGGAAACCTACGGATTTTGTTCTTCCAGCTACTTATATCCTGTTTTCCCACAGCTGATGTCCTTTCACTTTTGTTATTAAAAATCACACAGCAAAAGTGATGAACCATACAGTTTAAGTTATAGCAAGGATATGAGTTCATCAAGTTTAGGACAGGCAAATAATTGTTGAGAGTGGCCAGGAGAAAAACTTTCAAGCTAATGAGCTGCATAGGTGCAACAAGAATGGCCAATGATCAACATCTACAGAGAATACTAAGATAAGATAATTCACCAGTAGGCAGCCCACAAAACTGAAGGATACCTTGAAAAAAGGACTTCAGAAAGCTTGTTGCACGGCACTGCTTCTGACATGAGTCTGATGCAGAATGGACAACTGAGTTGTGAAGAACAACTTGTCGCAGAGCCCTAGAGAAATTTCAAGCACAGTTGGCTGCCCAGCTTAATGACATCATTATTAAACTCAATATAAATAAAACAGGCCATGGCAGACTTGATCTTAATGTTATCTTAAAAACTTGAAAACACGGCAGCTGTTGCAGAGCACTATACAAAAAAAACTCATCTGGTTTCCAGCCTTGGAGCTAGTTTCTGTACAGTCTTCTCTCACCCTCTGAATCTTCCAGTATCCTGTGTTGATGACCAACCAGAATGAATATAATAATCAAAACATGAGTTTCACAGAGTTACTGGACCTATTTTATCTTGTATCACATGGACACAAATTAAGCTAATGGCACTACATGGAAGCTTCTAAGTTCAGAAATACATAGCTAGGTATAACAGCATTCTAACAGGAGTTACTCAGGACATACCAGGAGCATGTCAATTATTCTGTAATAAACAGAATGAAACATTAACTTTCAGATATGTGTTAGTCAGGTGGTTTGTCCTTATTCTACACTCAATGAGAACTGAAAAATGCCTTTTTCCCCCTTCTTTCTAGCGTTGGCTACATGGTGGCCCGCCTTTAAGAAAGCATTTACTGCCTACTTCTGAGAGATAGAAGAGGAAGGGTGAGTGATTTTCATGCTCTCGCACTCATTGTAGACTGTTTAATTTGTCAGGACTACTAGGCCATGGTTTTGTGCTTTGACAGGTTTTTGTTATTCCTGCTAATCCCATTTCTGTTGTGTAATGTGCGTGGCAGCATCTGGTGACAACAGAATAGAACA
Source organism: Alectoris magna (assembly GCA_030625065.1). Taxonomy (NCBI): domain Eukaryota; kingdom Metazoa; phylum Chordata; class Aves; order Galliformes; family Phasianidae; genus Alectoris; species Alectoris magna. The sequence continues at coordinate 11,937,885 of CM060569.1, read as the reverse complement.
CCTAATTGTGAATGAATACAGAACGCCCTGTTCTGCCACATTGCCTGTTGCACTATTTTTGCATTTTTATGGCTGAGGGTGGGCTTCCAGGAGCTGCAAAGCAGACAGCCCATCGTTGTAATCAAATTTGCCATTTGCATGTGTGTGTTCTCAGCAGCTTTCTTATTTGTATAGCCCCCAGGATTCCCTGAGTTTGGCTTTCTGGCTCCCTCTTCTGAGTGGAGAGGATGATCGTACGTATTTATTAAACAATTGCTCTTTACAATGAAGTTACAATGTGAAACTGATGCCTTTAAGTGCATTTGAGTGTCATTAGAGGGAGCAGAAGGTTAGGTGGGTCAATGCAGCACCTGAATGATGGCTGCTGCCCCCACCCATAGCATGGCTTCATTCACTTGATAGACATGAGGACCCCTCACTCCTCACTACCTGAGCATCTATTTTTCCACTCCAGCCTGTCCAGCTATTCAAGACCCTATTCCTCTTCACCACTCGATGTGTACAGAGTGTAGAGAGCAAGTAAGGGAGCTATGGGCTATGCTCAGTGTTGCTCACGTAGACACACTTAGCATCCGGTAGAGTGATAGTATAATGACTATAAATCTCCCAAAATGTTAAGACTAGGATATCTGTTTTTAAACAGCGGTCTGGCAAATTTCAGAGGAAGGGGTTCAGTTCAATACCTTTAAATCCTCCTGACAGCAGATTACTGATTTAATCAAATTCTTAGATAAATCCTCTCCTGGTAGGGTACTGATCAGATGGTTTCATTTCTCTATGACCAAAACTGGTTCCAGCTAATGTTGTTATTACAGCATAATGCACTCACTCAGAATGAAAAGTGTTGAAAAACATCCTTTGGGAAGAAGATTGGATGATGGTTGACAAGTGGTACGATACGGCTACCCAAAATACCCATAGATCAGAGCAGTATTGAATCTGACAAAATGGACCAAGGCTATTATTTTGTAGAACACAAATATTTTGAATAGAATGATGAGCCTCTCAGTCTCGAGGTTTTCATATATTTTCAGCTTAGATTATTGTCAGTTACAAGTATTTCATAACAAGACCAATAAAATTCACTGCCAATATCAATCTTCCAGAAACTGTCAAATGATTAATTAAGACAAAGTTCTAAAAACTCAGAGATACAAAGTACATGAATGACAACATCAAAGACAAAAACTTTAAGAAGCCTGCCCAGAATTACCAATTAAAATGCAGGACTGAATTTTCTTCTGTAACACTTAGCGCAATTTTTCTCCCAGTAAACTACACAGTTCTTCTATGTTTACCACAATAACACAGAATCAAAACACAAAGCCTGTTAGATGTGGAAACCAAAAAAGATCTAAAGCTGGTACAAAATTTGACAGATCACTCACATATTTTTCTAACTCCTCTGTATCATAGGATGTTGAATTTACTAAGTTTAAAAGAGGTGGTCAAACAGTAACAGCGAATATGAAAGCAGTTTCAGGACTGAAGCATGAAGCAGCATATGACCCACAAATGAAACTAAGATCTCGTCTTATGCTTTCTCATATCCACTACGGTTCAATTCTGAAGTGAGTTCTAAGGAAAAATAAGATAGTGTGAAAGCAAAAATATTTATGTACGCTATGCATACAAAATAGACAACCAAGGGAGAAATGTTCCTCCTTATCAAAGACTTGTATTAGATGTATCCTTCTAAGCATCTGTGGACAAGTTCCCCAGAAAAGATGCCTTTCATCAGCTACGGAAGCTGTTACTCGTTATCATCATCTGTTTATAATCAATGAGAACAGTTGGGTGCTCAGCACTCTTGAAAACTGAACCAATTATTTAGGTCACTAGTTTTTAACCTTTTTCTATTTGTGGGCTCTTAAGCATTTTCCAGTGGATGTGAGGCGCTGTTAGAAATTTTGCTTGTGTAGATAGATGTCACTTTATTTGGCACTTAAAACAAACTGTCTAGAATTCATCCCTTCCCCTTTCATCCTTTTATGAAAATACTCTGTTTCCAAGTTGGAAAAAAATGCCATATTAATAAAATAAAGACATTTTCAGCTGAATTTAAAAAAAAAGAATACCCAAATCCAACTGTTTTTAAGAACCTTGCTATGATATGCAAGTAAGACCTCTTCACTTTGTGTCTAAAAGTCTATGTTATGGTGATTACAGCACAGGAAGGATGCAGTTCTGCAGACACGCAGTTCTCTTTTGAACAGAGAAAGAAAGGGAAGAGTGCAGGAAAGCAAGGGACTGCACAGATACCCTACGTCGGTCCTAGGAGTACGAAATAAAAGGTCCCAACTGCATCTAATATGTGACTTCACATTTCTAATTGTGCATTAGAACAAATGAGAGACAGATTAGGTCTGCCTCAGGAAGGAGCACTGGCTGAGACCTGATCACAGCAAGTTTCTGGTGTCCCACCTAAAGGTACCTTCCACCATCACTGGTGGCCAGTAGCCACAGAAACCATTCTTGACACACATCACGAGCAAGGATCATTCATAGAATCATAGAATCACCAAGGTTGGAAAAGACCTACAAGATCATCCAGTCCAACCGTTCACCTTCACCAATAGCTCCCACTAAACCATGTCCCTCAACACAACATCCAATCGTTCCTTGAACACCCCCAGGGTCGGTGACTCCACCACCTCCCTGGGCAGTCCATTCCAGTGCCTGACCACCCTTTCTGAGAAGTAATACTTCCTAATGTCCAGCCTGAATCTCCCCTGGCGCAGCTTGAAACCATTCCCTCTAGTCCTATCACTAATGACACGAGAGAAGAGGCTGACCCACAGCTCACTACAACCTCCCTTCAGGAAGAGAGCAATAAGGTCTCCCCTGAGCCTCCTCTTCTCCAGGCTGAACATTCCCAGCTCCTTCAGCCTCTCCTCATATGGCCTGTGCTCCAGACCCCTCACCAGCTTTGTTGCCCTTCTTTGAACACGTTCCAGGGCCTCGATGTCTTTCTTGCAGCGAGGGGCCCAAAACTGGACACAGTACTCATTGCACTCACAAACAGCCCTGTGTCAAATGAGAATTGCTACAGCGATCACTAATAATCACAGACTGATAAGAAAACTGTTTGCAAGACCTTAGAATATTTCTAATGACATTTTACTGCTTGTTATAATAATTATTATTTCTGGAATATATTTTACTGTCTATCCACTAAACTACTGTACCACAGCCACCATCCTAACACAGACCAAGTCACATTTAACAGAGCAGACTCTTAATTTTCCAAGTCTGTCCACCTTTGGCCTCAGCTCCAGCAACCAAGAAGTGCATCTGCATCAGCTCTGTGGAGGCTTTGGTGATCCCTGGCATAAATTCCCTGGGAAATACTCTGCACCAACAAACTCATCTCACGTGTTGGAAGCTGCCAAATTACAAATGGAATACTTCAGCAAAGTAGTGGCTGAAAAGTTCCTAAAATAAAAGCAGAAGGGGGAGAGGGGAAGACCTGTCCTGGTTTTGATGAAAAAAAAAAAAAAAAAAAAAAATCTTTAATCCTGACTACTGTATTTAAATTAAATCTATTTGCTTTTCACACAGTTTGAATGGATGCTTTTTAATTATTGCTAATTGTTTAAGATATTGTTGTATGCCCCTGAAGATTTAAACAGAATAAATTTCATTCCTTTAAAATCTCTTTCAGCTACAGGCAATATAGTAAGAAGCCCCATAGGTATGGCAGTAAAAATAACCATAAAGACATAAGCATTTAAATGAGGAGAGCACGGAATACTTCCCACTAGACCAAAAAAAAAAAAAAAAAAAAAAAAAAAAAGAAAAGAAAAGAAAAGAAAGAAAGAAAAAAGCTATGTGTTTTGGAGACACAAGAACCAAACCATGAAACACACAGTTGAAACATTTAGGATGACTATGAAAAAGGTCTATGTTCACTTGTTAAGGAATGCGCTAAGGCAGACTAAAGCATGTGAATGGCCCTTTCACAGGTCACAGATTCTATTCAGTTCTTGGACATTGTTATTATCCTACAGAAATAGATGGGCCTCATTAATATTCTGAACATACCTGAGAGAACATTCTTAAGGAAATCATCCTCTGGTGGTTTTGGGTTTGTTGTGTTTTGGGGTTTTGTTTTTTGTTGGGGTTTCTTGGGTGTTACGTGCTTTTTGCTTTTGCTTTTAACCAGCAGTAGGTGTTACAAATAGTGTCTGGTTAATAAAGTATAAGCATAATTTTGGTGTTAAAAGTTGAATAAAGAGTCTACTTCTGGATATATTTGTTTATGCAAAAATTCAGATTATTATTTTTTATTTTTAATTTTAGTAAACAATTCTGCCATGTAGATTAAAGCTGAACTGCAGTCATTTTGCAAGCAATTATATTCTTGGCACTTTTCTGAACATAATATAACAATTACCACAGCAACTGAATTTTTATCATAGCACTCCAAGCATGCAGCAGGTTAATATCAGTGTTCAGCAACTTCAGATAATATTTCTAAGATGCTAATGTTTAGCCAATTTCAAATGTAGCAAACAGCTTCTGATATGAACTGAGCTCTGCGCTTTTAAGATAATGTGGTTACACAGGCCCTGATCTTATATAAAGTTGGACTGATGTCCCCCTTACAAAATGCTGGTAACGCTTGATGGGAGTCAAGCAAATCAGAATGCAGCACCAGCTCCATGGCAAGACAAGCTGTGATGGCAAAGTCAAATTTTTAAGGAACATAATGCACTACAGAACGGGGCTAGGATCCCATCTCTGCTGTGGTGTCTCATACAGCTCGTCTGTTTACACCATCGGTTTTGGAATGCATGAGCTATCACCGAGTGTTTGCTGGGAACCCACCGCTGCCCTGCACTGATGTTGTTACTAACCTGATCTACGCTGGATTTTAAAGATACACTGTTTGATTTCAATTGTGTGACTCCTGCTGAGGGAACTCAAAAAGAAATAACCTCATTTTTTGAGGCTTGGTTCTTCTCCCAGCTGACCCTCATGGGAGTTTTGCTGTTGCCTTCACAGAGAGTGGAAGCAGGCCCAGAAAATGGGTAATCGCCCTAACTCATCTGAGCTGTGCCACCATGCTTTGGATTCAGGACACTGCTTTGATACAGCGACTTGATGTTCTCCTCTCTTAAATGTCTACATGGCATACAAATATAGATAAAAGTAGATGACTAATTATCACATCTATTCCTAAGGCATGCATGGAGGGAGGCAGTAAAGAGGAGGGGAAGTTTGTGAGTTACTCCCACGCATAAATCCTCTATGTGTCAGTGGGTGAATAGACACTACTTAAATCCATTGTGCAAAACTGTTGTAGAACAACAATTAGCTGAAGCAGAGAAGAAACTATACTAGAAAGGCAAATATCAAAATACCTCTCTACTAAAATATTTGCAGGTAGTCATGTAATTCAGGCACATAGTATGCCCAGAAACAGTGTCAAGCGTTTTGCACTCAAACCTTAATATGGCATATGTGGAAAAAAAAAATCCCATTGAAGTAAATAGACCTATTCATTTCAGAGACAGCGAAAAAGAGACGAACTTTCTTTGTCTTGCCACTTTAGAGCCCCTTGATAGCATTTTCCTTTTTTATTATCTTTTAGATATAGATGCCCCTCTGCTTAAGTATCACCAAAGCTACTAGTAACAAATACCTAAATATATAACAGATGCATAAGTGCATCTTGGGATAAATACATTATGGACAATTAACTGTCATCATACCCCTCAATTACATTTTCACCCGCTCCTGTAGTGTACACCTGTGGCTTGTTAGTAATGCAATAAGTGTTGCAAAGCAACTCTAAGGTTCAAAGGTAGCTCTGCAAAAATCTGTTTTCCTCTTTTCTTAAATGTGCATTACATAAATGCAGAAACAGAGAAACAAACACAAGAGAAAAAGAACACCATCTCTTCTTCTACCAGCTGACACTGCTGATCAAGTGGAAATTTAAAATTTTCCTGCTATGTCACATAGGAAGGAAACTTTGCATGAAGTATTGAGCCTGATTCTAATTTCACTAAGGTAGAAATTAACCCAGAGAAGCAGCAACTCACTTTGGTACACTCTTAACATTATTTCCTCTCTCAGTTGTGCAAGGTAATGTAATAATACACAGCGTTGGAGAAAATTTTGTAATGCACATCATTTCTGGTTGAAAGAAAAGTTGTTGGAAGCACAACTAAAACTGATACATATCTAGGCTACAGTATAATTAAGTCTACAGCTCTGCAAAATTGGTATTTGTATAAGTTAAAGTAGCTATTGGATATCCTTACTATAATCACACTTAAATCCATAATAGTTCCTGGAAGGATTATTTGTTATTAAATATGTGAGTGGCATAATTCAGTAAGCTCTGTATATGACATTGATGGAGTGCCTGTAAAGAAAAATATTAAACAAAAATATACTGTACAAATGGTACTATAATTGTAGCTAGAAGCAAATCCAGCATAGAAGTACCCCTCTTAGTTGATATCCCAGCAGCATTAGCACATTTGTGTTTCTGATATATTTCTTTAGGTTTTATATCGCTTTTTTTTTTCAGTCCTATCCTGTATTTTTCCACCCTCACTTACTACCTCCTTTAGCACTTCTGGACTCCCGCATTACTTATTTGGGAAAGGAAACATAAGTCAGAGGCTTTTCTGAGCTTCAGCATGAGATAGAGCGTTCTTTGTAAAAATCCACAGATTCTGGCATTCCCATCACTTTCCCAATATACAAGGAATCCCACCCAAAGCCTCACATGCCAGAGTCCAGATGATCCACTCCACCAGGAGGCTGGCTGAAGCACCCAGGCTGTGTCAGGCTGGGATATCCATCCCATCCACTCTCCTCTCTGCAGACCCCCTTTCAAGTTCCAGCCACAGGGCAGTGAGGACACAGACATACCCCTAAGTGCTGCACCTGTACCCGTGTTCCACTGAGCAAAGCTGTTCTCACAGGATTACCTCATCAGACAGAAGAAGGAAATGTCATAATACCTTCTCATTCAAGACTTTCTCCAAAAACAGGACATAACTCATCACATCCCTGGTACTGATCCTGAACAAACCAGGCTATTGGGAATTGCCAGCTACAATATAATGCTTTCCATTTTCCTTTTTCTGACCTCAGTACTGATGGGTTGAGTCATCTAAATAAAACAGATCTCACTCCTAGAGTGGGATTTCCTGTTGGGACAGTGACAGTGAGATATTTACCTACTTAGCAGTGCATTTCAGCGGAGGTTCTTAATAACAGTTCTCTTTTTCCTTTTAGCAAAAGAAAGCCTTCTTTTCAAGTCTTCACGTACCCCTTCTCAAATTGTCCATAAATTAAAAGCCGACAGCTTTATCCATGTAATGAGCAGTGGTGGCAGGTGACACTTGTATAGCTTTTGGCAGCTCCCTTTAATCACATTGTTTGTTCTTGCTCATCTTTTTAAATGGCCAAAGGTGGAGGGCAGGACAGTGAAACATTCACAGATAACATTCAAGAGCATCATTTCATTCTGTCATTAGTGACATATTTGAGAGACACTTTATTTATTTATAGGCAAGAATCAAGTATGCACAGTTTGACCAAGAATAATGACTCGTGGACTGTCAAATGACAATATTTCATTGTGCTCAAACAGTCCTGGAGAGAACTGGGTTGGCTGACTGCATGCTAACAGCCACTGGCCAGTCAGCATAAGCTGAAGTGAAGAGCTGTATCATCTTACTTTACTAAATCCATGGTCTCAACAGAGTTTAATCATGGTTGGATGGCACAAAACCAAATACAGTCTGTCTTGATGAGCAGCGACTGTCAGCTAACTTACCTTTTTGCAACCATATACAAACAAAATCTCTAAATGAGTACGAGAAAGAGCGAAAGAAAAGATAAATACAAATATTTTAAAAGCGTTAGCATTAATCATATGGGGACAATATTTAGCAGAAAAGGAAAGTACAGTTAAATTGAGAAAAACCATCTGAAACAAATGCAAATTCTTTGATGTCTGGATGCCTCATTGCTTGGAACGGTTTAAAAGATCTGAAAGACCAAACTGAAGACCAGAAAAACGTGTCACAAGTTAAAGTTCTGTATAATCCAGAGTCTGTACTGGATGATCTAATAGGAAAATGTCATTTCTAGTAATTTTTTCTTGGAAATGATTCATTGCTTTTGGTAAAAAGCTGACTCCATTCAGAGAATCACCTGTCTTTCCTGCCTCAGATACTTTTTTCCATATGATTAGAAAATTTATTAAAAAAAAAATCCTAAAAAATATATCCTCTCCTTCAGATGCTGAACACCAGTATACGAACTGCAGTGCTTGGGGATTGTAACTTCCACAGTAATGACAGGAAATACCCTAGCACCTATTGTCTACTCACTTCTATTGACTAGCCAGGGCAAAATTAGAATGAGGAGCTTTTACATTGTTCTATAATTGGCCTGAGTAAAATCTAATAACAAATCCACAGTGTAGTCGGAACTCATCTGTTGTTTGCACTTCCTACTTCGCAGATGAGACAGTCTCAAAAGACAGAGTAGGCTGAAGACTGGTTGGACAACTCTATAAGTGAAGTCTCAAGACTCTTGTCATTCTAGCTGTCTAAATTACTTAAACAGGACTCTGAGGGATTTAAAGGGGAGAAACGACATGACAAACAATTATATTCTAACACACTATTTATAACAATGCCCTTTCAGATTATTGTTCCACTCAGACTGACACATTACTGTAATCCCAGGGATGAATCAAGGGACTTAGAGTTAGATCATGCACAGCTTGTAGGCATAAAAAAAATACGAATAAAGAACTGACATTCAGGAAATATAGAGCGACTCAAGGATAAATTCTGCTGGGATGAGCTTAATTTATCAATGTCAATAACAACGGTGAACACATCGCAAGAATACATGCATATTAATTGAAAATAACTCAGATTAAATCACTGCAGTTTGACATTTTGAGATAGGCACTTTATCTTTTCAAGAAAGAGAGCACTATAAAATCTTTAATCTGAAAACACATCTTAATTGCATGTTATCACCTCCTAATTGCTTCTATATTATATTAAACATTTTGCTAATTACTAGCCTGATCATGGTGTAAATAGCTTGAGGCTAGAGCTCATAACCAGCTGAAGACAACTGGGCACAATGAGGGCCACAAAGAAGTTTATCACTTCGGTGTATTATCACGGACTTCCATCATTATCAGTGTCTATCACTCTTTATCTCTGCTTCCCTTGTGAGATAAAGAAGAGAGGCAATAATGTAGATCAGAGGTTGGGCTGCATTTCAGTTAATCCATCTATTTCTAGCTCTAGATTTCTAATATTCCCTGGGGACAAAAGTTGTCTGCCTACTGCTGTCACTAATCTACTGCTTGAACACCGAGGCCAGAATGCTATTTGCTGTACCACAACACTGGGTAATGGAGGTGCTCCTGGACAGCTGGAGGTGCACACTGCATCCGAAACCAAAGGACGTGGATGAAATGTGTTGCTGTGAGCAATCTACCTGCTTAGCCTCAGAGCCGGAGTAGTACACAGACGATGCATAGAGAGCATCTGAGGCAGCAGTTTGTGAATTCATCAGGAACGACAGTTATTTATGTTTAGGTGATAAAAATGCTCATACAGAAGTGCCAGGTGACCTAACAGTGCAGGCAGCCATTTGGGCAGCAACTAATAATTTGGGCACAATAATCATTTAGATAATTACTGTTACCTGAAATGAACAGACCAAAACATCATTTTTAGGTGTTTTTTTTTCTTTTAAAAGGAAAACAATTTTATCCAACATCATATTCAGGAATGAAGTAGTTTTGTAGCTTACAAACTGCATGGTAAAAAAAGAGCCTTACAAAATATGATTTGCATTTGCCAAAGAGAAAAAAAAAAAACAACAGGAAATTATTTGGACAGCACACAGGTAAAATAGGTTTTCTTCCTTTGGCAGAACGTAAGTTTAGTGAATGCAAAGAGGAGATGGCAATATGTGGTCCATGAGTTCTGCTCTATTTAAAATTGGGCTTTCACCGCAGCTACTTTGTCAGGACTTGTTGTAAGGTGCCAGAGGCCCAAGTTTGTCTCTGCTAATAGCAGCTTACTTTTTTATCTTTTGCACTGTGGCAGAAGCAAGGGATCCACGCCTGGAGCTTCATTTACCAGAGGAAAATAACTCACAACTTCTTTCACTGAGCAGAAAGTTTACAAGCCAGGCAGAAAGAAAACAGACTGCAAATGAGGGAATATGAAAGACAGATGAGTTTAAGCCTGAGTCACCAGATGCCAAAACGAAGAGTTCTCAGCTCCAAACTTCTCACTAAAGACCACACTTTATGGAATGGCATGCAGTTAACTGATCAGAAAGTAACACACAAATCTGAAGAAACCTTCCCACCTTCTCTCCACAAGGCTGACTGCTCAGCTTTGGGATTTGTGATCAGTGAGATTGGGGACACAGAACCCACCACAGTCCTCCCCTCCCACCTCCCATACTCTACTCTGGGTCTTTTGTTCCATAACATACTCCATAGGGTATAATGCACTCTCTCTACCCAGATTCCTGAGATTTGAGCCTGTGCTCTATCAGAAAAGTCATAAAATAAGTTAGACAAGTGTAGTTAATAGCAGTTAATAACTTACAAGTGAATGCTAACCCTGGTCCTGCATGCTGCCCACCTGATGCTCATCTCCCCTGAGGCTGCTGTGGCACTGTGCTGTGACACCGTGCTGTCCTGTCTGCACCATGCTCCCTCCGGTGACACAAGCTGCAGCGTGACATTGACAGGAATTGGGGGCTGTGAAAGACTGTGTGTCAAAGCTTCACAAACGGAGCTTCATGTCAACATTTCTCGGCTATGAGTGCACAGAGGAATGAAATACAGCACAGCTAACCTGAATGAAGCAACGTTGCACAGCTGTTTTATTGCCTGGTACAGGTAAGACATTTTTAGGGAATATTTTCTGTCTTTTAATGAGAAGGCCCTGACTTTATCTCAGCTGCCAGAATCCTCTCATTCTTTCAGTTCTTATTATCTTTCTCTATTTCCTTCTCTCTTTGTTTCTAGTCTGTGCCTGTTTAAAGAACCTCAACTCCTTTCTTCAGCTCCTAAGCGGTCATTACAGGTGCCTGTGCTCTCCTCAAGAATTCCCCAATTTGTCTTCTTTACTTTCACTTAAGGCTATGAGAAGGCTGCGCTGTATTCTGACGTGTCTTTGTATCCAAAGCAAGGAGAGGGAGACACTTCCCAGTGGAAGAAATGCTCTGCCCTGGGAGATCAGTGCGAGGATGGATCCCTTGTCCTTAAAAGCCATTTTAAGAACACCTTATATTAAAACACAGAGTGCACACTGCTTAAAGTCTGTACCACACAACACTGAACTTTCCCAAGGCCTCATTTCTGTGGTTGTGTTTCAAACCCACGCTACATGTGAGTTTATGATATTTGCTTGTTTGTGTTTTCTCCACTGTGTTCACATATATTATCTCCACAGCCACTAATTCTTGATATAAATGATGTTAAGCAGTAAAGTATGGTCCATTAACTTGATTTTTAAAAGTATCTAAAATTTACGCAGTGATTTAAATAATAATATAAATTATATTAAGTATGTGCAGCAGCAGAGGGTACAGCCTCCTAAACAGAATGAATTTCTCCTTGGAGAGCACTGATTAGTTCATTTTTCCTAATGAATCTTTTGTTATAGTCAGAAGTTCCTTTTTTCCCCCTCACTGTCTCACTTATGAAGCATGCATATGCATATATGTATGTTCCATTTATATATTTGATAGCTAGATTAAGTGATATCCTACTTCACCTCCAGAAAGGGCACAGTACTTCTTAAGGAGGAAGCTGCATTTCTTAGGTCGGGGAAACTGAGGCCGACTCATCCCATCCACAGGTTCTCCACCTGCTCAATCTTTGGGTCAACCATCTCTAAACACGTAATCCACTGCTAAAATACTGCCTAGAGAAAAGCGGATGGATAGTGCTGCTCCTCTCAGTGAAAGTTATTGTTGAGGCCAATTAGAAGGTGTTGTCCATTTCGACACTCCATCAAAAAGCAGCAGCAGATGGCTTTGCACTGCTTTCTTGAGCATCTAGGAATGCACCTATGCTTCTATTCTCCCCTCACTCTGCATATTCACACCGTTCTTCCCTAGGGCACGGAGGAGAGAGAAGTTCCTTCACTCATTCAGATGTGCTTTCCATGCTCATAGAAGCCAGGCTGCCATCTGGTCTAATGAACTTTGAAACAAACTGCCTTTAAGAAAACTTTCTTTTACCTGCAGTGATGTTCCCTTGGTGGTTGTTTACCATTACCCCGGTCATTTAGGCTGTAGTTTAAAATGCATCATGACTGTTGTTCTTTTCTTCTAGAAGTATCAATGTAGGTAGTGCTTTTCAATAAGTGGACATTAATTCACGCTAAATTACAGTGGGATTCCCATGAAATTACATATTTCATCCACATGAATACTGAAAGAAATCATTATGATTAATGGTATAATTTATATGTGCATGTTGATGAAAGAATCATAATCTAGAGTAAATTAGTAGAGATTTATGTACTAATAATTTTGTTGTGCTCTAAGGTCCAGATGAAAACCAACTAAGTGGTGTTGTATTGACAGCCTGTTCAGATTAACATATCTTAAAGGGATAGTATAACAGTATCAAATAAACAATCCCTAATCCATACTAACTTCATTTTACCCTTTTTTTTCTCCTTCAGAATCCATAATTAACATACTGCTAGGAATAAAGTTTCATCCTTTTCATCTTCACTTATGTGCCAATGAATCAGGGTAGATAAAATGAATGGAAATATTTCATCATAAAATAGCTGACTTTGAATAGAGGAAAGCAAAGTAATGGACCTGCTCCATCCGTGTGTTTCTGTGAGCATGAAGACTGTGTGCCTTTGTGCAGGGATGAGGAATTTGATGCCTCACTCCAAAGCTCACAGCACCCTAGCTTACCACCTGGGATAGCCGTGACAGCCCCCTATGCTCATCCTGGCTACCCATCATGTTGTTGCCTGCTGTGCCACACCTGAGTCCCTTATTAGCTATACCCCAGGCATGTTGTGTGCTCCTGACTCAAATGAGGGACATGGTGTAGTGGGCATGGTAGGGATGGGTTGACGGTTGGACCAGATGATGATCCTAGTAGTATTTTCCAACATCAACGATTCTACAATTCTATGATTAACCAATCCTCATTGCTTAATGCAGCTAGTAGAGCTGTAGCATCTGGGGAACTCACAGGCTACGAACTGAATTTCCATGCAGGAAAATAACAGCAGAAGCAACTTTCTCATTGCCAATATTGCTAAGTGCTTATTTCTAACACTGAAGCACAATTCAGGGGCAGTGTGGCTGAAGAGGCCATGTACCAGTGCCACGCAGTCACCTTGTGCAGTTCAAAATGCTGGCTGGTGGTAAACATGTGAGGTACAGTGCATTACTTAACATTCTGAAGAGAGGATTGTGAATCATTTTACATTAATTACTAAGGAGAATATTTGTAAAATGCATCTCTGTATATAATCACCAGCTGATCTTACCTCTGCAATTTTTACAGGAAATAGAAAGTGGAACATAGGTTAAATTCTATGCCAATTCCTTCTTAAAAACAAGGATAAATTGCTGACCTGGCAAAACAAACCTGGCCCCCCAAAATTGCAATTTCCTTGAAGCAGACATTCCCTGAGCTCTGTGGCTGAGTCTGTAGTGATGTAAGACAACAGCAGCACTACTACTGTACTTCAGTAATTTAATCAAGATCCAGAACGTCTTCCTCTTCATTTTCCCTTTCAAATTAGGTATTTTAACGTTTTGCTGCTGGGACATATTTTCTCTGTAGCACAGAGCTGAGTATTAGAAGCAGTGTTTTAAATTTCATACAATCTGAGATACATTATCTTGTAACAAAGCCTGTTGGAGGATTAACTCTCTTCTAAAGGGAACCCAACGTCAGTTTGCAAAAGGAGAAATGACTGATGGCAACATTATTAATGACAAGCGGCTCATTTCTATGCAATTTTACCTAGCTACCACTTATGGAACCTGCAGCCACCACTATACATTATGCAGAATACCTAACTAATTTTCAAAATCCTTGCTTAAAACTTAATTCAAGGGAAAGACCTCTTGATCTTACAAAAGGCATTATTGCCGGAGATTAAACTGCTTGATGCTATGTATTGTTCTAGCTGTAGTCAAGAGGGAATATTAATTGAGATGTTCCATGGATTACAGTGTGTATTCCACAGTGGTTCACATGTTTCCTGGTGGTCTTTCCAACAGGAATAGCACAAATGAGGGGAATAAGACGGATCATTTTGAACCTTAGTTGTTAAGCCATTGTTCTGTTGTGCACAAAAGGTAATGCTTGGTTGATTTGCTTTATTTCTGAGCTGTTCTGATTTTTTCCCTGTGCACCTAATCTCCACCACTTCCTCTGTGAGTCATCAGCAGCTGGACCCAGTGAAACCACAGGAATTGGCTCCTGGTAAAGAGCTCTAATGGTGCTATTACTCAAGTTCAATTCTCTTTAAGCCTGGTAAAGAAGCATCATGAGTCATATGGTACAGACAAGAGTTCTTTTGCATTTGCTTCTTTAGGAAAATCAAAACCTATGCTTTCCTTTTTTGAAATGATTAAAATGAGCGTCTCCTGTACATCTCTCTCTCTGCACGGCCTTTGCAACAAGGATGAAATGTCATTTTCCTTTGAATTCCTGATTACTTTTTCCTTGCACTTACCTACTGTACAGCCTTTTTTAAAAACAAGTCCTTAAAAATAAAACAAAACAAAAAATCTTAGCCATTTAGCTCTTCCCCTTCTGCTCATTTTCATTGCGCAGAAGTGCAATGTGATTCACACCTCCGATTCAGCTGATTTGATTAGTTGTTGCTGCCATACACCTGCTGCTGTCACGGTAGTAGCCTGTATTTGTGGCATAAGTTCCTGCTGTCTGTCAGAACAGGTGGATATTGTATAGTAGATTGAAAAGAATGGTTTGAATGGCAATTGTTCTGCATCCCTGCTTACACAAATCCAGGACAAGTTGGGTCCATCAAATTAGTCTCTCCTGATTTGTCTGCAGTTACTGGGATGGTCACGTATCTTATTTAAGCTAAGGCCAGATTTTCAACTGCAGATGAGAATAACCTTGCCAGATGAAATTTATAGTAAGATGGTTGGATGTTGTTCACAACCTCTGTTCATGGCTTATTCTCGGGCTTTTCTATACTAGACAATTTTGAAGACTTCAGAGAGCTCTAGGGGATCTCTTTGACTCTTGGTAGGAGCTCCTTTCCTCTCCTTCAATTAAAACAAGTCATCCTTAACATTTAAAAATGGTCCTTATTAAAAGAATTTCTCATCGTTATTATCCTCTCAGAATAGCATTTTGCCTTCTGATGAAGTCCTGCATGCTGGTTGTAGGAGCCTCACTGAATTGTAATGCAGTGCTGCACAGGGACTGACAGTCTGTGACAGTGTACAATGCTGGACAGCAGAAACAGAAAAGGAATAAAGGAAAAGAAAAAGGAAAGAAAGCAAGTAGATGAAAAAGAAAAAAAAATAGGGAAAAAGGAAAAAATGAAAAAAATAAAAAGGAAAAAGAAAAAAGGATGAATGAAAACAAAGGGAGTTTATTGTTCAGATTATTAAGCAGAGTAAACTACATGGCATTTGAGAAAGATACTCCTACAAAGCAGAGGGAGCCTTCTTACCATATAGATCTTTGAATTATATTTAAAACACAACTCTGGAATACCCTGAAATCCTATATGCTTCCTGAGTCGAATGGATTTCAATGAAATACTGAATGACAGTGCAAGTAAAATTCAACTGGTAGGAAGAACTGAAGAAACCAAATACAGAAAATATGAAACCTCCTAAAGAGAGGTAAAATGAAACTGTAGTCTCTAAATCGGATCCTTTATTTATTAGCACAGTTGTATTTAAATGGATTAAGAGCTCCAACACAGGCATTCCCAAGTTGCAGCCCACATACCACAAGTGGTACGCAAGTGTCTGCAATGTGACTTGTGACCCCTCGTAGAGCTGCGGGCTGAGGCTGCTGTCACCACTGTTGCTGATGGCAATGCTTGGCAAGGGAAAGTTCGAAAATCATCATAGTCTTAACAGATGAACAGTTTTCCCTTTCATGCAAGATATTTATTTCAGGCAAACAGAGCGTCTCATTTAAAGCACACACATTATTCCTCCAATTTGAACAGACCCAAATGTTTTGGGGTCCTTACACTATAAATGCAACCTAAATACCATTTTATCACCAGTGCCAAAACTTAGAATTGATTACTTCTGCCTAAATAAAGATACTGCTATTTCTCTCGGTGTACTTTTCCAGCTAGCTAATAAACCAGTGGCAGACTGTAAATCATGATTGTACAGTACAGTTCTAATATACACTTTTTCAAACATGCACAACTGAGCAGTTGTGCTACAGAAGAATTTGTTTTTCCAAAGGCAAGGAAAAACAGAAACTGATAACATTTTAGATGGACTAGAATTCTGTAATTTGGAATTATCTACAAAGTTTTGCGGCGTCTGTTTCAAATTGATGTTTGATTAAAGTATCTCTCTGTGCAATGTTTAGAATGAATAATTTGGTACTTTTATTGACCTTCTACCTTTCATCCTGATGGCACACATTAGTGATTTAAAAATTGTGATTTTCCAGTTTTCAGGTCGACTGAAGAAAAGGCAGAACCAGAGCCGTCAGTTTTAGTCCAATTCTAACAGATGTATTTGTTTTACAGTAGAAGCTGGTTTCATATCCTTAAAAATGTTGTAAACAATTTGCAGCTGCATGATTTTTTTTTTTTTAATGCCATCATAAATATTCATGAGAATTCTTCAAGATCTACAAATATAAGGTGACCTTAGATCAGAAAATAAATAAATAAATAACTAAATAAATAAATCAGACTCTGGTAGTATAGAGCACAAGTCATCACTTTTTCACCTTTCTCAGAATTACACAGACAGCTGCAAAACCTGTGCTCAGCATCACACGCAGGCGCTTCTGGCAAATGGTCTTCTACGTACTTTAAACAAAACCAATGAAAAGCCACTGCACTAAGGCTGCATGAGTGAAGAGTTTGATAACGTGGTTTTGGCACATCATGCAATGGCCCTGCATGACCTTGTTAGGGCTGTGATCAATAGCTCTGAATATGACTTTGAATCACTTTAGTATGCATTTGTTGGTTTGTACCAGCACAGCTTTCAGGCATTAAGGACAGAAAGGAAAGCGAGTGTTTGCTAGAAAGTGGATGGAAAAGAAAAAAGAAAAATGGAAAACACAGCTGTCAAACTGTGTTTTGGCAACTGTGTTGTCAAACTGCTGGCTACTCTGTTTGCATGCATTTTAATAGTTCAAATCTAAATCATGCAAAAATATATTATGTTGTGTGGCATTTTATTACATGACATGGCACTGTATTATCCCAAATGTATGCAACAAACAGGTACTCGCCCTTCAGCAAAGTTTTCTCCGCTTTTTTCCCCCTGCAATTTTCTCCTTCAGTGTTTCCACACGCTATCTATAACAGGTATGTTTGTGTTTCAGGTTTTAAAACTAATAAAAGACTGTATGTGGAGACAGTAATTGCATCAGTAGCACCAGCCAGTCAGATAAGCCAGGGACAGGAAGGCAGGGGGTCCTGACTAATATGAGAAGATGTAAGAAAAGACTTGAGAAGGTGAAGTAATTCCACTCAGAAAGATGCAGGACTTTGAGGGAGTTGATCTTCAGTGGCATAAATTGCTTAAAATGATGCTGAATTACACCAGCTTGCCTTAAACATTTGGGTCATCTGATATGTAATTCAAGCACGGCCTACGTGACCTAGATTTCTAATGATACAGCTCAGCAAATAACGACTAAAATGACACATTAGTGACAAAAAAAATAAGATTTGTCCCCAAACTCATAGAATGCACTTTCTACTAAAGCACTCCATCCACAACACACATTTTTCCTGGGGTAGTTACAAGGTATAAATAAATTACAGGTAATATTTTCATAAGTACACATATGATTTAGAACTCCATGCCCCATTTTTTAAATTGAAGGAAAATGTTTAAAGTGATTTCAAAGGGACTGAGGTGATGAAGTGCTACAAAAAAAAAAAGTCCTACTGGGCTCCTCTTACATTCAGCATCTGACCATAAATGCTTAGATGTCCCTTTGAAGGTCAGGGAGATCTAATATACTGAGCATCCAAGCTTCTTTCAGAACTGTGAATTAGACTCTGAAATGACATAAGTACTTCGAAAATGAAATCTAGCAAAATCTTGTAGATAGGTTGATTTTAGTAAGGGTATCTGAAAGACTTACCTGTAAGGTTTAACAGCCTAGGGATGCCTTGGAAAAAAAACATGTATTCCTCCATCAACCCCAGAATGCAAAGTGAGTGCACTCCTCTAAACAGAAAAAAAACAAAAGTAAATTGAACATTTTTAGCATTTATTACCAATTTACCAAGCAATCTGAAAGTAAATGTGAGAGAAATTGAAATACTTCCAAAATAAACCCCACGTACTTAGCAGCATCAATGCCATCTGATTGCAGCTGAGTGGCACAGTGTCAGCTGCACCACCAACACCACAGACCTCACTCACTACCTCCCTCACTTTCATGTTTTAGAAACGTGCATTCTTTTAGAGTTTTCCACCACTTCCTCAGTGGAAGATGGACAGTTTCCCACTTCTTCTTTGAGCTACCCTGTAAATCCCCAGGGTGAAAAAGCATGATGGCTGCTCGTAACAAACACAAGTAAGCCAGAGATTTGTATCAATGCTCTGTTTTGGAATCAAATCAAACATCTGTGAGGCCCAAATAGTCCTGACTTAGAAATGTGTTCACATTTACAGCCCTAGGAACTTTTGCATACACAACTGTAGTTTAATGTGTTTCCCCTTGATTTCAGTTGATAAAATCTTGGTCTGTTTTAATGGAATTATACTGACACTAACATCAAGGACTTTCAAAAATTTCACCCCAACTAAACACATTTTTTTTTCTGATGTGAAGTCCTTTAAGAGAAGGCATTTCATACATATACATGCATTGTATACATCCAACTGATTGTTCATGTTCATAGGATACAATCCTCCAATATGAAAGCTGTAATTTTTCTTTTTCTCTCTGTGGCTTTAATACCATTTGTCTTAACATCTATGAGACCTGAAGGACTATTCAGTAAGGAAAACAATTTCTAAAACCAGACAATCATTTTCCAAGCCACTTTTTAACTGTGGCTCTGGGAATCTGCTGTGACACTGACTAGTAGCCAGAAAGCAAAATGCTCATAAGGAAGCATTTACTGTGTGTATCAAAGTAAGGCCCGATATTCCTCGAAAATATTATCAGGTCAATCTTACGCAGTTCTGAGGATGCTCAAAGTGGACATTATTTGTTAATGCTTACCTTACCATATGCATGCAACACGAAACACTTGGGTATGTATGCAGTTAACAGGAAACAATGCTTACGTACTGTTATGACTGTTTTTCTCCTCAAAGCACCTAAAACATACTTTCATGAAAACTACTTTTGGAAACAGAAAAACTGTGCACAGAGTAATTGTATTATAAAATACTCTTTTTTTTTTTTTTTTTTTTTTCATTTCCAAGCCTGTTTCTTAGCTAGTCACATCCTTTTTGCATTTTGCAGAAATGATATGTCATTAGGAAACGTAACTCTTGGTTACGTGGGCATGTCATGTTATTGTACGTTAGAAAACATGATGTGCTGACATAACCATGCATGACCATTATCCAAAAGACACGTTAAATCCTGGCAGTTCAGTTAGTGGCACTCAGTACACGTATTCTGCATATATTATAATCTACTTATGCAAAATGTAAAAGATCGAGAAAACAACACAAAGGAAATAGTGCAATCATGTAGTCGAGTCCTTCATTCAGCATTCACCCAAATTCTCATCTTAGTCTCTCCTTGTACTGCACATGCAGAGTTTTCAGTCCGTGACTGATTATTTATACAAACAAACATCAAATACAAATAATTATATTTGAACACTAGAAGAAAATAAAATCACCTTTCCTTACCTCCATAGCTGTTAGTGTTGATCTTTGGATTTTATTCTTTCTCAACTCTCAGTTTGCGTTAACATCTGGGACTCATCACGCCGTCCAGCATTTCAACAAAGATGATGTCACCGGTGCCAAATACTTTGACAAACATGGCTACTGCATAAATCTAAAGAACTGAAACACCAGACAAATTATGTTTACGATTAGAGACAAAAAAGAATCACTTGTACCATGAGTTTAAGTACATTAAACAGGCTTTCTTTACAGAGGGAAGACATTGACTGAAAACTGTAAAAGCTGTGAGAGTTTGGAAAAGCTTTTGATCTTCCATTGTTCATTACAACCTCGGAGAAGGTTAAGTTAACCCTTTGAACAAACATTCTAACTGGCTTCCAGTTAACTCCAACAAAGTAACTCAGTAGTGAGCTAAACTGAATTTAAACTTCTCTTTGAGAACACAAACTGACATAGCTCAGCTATGAAGACAAGGAAATGAAAAAGAGCGAATTTGTCACTGACATACACTGAAGGAACCAAACTTTCGGTTCCTATCTTGGAGGCACCAGGTAGTGTGGTTTCATCACACAGAAGTGTATGTGCCCAGCTGGCCAAGGGGTAAGTTGTACGCCACTGATGGAGAGACCTATGACACTGAGTGTCTCCTGCACTGCTGCAACACTTTGCAGGGCAGAGAGGAGCAAGGAAGTAACAGGGGACAATTCTGTGCAAGTCCATCTGTCCCCACCTTGCTGAGGGAGTGGAGTTGGCATCTGTGGAGACCACTCCATGTACCGTCCCTTCTCCAGATGCACACTGCAGAAGGAATTATTTCTTACCCTTTTCTTCCTGTGCACCCATCCAAAACCTAGCAGGCCTTTTCAGGGATTGCTTTATTTAAGATATAATTCAAAAGGGAATTATTCAGTTCAATACTGACCAGTCCTACCAAAAGTTCATAAAAGTAGCATGACTGTACCAGCCTACCAGGGAAGGGATGCAGGAGACACACAAGGACACAGGCTTATCAAGTGGAACTGCACTACAAGTTTTGCATTTGTTTGCTACCAAAGAAAACTTTAAGCTACAGTTACAGGAATTGTGATCAGCAGTTTGCCCAATGAAAGTGCAAAAAACAAAAAAAAAAAAAAAAAAAGACCACCAGGTCTTATTATCAGGCCTAAAATCAGCACTGCAGTGATTCCAGTGAGTGATAATTGCACAGAGAACTTTTGTGACACGATCACTAATTCACATTACAGCCACCTTAATCAAGTAACCACCAAACAATTGGTGGCAACATGGGATGTACTTACCAAGACATGTCTTCTGTCTAAAAATCCATATAATTATCTTAGCCAAGACTTTTCAATGCCTGTTTAGAAAGCAAAATATTCAGCAGAGAAAGATGTATTTTATCTAATACATAAAAACAAAAGTGAAATTGTAAATTACACATAAAATGGCAAAAAACAAACAAATTACAACATAGCAGAGGTGTCCGATTGAGATCTGAATCCTTTAATTACATTGCTAATAAAGTTTGAATAAACTTAAGTCACTACAATTTATTATACCAAACAGAGGTCAAGTTCAAATAATAAGCTAAAATATGATTAACTCAGCTTTCAGCTGGCTCCAAGAGCATTCATCTGCAGTTGATATTGGTGAATACTTTCACACCAGCAACTATTATTTTCAGCCCTCGGGTACAACATCTTGCACTCAGAAGTAGCAGGAATACATCGGTATTTTTTCCCCACACGTGGGAATATTAGCCTTTATAGAAGTACAATATATCCTTATGCTTAGCCGTGCCAGTATTCCCTTTTGCTTTCTACCACATGCCTTAGTTTCAAATCTCTATGATTAAACTAAAAGGACAGGGAGTTTTATAAAACAGAATAATGCTGCTGAACATGCAGTCAATTAACTGAAACATGGAGATGGATATTTTTTGAAAGCTTCTTACAGGCTCTAGACAAACACAGTGAGATAACAATGGCAAATTGTTTGGCTTACTAATTGTAACCAAATGTATGCCATTCTATCAAAACATTCTCAGGAGGATGTCAAAGACTCTTTTTTAAGTAAACATCTTGAGTCATCCTTTTACTGATGTGGAATGAGGGTCTCTAATAAAAATAGTATATACAGCGGGCCCTCAAGGAGATTTATATATATATATTACTGATCCTTGAAAATGCAGCCTGAGAGGTACGTTAATAATTTCACACAGCTGGGTAATAAACATTCCTGCCAAAAGAATTATGTAAAATTACATAAACCCTTTTTAAAGAGAATACATTTCAAGGAGACATAAAGTATAGACTCAGTTACTTTAGCCTTTTTTTTTTTTTTTCCTAAAAGCTGTGTTCTAACAGAAAGCATTTTAGCATGTAAAATCCCTCTCCTTGTAAAATAATACAAAGATAGGCCAAAACTTAAACCTGATTTTAATGCGTAATACCAAAGTGACATATGGTGCAAACTATAGCAAAGTTTAGTGGTGAGAAATGAAAAACTGCAGCCAAAATAGAAAGGTTTTTCTTACCTGAAGCAACTGAGAGTATGGCAATGGACAGATAAAGGCAAATACTTTTTCATCAAGACATACTTTTACCTTTAAATATAACATATAATGCAAAAGGAGCTATCAAATAGTCAAAGCACTTGCTTATTCTTAAAATGTGGATTGCAATGCTGTAATCCTGAAAAAAACACCAGTTAATTAACACTGTTAAAAAGAACCCTTAGAGTATAGCAGTGGATCCATTCTTCAGACTTAGGTTAGTAACGCATTCAAGTACGTTCCTATCCAAACTTACACAGAGGAGCACTGTGCTTAAACAAATAGGCAGAAATTAAGAAACATAAGGATAAATGCAATTATTTTGTCAGATATGAACTTAATTTTATTCAAATAGATAGTAAGGATTAGATTAACTTCAGCTTCACAGAGTCAATAAGTGAATGGAAAAGAATATGCTGCCACAGGGCCTAAACTAGGAAGTGCTAAGCACACAACTGTGGAGAATTTCGGCTTTGTACAATGCTGCAATAATTCTTTCCTGGCATTTCTGAGAATTCCTACACTAAATATAATATAAGAAAGCATTGTTCCATGGCAAATTTATTTTCAGAATCAGAAAGGAACTCTCTAAAATAGATTTTTAGCAGAGAACCTGCAAAATATTTTCTCTCCAACTTGCTCTACAGAAACCTTATTTTATGGGAAACCTGGATAAAATTTCCAAGGTTCTGGAAAAACGAAGACAGACTGCAGGTTACCAACTCATTTCTCATAGCTCTCTATCAGTTCTGACATCCATCAGCCAAGGTTGCAGGAAATGCTGCTGAAACTACTGAGAAAACTGGAGTGTATGGGTGAGATGGTGACTGGCTAGATTACCAGCCTCAGCCAGGCAGGGATGCCACAATATTTGTTCCCATCATCTACATTTTCTTTCCTCCTTCTAAGCAGTGAACAGACTGTAGAATAAGAACTACAGAAGTGTAAAAAAAGATAAGAAACTTTCTTCCGGCCCTTTTATCCTTTAGAAATCTACCTATCAAGAGAAAACAGAAGAAAAATCAAAGTGCATGAAAGTTTTAGCATAAGAACAACCAGGCTGGATGAGACCAAAGTCTCTCAAGCAGAGTACTGCCTCAAGCAGTGGCCAGGGGCAGAAACATGGGAAAAGCAGAAAACCCAGCTTATACTTGGAGATCTTCTGCCTGGCTTTATCTTTCCCAACCACCGCTATGCATCATGATTGAGTCTTCCTTTGGCAGAGGTTGCTGTAAGGCCAGTAGCTCTCTCGTGATCCTCTTTTTATGCTTACTAACCTGCCACCAGTATAGCAGGGGACAAAATGGAGATGGTCATCAATGAGAAGAAAGAGGATGAGGAAATTCTTCAGAACAGCGTTCACTGCACTGTGCTTACTCAAGGACCGACATAGAGAAGTTTATAACTCCAGAGAAGGAACCACAATGCCCCATGCAATTGCACAGCCATCAAGGGTTGATCTAAAGATTACATAGATTTAGCTGCATAGCCCCAAGGCATAACTAACTGCAATGTAGTTTTAGTCATCAGTATTTCAGTCGTGATTTTAAAAATTATTATTATTTTCATCTTGTATTTAGAAGGCTGAGTGTTGATCCTGCAGAAGCATAGGCAGATGCGATTTATATACTTAGTGGTATATACATCAACCTGTTCAAAGCACAACACACAAAGTAACAGGAACAAACTCATAGTTAAGGGCACGACCTTCTTAGAAGAAAGATAATTAACAGAATTATTTCCACAATTTTTTTTTGACATTTCATAAAAGAAAATCAAGAACTAATGTAAGGCAGCCCTACAGCTCCTTTAACAGTAGTTTCCATTGGATCTGTGGTTCTAGTGATATGAACAAAAGAAAAAGAAACAAGAGGTGGAAATATCAGAGGGAAGAGAAGTAATTTTAAAATTTCCACTGGCAGTGTCTAGCAAAAAATTTAATAATCAACTGCCTAAAATGGCTTTTTTAGTTCCTTGCAGATTTGTTTTCAACATTTGTTGTTTATTTTTACTTCTTATCAGCCTGATGCTTCAGACTTCCCATCTCGATAGAGCTATACAATGCTCAGAGTTTCAAATGATTTTATGTACACCTAAGTAACACTTTGGATATTTGTTGCTATGTTCCAGATACAATTTGGAAGAGTAAATAACTACCACATAAAAAAATGTAAAGTTTTGGCAAGGGCAACTTGCTCTAAACTTGCTTTTCCTCTCTTTGCCAAACTATTTCATTGCATTTCTTTGAAATAGTTGACACAAATGAGATAGAAAATTTTCTGGTTGGAATCTCCATCTAGACACTGATCAATAAAAGTCTTTCAGATTTAATTTATGTCATTAATACAGCCAGTTACAATGAAGCAGTTTAGAGTTCATTACAGTTTTCTCTCAACAAACTATATTCTGACTTCAGTATTTCAGGCTACCCCTGCAAAATGTCAGGCTGAGACCCAGACGTAATTTTCTCCCTTCCTTTCCTGCCTTCCCCTCCTCCACAAATCTGCTACATTTTGCCACCCTTTTGGAAAGAGATCCTCTCCTTTTATTTCTTATTTTCCCTTTATGCATATCCTTCCCTTCAGACAGAACTTCAGAATATAGCTTTCATTTTGAAATTAAAATGCAATTGAATAAATGAATCAAGAATTGAAATGCCTTAACAACATCTTCAGATGTTTCTTTCTTTATTAAGGGGAAAAATATTAATAAGAATCCTAGCCAGAAACTGCACTTTGATGCCTCTCTCTGTGATTTCGTAGGCTGTGCGTGTGAGCAACTGCATCAACAGCCTTTTGCTTCCTGTTGTATTTTGGAACAGGTGAAATATTTCTCCTTTGCTGCATGGGCAGATTGGAATCACCTGTCAAGACCTGAAAAAGTGACATAGCTCAGAGCCAGGTTTCCCCAGGAATGCAATGCAGCACTCTGTGCAGTTCTAAGTGCTCTCTCTTAATAAACCAGTCGCGTGCTACATACGGGATTCTGGATCTATTTTGCAGAGACTTCAGAAATGGCAAAGAGAAATGGTTTCAGCAGGAGATAATGGGCTTTATGAGTTTTCCCAAATTATTCCCCTTTTTAGTAGCCATCATCTTGTCGGGTGACATCTGGAATGATTAGAGGATGATATTTTAGACTGACAACTGGGCTGTCATTCACACTGTCAGTCAGCAAACATCCAGGTTGCCCAGGGTTACAAAGCTAGTTTATGCCTTTGTCCTGTAGTATTTAATGCTGCTGATTCTTTACCTTGATTTCAGCTGAAGCGGTTCTGACAGCTAGCGCCAGAGGCAGGCGGAGAGCTCTGGTGATGGTGGGAGTCCCGTGGTGCCTTTGTGTGCGACTGTTTTAGTGCTTCTGTAGTAGTCCATGAGACAGGACATAACCTGGAGTATTGGGGCGGGTCTGGGTCCTCTGCTTTCAAAACACAGAAGACCAATGTTTAAACATTGCCCTGGAAACACATCTGATTATTTTAGGCTTAAGTATTCGAGTAGGAGCTTTCTTAAACCACTCAGTTATCTGCAGAAATACTTCCCTAAAGATGACCAAAAAGAAAACCAGTCCAAAGCAGTATCCTAAGGCTCAGAAGATGAGTAGGCCCTGTGCTTTCTCAGTACGCAAAAGCACTCTCACCAAATCACCAGCAAGATCAATAGTGTTCCAACACAATGCTGCTCAACTGCTCCTTGGTGAACAGTCCAAATTCCTTCCCACTCGTTGCCTCTGTGCACTTCCCTAACCAAAACAAGGGCCTCTGATTTAAATGTTTCAGTTTGGGAACCCAGCTCTGGACTCCAAAATCCAGATTTTCAAAGCGAAAAAGTATCACCAGTTCTCAGATACATCAGAGCAGCTTGGTGAGCCCGTGCCCACTCTAATATTCAAGACCTAGAACACTTCCATCGGGAACCCAAGAACATAAGCACCAAAGACAGCTTCCCTTAATCTTCATTTCTCTTTGCCTTAATGCTTTCTCCTGTTAACACAAGAATAACTTCTCTTACAAGCACACTGAGCAAAAGGGATGCTCACAAAAATCTAATAGTTGAAAACTAATAAGCTAACTGATAAACTACGATAACAAATGACTAAAGTCCAGTTTCTTATCAGCCAGCAGGTAAGGAATTTGCTATTATTTGGTTCCAGACGGGTAACAGTGTGAGCCATCCTAGAGCACTTCAAAACTCAGAATATGTGTCTGTGACATCTCCCTTCTCCATGCAGGCTTACAGCATTGTCCTCAGAAAACGTAAAATGAAAGAGTGTGCTCAAAGCAAATTTGCTTAAAAATTCAATAAAAGTGCCTTAAAACACAGGCAGAAGTTGCATAGCCCCAAGGCAAGAAACTCTTTCAGTAATGTTTCTAGCTAATGTTTTTGAAGCATATAAAAAGTAATAAAACTTCATAAACAAGTTGGAGAAAAGGGATGACTTTTTTTGCCTATTGTGTGCATGCAAGACCATAATGCCCTGACTTGGCCATTATCCAGCTCCTGCACACTTCATTCCTCTTGCTCTACTGGAGGATGCTTACCAAGCACAGCAATAGAGAAGCTGAAACTGGAACAGAACAAGCATGTAAATATGTGTGGACATGACATTAGAACAGAAAAGAAGCTTGTTCGAAACATGCTTTGATAGCATTGTTCTGGAGCTCACCCTTCTAAGGAGCAACAGGAAAGCAAATAAATCACTATAATTTATTTATACAAACTTTTAAAATAGTTCACCATGATTCTTTTTGAGTAGTATCTCGTAGAACTGGTTGTTAAGTATAAATTAAAACTATTCAAGAGGTAATATTTGTAAAGCAATTTTGCATCCACAGATGAATGCTGCTGTATAATATGAACATTGACATATTTGACAAGGCAACAGAGTTAAGTGTGATACAGAGTCAGACTAAAGATTTTTTTCTTGTCTGAAAAGCCCTTGTTTTGTTACTAATATTAGAGCTACAGAGGCCTATTTGACAAAAAGCATCTCCTAATTTGAGAACTGTAGCTTTTAAGCTCCATAGTAGCAGCTATTTACCTGGTTGGCTCACTCTTCACAAAATGTGCCCATTAAGCTCAGGGTATAAAGCCAAAAAAAAAAAAAAAAAAAAAAAAAAGAAAAAGAAAAAGAAAAAGAAAGAAAGAAAGAAAGAAACAACCACTCCACTGAGCATGACTGAACAAGTGACTGTGCTGGTATGCGTTTGATAAGAGACAGTAGAGGAAAAGGAGATAAACCTCAGGGCATCAGACAGGAGTTTACATATTCCGTTTAGAACAATAGGGAACGCTATTATTGACTTCATTGGGAATAACTCATAGGATCACAAATTCTCTCTGGTTGCAGGTGTTTGGAGGATTTTCCCTTAGGGAAGCTTTATGATATATATACATACATACATATACAACCCCAGCTCATGTCAAGAGAATTTATGCAGGCATTCTCAACTGAGAGTAAATTTTAGCCCTTTTCTTGTTCACTAATGTTACACAAGCATTTTCCTGGCTTGGCAGGGCTAAATTAAATTGGGCAACATTCTGTGTGTTTGATGTCTGCTAAATGAAGTGAGCTTCCAATTCGTCATATTTACTCAAGCTCACTCAACTCTAGTAAAAATTAAAATGTTCCAGTTAATTTAACAAGATAATTTAGCTCTCTCAAATCTTTCTTGCTCAACATTTGTTGCTGTTTAGAAGTGGGGGGTATGTGCTGCCATGTAATTCTTTGGACAGCTCTGAGGACTTAACAGTTAACAGTAGACATTTTAGGTGCTGGTCTGACACTGTGTTTAATCTCAAACAAGTCCCCACTCAAGGGGGGGAAGTATTCATTATTTAAAGAAAAGAGGTCACTCAAAAAGCCACAGAATATTTAGGAAAGAATCAGGGTGGCTACGCCTTAGCAGCGCTGGTAAGAAATAAAAAGCTGTCTCATTGAATAACCTGAATGCAAACAGAAAGTAGCAAAGGGCTCTGAGAACCAAAATAATCCAAGTATCCACACATAAAGCTATTCATGCTCTATATCTGGAAATGAGAAGTGCCCACTGATGAATGTCTGTGTTGATCTTGCAACTCTCTTCCATCAGTCCAGAGAAGGAAGCCAAAACACCATGCAATATTGCCAGAGAAAGTTCAGGTTGGATACTAGAAAAAACTTATTCTCAGAAAGAGTGGTGGTGCAGTGGCACAAGCTGCCCAGGGAGGTGGTGAAGTCACCATCCCTGGAGGTGTTCAATCAAGAACTGTGGAGATGTGGCACTCAGGGATGTGGTTAGAAGGCAATATTGGACAGTAGGACGAGATGACCTTAGAGGTGATTTCCAAACGTAATGATTCAATGATTAGCTGTACATATTGAGCTAAAGTCCACTGAAGTTACTACTTAATGAAATGAATCCAGAGGAGTAATTTCAGATTGGTCATATCTGTAACACAGAAATTTATTCACAAGAACTTGTAATGTCTCTCTGCAAACTGACTTCACTGGATGCTGCCTGTGAACTTGAACACTGAACAGACAAAAAGGTGTAGTAACTACCAAATTCAGAAACCCCATTACTGCCAAAGGGTACATCATGTGTCTGCAGCAGATGTCCTCAAAGATCCAGTGTACCAGATTGTAAACAATACTGAAAAATCTATTATCCTATTCATTTGGGGATACTCTGAGGGGTAGAATGAGGGTTATTTTTACTGGCTGGCTGTATTGACTCAAAGGCAGGTGCTGGTGGTTCTGCTGTGCAAATCCTAAGACATCTCAAACATCTCAAAGGCCTAGGAGGATTTGTAGGGACCAAATGGACAGAGCAGTGTATTGTTCATAGCCTTTTTTCTCCCCAGACTCCTAACAGAACTGGATGTTTAAAACTAAGCAAAACTCTCGCAAACAGGTGCCTTAACACACTCTGCTTTCAGTCTTGCTGCAATTTCCTATGAGACAGTGGAAGACAATCACATTTTGATAAGAATTCATTAAGCATCCTAGCAGCCTGGCAATATTCAGTATGCCCTGAAGAATGTGCAGACAGGTGAACTGCAAAAAGCTAGCACACAAATGCAGAGCAATTTAAACAAAATGGTGCTGGGGACT
This sequence comes from Alectoris magna, assembly GCA_030625065.1. Lineage (NCBI taxonomy): Eukaryota > Metazoa > Chordata > Aves > Galliformes > Phasianidae > Alectoris > Alectoris magna. The sequence goes on along the minus strand of CM060569.1, from coordinate 11,908,133 downwards.
TGAATAAAATTACAGCTACATGCCGCTCTTGCTGTAGAATCAAAAGCAATGCAGAGTGCACCTGGATTCATTATGCAAACCTTGGCATAGGTTTGTCAAAAGGTTTGGAAACCTGACGGCAAAACAGGGAAAAGCTTTGGAATTTAAAACAATAGCAGGAGCTGCTAAACACGTCCAGCAATCAAGGATGGCTATGGCTCACCCTTGGAGAAATATAAGCTAGATGTGTGATGAGGTCCCACTATAACAAATATATGTGTGGTTTTTGTTTTCTTTTATTATTTTTCCAGTGCTCTACTATTTTTCCCCCTCTAGTGAACCTTAGATTGTTTTCACTTCAAGTCCCTTCAGGGAGACAGATGACACAGACATCAATAATAATATCATTGAATTGCAGTGAAAAACCAGCAAATATGATGCAAAAATGTGATGGAGAAAATAAAATTATGAAATGACTTTACAACGTTAAAACCATTTCAAGAATGCAGTAACATTTCTGATCACTTTCTTTCGAAAGGGATAATACAGAGATAAAGGGGAGCTGATAAAAAAGATAATTAAGCGTAGCCAAGAACCTAGAAAAAAATCCTCACCTGAAGAGAAGTTGAAAGCACAGGGTTATTTACATTAGAAAGGAGACACATAAGAAGGGCATGATCCAAGAATGAAAACTGAATAGCTGGGAAAGGTTAGGAGCTTCACCCAAGAACAAGGGATTTACTGAAATGAAAAGATGGCAAATGCAACAGTGATAAAGAGAAACTTATTATTTTGGTTTCATAATTAAACTACGGTAGAGGGATGAGAGCATTTTTTTCAGTTTTCCATCACAATGCCATGCAGTCAAAATGGAAACAAAGTATTTATGACAACATTTACACATGTATAAATCCAACAAACTTTTCCAGAGAAAGGAAAATACTCAATTTAAACCTTGTAGTGTCAATTCAAGTTCCTTCACTGTGTATATCAGATATTAGATAAGAAACACTCAAATACTATCAAAATAAAGAGTTTTAATTATCATGAATTAACATATTCCACAAAAACAAAAACAAACAAACAAACAACCTCAGGAATGTTTCAATGTCCCTGTTCATTGCAGGGGAGTTGGACTAGATGACCTTCAAAGGTCCCTTCTGATTCTAAGGATTCTATAATTCTATGATAACTTCACTTTTGTATTTCATTTCATGCAGAACAGGAATTCTCATTTCCAACTAACTGGACCTCATCAATGCTGGATTTCTTTGAGAGTAACAATTTACCACACTTAAACTTTCTTTAAGAATACTCACACTAACTAGAAAGAATTAATATCTGGAAAGGATGTTTAATCATCAGGACTTATCCTAGCTTCAGGCACACCAACCTCTTTCCCAAGGCTGTGCATTGTGTTTATCGTGGTGATGGGTTGATTGCTGGACTAGATAATCTTAGCGGTCTTTTCCAACATTGAAGATTCTATGATTATAAGATAATAAGATTCACACCTTCTTCCATAGTACCCAGTAGAGGACTCGGTGGGAGAAAGGACCTGGGTCTAAAAGGAGCTCCTGGTGGTAAAGTTCCTACAGTAAAGGTGTGGAGAGCTCAAGGCCAGCCAGACCTGCTCCCAGCCACCCACAGCTGGTGGGAATTCCTGAGATCAGGATTTCAAGGTGTCTTTTCTACCAACAACATAGCAAGGGCTTTCAGGAATGCTGCTGACGTCAAAAACAAAAATGAAAGAATGAAACCAAGAAGTGGGGATAGCAAATTTTCAGCTTCTTTCAAGTTTAAAAAAAAAAAAACAACCCAACCCCAGAACACTGTTTATTTCCTACACTGGAGATAGGAAAAGCCCATGTGCACCATGTTCACAGACTGAGCATTATGTGCAGCTCTTTCAGATGATGAAAATGCAGATGAGGTTGATAAGACGACTCAGGGTTTTCTGTTGGGTGCTGCAGCATGAAGAGGTTGCCTTTCATACAGGACAGAAAGTCAAATTAGGTCCATGTAACTGTTCAAAATTCATTAGAATGACCTTAGTTAAGCCATGCACACTATGGTATATGATAATATAGCCTGGAGCAACAGCAGTAGTGGTGGTGGCACTTTCTGAAATATTTCCACTACTTGAAAGCCATTGGATTTGTTAAAATTTCTAAAAGGATTATAACAGGATGAATTGGGGTTTTCCTTTTACTTTCTCCAAGCCGGTATAATAATATTACACAGAGCTTTTCATCTTCAAAGATCTTTACAAATCTTAACAATTCACAGTAACTGAACAGTTATAAAAATATATAATAAAACTCTTTTTTGCTGTCTTGCTAATTTTTTCTTATTATTTGTAAGAATTAACTTTATAATAGCAATAACTTCTTTAACTGGGCTGGTTTTTTAAAAATGTAACATTAAACTTATTACAGTCATGCATTCCAGACATTCATAAATCATAATACTACCACTAAAATATTTTCTAGCTCCATTATATTTGAGTAAATGACAATACTTTTCTCCTTATAGCATAGTTGTTTAATTGCTGTTTTATTATTTAAATCACAATCAGAAATCATATTGAAACAAGCATTACCAAAGAAATCATCTTACCAAATATAACCGCATCTAATATCTGCAGCAGATAAGAAACTGAGGAAGTAATTTTATTATTCCTCTTTTCCTTTCTGAGCAGCTGCTCTAATAACAGGTAGAATTTTCAGACAACTTTCAAGTCTCTGGTGTACAACCAGATAATTTCTCTGTTTAACATTAAAGGTCTACACTTGCCAACCAGGGGCAAATGCCCTCTGCTTCCGCTCACTTTAATGGAGGCTGATGGCACCCACCCAACTGACAGGACTGACTCTTTCGGGCTTTACTTCACATAAAAAAAACCACCTTATGTAACACAGCTGCTTCTCAGTGCAAGGAAGGGTATCGGCGTCCAGGCCTTGATGAACAGTTCTGTGCACCTAAAGATTCGCAGGCACCTTTGCCCACTTATTCCCAACAGCACGTGGGAAGCTCAAAGGCTGCTCGCTTGCTCCTGGAGACCTTACCAATGCAAAATGTCTATTGAAGCTGAGCACTTTCTGCTCCCAGCACTATTATGAGTGTCCCAGTTTGAACAGTCTAATAATACTTAGCAACATGTCCTTTGAAGGCAGAGAAGGGGTCAGGCTTTTGATGGCCCTAAAACATTTCCTAACTGAGGCCTAATTCTGCATCCCTTTCTCACATTGAGTAGCACTTAGCTGTTCCAGGGATGTCAAAGTGACAACTTGCACAGAATTACCACTGCTGAGGCGAAAGAAGGAAACATAAAAATTAAATATACACATAAAGCTGGCTGGACATTAACATCACTCACTCATTCTTCCATTTAAGCTTCCTCCACAGTAAGAAAGCATTTCACATCATCAAATTTGCACAGGGGTCCCAAAAAGCGTCATGAATGTTTTGTAAATTCTAAAATTTTTGCTCTAGACAGAGAAACTGAGGCAATATCTCCTCAACAGCAAGTGCCATCAATGCAAGAAGAAGATGAGCAAGACCTCCTAGCTTCTGCACCAGGACTGGTTTTGTAGCTCAGTGCAGACTGTGGAGTCTTTGGCACGGCTGAACTACACACCTAAAAAACAATAGAAAACGGGAGAGTGGCAGGCCATAAACATAAAGAATTTTGCAAAGAAAAAGCCTCTCTTTTATTTTTTTTCCTCACAGCATCTTTGCAGTATGTTTTTTTTTCTCTGCCAACTGATTCCAATACTGAACACTAAAGCCTGGGTTCTGGTCTCCTGGTAATAAGTAATTTGCAAGAGCCTGGTCACGGAGAGGTCAGAAAACCATGTAAATTGCTTGGATGGGAAAGCCGCTTTCACAGGAGGAAGCAGTAGGTGGTAGAGAGGCTCCCTGTCACAATTTTGCATTCCCCGGACATAGTGATATAGAAAGAGACAAGACAGCAACACTGTCTTCTCCCATCGGGCACCCTTTGGCTGCCCTCTGTGGCAGGGATGGAGCCCCAGCCTCTGGATGCACTGAAAATGGTAAGATTTGAGGGTGGTTTTTACCCCTTATAGCAACAACTTCAACACAACTTTTCTGTTACTATGAAAGCAAATTTTTGTAGCAGGGTCCTAGTGCTGAATATGTTACAGTGAGTTTTACTGTACACACAGTAACACATATAAGTTCTTCTGACACTATCCCAGAGTGGGGATGAAACAGACACCTTCCAGTACTGGACAAAGCTTCCGTCTGGGAGTTTTACTGTAATGTTTACTATTAGTTTCACTGATGAGTGCAGTTTGGCAGTACAGGAAGAATGGAAACTTACAGAACATGCTACAGGAGCTCTTACTTGCTCACCCAGGGTTGCCCTCATCCACATGCAGAACGAAACTGATGGGTTGATTTCGGAGAGCTTGTTACAGATAAAGGTCTAATCCACTGAGAAGCAGCATTCCCTTATGCTTTTCACTTCTGAGTGACCCAAAAGGACAAGGACTCCATTCCTATGGGCCACATCTCTCCCCCATGCCACACCACATGTTCTACACATGTTCACTCTGCAGACCTCTGGAGAAAACAGCTAGGTCAACAATAACGGGAAATATTTTGCTAAGGAGTTGGTGCTGCCGCAATGCATACAACCTACAACCAAGTAAGACATGCAGCTTCCTTCCACATGTCAAACCAGCAGCTCTCTTTGTGTGTATTGTGAAATGAGTGCTCAGCTTTGCCAACTCCATTGTTCAGCTGCATCTCAAATCCTGCTGTTTGGTGTTGGAACTATAGCAATCTTACCAAATGAGACTACACTATTTTTGTTACCTCACAAGATATGAGATCTGGATATTCTACTATAAATCTCATTAAATAGACAACAAGCCATATAATATTTCAGTCAGTATTATACATCGTGATTCTAACCAAACACAAACATTAGGAGTAAAAACAGTGGCAGTGCAATAAACACCATCAAATGTCCCTTCTAGGGACATTTTTCAAGCAACCTTTGTACTAAACTCAACATAGCTGGTCTATGTCATTTAATTAATATCTGGGCTCAAAGATCACCCTTTGCTTTTCTTTAATTTGAAAAAAGAAAAGCCTTTTTTTCAGGATTAACACAAATATAAAACGGAAAGACTGTGGAACATAAAGGCCATGGGTTGCATTTTGCACAGGATAGGTTCTGGTTGAATGAGATCTGGGATGTGTGCCAAATTAATAGAAAAAATCCTGTTCTTCCTCTCCAATAGCCACAATGTTCATTATTAAGAAAAGCATATGAACCACAGGATTTGATTTTAATAACACCAATGTCTTCATTAATCTGTACTTTCCATTTAGCCTCATTATTGAGTAAATGCTGAGTTAATGCAGCACTTATTATTGTTGGATTTTCCATGAAAAACCTCCTTTCCCTCTTCTTTTTTTTTTTTTATTCATTCAAGGACTATCAGGTGTGTGTGTCATGTTTTTAAACAGGTCGTCTGCTGTCAATGGCTGTTTGCTTACCTCAGGTCTATGCAGCTTCTCCAGTAATGCACTGCCTACAATGCAGACAGTAACAAAAAAACCCGCAAGGGAACAAAACCCTGATGAAACCACTCCTAACTCAAAACCATATTTGTTTTGGTTCTGTTTTTAATGCTGTGATGTCAAGGAGCCTCTTAATATCACCTGCAACTGAGCTGATCTTTCCTGGATGCTCCATGCGGCCTCCTTCTAAATCAAGATTGCTGATGGCCAACATTGCTTTGTATCTGCCGAACAAATAGTGGCCTTTTGTCCAGCACAAGTTCCTAAACAAACTTAATCTCTCTAACACTGTGACAGATGACATTTAGATGTCCTTGTTACCCTTAAAATGAGTTTTATTGACAATCAGAGAACAAAAAGAAGGCCCAGATAAAGCCCAATGTTTTATAGGCCTGCTAACAACATCTTAGTTCTTAGTGCAGAGGGTGTAGAGAAAGCCTGGAGTTGCCCCCATTTTCCCCTGCTTTGCTATATCACCATGACAACAGATATAGAAATCACTTAGTGACTCCTAGAAAGAAAACACAGTGACACAGTACCCCTTGTATGGCGAATCAAACTAAAGCCTTCATTCAAATGGCTATTCAGCTTGGGCATTCATGTAGAGGATGGGGTGGATTTTACACAGGTAACAACAACAGAAAGGCCAGCAAGCACTCCAGCCACAGCATATGGTAAAGTCTCTGTTTAATTAATGTATCCTCAATAGAATTTATCCATTTTAAATTTGTTTTCTTTTACTTGAAACATCATTAATGTAAAGGGCAACATTAATCAACATCTTGCAACTTAAAAGGGCATTAAAAAGTGATCTTTCCCCCCGGCTCCACGCAGCAGAATCTTTTCAAGTACTTTTGCTAACTGCATGTGATTCCAGACAGTCTGAGAGTCCTTAATCATAAGGCAAATCTAGAGAGGCCTCTACTGGCCACTCTCTCAATGTGCAATTTTTCCATTTGTCAGTGACATGGAAAAGCAAGCAGTGAAGTAACTGCCAGCTTTTATCTTAAAGTTGCACACAGAACGGATTACTGATAAATATATTGTGCAAAACACAGGATAATTGTGCTTTTTTGAAGCTACCATGTACACTGTAACTTTGCTTTTTTTAAAAAAAGTAAGAGGACTATAAAGATTTATCCGGGCTGTGATGTATTTGCTTCCATGACATTTTGAGGCATTTTAAGATGATAGGTCTAAAAATTAATGGGTAATCGTTTTTCTTTGTGCACAGGGTTCCCCTTAAAGTCAGGATTTAAGGCCATTTAAATTTTAAATTCTTGTACGTATGTGGCATTTTATACATGCATTTCTCCCAACTAGAGTAAAACATACATCAAAGCTCTGAGAAATTAAATCAAGAGCACAAGAAAAAGAAGTTACTGAATGATAGAGGAACCCTGCTTCTCTGGGCTTTCCAGAGTGACAACACAAAGACAAAGAACTTTCAAATCCCCCCTCTGTGTTCTTGGAAGTAAAATAGTTTAAGCAATGGTCAGTGTGCTCTGTGAAAACATCAGCAGTTTGGCTGGGAGAAAATAAGAGTTTCTGCTTTATCCTTTACTTAAAAATATGAAGAGAGTTTGAAGATGTTTAAAACTAAATTGACTGTTTATTATTTTTAAAAAAATTCCTAGAATGCTTACGTCCAGATATCAACCACAAACCATCAGAATAAGTGCCAGGCAGAAGATGTAACTTGCTAGACCTTCCTTTACTGCTGTGGAGATACGTAACTTCTTGACATATATACCCACAGAAAATGGGCAAACTGGGAGATCTGGTGAAACAAATCCCCAAGCTGAAGGATGAAAAAAAATGACACTGATACTAGAAATAAAATGCAGAACATTGATGGCAAATATAATCAACCATGGAAGCAACTTACCTCAGGCTGCAGTAGACTACTCCAAAAAGTTTATCTTTCAAAGTTTTTTTTTTCTTTTTGCCATGAAATAGTCATCATCATAATTCCTAATCTTGAAGTTACTGTGTGTGTGTATGTATGTACGTCTGCATTGCAGATTATATGCATTATACTTACAGTTAGAAAACTTTCAATCCTTGAGTGCTCTAAAAGTATGCACTTTTTTCTTAGAGCATATGGATTCAGTAAATTTAAATAGAGAGCATTATTTAGTAAAAACATTTACTCAGCAAATATCACATCACAAATTCATTTGTCCTTCACCTCAGAGTATTAAAAGGAAAAAAACAACAACAAAAGTTATATCCTGGTATGTTCTCCCTGATTTGGTGTGATTTACCAGCACTTTGAGAACAGGGAAAGCAACTATTGTAACCAGCCTGGATTAACTGGTATTTCTTAACATAAAAAATTGAATGCTGAGTATTTTATCTCGCTTACATACATGCCCATACCTCCACAGAATCCACCAGCTCGTTTTACCTGCGATCCCCTTTCCCCAGGCTGGCTGGGGCGGGGAGGGGAGGTGTAGCACAGGTCAACTCCTACCTCACGGTCAAAGCAGGCTTTAGAAAACAAACAGCAGCTCCGGAGCTCACCCTGCCAGTCCCAACAGTGACACCTCCTGGGGCAAGCGGGCTCCCGGCAGCTGCAGATTTTCTCCGCTTTGAAGTACAGTGCGGCGTTCCCCTCTGCAGAGCCGCACCAGTTCCAGGCTGGGGGTTTCTTTGAAGAAACTTTGTGGGACTGAAGCGCTGCAGGGGAGGCAAGGGAACAATTCTGCTTAATTAAATCAGTTTAGTGAGGAAAGCACAAGGAGCCGGCAGCCATGTGGACGGGCAATATGACACGCTCATGTTAACCTTCAGGTAGTTCATTAAAAAAGGGGGGATGCAGTTTTGGAAATGATGTTCCAGAAATAGTGTAACAGTATGCCAAGTGACTGCGCTCACAGCAAATATGAGCCGCTGTGCCTTTTTTATTCCTTTAGTTTTTATTTTTGGCTTTTGGTGTTATGATTTTGTAGTACAACCTGCATAGACTTAACGCGATGATTTCTATACACGCCATTTCATACTGGATGTTAAAAAACAACAGGCCAGACAGCTCAAAATCTACAGGTGCAGCCCCACAAGCCCTGCATAATGGGCACATATCTTTGAACAACAGGAACCTGGTGAGGACCGGGCATGGGAGTCAGGTTGCGTGAGAGAGAGCCACGATGTCCTGAAAGGAAACTGATGGAAACAAACTGGAGGATAAAATTACACTAAATATGCTTAGGCTTAGCACAGCCTTTACTGGTCATTCTTAGTGTGTTTAAGACAAACAAAACAAAACAACCACCAAGCAACCCAACCCCCAAACAACAACAAGAACAAAAAACCCAACAACAATAAAAAAGAGATGCAAATAAATAAATAAATAAACAAGACAACCTCTTTGCAAAAGCCCTTTTTTCCTTTAGATTCTTACAGCACTAATGGTGAATAAAAATAGTACCGAGCAGTTCACAAAGGCCAAAAGATACACAGTGGTCTTTGATGTCAGCCTCGTAAAGATAAAATTTAAGAATCATGCATTTTTAGCAATATGGACTATCAGCATTTCGTAGAGGAATCTCTGGCATGTGGTAATTTCCTGGCAGAGATAGAATTACACAGATTTGGTGACATCAAAGCGCAAAAGACCTCTCACAAATTGGTTGAGAAGGTTTTTGTTTTCTTATTTCCAGTGAGTTCATTATTTCTATTTCAAAATCCAAACAAACAGTATATGAACAGCCAATTAAGAAACATTTTAAGTAAATGAATTTCCAGGAAACGATTTTGCGAACAAAAGTAATCACAAAACGATGCCCAATACAATTGAAATCTAACAAGTGATCTCCCTGAATTCTGGTCACTGGGAAGCACACCGAGCACTTGGAATGCAAAGAAAACCAAACAAACCATGAGATCCGCTTTTGCAGGTGAAGCCACAATAGAATTTTCTGTAGTTTTACTGTAATAGTTTGATAAATACGCAACTTACTGGTTAAAATGAAAAATCCAGAATTAATAAACTGGAAGTTAGAAAGCCACAAAGGAGAAGCTAATCACCATTCCAGGAATGTATCTTTTCGATTCAGCTATAAATGAAGAACTCAGTGGTTAAAAAAACAAACAAACATGAAGAAAGTGTAAAAACATTTACATTGTTATTCCCTGGTTTACTAAAAAGGCTAAGCATCATACTTACAAATCTCTTTTGTAAACATATCTCTTCTGACTTTCTTCAATAGAACAAAGATATCAAATATTGTATATTGGTGACATAGTGACATCCATATTTAATGTATGGACCAATTTTTTAAGGACACTTTAAGAGCTGTATTCACATTTTCAATGCAGAGTATGCAAAGTGACTTAAAATTATTATAGAATTTTACAATTATTTTATATATCTTAATTTTTAAGGCATTACTGAGTTACACGTCAGTTGTAGCAAATAAATAAATAATAAATAAATAAATTAGTATAAATCCCGTTTCTGCAGAACATTTCTTTAGTTGTATCTGAAATAACGATTTTCTTACTGATGTTGGTAATTTGGGATAAATTGGGTACAATTTGAAAAAAAAAAAAAAAAAAAAAAAAGAGAGTTTGCAAAAGACTGCAGGATACAGTAACAATGATAAAAAAACAATAGAGCGAAAAAAAAAGGCAGACGCTAAGACTAACACCTGGCCTGGTACCTAGCTGCACATCTGAGACCAGTATTAAAGCTTGGGGAAGCCAGAAATTGCAAAATGGGCAAAGTTTTCCCAGGTACCTGGAGCAGTAATTCACCTAACGTGTACAACAGCCAGGAAAGAGATCCCCTTTCTGCCTTTGAAGAGCCCATTTATCCATTCGCAGGGGATTTGAGCCGTGTAAAGCTCCAGAAAGCCCAGGGGCTGGCGGAGGGAGATGGCATCCAGCCGGCACAGGGCAGCCCCAGCAGCCCATCAAGAGCAAAAGCACAGAACAGAGCCAGAGGCAGCTCCAAGGCTGCCAACACAACTGCCGACAAAAGCTGCCAACAAGCCAGAAACTGCTTGTGGGAAAATATCACTTACCCTTAACATCTGGGTCCCATGATTACTGTCCAAAGGAACACAGACTGGTAAGATAATGGCAGGATGAACAGCACTTGTTTTCTCCCCCCTTACTCCCACAAATTTTTGACACCCCCCAACTTCTGTGTCCTTATTTGAAACATATATATTTTTGTGTATGCATTTTTTAGTCCTGTGCTACTCATGAAGTGAAACAAACCTTCCTGCATCCTCTCTAAAAATAGCTTTTGTGCACTTCCCTCAGCTCCCAAAGTATGAGACGTAGCGGGGCTATTTGTTACCATTATTGACGCGTTGGTGGTGAACTACAGGCGTGTTTACAGCAGGAATGAAGTCCCCGCTCTCTTGGAGGTTATTCTGGGGTGCGTAAAAGGCTCACGGGACTCCTTGACAAGGATGCTCTAAAACCAATTTCTGTTTACATATAAATAAAACCATCTCAAAGCCAAATATTTGTATTTTTCTTCTATTTTGGGAAGGGAGCAGATGGAACGGTTCCTGACAGTCCTAGGAAAAATGCTCCACTCATGATCTCTGATACTGGAAAGGAAGAAGAAGAGAGGAAGGAAGAGTCTGGCTTGGCACTTTGCAGTATAATAGAAGGAGAAATAGGGCTTTTGCAACAAGTAAATAGAGCAAAATGAGAACTGGCTCTCTGAGGTGATGGGTGTCAAAAATGCTAGGGAATGAAAGGCCAGAGATGCCTTCTGGCTGGTGAGTTGGCCTGAACTTCCCCAAATTATGCTCAGGGTTGCTCAGAAAATTTTACAGTCATTAGCTTTTGGTCCAAATTGATAGGTTTCCATTTTCATGCAGCATCTGTTCACTGAAGGGGGAAAACAGTTTCTATTAAAAATATACACCATTATCCTCGCACCAGCATAGACTGCTTTTTTCCTGCAGAAATTCAATAAAAGAAGTAAACTTCAGCAAGAATAACATTAGCACCACACTGAAACAGACCTAAACAGCCACTCATTAAAACTGTCCGGTTATGTGTAACACATACGGGATTCTGCAACACACCAGGTGTTAAACAAAACATGAGCTGACATCATTCTGTGGATTGTGTTCTAGAAAATACAGTCCCCCGATGGTTTACAAGGAAAAAAAACACACTGCTTTTTGGTGAACCACATATAAAATGGTTAAAGAATACAAGATAAAAGAATACAAGGTGTTATACATATATATCCTGTATACCTTTTGAAATTGGGCAAATCTCTGTCTCTGCATGCACAAATTCATGTTTGTAAGCAGAGGGCTACACTAAATCTTTCATTAAAAATATTATTTCTGGTAAGGAATAAGGAGCTCAGAGAAAAATAAACAGAATTTATAGGAATATCTGCAGGTTGCAAATATATTTAAGAATATAACCAGCAAGAAAATATCCAAAGGAGACTATCAATAACATGAGGAAATTGTAAGCTGGAGCTCCTGTATAATAAACGGAGCAATATGGGATCAATATCACAATCTGGTTTTGTTTGTTTGTTTTTTAAATTCCCACAGACAGAAAAATATTTGATTCCAGCAATGGACTCTTTTGATTAATGGACTATTTGATTGAATATTGCTGAGAGATCATTATTTCTATTTCTGCACAAACTAATGACTTCCCAAATCCATTCAAATTCATAGCATTATTTATACCTTCATTAAGCAAATGAGAAAAATTACTATTGAAGCACTCTGGTTCCACCTGATTCATTGGGCAAGGTCTACTTTCAAAGCCAAAACTCCACCATGGGGCTGAGCTTTTAGGAGAAGGTACTGTACACATAATTGGCATTAAGCATCCTTATACTTGGAAAGAAGACAAAAAGTATATGTGAAAATGCATTGTTTTTAGTGACTAAAAGCACAAAAGACTAGTGGAGGTACCTGTGACATGCCTGTGTGCTTTCAATGCTTGGGAAAGATGAGTACGGAAGATTGATCGCTCTGAGCGTGGTCAAAATGAAACATACCTTGGGCAACCTCCTGTATGTGCCAAGAGATGCACTCTGCTGTATGTCAAGCAGAAAAGTTAAGATTTATACGAGGACATACTAAAAGGTTACAGCTGAAGTCAGACTTTATATGCAGATTTTCTACATATTATCTTGCAGTAACGTAGTGCTGTTCTTAAACTTCGCAGAAAAAAAAAAAGCATACATTTTAATAGCAGAATATTTTGCTTGCTTGCTTTTCTGTCCATATTCATTGTATTCTTTTTTTTTCAGTTATCTTGAATTCTCTTCAATATTTAGTGGCATGCATATCTTGTTCACATTCTACATTTTCATATTTCATTCTATTTTAATTACTACAAAACCACTTGCAGAAGCTGAACCTTAATGTTATTTGCTTCCACTTGTCTGAAAATCATGTACATTTTCACGGACACAGGAACATTTTTAATTGTTAATATGGAATTGTTTTAGAAGGCACACAGTTTAAGCAGTTAGGCCAAATGTTCCAAATAAAATTTGACACCTACATTTCAGAACAAAAAGAAGGATTTTATTTTACTTATTTTAGAAGAAAATTAGTGCCTTTTCACCTATAACAGCTTCTACGCGACCACAAAAATATATATTGAAATTTTCACTAGCAAAGCAAGCAATACATATTCACCTAAGTAAAGGAAAGAATTCTATTTCCTATGACTTTTTTCCCCCTATGGAAAGACAGTTATGCTTTTATACAGGCAAGCATTTCTTTTCTTGTAAGACACAAGCTGAAAGTACAGTGAACTAGTTAGCTGCACACACGCTCCACGTTCATCCTGTATTCTTTGGAATAACTGTCCAAATTTTATTAGGATTTTCTTATAATGATGTTATATGATGTCCTTGTTGTGATACCTGCATATGCAGAGATCTTAATATTGATTTACTATGTCTTTTGCCCATCCTTGAGCAGTGCAGACAGCAATTACAGCTGTTGGTGGTATCTATTTTGTCTTTTCATAATTGTCATTTCTAGTTCTACTTAAGATTAAAATATGAAAATTGCATCACGTGCACATGAGCAGAGCATCGGCTAGGCTATTGGCAATATCATGGCAGCATCATCATTTTAACCTCCATCTTCATCTTGTGTATGAAAACTACATAGTGCAACAGAAACTTTTAGAAGGAATGCATCATCACATGAGCTGCCTTGACAGAAAGCCCTCACTAAGGTCATTAATATCTACCCCACTAAATCATCAGAGACAGAGGAACGCCTGTACATCTGCACCAGGTGTTTGTGAATAGTTTTGCTTGGGTTGCTGTCTGAGATGGACCAGTTTGATGCTGATTCCTTAGCTAGGGCTGAAATCACTTACAGCCTTCTTGCCAGGCTTTGCTCAGCTGAAGTTGCAAAGGTGCTGTGGAACACGCATCAACCTAATTGCACAATAGATTTTAAAAAAGAAATAAATACTAGCATTGATCATGACTGTTTGGGCTCCTGGTAATTTAAATAAATCATATTCCAATCATGTACTTGGATGAGAGGTATGTAATTTGTTCAAAGAAACAACAGAAAATATTTTCAAACTGCCCATGTTTCTGGTTTTAGAGAAGTAATTTTCTTTAACACTAGAAAAAGAAATCCTTGCACAGGGTTGGCTTGATGCGGGTTTCTTTACAATCTGTTCATGTACAACAACAGCTGAGACAATGCCGAGTAAACATCAGATGTAACGTCCCTGCAAACACTGATGCTATCCACTGGCCTTCCCAAGCAGGGCATTCCATCATTTGTCAGTGAACTAAATTCTCTATTAAAAATGAAGTTGGACAAAGAAAAACAGAATGAGAAGCAAAGAGTAGGGTGTTTGGGTTAGTTTTTTTATGCTTTTTTTTTTTTTTTTTAAACACTCAGGCTGTTATTTGGGAAGATCTCTTGCACACATTTGGATACAGATGAGAACAATTAAATACCCTCTAATAATTAATGTATATGCAATCTACAGCATGCATTCTCTTCTTATTAGAGGCTGTGGGTTTTTTTGTTGCAATCTAGCTAATAAAGGCTTTCTTTTCCACAAGAGAATTTTGACAGGGTTGACTCCAGACGGCTTCCCAGCTGAGGTCTGGGGCCTTGCTGAACCTTCAAAATTTTCCCATTTGAGCTGCATCAAAGTGAAGGAAATTCAAGGATCACTAACGTCTCAGATGGTAGCACTTGCCCTAACAACCAAGGTTCAGGAATTCTTTGGAGCAGGCTGAGGTCATTTTTCTCCCCTTTTCTCCTAATGCTTTTCTCTATTAATCAGAGCTCACAGCTCAGATTGGTCTTCAACTTCCTCCCAATCCTTGCTAAGCCTGTCATTTCTAGCTATTATTTACTTTAATGGACTTTGGCTGATCCCTTATGAAGCTTTGGATCTGAGAATAATAAGGCTGGAGAGTAACGGGCACAGACATGGGTGTGGGTTTGCCTGCAGATTAACCGTGGCAGATGGGCTTTATTGCGGTTTCCTGTGTGCCGAGTGTTGATTGAGAGGGTATAATGAGAGAGGTGGTGTCTGCACAATGGCTGCAGCCACTTCATTGCACCTCGCGTCTAAACAACCCCATTTTTCTAAATCTTTGGGTTGTGAAATTTTAGGAAGTCAGAGCACAAGAACAAGTACAAAAACAACTGTAAATAACCATGAATGTTAATCCAACCCTAATTGGTCCCTTCTTTCATTATGGGTACATTTTGCTGAGCTTTTTTTTCCCCCCCTCCTTTTAACAAATGAATGATATGGACAGATCTGCATACATCTGACTTTTATAACAGTTTAACGCAAATATTACTCCATATCAAGTTATGGATATCATTATTAATATTAATGTCTCATTAGTCTTTGCATTATTAACTTCAGCAGCAAAAGCTTACCTTGCGATCATCTTGTTATGCTTTAGGTTTTTGTCATCTCGGGGAAATTTGTTTGAATTAAATTATCTATTGTCTAGAGAATATCCAAAATAACAGCAGGAAAATTGCTTATATCTGGCAAAATGTGTTAAAAATATGCTTTTCTTAGTCCAAACGCCATCAATTTTCAACAGCGGTCAGATAATACATTATTTTCAGCCATAGGTACTATCAAAAGATCTTTTACAAATTCCCCATTTTAAAGATTTTACTTAATTCCTCCCTTTCACTGATGGATTAAATCACAACTATTGATTCTTTTCTTCCTTTGGGGCTTTACCCATCTGTCCTAACGCTTTCATCCCAGCACCCCTTGGGCTGAGAGAAGTGTTCTACAAATGAACCAGTGAAAACCTGGAGAAGATTCCAGGTCAAGTTTGTGTACAAGAGTTTAAATTTTTAGTGACAGTCTTCCCTTACCACAGACGAAAGTTTCCACACAGAGCCGCACAAGCTAGCCCCACCAATTATCCTCCTCCTTTGAAAACCATTATCAAGTTTTTCAAAACTTCTTTCATTTCACTGTTGTCACTCGATGAAAAGGAAACTAACCACCATGTCAAGACAACTCGGCTGCCTGGCAACCAAGGGCCACATTTTAATTCTGACTTGCTTCTGGTCTTGACTAATGGAAAGTGACTATGTTAAGCCAGTCAGAAGAGTTGTTTGTCACTTCTGAAATGCAAACAAAACTATATTGTTTCGAAAGTCCAGGGCATGATTGATGTAAAGATTTACAGTAACATCATTCATTTGCCCTTGTGTTTTAGTGGGATTGATGTCATATCTTTTCATGGTTTATTAAACACTTTGCAAGAGCCCAAATATATGATGCTTTTTGTCCTGAAGGATCTAAAGAGATTTTCCTTATGTAAGAAAACTGGGCTCCAACTTGTGAGATTTAACAATGCTATTCAGTATGTGCCTATAATTTAATAGGAAACATCAAGGAAGGCACCAGAATGTATATCAAACTGACCGGGGGGGGGGGGGGGGGGGAGAGGAAAAAAGCCTGCACAAAAAGCAATCAACAGTTTTGGGGGAGGGCCAGAAAAGATACACTGCTAACTTGCTGGCTAAATAAAGCTCGTTTAGACAAGCTTTCCCACACATAAATATTTTTTTTTTCACTTTTAATACCAAAACCCAGTCACAAAGTTCAAATTCTGCTCTCTACTTTAAATGTCTACGCAGAAACAAATACAAAACACGTGCCCATTGCACCCATTGCACTAAGTTATAGCTGAAATCATTGTAAGTAGCTGAAATCGTTGTAAGTAAGAATCAACATCAATTATCTTGACAACGTATAATAGATTCAAACAGGTTTTAACAGTTTGCTTTCAAAGTCATCTAAAAAAATCCCCTCTACAAACAATTATATTGCACATTACTTTTTTAAGGGCCAGATTGACATTTCTTTGAAATTAATGAGCAGGAGAGGATGAATGAATCTACCAATAGTTTTCTCCTCTGGAACAGGTGGATGGACTCTCACACTCTCCTTGTGTATGTATATATATATACACATACATACATTTTTTTGTCATTATATATTAAAAATGTTTGCACGTCTGTATAAATATATATATATGTATGTATACACACTAACACACCTCATACACACAAATATAAGCCTGAAGGAAACTAAAGTTGCTGTGGTAGTTTCTAGTCTAGTTCAAAAAGTATAAATCACTTTTCAAATGTCTATTATTAATTGATACAATAATTTGATGCATATTCAGGACAGCTGGCATTGGATTTTCTAAGTATACTTACACTTGGTATCACTGCTGTGCTAGAGCTATGTTCCAAACTCAACGCATTTCCTTTTAACTGTTGTGATCATACCTGTTAATAAAACTTGTCATTCATATTTTAAAATAGATTATTAAAATGTAAACATGGTAACACATGCTGTCATTACAGTTGCCACGTGGGATTCTTGGGGATAGCCCATGAGATATCCACCACATCAGTTCCTTGGGTAGAAGCTCAGAAGTTTTGATGCAGGAAAGGTGTATGTGGGGAAAGAGAAGCAATTCAACATGCTTTATGTCCTTCTTGGTCCCCAGTGGACGGTGATCCCACCCCAAGCCTTCCTAGAAATCAAGCTGTTGTATACTCAGCTCATGCTGAGTACAAAACCTACTACCTTGAGCTAATGGGATGAGGAACATTATCTCCTATGTTTTCTATACTGATCAGATGAGACGTTCAAACTACGAGTGGTCAGCTCAGCACCAGCACTGCACCCTCCAATGTAAGAGGATAATGGATATTGATTGCAGGAGGCTGCAAGGAGCTACAGCAGTATGGCAGTATTGATATCAGTGATGTAAGCAGCTGTTAGAGCCATAGAAACTTTCAGCTGAGGGCCGTGCTGCAAGAGGTCAAAGCACCTGTCAGACAGCAAGCAGAGATAACCCAGGGCTGATGTTGTTGTACCTGCCATACAGATGGGTGCAGCAAGGGAGGGTGCGAGACTCATTTTACTTGCACTGTGCCCACCGGTGTGTCCATGCAAAGCTGCGCCTGGAACCTCAGATGTCCACAGTCAGAAAGAGCAGGCTTCGAGCTCCTGCTGGGAAGGGCAAATTCCATCTTGGAAGGTGTGAACTTAGAGCACTTCCTTGTTTGAGTCCCAGCCTCAGCAGAGACCAATTCAAGGCCTTCAAGGAATCCTGAATAATCCTGCCAGACCAAAGCACTTAGGCCTCGGGACTTTGCTGTATAAGTGAATTCCACTTAGTGCTGATTGTAAGAAAAAGAGAAAGTTAGTAGTATAGATTTGCTGCACAGATGAAGCATAGTAGTATAAATGCATGCATGTCCACTTTCCAGAAAATAATTAAGATCTCTGCCAAGGTCTGCTACTTCAAGATCTCTCAATGCATGATTTAGCTGAAGCATTAGTGACCTCAAGGAAAGAGAAGGAGGAAGGGAAGCAGCTGCCCAATCTTTCCACTGAATGGAAGTCAAGACTGGCTCAGAAACAGTAACTCCATTGACTCAGGAAAATAAATATACATTCATTCAGAAAGATTATCTAATCAGTCTAGGTTGAGGTATTAGGTCAGTGGATTACCTCAGCTGATCGCCAGTCTCCATAAATCCTGCATCTCCAAGAAGGAACCAATTAAGAACATGCACATTCCAGGACCACAGCACTTTTACAGTCCTCACGATAGCCAAAAAGAAAAAGCTGAGTGTAAAACTGCACCTCTGTAGCCAAATTACGCACAAAGCAAGTTGTAAATCAGCTTCACCCCAGGGAAGCAAGCTGTAAACTACCTATCGTTTTACATGGCTACACAGAACCATCAATGGTGGAGGAAACCCAAAAAGGTCAAGAGATTTTTCTAAACTACCTACATCTCTGGAGTAGCTCAAGAAGCCACATAATCTGAAGTCCACTCTGTCTGCTTTTTTTTCCCCTTATGGAAATGAACATGTAGCTTTCTAACTGCCTTCAGCTTCTGCTGAATTAAACACATTCCACTGCCTCTAGAGCAGCACTTAGGCAATTGCGCTCCCCCTTGCTTTCTCCTGGGTAATTCTTCTGGGGGAAAGAATACATAACGAAGCCCTCAGATGACAATCTGGGAGGTCTGCCACTGGTTATTGCCATCAGTTATTTTTCAACTGATTCAACAGTGTGTGATAACACAAGGGCTGAATGCTTGTAGCTACTCCTTTTCAGAAAACAGTTTTCTCAAAGTCCTAAGAGTTCCTCTTAAATCCTGGAGATTACCCAAAATTTTGCAGTAACCTACTTGAGACCAACTCAAAATTCAAAAAAATATAAATAATAATAATGTATTTTTTGCAATATTCAGTGTTCTTTTCTCAAAATAACCATGCAAATGAAATTGCAGTGCAACTGACTGAAACTTTCTGCAATTGCTTCAAGTTCATAAACGTTTAATGAACACAGATTAAATTTCAATTACAATGCGAGCACTTCCATGAGCAGCAGAATGAAAGATACCTGCTCTCCTCTAGCTTTGCACTTGCAGTCAAGATTCCCTGGGATCTAAGGAGGTACAAAGCTCCAGCTGAACGTGATGCCCTAGGTGGGATGTTCTCTGTTCTGCAAAGACTGCTAATACCTAAGGGGCCTTTCCCACAGTGAGAACAGCAGCGCATCTTCCATTGCTACCAATTTCAACAGAACAACTTGGCCAGTGGATCCACAATAGAGCATAGCCTGACACAGAGATAAAAATCATGCAGAGATGCGTGATCATTAAAAGCCCGTTTCCAAAACAGGCTAAAAAATTAGGTTCTCTTGGGTACAGTGAAAGTCAACTAAAGGGGCAGGCCAAAGTATGTGAACACAAATAGATATATGGCTTGGTGGTGAACACTGGTGTCCCTGTCTGCCACAGAAAAGTGATTTTCCTCCAGCTCCTAGATAAGCTGCCTCCTATAATAGTTGCTTGATTTTCCATCTGCTTTAGCTAAAGCTCTTTCATCTGTCACCTTGCGTACTGTTGCTTTCTCTCTTTCAGCTGCTAGAGAGCTCACCTTCTCCCTGCACTGCAGACACATTGCTTATTCTGATCCCTTTGCTAATTCTCATTAGCAGTGGCATTCACAGCTCACACCGTAACTCCAGCAGGGCAGGCGGACCCCCCCACCCCTGCTTTCAGTTCCCCCTTGGCTCTCCCCAAGCCCCTCACCTCTCTTCTGCCAGGTCAGGGCTCTTCAGCTGGGCTCACACTGCCCCCTGTCCCCAGCCAGGTCTCTCACCCTTCAGCTCCTTGAATCACAACTTGTTCCTCCAGATGATGCACCAGTGCCTCACATTGTGCTTCTTTGTCATCTTTACATAGTATGTTCCTTTCAGCAGTCAATATAGGTAATTTATGTTGCACACAGTGCCCTGCAAATGTAGGGGACTATTCTAATGTGAGATAAATAATTACTATAATTAACAGGAAAAAAAAGACAACAAAATACCTCCTGGCAATTTGTCACAACTAAACATCTCTTTCCTTGACAGATATTTTCATATTTATGGCATGTACATAAGATCCCTTTTGCCTCTGTGTAGGGACCTGCATCTCCCATTAGCAGTAATGGGAATTATGTGTGTTCACTGAGGGGAGACTGTAGTCTACCCGAGTTGGTGTGCTGTGCTAGCTGTGTTTTATTGGATCATATGGAGCATGAAAAAAAAATAATAAAAAAATCTTTTCCATCTTCATTGTTCAGAGAGATAAATATGTAGGAAGCCCCTGAACACAATCATGCTTTTAATTAAGTGCTATTTGCAGGTGCTATTTCCTATAGCCATTTCTAAAAGAGCAGTAACAAAAAATAATCTAAAAAATTAAGTGATTAGGGATAAAAATTAGCTAGTTACTAGACTGATGAGAAATTAAAAAATGAGCAATTTTAATAAACTACATTTTAAAACTGTAAACATCCTTGTATGAGTAGATGCTGAAAAATACTAAACTTCATTTCACTATCAATTTTCTGATTCATCTGAAGAAGTTCATTATCTGTTAAATTGAAGGCAAGCCTCCCACAGAGGAATGCTATCTAAAGATGGATGTGTTTTTGTGTGAAAGGATAGCCTTTCTTAGCTGTTTATCAAAAAGAGAGTCATGGACTAGATACTATATACTTCACTACTTCATAAATATAACACACGGCATATAGGTACAATCATATGACAGCGGTTCATTTTTGTCATCTGATTTTGGCACATTAATACAAATTTAGTCCAAACATCTAAAGTTATGCTGCTAGGAATGTTGCCATCTGGTTTTAATGAATATCTGGGGTCCATTTTTCAGTTAAGCTTTTCTTATTGTGTTTGTGTGTTGCTTTTTCCAAGCTATCTGCATAATTGCTTAAAGATTTTACTGCAAAATTAATATCCTCACTGTGAATGAGAGAGAAGGGCAAAAACCAGGATGACAAAGGCTGAAATGAGGTGAAAGGCAAATTCAATTTTTCCTTGCACCATAGAAACCTCGTCAGGACTAGCTTTATCTGGTAATCCACATTTAAACTTTAACCTGTAGGGGGGCTCTTTGTGTTAGTTAATGTAAGCATAAAAAGAGTCTGAACCACTAATCAGATTAATCATATTTTGTGAGACTCAAAAGCTTCATTAAAAGGACCTCGTTTCCAAGCTACACATTTCAGAAAGGGAAAAAAAGTTGGCTATGAAAAGGAAAGAGTAACACTGAAATTCAAAAAGACACAGACTGTGTGTCTCCTGGAATTAAACCAAACAGAGTAAGAACTGGAACAACACCCACCTTCATAAAATACACCTTGACCATGCCAAAATAATTGGGACATTTTGTTATGGAAATTATGCATTCCCTACATTTACAAAGCTTTATCTTATGCACAGGAGAGAACTATGTATTAGATAAATACAATAAATCTCTTCTCTTTTCTAATATTTATGGAAGTCTCCCTTTCCAGTGAAGCAATCACATTTCCCAAGTATTTCAGGTGACCCCTCAGAGACAAGAAAACGTGAACTTCAGAAGAATAAGAACCAGAACCTGCCATCTAGACAGGTTATTTACAGTCATACCAGAAACATCCCAGTTCCCCAAAGAGCATGAAAGCGAGAGAGCAAGCTACTTCCCCAAGTTAGTGCAGCATTGTGTTTGCTTTCAAAAACAGAATTACTCTACATTGTAATGAGCAAATAGTTTGCCACAAATGAAACCAGCAAATTTTCGATCGTGCCTACAGAATAGAATGTCAGAATCCCAATCTCCAAATTTTGTTCATCATGCTCAACAAGAAGAATCTTCACTTAGGACAGTGTGACGGCCAGTCAGATCTCAGCTTACCCTGCATCACCGTGGAGTTAGCAAACCTCTTAAATCAGGGGAAATGACGTACATGAGTAACAATGCTAAAAGTCTTATCTTTGGAAGGTTATGTAACACTGAGCAAATGAAACACATTAAAGTAGTTAAATAGATGATACTTTAGGGAGAATGTAAGAGGTAGGGAAAGAAATCAAGACATTACATCACTGGGATGATCACTTGAAATTACAGACACCCATTTTCCAAACACGGAAGAAAGAAATGGGCATAGTCTCACCTTTATTTTACAGGCAAGATGGAGCATCCTCATGCTGCATCACAGACAAACTGTTTCCTTGTATTTCATCATCACTTTTCCATTTCTCTCTTTCCACAACTTGGCAAGATCTCTTCATGTTCCTGCAAGTTCTGTGATCCTGTACAATAAGTCAGCTCACTCCAAGGCCATTTAATTAACCTAGAAACATATTTTAATGCTTACACTGAGAACTCCACGAGGGGTTAAACAAATTCATTACTTTATAAATGTTTATTTACTAACTTTTGTCCATAATTATACACAGACTATACATCCCGACTCAGTTATATCAAAAGGCACTGCTCATACTCTAAGTTAAGAGACAGCAGGTGAGGGATGAGGAATCTTCTGCAGAAAACAACCAATCATCAAGAAGTTGTCATTGCCCTGTGAAGCTCAGCAGGGAAGGGCAGAGTTTGGGTGGCTAAAGCCCTCTTCCACCTTCACTTTTGTGGACCTGATGTCCATATTGCATGTGCTGTAGAGGCTTGAAAGAAAATGCAACCGCCCTGCTTCTCTATGCTCCACAGGCCTTATACTGCACACAGTTTTATCACAAACTTTCATTTTATGATTGCACTCCTGAGCTTGTGCCATTGTGTGCCCTGAGGTCTTCACTGTTCCTTCATCAAACCAAGCAGATGTCAAAATGTGCCTCAGCTCTGTCCAGCACACATTCCCCAGCTTTCCCTTCCAAGGAAAAGGAGGGGAGAAAGACTGGTGGATGCCAAGGTCTTGCTCCAGTGAGGAGCTGGGACCTGGCCAAGGACAGGCTCCTGGGTTCTTAGTGTAAATGCAGACTATGATACCATTGAAATTCTCAGAAGATATCACAAGTTATTTACAAGCTGACTTCAGCTCGTCTGC
This sequence comes from Alectoris magna, assembly GCA_030625065.1. NCBI lineage: Eukaryota > Metazoa > Chordata > Aves > Galliformes > Phasianidae > Alectoris > Alectoris magna. Next base: position 11,884,683 of record CM060569.1, on the reverse strand, counting down.
CCCCGTATAAATCTGAAGGAAGTGTGTTGCCTTCAGTAGAATAATTCTAAGTCTAAGCCAGTGAAATTTGAAGCAGAATTTGGCCCTTTAGATAATAAGCAAAATGTGCCACCCTTAAAAGTACAGGCACAAAGTGCCTAAGCACAGAGAAAATCATTCACAGATCTGACCCACAGCTATGAATTTAAATAACCCAAAGTTAACTCCAAAACTGAGATATTTTAAATTAGGGAAATTAAGAACAGCTCTATGATTCACACTATTTTGTGTGCGGTGAGATTTCCTTAGCCTTCCTGCTTAATGGTAAATTCAAATGGAATCCACACAAACACTCTCCAAGTGTGTAAAATCCCATGCCTGTGCCCACAGGAGTTTGTGTTGGTGACCCCCATTCACCTGTACTCTTTGAACTCCGTGTTTGCAGGTGGTCCTCCTGGCTGTACTCCATTTGCAATTCAACCAGTAGGGTGCAGGGGAGAGAGCTGGAAGCCCCAGTTCCTCCCCCCCACAGCACTGTCAGACTTGCACAGAGTCTAAGTCACCCTCGTGCCACTCATGCTTCCACAGGCTACGCCCATTTCCTGAAAGATATAGCAAACTTCAGAGGCTGGAAGGGTTCGAGCTACTCTCATTACCTAACACAAAATATTATACTCAGTAAAAAAAGTTTCTTCAAATTCTGGGCTCAGGTAGGTAATGACATCTACTGAGACCATTCTAAAAAAAGAAAAACCAACAAACAAAACTGCCAATTCAAATATGTCTGCATTTGTTCAGGTAGAATGATGACAGTCACCAATGTATGCGCATTTCATGATCTATTGTTCACAAAGATCTCGAGAATCTATGTGAAGACATAATGCTAATCATGAATGTTTGCCCCTGCTAAGCTTTACACTTGTAGACCCAAGCAACTCAGGGACTGCTGAGAGTGTTACCCAAGCTAGATGAGAAGGGGTCAGGTCCACATTACCTGAGCCATGTAATGTCATTTGTCTCTGCTCAATCCAGAATAGATTTTTCCTTCTTCAGGAAGAACAGCTGTTTAACCCTGTCAACAATATATTTACATATAAATCCTTTGAGATAATCCAGATTTGGCTGCAAAGGCCTATAATGATCTCCAATGGAAAGCAAAAAAAAAAAAAAAAAAAAAAAGAAGAAAAAAACCAAAGTAGCACGAACATAAATTCGAAAGAAAGGCACCACTGGAATGCCCACAGGAAAGCAGCAGATCCAGTACTTTCACCACTTCAAACAAAAAATTCCGTTTTGCAAAATAAAACAACCAACCTTCTCTCTTCTGTAGGTCTAGACTCAGCAGATCATTAGTTAGGTAAAGATCTTTTAATCATTAACAGTTCCTTGGTAAGATGTTTCCCACAAGGCTAATGATGCTCTAAGTCACTTTTGTTTCTTTTCTTCAACTTTCCTCTCTCCAAGTTAAAACTCATGCAAAACAAAACAGTGCTGCTGAGCTCTGTGGCATGATGGAAGAAGAGTCAGTGGCACCCTAAGGCCTGATAGTATAATAATGCTAGCAAGAGAGTGGGGCAGGGAAACATTCCCTTGACTGCTTGGCAGGGTTTCACAACTACTTGGCGTGTGTGAAGGTAGCTTCAGATCTATCAATATTGTATAGTCAGATCCTCTGCTCTGTTCTGAGATCTTAAATAATATTCCAGATGGGGACACAAGTATAAATATTTCTGCACTTTAATTGCAGGGGTTTTAAACATTATAAATTTAAATACTTGGATTAAGTTATATAATCTAGTAGGCTTTAAGACATGAAGCACCACATGACAAACTCCAACAAGGAAAGAGTACAACCTTTAATGTCTGTGCTGCCCTAAACACAGGGAGGATTCCCCCCCCCCCCCTTTAAAATTCGATAATAGTGACTGCTTTGGGAAATGCAAAACTCATTCTCAAAACTCAGTGAGGTTCTGCAGAGAAAGTCTAAACCTAAACACATGACCAGAGTGGGTTTCAATGGGTGTCGCAGCCAAAAATATAGAAAATGATCATTCTTTGGAGGGAAACAGGGTACAAAAGATCAGGACAGTTCCCTAAGTTGCCTGGATAAAATCCAGGCCAACTCCCAGTTGTTTGGATCTCTGTTTACCCTTGCAAATCAAAGGAGACAGTTCACCGGAGAATCCATTGGTTCGCTATATTTCAGAATGTTATTTCAGAATGTTATTTCAGCTGGAGACTCAATGGACAAACTTTGAGCAGTTCTGCAGCTGCAAACGTGTATAATATCTTATGTTTTTAATGACAAAGTAGTAATGTATCCTTGAGACATTATACTGAGGTGGTATTTCTGTGTTATATTCAGATGATCAGAATAAGAAAATAATAGTTTTCTATTGTCTGAATTCCTGTTGAATGAAACACCTCATTTATCTGCCTCTATGTGAGGAGAAACAAGGTATTTTTCCAGCGTTTGGCACCAAAATAGTATTTTTTAGTATTATTCTAGTTATGTTCCCATCTACATCCTGTTCCACTGTTACTGCAATAAGGAAAGAGAAACAGAACTGCACAATAACAAAGGAAGGACAAGCAGACAAAAACCCATACTCTTAGTATTTCCATCTCTCATTTATGAAAACAGATTTCTAAATATAATCTTGTTTGAGAGGCTGCTCTTCACTTGTGATGAGAAAGCACCGGAATCATAGTTTGAGCACATTTCTAATTCACGTTTGCAAGCCAGTATCACCTAAATTGTGGTTTTATGACGTGCTCTTAGGAAAAGAAGGTTATGCACAGTGAAACTTGATTTTAAGTGGGAATGCAGTAGTCAGTCCAGTTGGGAAATTTATTCACTGAGGAAAAGTTGCTTTTAAAAGTCACATTGTCTAGAGAAACAGATAGAGCGCTATCTTTTAGACAATTCTGTCACCGGCCTTAATAGTAGCCAGTACTTAACTACCAGCTTTTTGCAAGGAAATAAACATTACCCCATTTAGGTAGATTACAAACAGACCTCAGTCACTATAGCACAACCCCCGCCCCGTTTCTCACTCATCTCTTGAGTTGCAACTTCCATACTTTTAAATGGTTAAACTCTTTCTCCATAAAAGATTTGCCTGTTGCTATGTCAAAGCCTTTGTATTGCCATGTTCCATCTGTAGGTTGTATCAACTTGCTGCACACATGCAGAACTAAGTTTAACCAGGTTTGAGCCAAATAAGCTGGTGATAATAGTGTCAGTACTGATGGCTTTGTGACCTTGGTGAAAATATACTGAGCTTAGAACTAAAGATATGAAGTGCACCCTGAATATCAAAGCATTACTTTATTGTAAGGGAGAAATATAGCCTCATACTAAACAGAACCTTCTCTTACTCTTCACCCAGTAGCTCACCCAGCTCTCCACATGAATGGATCTTCAGACTTCTCAAAACAACAATCACACAGGTGAATTTTCCAGGAACTTTCCAAGCCAGCACAAACTTATTTTTCAAAGTTATCCTGAAGAGAATGTATAAAAAGGTTTCAATGCAGTACAACTTTTCACATCTAGGAGAAGAAAACAAACATGCTCCACTGAAAATCAACAATTTTACTTAAACAGTCAGGTATACCCAGTGCTTTGCTCAGCTGCCTGGGGGTGGGTCACCTGCAGAGGAGTTGGGAGGGTCTCTCCAAGAACTGGGAAGTTAGGATTAGAAATGCGCCTGACTTAAGAGGGGGTTTTAAGTAATTAACTCCACAAGTGAACAAAAGTGAAGCACAAAGAGGCACTAATGGGAAGAGATCGTTAATGCAATCCATCCACATCCTCCATCTATATACTCATTACCTGCTGACAACAGCAGTAGGATTTGCCCATATGAGGAAATGGACCAAAACAGCTGTTGCAGAATAAGCCATTCTTCAATAGCCTTCTGTTTGTCCCTGTGTGGACACTGTAGGAATAATTAGCGCACTTATTCTGCTCTAGAATAATCAGTGTACTAATTATTCCAGACTAAAGTATCCTTTATTCCAAAACACTTTGTCCACAAGGGGAGCTATTGTGAAGTAGCTGCGCTCACTGCTCCATTTCCATGTGTAAGGATGTGCCCTGTGCTGCCGCAATAACTGCACCCTTGGACTGTAGGAGCAAAGCAAATTATAGGCAAGTTTTGACTCTCACAGCATTCGTGCTGATTTACTGAAGGAAGTGAATATATGGAGTTGTTGTGAAAGCAGAATTCAGCTGTGGATGGCAGTCAATGAGCTCCTCTTTCACAAGCTTTTCCATTATAAAAACTTCTCAGTCACATCTGATTCCAAGTTTTCTTAATGGCTGTAGCATACAGAAGGTTGCAGGGCAGATGAGACTGTTCCATTCTTTTGCAAAGTCTGAAATGCTGAAATTGGATAAGCGTATTGTATAATCAGCTAATTTGATGGGGTAGATTTATCCAGCCTACCTATCGAGAAACACTGGTGGAGCAGTTTTTCATGATGCAAGGCAATTAAATTGAAGACCAGTATGCCCAGAGAGTGACCCCACAAAGCTTTTCAAATACTTTTAAGACACAGGAAGGAAATGCAGGTGTTAGGTGTTACTAAACTGGGAGGAGAATCCCAATGCCTCGGCCTACCCTCCTCTAAGCCTATCAACATCACAGAGTACAACCAAAGGCAGATTCAAATTTCCACCCTTCTCTTTTAAATTCTCTTTCTACTTGGTGAAATTGGACACAAGATATTTGCATGCAATAAATAATACTCTGCTTCTGTATTTCATACAGGTTGCTTTGTCTCAACATCCATCTCCTTCGTCTCACCAGAATAAAAACAAATGCTGTTTGGGATTAATTTCACAATAAATAGCATTATTGTTCAGCACGTATTTTCAACAGTCACGGGATGTTATCTGTTAGGGTTTTCCTGATCTCTACACTGTCTGGCTAAGCTCTAAGTTGTTGTCTGATATTTCTCAAAAGGGATTCATCGCCTCAAAAGCTTTCAGCTCCTTCTCACAGTATTATTTTGCAATTTATTCATCAGATTTGATCTAGAAGTTTATTTACTCCAAGATACGCTCTTTGCCATTACCTGTCCCAATTTTATTGTAAGAAAATGTTATGCAATCTGTTGGAAACCGACTAAATTACACTGACTCTTATCATATTGTATGCCCAGAGTTCTGCGTAGAAAAATGTTATTAAAGAGATCCTTAGTGGAAGAAAACACAACACATCTGTAGCTCCAAAAAGCTCTGCTGATGAATTACCAAAATAATAGAGCAAATTTGATTTGTGACAAATACCATCTATTCTATTTAATGCTCATAAGACAGCTTTTAGTTGCTACCGATTCCCATAATAAGTTTTTCCTCAATTAGAGATTCTGTTCATTTACAAGATGGATGCAATTAGAAATACAAGATGTTCGGTATTCTTAGCTAAGTCTGTTATTATCCTGTGCTTCTCATGTAGCAGTTCAACCCTGAATTGAACTAAATTATGAGTTAAGAACTGAAAACACTGCCACTTTTACTTCTTGCTGCCCATTACTTTACAAATAAATACTTCAAATTACAAAATTTTTGCAGAAGAAATAGGAATTATGTCGAAAGTACCCCACTGCTGCTGTAGCAGTTTCAGATTTATTGAAACGTTCTCACTGTATTACAATAGCTCCTGCTGTTTTACCTGGACTACAGCAATCCCAGATTCCAGCCTTGTAGTTTTTTTAGTATTTCAAACCATCTGGGATAAAAACCAAAACCAACATTCTTCTATCATCAATTTTTGATTGGAATCAGAGTGGAAATGCTAAGATGAAATTTTAAAATGTCCCTTTCGCATTTCTAATAGGTTGGCTAAGAGCCACACAGCGACATTTCAGTTTTGCACTTATCCCTGATTTTAAAGGATCTAATTTTATTTTATCTGTATTTATTAAGGCCAGTTCTAGCACAGCAGCACAGAAGATACAGCAAGAGAAGAAAAATTTTTAGTATTAAAACAGCACTGAACTTGGGAAGACACCCTTTCCCAACTGCAGCTATCCTACAGCTAAAGATGTGCTCTGACAGTCATTCTTATGAGGAGGCTTCACATCAAATTTCTTCATCTTATTTTCATAATCATTATAGTGAGAATACAGGCTCTGGATATTGCATTTACTGTTGCACGAAAGCATGCTGAAGTTTCAAATGTTCGCATAATTTCACTATCCTATTGCTTTAGCACAGGATCATTCTTATTTCTTTTTGGACAGACAAAGAATTTTAAAATGAAAGCTGTGTGACAACCCACCTCCTTCCTTATATACATACAAACCTCTGTGCTCAAACTGTGCCAGGATTTTAGAATACTTTGTTTTAAATTGCTTCTTCTCCCCACACCCCCATATACATTTATGTACATATACCTATTTAAAATGCACATCAAAAGTGTGATTACAAACATTACAGACTATAGCAGTTCTATTCACCACTGCTTCACAGATAACAAAATATAACAAAAATATAAAGTAGTAAAGGTTCTAGGGTGAAGAAAGGTACCAACTTTGGTTTTACTCAATAAATAAGTCCAGAGTTCCTTCTGGTACATCAAGGGTAAGTGACAGCATCTTCTATTTTTACTATTTAATTCTTTGCTATTTGTTAAGCACTCTTACAAAATAGGCATGGAAGACAGAGAAAACCAGCCAGAAATACTTAGTTTTTAATCCAAGCCAGCACCTAGTAATCTGAAGCCAAATACTATGCACTCATTGTAATTGCCTGATTGAGGTCAAAGGATTATTCACTGGTCTAAACTGGTCCCAAAAAAATAAGTAAGAGACCTAAATGATACTTAGAGATAGTTCCAAAACAACCTAAACAAAACCAGATTGTCTGTCTCACCAGTTGTTCACAAGGAGAAAAGCTATCCGCAACCCACCAAATTCTCTCTTTTTATTTTCATTCTTGACGAACTATTTTTTCATGAAGACAATGGCAGGCAAACCAACCGCCAGATGGTGAGCTCAAGCAAACACATTTAACAGTACCTGAAATTAAAAGCCCTTGACTTCTGGAAAACAGTAAAACAAAATCAATGAAATGGACAACTGCAAAGAGGATCCACAAAGGTGATCACTTTGCAAGCTGAGATCAGAAGAAAAAGGCCCAGGAAAGCTATTTAGGCAGTGAATTTTGTTATAAATTACATATGCAGAGCAAGTCCTGAAAATAGGCAGCTTTTCATGCCAGGGGAACAGTGAGCTTGTGTATAAAATTTATACCGACTCTGTCGGATTTATTATTTTCGCTATGACGACATTTGTTTGTTTGTTTTTGACATTATTGCCACTGTTCTTCACTGATACTCCATTTCCAAAGCATTACGGAAAGCTCTCTGTGTTCCATCCCTTGCCACCTTTGCAGATGCATTCACAGTGTTACGCATTACTGAAATTAGCCCTTCATGAGATCCTGGCAGTTTAGAACAGCCTCAAGCAGAGAAAGAGATAAACACATATTTGTATAACTATGAAATGCCTCAGTTGAAGGTAAGCAAAGAAATTAGACTTGGAGAGTTCATAAGGGGAATGCAGATCATAAAATCAACAGACTCCCTGAGATAAAAATAATGACCAAGCACTTCCAGCCTGCAACACACTGAAGATTGTACAAAATGAGCTTGGCAAAGCACAATACACAAAACAGTCGTTTGCAAACATCACACCATGCTTGAATCAGGGAACCATTCCATATAACCTCACAGATTCAGGATTTGTTTTATGATAGACTCACAATGAATTTCCACACGCACTCTCCAGACAGACCCTAACACAACCTCTGCTTACAAGTTAGGCTTCTTTACTATTTGGGTTTCTGCCTTAAACCCAGCTTTCTGCCTAAGATTTAGAAGGTTTTGAGACTTCTCTATTGTAGTAATGGTATTTTCCTCTTCATCATTCAAAAGTAAACCATGCCTTTGAAAACCAGTGTTCCTCTACATCACCACTGTCAAAGAAGTAACTCAAGCAACTGCAGTAGCATGACTCCAGGCATTCACTTGTTTAACCAAAACATTCAGTCTTTGGAAAATCACGTGGTCCTAGCCACACACACATCTATTTTGAAGCGCTCACTCAACTTGACAGATACAACTTAATGAAACATTTAGATTGTGTCAGTATGAAGTCTGAGAAAGAGATAAGCCTTCAAGTTCATAGAGGAATCCAGGTTTCGTCTCTTAAATATTAGAAGAAAAACATTCTCTCAGGATAGATTACCCTGTAGCCAGTGATTGCAAGGTTGGTTGTAGCAGCTGCTTCTGGTTCCAGTTATCGGACTAAATCGACGTGTGAAATAAAATGGGTTCTTGTATGCACTATGTTTGATTATGGATCTAAGAAGCAAATGACCTTGTGAAATTACATTCTTCTCTTTGACATCTAATACTGCTCATAATTCTATGAACAGTCCAAATTAAAGATCAGCTGATGTCCAGGTGTCCCACAGATTTGTTACCACCAGAGAATAAGGAGGCAAGAAGGTTCTTTGCTATGCCCTTCTTCTACAGCACACAAATATAGGAGGACAGATGAGGCGAGGGAAAAGCGGGACCGTGGCTGAAATTCACCCAAAGTTTTGGCCACCAGAGCTGGCTGCCTATACAAACAGAAAGATTTTTTATCCCCTGAAGTGGTGCAGCAAAGGGAGGACTTCTCTGGGCTGCCAGGACCCCTAGTAGGGCTTCTGAATTTTGAGGCATGATTCCTCAAGGCAATATGACTGAAGGGATGCGGCTCCCTCCAGCGCAGGGTTCTGCTTAAACGCAACACTGAGTCCTGGAAAAAGATATTAACTCATTCCTCATTTGAGCTGCCAAATATACCAGGAATACCTGGCAGCAGCTTCCTGCCATGCTGCCAACCATTCTAGGTACACAGCCGGCTAACCCAGTGATTTCAGGAGAACTCAGAGGATTCGCAGCACAGCAGCAGTAGCAGTGGATGAAGAAAAACATTTGATTTCTTTGCACAAATGCCTGTCCCAAAGTGGAGGGAAGCCCACAAAGGCACAAACCTGCAGTGTTAACAGCTGTCCTCTATGGCCCAAACCAAAGCTTAACTCTCTTTTTATAAATTAGAGAATTAAACAGCTGATACCAAGCAATTGCCTCTCCTATTCTCAGAACGTTTTATGTTCACGTCACAAGCAATCCTGCAAAGCCTTGATAGGTATATTCATTATTTATGGTCTGCCATAATTATATTGAGCACTTATATCTTAGCCTGCAGGAGGCAGTGTCATGTGCGGAAAGCAGAACTTGTCAACACTAATGAACATTTGCAGAGAATTTTGAAAAACTATCATTTCCCTTAAAAAAAAAAAAAAAAGGAAAGCAGAATGGCAAGAAGTTTAGAAAGAACTTCTGGTCCTGGATAAAGCTGGGGAAAGGTGCCATACAATTTAAACATGAACTTTTATGCTGAAGATTTCCAGATTTTCACTTGGTTTAGTGAGACTTTTTCCCCCCTCTACAAAAAGAAAGATTTTGCTAGAACATTTTGTTCATATTAGTTAAGACAAAAGGCAAAAGCAGGAGGCCAGAGAATTTTCCTGTTGAATACACTGCATGAACCAGCACTGTTACAGTAAATACCAAAATCACCAATCGTGAAATCCTGGCCTCCTCTAAGTTTCTCTAGAAACTACCACGAGGTCCAAATGGACCATGATTTCACTCCAGATGTTCTGGGATTTGAAGTATCAATATGTCAGCAGACAGGACCGTGCCAGTGTTAGAGCTCTGTCTTGTGATCTAAGAGCTAAGGACACTGTTTTGCCTCAGCCTTTTTCCATGTTTTGGGCAAGTTATCTAATTCCTCTGCCACCGAGATATCAGAGGGTAAAACAGATCTCCACTGTATGAACAGGTCTTTGCCACAGGATAACACAAGATGCTTGAGTCTGAGATAATACAAGACATCGTAATGCTATGAAAACTCTTGCGTAATGGCACCCAGCTTGACTGAGGAAGAGAACAAAAAAAGGGAGAAAGATTTACAGTCTTTTGTTAAAATTTATAACACTTTCCATTATCTGTGGAAAGGTAAAGTTTCACATATCTTAAAGGAGATTGTGTAAATTTGAATGCCAGTACCAAAATAAGTGAGCTTAAGCTTCAGTGAGTCACTGTGCTTACGGGATTCAGTGGGATCTTTCACATCTTCATGCAGCACATCTGAATTCTAACTCAGAGATTGGCTGCAAATGGCAGTCATGGGGTAGTTACAGGGCTCTATTATCTTCCAGATTCTTCCCCACCACATAAGTCTGGGCCTTCTTTCGGCTCCTGCTTGTGCTGCTTCCCTGCTCTTAGTTCTTTGACCACTCTCAGACAAGTTAGCTACCACCCACTACCATATAATACCATATAAATGGCTTCATTTTAACATTATAAATTTTAACACTATAAATTTGGATGTAGATCTCTCTTGGCATTTTTAATAATGCATTTTCCAGAACTGAAACTAAGGAAAGTGACCACTTATCCTATAAACAGCAAGATTGCTATTGTTGTATAAAAAAACCACAATGTATAATCTGCAGGGATTATAGAAAGAAACAAATGTTAAGGTCCAGCAGTGTGAGAAGGCAGAGGTTCAGAGAGCATGGTACCCTACGGCTGTGGTAGAAATGATGCACACCAAGAAAATGGCAATTTTTGAATTGCCAAAAATTGAAGTAAGTCTTCAAATACAAATGCTCAGCTTTGAACTGAATTAGTGGAGAGAGATCTGATAAAACAGACACTCAGCAAAGGCTGTGCGGGGAATACCAGACTTAAAGTTTCAGCTTTTTGAAAGTCTGCTAATTTGTGTTTGTTGGCACAATGAAAGGTTGGACATGAAAAGATATTTAGAACTTAAAAGCTAGAACTGGACTGTCTACATTTCATTCTCTATTAACCATCAGTGAGCGTTCTGCACAGACGCAACCCATGAAACTAATAATAGAGAGAAATTAATTAGATGACTGTATTTCAATCATGGGGTTTTCTTGACATTTCATACCAAAGGAATGCAGCTCCAGCAGTTTGTAACTGACAGCAATGCCATGAAATTGCACTACAGCCATGATAATTATCCTCTTCATTATTTTTATAATATATAAAGAGGTAAAGTACAACACATCCCTTTCATTTCATAATAGTATGCAGTATAATGGAAGTAGCTGAAGGAGGATGTTTGTCTTACAATGCTACAGTTTAAATCTAGTGACAAGGAAAGAAGTATCACATTAATGATGCACGGAGGAAAACACTACAAGCAGCCATCCATTATACAATTATTCTGTGCAAACTGTAAACTTACGGAATAAATATATACCTCAAAGTTTGTACCTTCCTTCCTTTCCTTAATTTTATAGGAATATTGATGACAACTCACCAGAAAGAACAATATATATTCATCTCATCTTTATAAATTTCTTCCATAAAAACTGGTTTCAAGGCTTTTTTAAGAAGATGACAGAAAAATGGTCATTTCTTTTTCATCCAGCAGAGACAAGTATTTCTGCACAACACAAGCCCAGAAAATGAATACAAGCAGGAAGAGTCCCTTTTGCTGCAGATGGAGACATGAAAGGACCAAGACCTTATCATATATGTGGGATCCTCCAAAATAGTGCCTCCTATTTACTTCCACAGAAATTAAACAAAGAGCACAATAACATGATTTGATAGAGCCAATTCTCAGCTACAAAATACTATTTTTCAACATAGTCACCATTATTAGCTGATTCATGTGGGCAAGCTGATGAAGATGCTCTTCCTTTTGTGGTGTGACAGCTGTGCGTGGCCATCCAGAACATGGCTTGTCTTTCACATTACCGTCCCTGAGCAGGAAGTCAGGATTTTTTCTTGGTGTGACACCTATAAATGAGATTTTTTTTTTTTTTTTAGTGTAAGCAACATTATCTTCATAAACTGAATGTTCTTATCCTAATAACATAATGATATGTGCTTCCTTCTGTAGATTGCACTCTCCAGGATTTTTAATTTACCCATAAACTTCCACAGCCACAGAATGCAGCTTTGGTTCATATTTGCCACAGTTTAAAAACATTAACTTCAAGGATTTATTCAGGTTCATTTTTGATTTTGGATTATCTTCATGGTGTGCTTGTATGTGGGCACCATACCACCCGCCATATCAGTCAGTTTTCTCAGAGGTTTTGCCCTATTCAAGTTTTAAATGAATCGGTTAATACTTTGTGGGGAAAAAAATTGGCTGTTTGCCCAGGTGTTGTATGAATTATGCCTTTTCAAGTCATGCTCTTCTCAAATACAATTGACTACTGCAGTAGTTTCCAGTGACAGAGCGGAAGACATCCTTTAAGTGCGCCTGAAGTCAAATACATCACTAGGGTAAAATGCTTTGCTGTTCTAAAACACATTACATCTATTCAAGAACATTCCATACAGTCACATACATACTCCAAGCAGAGCTTTTCATTGTTTTGCGATGGATCAGAACAGACAATGATATTTTAGGTCATACAAAGAATAAGACAATACTCCATAACTTTTCATCCTGGGAAATGGCCTCAAGTTGCACCAGGGTAGGTTTAGGTTGGACATTAGGAAACACTTCTTTACAGAAAGGGTGGTTAAACACTGGAATAGGCTCCCCAGGGAGGTGGTTGAATCACCATCCCTGGATGTGTTTAAGAATCGTTTGGATGTGGCGCTTGGAGATATGATTTAGCAGAGGGTCGTTAGAGTTAGGGTACTATGGTTAGGCTGCGGTTGGACTTGATGATCTTTTGAGGTCCCTTCCAACCTGAGTGATTCTATGATTCTATGATTGATCCTGAAGAACAAAAGGCCTGTATTAACCTACGTGCAAAGAAAGGGGAGGTGACAAAATGGGGGATGGGGTGTGGAAGAGAAGCAAGAGAAACTATTAGATCTTTGAAGTAAACCAAGGTCAAAAGTTCCCTCTTAAGAGTACACAGGCAATGTGAACTTACCCAGGAAGCCACCACGCAAGGTAAACATGTTCAGAAGACAAGTCCTTGGAAACATTCACAGTGTCAAAGGTTGAAATGAACAAAGTTGCGACTGGTTTGGGGTGTCTCCCCTTTGAAATACTCAAACTTGCTTAATTTTTGGAGACATTTCCAGAGATGCCACTTAATTATGCATACACTGTTTTCATTTGCTCAAACTGAAGTTATTATTTTCACTCGTTCTTTGCTAATTCAATAAGTTATTAAGCATACAAAATTTTTGAAGTGCATATATAGAACATAAATTAAGTCTATTCACATGAGTCTGTGTCAAGCTCCATTACCTAAGTACCTAGACAGCACCTAGAAGTAGAAAAGAAACAAAGAGAGGAATTTTCTAAAAATGAGATCTCGAAGGAACACAAAACATACAGCAGACACACTATCAGATTTCTTCATACGGAGGCACTGCAGCAACAGTGTTGTTTCTTCAAAGAGGCAGCCCCTCAACAACATAAAAATATACAGATTTTCAAACACAGTGAAATATTTTCTAATATGAACATCCTAAAAAGGGGAAATCAATAAATGGCATGAAAAACTTCAAAGACGGACCTCCTGTCAATGACAGAGGTTCTTCAGCAATGTAAAGTCTTTGAAGAAGGACTCCCAGTGCTGGGAAAGCTTTGAAGTGACAGAAAGCAGACATTTATAATTACAGAAAGGTGCGGTGTCCAGCAGAGATAGTAAAAAGATATAACTGGGGTATGTGTGGGGGAGGTTGAGCAGTGGCTTGGGCCCTGAGTGACCCTGTCCACCCGAAGCCTAAAAGCCTGCAAGGTCAACTCTATATCCATATGAAAGAGACAATTTGTGAACTGGAGAGGTGGATAGGACTTAAGACACCACATTAATGCAGCTTTCACACTTCCAGCATATGTTGATTAAACAAGGCATCTCTCTCTTTTCTCACCACCCCAGATTCCAGCACACACATCACCACACAGCCCGTTTTTACTTTGCAGCCTATAATTCCCCCAAGGGGACAGCTGGGCTCATTTTGTCCATTAGCTTGGAAACCAGCTTGCACTATGAAGTGGGGCATTCAGATTTACCAATATTTTTCTCTGTGGTTTTCAATGGGGGCATCACTCCTTCCCAAAATTCCTACTTCCCCCTTTCCCTATTTTTCGATAAAGCAATGTAGAAATCCAGAGAAACTAAAAATGATATTCTGGAAGAAACTCATGCGTGGATTCTGGAGTTGTTTGAATTTTTGGCAACTTGAAAGGGAAAATATCAAAGTGTAATTCATAGGAATGGATTTTTGGCTTCTCAAACTGTAAGGTATGTCTGTAAGGTATTTTTGGAGTAGATCATGTTCTGCCCAGAGCAGGCTGAAAACCAGTCATTTTAGCACGGCACTGAGCTCGATAGTGGGCCCAGCAGCCAGAGTAAAAACATGTCATGCTTGTTCCTATCCTTCCTATCTCCACAGCCTCTGGCTGTCTAAAGCACAGGTCCAGTTCTCTTGGTTGTTCCTCAAAGATCACATAGCTACATCTAGATATTTATTTTTAATCTTTTCCCTTTCTGTGACATGCTAAAAGTAAATTCATTATAGGAAAATGCTGGTGTCTGATGCAACCCAGGGCCTTCCAGGAAGCTGAAAAAAAAAGGCAAGCGAGCAAATCAGCCGCTTCATTTTCATTAACTCAGTCTTTCTCGTACAGCTGGCCCAGTATCAGGCAGCAGGACTGCATACAGAGGGCTAAAAGAGGTCCTCCATTCAAGGCATCTGCCCTGGTGTGAGAAGGACTCCAGAGCTATATCCTATAGCTGTGCCTGTGCACCTTAAATCCATACAGGCAGGAAAAAAATTGTACTACTGAGAAGGAGAAAATGGTTTCTTTTTCTTTGTGCTTCCCTGCAGGCTTGTATACTTGAGTACTCGTAAACAAAGGGTGGTAGAAGATCCTTTTAGCACTGAAATGAACACAAGGACCACGATGCTTGGTACCTTTTACAGGCTCATGGCATCTGCAGATCTCAAATCCAGTGACTAACACGGTTTATGAATGGGAAAACTGAGATCCTGGACTGACATTCAGGCAGGTTTTATAGAAAAATCTTAAAACCTTAGCAGAGACCTACCAAAGTTTATTACTGCTGGAAATTCAGGGTAAACAGCATTGAGTCTCTTTCTGCCTGTAAATAACCTTCAGTCTCAGGTTAAGGTCAGAGCTAGATAAAAAAAACATCACAGTCCAACACAGTCTTTAGAGAACTGCTGAAGGTTTTTTTTTGTTGAACTCTTTTCTTTTTCTTTTTTTTCTTTTCTTTTCTTTTTTTTTTTTCTTTTTTTCTTTTTTGCTGGTCAGGCAGCCACTATGCAATTAGGATAACTAAGTGCAATAACATTTTTAAGATAGTGCTATAGAGAAAAATGTAAACTACAGAACATGCAGAAGCACTGTATTTGTTTTCTCATGCATCAACAATTTAGTTTTTCTTCTATTCAGGAGGTTGGCCTGAAGGAAATAAGGGAGAGGAAATCACAAAGATTATTATCTTTTTATAACTATCTTTCTAAAAGTTATGGCATCAGCTACATGATTTGCCTAGTAAAAAGAGAAAAAAAATCCTAAATACCGATGGAGAGACCGTATGGAAACTCAGAAGGCAATTAACATGCAGACAAAAATTTTAAGAGTAGTGATGAAATTAAGTATTGTTGCCAGAAGATGTTTACTACTTAAAATATCTTTCAGGTCTTTCAAGATACTGCTTGGAGGATTTGGCATGACAAAGAAAGCAGATGTCAGATAACACATAACACATCAAGAAACCAATAATATATTCTGAGCTTAAGAGTCCTGCTGGTGATATGGGACAAAAATATGCCTGGGCAATTTGAAATAGCTTTTAAATAAAACAAAATCAAAACAAATTTAGTTGTTATTTTTGAAGTATCTATACACCATGTAAATTTTGTGCTACAGAAAGGTAGACTACAGACAGGATGAACTCAATAAAATTGTGAATACCCTAAATGCAACAGAGCAGCGGAAATTGTTTTCTGATGTGCAGTGCTCACTAGCTGCATAATATGCACTGGTAAGATTTGAACAATTGAAGTTTTGGTACATGGCACTGTTTATTCTGTCTGTTTAAAGTCAATACTTTCATAAAATATGCAACTTAAATTCACAGCTGGACATCATTACAGAAAGAGGTTGGAAATGTAAAGGCCTTTCCAAACTGAGAAGCAAGGAGATCTTCCTCGTGGCAGCTGCATGATAATCCTTCTGCATACTTTGCAACACCGCGTTCACTGTGTTCTAGCATGTGAAATTATGTGTGAAGACCTGCACGTATTGTTATCTGTCTTTTCTCCTTTTCTTCCCTGTCACTGAGATCCCTTAGTAGTTGTTCCTCACTCTCATAGCCTAGATCCTAGACTTCTAAGAGCAGATGCTTTCCCCCCCCTAAGTAAAGTGAGGATGTGCTCCCTGCTGAGGATTTGAATTGGAGCACTGCTTCTTGGACAACAGCAGAAGAGGTCATTGCACAGCACCTTGGGTAATGCTTTACTTATAAATGAGACCAAAGTAAATCAAAATTAACTTTTGTCCTCAAGTTAGTGCACTAATTACACCCATATGATTATCCTCATAGTATGGTAAAAAGAAAAAAAAGGGATCTACATGAACATCCATAAAGGAACTTATAGTAAGGCTTTAAAAGTGAGGGCCAAATAGTCTGAATTTAATACCATAAAATAAAACACAAGCAGACAGTAATATAATTTATGACGGGGAGGTTGAATTACCCATTACAAATATTTCTAGTCATAGAAAGGCATCAAGGTGGGTGACTGCTACCACTTATCTTAGAGATAAAAGGAATTTGGAAAAGAGGCAGTATGGTAGCAGATAGGATGATACACCTTTTCCATGCATTGAAAGGAAAAAAATAATCAGATTTAGCCACATCCTCAGAATTAGGAGAAAGAGGAATAAAGAATGACCAAAAGTTATGTTTGGTTGATATTCTTTTTTTTTTCCCCCCACTGTAAATGATAATAAGTTCAGTGAGTTTGCCAAGATGTCATCTTTGTCATATTCCTTTTTGCTGTTCTTTCCTTATATTTTGCCTGAGAACACAAGAAACAGATTTATGAAAAATGTATGCTGTTGTCAAGTACATACAAGTAATTTCTGTGAAGTGTTAAGTAAGAAGGACTTACCTGCCAAAATGTAAGTATATGTTTGTTTTTAAGCACTTTTTATTTTCATTCTTCTGTGGGAATCATCAAAATATGATAATGTATTGTTTAAATTCTAAACTTCAAATATAATAAACTAACCTGAGACAGGACCAATGCTGAGAACTCAGTAATTCTTCTTATACTCATTGGATATCAGGTACCTTTCTAGCTCCCAAATGCCTTTCAGATCCTAGATATAGCTCAAAGACAAAAAAAAAAGACTTTTACTTTCTTTTCAAATATCCATCAACAGATTGCTTACTTCATTAAGTAGCCTTTTCCAAACTGTGCTGTGCATAATGATAACTTCAAATGTTGTATTAGCAGCTGACAGCATAAACCTATAAAAACAAATAAACCAACAAACCCAACACAACAATCAACCAAACAAAAAACCCCACAAGCACTCTGAAACTTCTCCAAAACAGATTCAGCAATTGTATTCACTGCTGATCTGTCTGGTAACATTTACACACAGTTTCCATAATGTTTTGTTTTTGTTTGTTTTTACTTTTTTTTTTAATAAATAATAAGGGCATAGGTCAGACCTCTAGTATTCTTCATGCAGCAAACAGTAAAAAGGAGGCAATCCATTGCTCCAACTAGCGCACTACATGACACCTTTATCCTGCATGCAAGTGATGTGTGTGTGAAATCCAAAGTCACTAATTATGAAACTAATTTTTATCAATACCAGCAGGACTAAATCTACTTTTGACTAATAGTTTACTAAGGTTGGCCTGATACATGAAACCTAACACAAAGAAAAGGACAAAAGTCAGCACGGAACAGAAAATGTTTATCGATACAGCTGAAATTGAACTTTTGCTGTTTCTGGGTTGGTTACATTCTGAATGTCCTTTGTGAAAGGAAATTGTGTTAAATGAAAGCAAAAGCAATGGGAAAGAGTAAGACTAAAGATCACAACATCAAGACATCCTGGTCTTTCTATGCATCACCTAGGAAATGGATACTTGGTTTATTCAGTAGTGAAAATGCAGCATATAGAAGCTTCACACTCACAGAAGGAACTAGACAAGGGACAAAACACATCTGACTAGTGGTTGAGGTACGTGCTATGCTAAACTTTACAAAAACTAGAACAGAATAGGTTTGAAACTTGTCTCCACTATGCAGATTTCTGCATGTATCTTCAGTGTTACTGAGGGCTCAGTTCCAGGGCTAAACATGGCTCTGTCTCCCCAGGGTATCTCACCACATGGAGGTGGCACCAAAGGTACAGGACACATAGAAACCAGGATGTACAACTCCTTGTGCCGTGGTTGTGTGGCCACCGCTCCCTCCAAAATCAGAGTGCAGCCATCACATGATGAAAGCCTGAATCCCACATCATGCATGAGTCAGATCACAGCCAGGTACACACTGATGTCCTGCAGCTCAGAGAGCTTCTTGTGCTCGTTCTGTGTGTTGGCGTCAACTGCCCTTCCTTGGGCGTGTTGGGGTGGGCACAGACCCTAACAATTCGGCAATGTTAGCTACTGGGGTGAGAAGGGCTCTCTGTGACTCAAGGCAAAATGAATTCAATTCCCACAGCTGCTAAATGACAAAGACTTCAGAGATACCACTTCTTCACTTTGAAGGATAGCAGGACACAGAACAGGAGGGGAAGAGGTGAACCTCATCCTAAAGAAAGGACAGCTGCTCAGAGTCCCACCTCCACTATTTTTTTGTAAAGGGAAACCACATGGTCCAAAAGCCACAGGGAAAAAAAAGGAAAGAAACAAGGCAGTAGAAGATTGTCCTTACTTCTATCCGGTCTAGGTTCTTTGCAAATAACAGGGATTGTTATGTTGCAGGAAAACTGAACAACTAGCTGGAGCCCTCCTGCAGAAATCAAGGCCTGGACTGCATAGGTCTTTGACCTTGTCTGATTTTCAAGGGCATTTTTCTAAGCTGTTTTGCAAACTGTGTTATCTCAATTTTGGTGACAGCATCAGCCTAAAATGCAAAGCACAAAATTCAGATGCCTCCAAGACTATTCAACTTCCTTTTTGATTTCTCTACCAATATTATAATACAATATATAGAGGGACTATTAGAGCATTCAGAATTAATCTATTCAAATTGTTATTGTTTGGAGAGCATGCATTTTTCTGAGAATCACCAACCACTCATACCCATAAACTATGCACTGTATGGAAGGTTGGATAACATCAAAGGAAGCAGATCCTTTTCAGTAATATATTGTATTCCGTAAATCAGCTTGAAAGGTATTTTTCAGCTCATTTTGATTTTTATGCTTCCTTTTTCCTGCTGCTTGATGTAAAACTGACAAAGTAAAACTGACAATAAGCAGCAGAGAGATGCAAGCTTCCTAGTACAGAAGAGTAAACATTCCTCTTAACAGATGGAGTCATTTTCACTTTTATTATCATTAAAAAACTTCAAAACTCAGTGCAAGTGAAAAGAGCCAACAAGCTAGCAGTATACTCCTGGATGCCACTTTTCAGCTAGATTTTACAGTGAGCTGTACATTATCTTCAGACGATCACGTAAGACAGTATCAGCTCTACTAGTGTAACCTTGAAGAATATGGCCCAATACTTTGTGTAGGACTGCAGTAATTGGACTGTGAAGGATAAGACAGCCTTCTTAATTTGAGTCACTGTGCTGTTATCACCCAAAAGCCAATACTTGCCACAGCAACACTGGACTGCAGTTACTGCCTGCTTTCCAGAACTTAATAGTTTCATTTCCTACATAGAAACCACATAGAGTGCAGATGACAACCAGAGAGCAAATATCAAGGTTGAAAATGGGCCATAACACATACATGGCCACTGGTGAAGGGGAGAGAGAAAACACCTCCTTGGGAAACAAGTCCTTGAAGGACACCTCATGCCTGAGGTGGCAAAGCTGTGAGCCAGACTGTATTTGCAATGCAAGACAAACACCAAAACATCCATAGGATCAATTCTTTCCTATTCCAGTTTTTATGATTCTTCCCCATGTAAATCTTCCCTTCCCTTTTCACCATCACAGAAGACCGAGCTATTCTCTGCAATCTATGGGCATATATTATAAAGTTACACATGTCACTGCAAGCAGCATCACACATTGAGGAAGTCATTCTTTCTGTTAGGAAAAATAAAGTAAATGATTATTAATATACTTTATACTCTTCGGTGCATTTAGCTTTTACTTTTTTTTTTTCTAAGAACATCCAGCATTTAGGAACGTCTCACATAAATTATTTTGGAGAGGAACACAGATGATGAACCACAAGAGTTTTAAACTACAGCTACATTTCCAGACTCACTGAAGCTGGCCCACGTTTAGATGTAAAAATTCCATGTACAATGTTTCCTTTAAATTTCCTCTGTTATTTTATACACTCAAGTAGCTGGTGGTAAATTGTAAACACTGCTAAAACCTGCAGAGATCTTTTTATAAAGAGTTTAAAAAGTCATTTCAGATTTAAGCCAATGGGTTGTTAATTTACTTCAGCATTTGGGAGCTGTAAAACTGTAACTATAGCATTTTATTTTCACATATATAGCTTGTAGACTTTACTCAGCATAAAAAGGATTTTGTTTGTTATCGCAACTTTTTGCTCAACATCTCCTTTAGCTACAGACACATTTGTGAGAGCATTTTCTTTGCCTGAAATGGGCAGCGCAGTTTAATTTTCTTTTTGTTTCTTTAATGCATCAGCAGAATCAGTTAGATGCTGTGAGTGAGTAAGGAATAATAATATTCGGAGAAAATTACAGAAATAAAGAGTAAATAACTCAGTGTTATAGAAGGATTAATATAATGGGATCACTCGGAAACTATCAGGATCATTAATGAAATTAAAGTATAACCCATACTAATTTAAAAATTCAGTTAAAGGCAATGTTTAAAATTACTTAATGTCAAGGGAAAATATATATAAATTATGAAAATAATTATTACAGAGCTCTGTCTGGAAAGTACCCATTTCCACAAGCCTAAAGTCACCCATTGAGTTTATTTGCATTGATACACTATATTATCGAGCAGAAAATTATTAAGTGAAGTGGCTTGGTTCCATTTACTTGTAAATACAGCTAAAACACAAATAAAGATACAAACACATTTTTACTGTTTTCCTTGAATTAGCTCCATCTGACTTTCATGATAAATAATTTTGAATTGGTTCAATTTGCTGAAATACATACTCTCATAAATGTACTTATGGCACACATTAACTTAGGACACCGTGGAGTCATGAGGGGGTGACAGCAGCACACAGAGAAAAGGCTGAATCGCTGCTGGGTTCTTTGAGCTCCTGTCCATCAAATATTGCGCAGTTATATCACAGAATCAGAAAGATTTGAAAGACTAATAAGATTACCTAGTCTAACCACCACCATACCACTAACCTGTGCCACATCTACATGGTTACTGAAAACCTCCAGGGAGGGTGACGCTATCGCCTCCCTGGGCATCCACCCACTCCCCATATATACACTTACAAAGCATGCGCAAATACAACCACCTTGGATTCACTAAGTTTTCTGTTCAAGCATCAGCAATATTTGTCAACAAAATGTATACAACCTAACAAATATTTTGTTATCATGCTCTAAAAGGAGGACGGCAAATAGTTAAACTCTAAGAAGGGGCTTGGAAATCTGCTACCAGTGAGAGACTGAAGCAGCTGAAGAGAGTATTAATACAAATCAGGATCACAAGGTGACATCTGAAATCCATGTCTGTCTTTACAGATCTTCAGTGGAATCAGGATTTCACCCGCAGTTTGTGGGATCTTAAGAAGAAAAGTTTGTAGACAGCAGTAGGAGAAGTTATTTTATAGGAGTCATTGCATATCTGAAGCTACAAAAGCCTTATTTGTCATACATCTGGACAATTTTCCTGCCATTAGAAGTTTGTCATTAAAATTCAGGTGTCTTTGCTAAGCTCATATAGTTAAAACAACAACAAAAAAGCGATTCTAATGGAGACAGTAGTCCAAATTCTAGGGCATGGTTTTGAGAAAGCTGGAGAAAATTGTTTCAATCATTTCTTTAAGATATAGAATTCAATGCTGGAAATTAATTCCCAAATAGGTATTCACTGAGGTACAGCACTGTCAAATTTTAAAACTGAAAACTTTCCTAGCAGTATTTTTTTCCCTGTTTGCCCCATGTCCTGAGCAGTCCTGACACTGACATTACACTTGATTGATACTGAATACTGACAAGCGTGGAAGAACTGAAGTTGGCAGAAAAGGACTTGGACACCATACTCTTTGAGGTTTTAACAGAATTGGTCCGATGAGGACATAATGCAGGAGGTAAACAGCTCCTGCATGTACCGTGCACCAGGATGATCACAAACAGCACTTGCTGTCAGTGACAACCTTTCTGGCCACTACCACAGTCCGTCCACAATTACAGTGCGTTACTAAAAATTACAAGCCCAGCCATTTCAAGTCAGTAAGGAGGTAAAATGTTATTGTCCTCACTGTCTGTGTGCTCACTGTCCAGGATTTCAAAGTTGGAACAGTAAAACTACAGCCCAAATTCAGATATAAATGACAAATTGCTGTGATTAGTATCCTTCAGATCTCCAGTTAGACTGTATGAAGCCTCTTCAAATATAACCGAACATACTCCTGGCTCAGTCATAGTGCTATTAAAACATACAGTCATAACGGTCATGTTCCTGCAAGTGCAATTAATTTGGTCCAGTTTGTGAAAAGAAGCAAGAGCTGAGAGAGTTTTTTGTTTTTCGTTTTTTGTTGTTTCAGGTGACCCGATGATTTATTTCCAAATCTGGAACAGTCTGTGCCTTTCTTTTAAAAACAAACGAGGGAAATATGTGGCTTTAAAGGCAAAAACACATCTGCAGAAGGACTTTGTTGGATGTACTTCTCCCTTATTCTATTTGAGATGATCAAACAGTAGGTTTTCTTTTATTCAATGGCTCTCTTATACCCACCGTATTCAATTACATTTAACATACTTTAAAGCTACATACAAAAGGTGAGACAGAGGAAATAAAAAGACAGAAATAATCTTTAAATAAAAAAAACGACTTACTAGCACAATCTTATACATATATGCACATCCTGAGCTGAATCGTTCTTTTCTCCTAGTAATTTAGTGATATTGGTTAACAAGTGCAGTCTGCCTTTTTGCCAGCATATGACCCTAACCCAGTTTTTTAGTGTTTCACCAATCCAACTTCAATTAGAAATGAAGGATGCAATAAGGGAGAGACAGAAGGAAAAACAATACCACGTTTTCTCTGCAACATGTAAATTTAGTTAGAAAGAAAACCAGCACAATACTGCACTTGAAGCATTCAAAATGTAGCAGTGCCAAACACCAAATGCAAAACCAAGACTGTCAGGTAAATCCCATCACCTCCAGTCCCTGACACAGAGAGCAAGCAGAGCGGGAATCTAACAGCAAATGCTTTCTTTATTCACAGATCAAGCTATTCTTTACCAGCACTCAGCTCAACTCACACCCGCTTTTTTGCTCTCTCTCTGCCCTTGCTATGTCCCCGAGCAACATTAGCAGTGGCTCTCTGCATTATGCTTTGGCTTTTCATCTTATTCCCTCGCTGCCCCTGGCACAGCTACACACAAGGCAAGCTCCTGTCCAACTGCCCAGCAAATCTCCTCCGTACGTACAAGGGAGCTATACTCTTACCTAACACACAACTTGTCTTTTGCACTGTGCAGTCCCACACATTTCAGATGTTTTGAGTTTCTCAGTGCCTTCTATTCATTCTGCATTGTCAGGTAGTTACCAGAGGCTGCTTGCTTTGAAATCTCTGCCCCAACAGCGTCACATTAGGAGAAGAATATTAGCCGTGGTGTTTAGTAACAGAGTGAAAGCAGACCTGAGAACAGAAAAATATGAAAAGGGACAGAGTTTATTAAACCTAATAGAAAAATAGACATTGCCTTTTAAAATAATTGAAGTCACATGGGCCTCGGAAGGAATCAAGAACTAACACTTCCAAAACTCCAGGTTAATTTTTAAAATATTATTGGAAGTTTATGGATGTTTGACCTCATTAACTAGAAGGGTATAAAGTTTGGTTTAACTTGAGTGAACAGCAGCAAGCAGCATTGCACTGAACTGCTCTCTTAGCTGAGATCCAGGAAGGCTGTGCCTTAATTTGCAAACTTCTGAGTTCTCTGATTTGTGCATTAAATCCTTCGTAAGTGTAATGTTGAACATACGAAGGAAACCACACTGTTTTTCATTGCAAGTTATTTGACTTCACAAATCTTCCACCAGATCTGACTTCTGGGGCTTGAAAGGTCGAGACAACATTTTATCTTAAAGAGTTGGTCAATCGGTAGTTGAAAGGCATAATTAATTAGTAGTAAGTTATTTAATATCAGAAGAAACAGGGATAAAGTAAGTCAGAATAACTGAATTAAATGAAGAGAAATAAAATCCAGTGAATGCATCACAGGTGCACAAATGAGACTATTTAGTATACGGTGGGCTCACTTGAAACCAAAACAAAATGAACCAGCAGAAAAGAAATCTGAAGCAAAAAAAAAAAGCCTGAATAAAAAGTAAAGAAGCAAAATATAGAACAGCTGCAAAAAATAAGTGTGTGCTACTTCATCAAAATTAACACTCTAATAATAACATTATTATATGGATAACACACAAGAATGATTTGTGCATTTGCAACAGAGCAAAACAGACAAGAACTCTCTTCTCTCTGCTCCGACAATATCAAAATAACTTGGAATAATGCTGTTTACAAATCTTAATGCAAGTACAAAATGTCAAGTATTACTAAGCCTCACTGTAAAGCTGCCTTCCTTCTTTCTTGTCGGTGTCTCATCCATCCCAGACTTTCTTCTCTGCCCCAGCCCACAACTACTGCTGCTTTACTACCAGCAAGACTCCAGCACATCCTGACCCCAGGATTTTACTATGGAGATTTTTCTCATTCCTATACGTCTGGCCTTTTCGTGCCTCTTTGAGCTTGTCTTTATCACAGTCCCACTGTGACAGTCCCCTATCCACAGGAAGTCCTACAAGTACACCAAGTTGTTAATTATTGCTGCCCTGAGCCTACAGCAGATCTACCATTTCTAAAGATTCCCAAAACGTTCTGTCAGCAGCTGTTTCCACCACTGATTTCATTGTTCATTTGCCTTGCTGTGCCCACTGCCCTCATGCAAGGTCCTTCTTGACAGCTTACAAAAAGAAGCCTTTTTTTCTGCAGAGCCATAACACGCAGACTATCCTGCTGCCTCTTTCCTCCGGGAATTTACAAACATATGTGCCACTGGCATTCCTAATTGTGCTGTTGTAGATAAGCACCTTTCAGACTGCTCATAGTATTGCAACCCAAAGGAAGTAGTCAAGTTCCTATTGTCTGAACTGCTTAAAAAGTATCTTATAACACACACGGTGAAAACTCATTATTGGCAAGGGACAAAACACAACTTATAGGATGTTCTTTATCTCTGCATTTTGTGATATTCTGAAGAGCTTTACCTCAAGAAGTGGGCACATTTCTTCCAACGTGAACAGCGGCTCTAGGTTTCATCATGTGCCTTTATTACCTTACCATAGTTATCCCATTGGCAAGTGTCAGTTCAGGTATCCTTAGTGGTTTTATTAGTTATTCCTTTAATACCTGGGGAGGATCTGCTTTTCTTTCCTGCTTTGCATAATGGTGGAATTCAACACAGGTCATAAGAGCAAAGTCACTGCTCTGCAGCCACTTCAAGTCTTAATTTCTTTAAGAGCCTGACCTTTCCAAACTACATGGCGCTGGTCACTTCTCAAATTCTGTTCTGCCTTTGCCAAAATGCAGATGAATTGGCACGCTTCCATGCACAGAAACAGGAGAGCACTGCTCGGGAAGGCATGGGGAGCACACACATTTGTGTACCACATGGGAATGCAGATGCCTAGGGAAGCACAGAGGAGAATAACTATGGAGGTCATGATTTGTAATCAAGCGGCACCTTTTTCACAATGGAGAACAAGCACAGTAAGAATGCTGCCATGGTCACTTACCTTCATAGTCCTACCATGAACACAGGAGTGCTTTCTTCACACACACTGATGTTCAGAGTTTAGCCAAAGAACTGACCTTGTGACCAGGGGTGAGTTAGATGTGAACACTTATAATTATTCCTCACAGCCATTTTTTTTTTTTCCTCTCTTTAAACCTTAATATTTATATCAATAAATAGCAGACTCAACAACTTTCTAGGCTTCTCTGTTCATTTGTGTACCACTTGTACCCTTTTTTCCTCAGTCAAAGATTTTTCAGCTGCAATAAAAATGCTAAGGGAAGAGAAGGGTAATACCTTTTAACATTTAAATATCTTCTGAAACTCTGTGTAAAAGGCCCCTCATTTTACTGCACGCTGTTGGCATTAGTTGGAGCAGGAATCTCATAATGTCAGCTGGGAGGACCCACGCACAGTCACCACAACCCCAGGAAGAAACAGCCTTAAAAAATGGAAAAGTTTTAAAAAGAGATATTTTAAAAGGCTTGACTCTCAGCCAAGTGTTAAGACACTTAAAACTTGTATTTACTGTTTAACGATTGAGATGAAGTATCATAATTCAGCGGCATGGAATGGGACCTCTTACTGGGAGAGGCTAAAGAAGAAAACCAAACCAGTACAAAAGGAAACCCCCTCTAGGGAAGATCTCACACATTTGGACCTTGAGTCTAGTTAGAGTAGGCCAAAACCTGATACTTTTATCTCCAACCTTTGACCCTGACATCTGGAAACTTAGTTTGAGTCAAACAGAAGGAAGTTTTCTTTTTCTATTTCAAATACTTTATAGAAGAAAATCTTCACGTATCTACAGTCAGCCCTGTTAATACAAACTACTTTTATTTGTGCACTTGTAGTGAACTCTAAAATATGGAACATTTGCACAGGAAATGCATGCGTCAGAACTTTTGGGAAAAGAGAGTAACTTGGTGAGACTGGCACATTGTTCGATGCTTGTATGGGATCCAGATAACAGCCCAGATAAACATCTCCAAGGGGGTGCTGAAGAGTATAAAAGGTCCAGTTCCTTTGATGTTCTTAGATGTTCTCATTTAATAGCTATCAGCCCTGGTGCCAGAAATAACAACATGTTTAAACATTCTGTATCAAAACACAAATTAAATTCATTTAGTGTAACCTGTGTTTCCAAAGTTCATTTTCATCTTTAGCTGGAACACTAAGTGTGATGTAACTTATGTTCTTCCTGGCAGTTATTTTCATTATTATGTTTATTACTCGTTTAAGAGACTTTTTTTTTTTTTTTTTAACAGAGGGATTAATGAATTTAGACTGCACATTATAACATCAAAAGCTTTGGTTTCAAATAAGCCCATCTGAGCTACAGGAGATTTTCTCCCCTTATAGGAAGCTAAACAGCAACTTCAAAAACATATCTCTGTTATAGTATTATTTTCTAGTTGACTGAAGTCATGGGTTTTATGTCAACCTGTAATATTTGCATATAATAAATGACTACTTATTTGTATTGTCCAAGCAACTCCTTTAACCCACAATCTGTTAAGAAGTCAGATGCTTTCCACAGATACCAGCTCTATCCTCAAAAGGATTTCTGATCATGTGAAAGAACAAAAATAATAATAAAGGAACTTCTTGTTCATAATCCAAATGACTGTTTGAGATCAGTTCATCAGTGAGAGAAAAGATGCATGCAAGCATTTTAACATCATGCTGCTCAGACCATTAAACTACAACAGTTAGTATAAAACAGAGAACAAAGAGTACATTAATACGTAACATTTAGCAAAAATATTTGTAACCCGGGTATGTTTCTTTTGATCACTAAGCCTATTTACGAGTGAAATTACCTTCTCTCTCTCTTTTGGTTAATGGCAAATGTGTAAATTCACAATTGGAGTGCAAGCAGAGGTCCCAGAAATCAGCCTGATTTTATATCTGAATGCAGAATTCTGCTGAATTTTCTGTTTAATAGATCTCCTTAGGATATATGAAGTTCCCCCTATCAGTGATTTTCACTAGAAATGTTAGAACACCTTGCAGGGCTTGCAGGCTGAAGCACCAGATAACACCAGGCAAAATATTTTACTTGTTTTCAGTGGGCTTATACAACTTGACAGCATAGAATCATAGAATGGTTAGCGTTGGAAGGGACCTTTAAGATGATCTAGTTCCAACCCCCCTGCTACAGGCAGGGACATCTTCCCCTCAAAAGCCCCATACATTAAGCACTGTCTTTACAAGTCTGAAATGTTCCACTTACATTGTCAAGTCTTTGCAATTGTTTTACCAGTGGAACATCCTTTGCATCAGTGGAAGACAATGGCTGCAGCTAAGGAAACTTAAACTTCGAAAATGCTTAACCTCTTGTTATCATGAAAACGTATCTTAAGGAGTTCAGTAAGTAGGAAGTATCTGCACATATCAGATGACAAAACAAATGTCTTTTTCGAAAGTGTTACAAGTTCATTTACATAGCTTGAAGTTGCTGCTGATAAATGCTAGAAAGATCAAATCTGTTAGAAACAATTAGCAATTACACTTTGGAAGCAGCTTATTACCTAATTGTCTCAGGTCTAGAAAACATGCATCCCTGCAGGAGACATACACAAATGGAAAACAATGGAAATCTGTCATTTTTAACAATGAGAATGGAGGGATTTTCTCCATTTTGCTTTACACAAAACTGAGTGGTGTCTACATGCTTGCAGGTGCTGAGGTTTTAATCTTGCTTCTCAAAACTCATTCAGCAATTCCTATCCACCTGTGGTAATAAAAGCACTCGTGATACCTCTTCTAACATGCAGTCTGCAGATGTTTGCCAGCCTCTACTTTTCATAAAGGTGAGGACCAGAAGAAAACACCCATCCACCCATTTTCCCTTGCACTTTGGCAGCACAACTGGATCATCCCAGTCGATACTTGTCTATCTGCAAAGTAAAATGAAGTCTCTTCCACAGTTTCAGATTGCTGTCACTTTAGTGTCACTTTATGTGGTTCATCCTACCTTAAGGGCCTTCTGGTCCTCATGAAAGAACATCCTGTTGACACTATCATCCCTGCGTGTGCAGATGACTGCTATACAACTGCCAAACCTGTTTTCACGGCTCTGGACGATACTTCACTTGGCTCTTAATTCAGGCTGTAGGAGAAAGGACGCGTTATTTAGCTCAAAGGTTTTGTTTTCAGAAAATTCATGAGAGCTGTGGGATCTAATCATTTCCAAGTTCATAGTTAGGCTATAGTTATTGATACACTTACAGAACCTAAAACCATTACCAAACTTTACAATTAGTTCTTCTTAATTTTACATCAGCATGCTTCAAGCACACAGTGCACTAGAAGATAAAAGGTCAGGTAATTTTGGTAATCTGTCCTGGAAGTCTGTTAAGCGAGCAAGGTGAACAATTCAACTGGAGAAGAATTGGCCTATTTCATTTTATGCGTAATTGATGGGAAGATAAAGAGAAACTGATGCCAAAGTTAATGAAAACAAGAGGAGATAGCAACAAAAATAATTTCACATACTTATCTGCATTTTAGTATACAGGAATACTAGGCCAAACAATATAGATGGGAGGAATCTAATTCTCTCTTCACAACTCCAAAACTAAATAAATAGCAGAAGTGCTGAGCTAGATGGATTTTTTCAGTTTCTAAATTTTCTTATGTCTCAACTCCAGCAAGGGGCATATTCTTCTTTTGAAGCCTAGACCTAGCATTAACATTTATGGCAGTTATGCACACATCAAAAGAAATA
Source organism: Alectoris magna (assembly GCA_030625065.1). Taxonomy (NCBI): domain Eukaryota; kingdom Metazoa; phylum Chordata; class Aves; order Galliformes; family Phasianidae; genus Alectoris; species Alectoris magna. Next base: position 11,854,712 of record CM060569.1, on the reverse strand, counting down.
CCTAGTTTAAGCAATTTATGAATCTGAATATTTTCTCTCTGACCAGTATAAATGCGGGATTATCTATAAGAAAGTGCCAAAATTTGTCATACTATTTCTGCTGTTTAATATGTCTGAGGGAAAAAATAAGGAGGGGGAGAAGCAGAATAAGGAGAGAAAGCAAGAATGAAAGAGGGTGAGAGACAAGTAGAAGGGAGAAAGGGAATGAGGGGGCGGAGGGAAATACTTCTCCCCACCCCAATTTCAAAACCGTTTATAACCTTCTACTTTTGGTATGATTTCCTTACCATTATGGGGACCAAATCCATATTTGTTTATATTTATAACTACATCCAAGTATGTTAGCCTTCCTAAAAGACCTTACTGCTTTCTGTTCACTTAAGGAACAACTTGTACGTGGCACAAGTTCAAGATGTTTAAGCCTTGTGCACATAATGCCATGAAATACTTATACTAGCTTCCATTCCTTTCAGTATCTTCAAAACCTACAAATTAATGTATGTTCCCACCATTATTTTCTGATTAAAAACCCTTGATCTTTCACACATGTGAAAAAGGATTCTTTGGTCATACATTCCCATTAGAGAGCTGATTAAAGGAGTCCCTTATTCAGTTCTATTCCTTTCCAGCTTAATCTCTCAGAGAAATAATTTCCTTTCCCTTATGTCTTTCCCTTGACTATCTTTAATGGATTTTCACCATACATATTCCCTTTTATGTGAGTAAATTTAAAATCAGCTAAAAAAAAAAAAGTAAATTTAAGCTCTTCCTTTAGAGAAGTAAGGTGCTTTTGTGACCATTCAATAATTATCACTATGAAGTCATCATAAATTGCTCTTGGCCATAAAGACAAAAATCCCCACTGACATACTCTTTGAAACAAGTCTTGTATTCAGTGGAAGGTCAGTGAAGGAGAGATGTTTCCCAAATAAATAAATAAATAAATTCTGGGATCCACCAACACATACTTTCCAACAATACCATCTTTCTTTAGAAACTGCATTGCCCTTGCTACAATGCAAGTCAAATTTCACAGATCAGACACCATGACAAGATGAAACTGCCATCATACACTGCAAAGAACATTGGTTTTCTTTGTCTGTACTTTGCACATCTTAACAGCCCATGCCCATTCAGAGATGCTACTTCTAGCTAGCACCAGATCTGCATGGATTTGCAGTACTAACCCTCGCAATTACCCACTGCATTTCTCATTATATTGTTTAATTTCTCTGGACAGATTTTCTTCCCGAGAAATAGAGTGAATTAACAAAGCAGAGCATTGGGTTGCTGTGGCTGGATTGGTCCGATCCCTTACTTACAGATGTTTTAGGAGTACATCTTCATTGTCCTGGCAACTACAATGGAGATCCCAAGTTAGATGCAGGCAAGAGATCCTTCCTGTAACACAGACTGTCTGCCACCTCTTGTTTGGAGAAAGAGGGGACCTGATGCATTGCCATTTGAACAGATTGGCATTCGAGGTGTTTTCAGTACCTGTTTCAGGTCACGCAATTTTATTCAGCCTCCGAGCAGAAAGTAAAGGCTGCCCAAGTGAGCTTCTTCTAGAATACAGCAAAGGGGAGGTTTCCTCAAAATGTGATTGATGTTCACATGGGGTTTGCTGAAATATTAACAAAATATTAGTCAGGCTGTCAGACAGACAGAAACAGCACTGATACGTACAGAAATATATCCGCATTTTTTTTAAAAAATCACCATGCTAAAATATAAAGATTTCCTTGTCGAAACAGCAAAGCCATGATAAAAAGTTAGTATACACAAGGCAGTAAATAAAACAAAACGACAAAAGTAGTAGCTGTTGTATCAGTTGTTATTCAGGTTAGTGACCAGATCAGATATGAAATAATAAGTAATTTTAGATGTAAGCTAAAACATTTATTACAGGTGCTTAATCATGAAATTCTCTTAATCGGGACATTTCCCAGGGAACCAAATTAAACCTAATGATACTTAATGGCAAGGACTGCTGCTTAATTGGGGTGGTAATTCCAGTTAATTGGGATTCCTGCAGGTGAGTAAATGGTACTCAAATAGAGATACTGTATCTGGCCTTCACTATCTTCAGATATTGGTGGTGCTTTGTCTTCCCTAAAACAGCCTCTCCTGTTACTGGATCAGCAAAGCAAAATCACTCCTGTGCTCCCACTTTGGTCCTTTCAAACATTGCTTAAAGTTACAATCACTCTAAGGGCAGGCAGAGCAAGTCTTCATTGAAAGCTAGTGAATCTTTATTAGCATTTAATCACATCCAGCTACTTGCCTGACCCAAGGAGATGCTTCTGACCGAGCCTTTAGATTTCATGTAGTTGCCAGAAAGATATTTGAAAATTGTTGGTAGCAATTTCAACTACAAAGCAGCATGTCCTAACCAAATGGTTTCTGCACTGGCATACGAGGACAAATTTATTACTAACAAAAAAAAAACCAACCCTACAAGTAAACTCATTTTTCAATGCTAACATACAGAAACACTCAAACCTACACGCTCAAGGCACACTTGCTAATCCTTGAGGTTTTATTTCAGTCCATCACATGTATACAGGCACGCACTAATATCTTTAGGTTGCTTTTGTTTGTTTGTTTTGCCTTTTTGCCATTACTGAAATAAGCTCAAGTACTACTTAGGCTGCTACACAGCATCAGACCCTGAAACTAAGCACTGCCAATGACAGTCAACTTATTAGAAAGCCACGTTTTCACTATTGCTATCCTCTGAGGGATGTGGCACACAGCACATAATGTGCTGTCCTACCTCTGCCTTAGCTGGAAGACAGGCAGGTTGACAGTTCTGTGGAAAAAGCTGTAGCTGCAGTTCCCTAGGGAGAGCACTGCTCTCTGCAGGATTCTGAAAGCTAAGCAGAATGGCCTGACCAGAGCTGTTGCCCCTCACAAATACAATCAAATCAACCAGCTGCTGTGAATTTTGGGGAAGGAAGGAATCTTGGTCACTGTGGACCCTACAAAACTCATGCTGGCCATGAGCCCATACTTCCCATTGTGCAGCCAGGCTGGCCAGGGATACCAGGAGTCAGCTGAGAGGTGGTGCAGGATATAGGCTGCTGGATACCAATATCCCCACATGAGCTCAGTCCCAATTAGAGCCAGAAGATCCATAGAAAACCATAGGCCTGTCTCCCATAGCAGCATGCAGTCACCTCTCTGTAAGCTTCAGGGGGGCTGCTGCAACCCAAGCAGTGCCGACACGTAAGACAAGCTAACGTCACAAGCTTGGACTCCCCCACACCCCATTTCTCACCAAAAGCAGGATGGTGCCTCTGCCAGCATAGACTTCTGGCTCCTGCTGAGATCCAAGCCAGAACTGATTTTTCCCTTCTCAGTCCAGGGAGAGGTTCGTCGTTTCAAATTGTTTCACAACAGAAATATTCAGAACAAAAAAGCCATTCGCCAAATGCTTGGAAGTGGATGCTTTTTCTCCATGATAGCGTACCCGTTAGTAAAATGCACTGTGTATCACCATTCTAGCAGGTGAATGCCAGCAGTAGTTCAAGTTTGCTCAACCAGAGACCGCTACCTCTGCACATACCTCTGTCAGTGCACCATTTTATTTCCAAAGCAGCACACAGTATGGGATTTGATTCAGCTTTACAGTGGAGAGATCCACAGTGAGAAGTTAGACACAGAGTAAAATATTAGCCAATAAAGACACTGAAGTTAGATTCTCAGCACGCTGGGTTTTGCGTTCTCAAGCATTATAAGCTGCAGATATATTTGAAGTATCAACAATCAGCTCTTGCAAAAGGAAAATGAGATCAATAATTTAGGAAACAGTTTGATCTTTGTGACAGAGCTATTTAAGACAAGTGCCACCGTTTAAATGCAATAACATTCTCAGGTGAAGAATTACAAAAGCTTTCACTTCAGTTTTTCTCCCTCACACCACTTTATCACAGATAAACTAAAATAACTGGAAATTAAATTACTTGACCAAAATTATCATGATGTCTGTCAAGCTGCTGTTAATAACTCTCAGGAAGTCATGTTCCCACTGAAATCTACATTGCAATGACTAAACCAGTTCTTAATTTCTTACTGACTGCATCACAGGATTGGGATGATTAAGACTGCAGCTTCAAAATATCAATATATAATTACGGAGAAGTCTAAGTGGAAGCCATTGGTCACACTGATCTTACTCTTGAAGTTACAGATTTGTCACAAGGTTTATCATCAAATATTCACAAAACTAGAAGAAAAACAGTGTTTCTAAATTTTTCACAGTCAACTGTTAACTTGAAGTAAGAGCTTCTCCTCTTCTTCAGAGCATCCATGTGCAGAAAAAGACTGTGTAAAGCAAAGATTCATCCTACATGTGGGACTAGCTTGGATTCAGTATCTCCCTACCAGTTTCCAGGAAATCACAGGTTTGAAGCCAAGTATATCCCTGGAGAAATAGAACAATATCAAACTACTAAAACAAACAGGGACAATAAAACTATTTTTTCATTTTAAATTCCAGTTCAAAAAAATGTTAACTGTATTCTACTGGTAGATGGATGCTGCCAGTTTTAGAACAAAGAAAGTTGATGAGGACTGTTTATCCTCAAGAAATGCTGCTCCAGTAATGAGAACTCGCACAGACTGCCTGAACCCATCAGGAATTAGCTGAGGGATTTCAATGGACTCTACAGCAATTTTCACTGTGTAAGGGGGAGAAACGGAATGAGTTTAAATAAGTAAAATGTAAATTGATAATCATAATCATGATAAAGTTTAAATGTCAAAAATGATTTTTGGTGAGACAAAATTAATGAGGACAGCAAAGGAAAAAGGGAAAAAAAAGAGAAGGTAAACAATGATTAGAAAAGTCAAGACTATTAATGTTAGAAATTAGTTATTGCAATGAAATACAAGGACTCAAAAATGATTGAGTCAGCAGGTGATCAAAAACATAAATGAATATTAAAATAATGAAGGACAATAAGTCAAGGTGAACTAAGCGAAAATCAAGCCAGAACAACTTTAAGGAATTAGTAATGAACAGAAAGGGACATCTCCTCAGCGGGTATAAATCCACCAGAGCTGTGCTGATTTAGACCAGCTGAAGAGGTGAATGTGTGCAGTCAATAAATACTGAAAAAAAACCCAGTCTTTCACTCCTGGATCCTAATTGGAAGAAAGAAAAGCAGCCGCCAAGGTAAGTTTCTGCCAGGAGTGCAACAAGCTAAAACTTTTCAGAGCAATTATTCCCATAGAAGTGCAGTCAGAAGTCTGACGTAACTATCTCTAAACTCGGACCACCCCACCAGGCTGCACTGCTCAACAAAATAAAATACAGAACACACGCAATTCTGAAACGTTTTCCTAGAGTGTTTTTGGAAGCATAAGAGGTTTTCATACGAAATGTTTTAAATGGACAAAAATTAATAACCGAAAAGATGTTAAAAATCCATTTCAGGTTGGAAAAATGATCACTTGACCTAAAGTGGTTTGGTAGTTCATTTTGTTCAGCAAATTGAAAATCCATTCTTCCCACAGCTCTAGCTCAGAATCATTTATGAAGATTCTTATATTCGCTCTAATCTCAGAATCATCTGAAATACAATCAAAAGCTATGTATTTCTAGTGTGTACAAGTGATTACCCTTTAAACAATGCAATATGCATAAACAGAAAACCCTGTTCCAAATTCGACTGAGAACAAAACGATCTGTATTTATGTTTAAAAACAAATTCTTAAATGAATGAAAGATTATATGATATGAACCGTGAATGAAGTTAGTACGAGAGACCGCTACCTACGTAGCTGACAAGACTTAGCAATGCAGTCAAAAATAATTCCTGAAAAATATTTTTCAAACTATAATGCACAAAATTGACATGATATTCTGAAACAAAGGAAGAAAGAAATCCCCGGATACATGTCAAACATAATATCCTGGTCTGCTGCTCCCTTATAGCGCTGGGCACAAACCTGACCAAAATACATAGTTGGCTGCAGAAAGCAGCTTTAAACAGGATGGCAAGAGCATGAACAAAAAGCACAGATACTACACAACCTGGGAAGAGCGCTTGTACCTCAAGTACTACTACAGTAGTACCCAGGAGAGCCTATGAGATAATTGTATTTTCTGCGTTATAGACAAACAAGGAACCACAACATCTCTTTCCCTTCTCTTGTCTCTGGGTATTCATAATAACCAAGGCCACTAAAACCAACAGGTGTACATCTGTGCAAAATTTGGTGTGACTGAGTAGAGAATTTGCCTCTAGTCCCTGACAGCAGGAATCCCTCGTATCACTTCAGCTCTTTCTACCACCTGATACATTCATACTTAATTTTGACATTTCATCTGGAAGCATTATTGTTTTAATAGATATTCCAATACCTGCAGATCAGACCTTTACTTGACTCTGTCACAGCCTGAAGGTGTCCCAACAGACGTACACCCAGACTCTTTTCCATCTCTAACGCTGACTTGATTGTTTGCTCCTGCACTTGCAACACCATGTCACATTTTACTTTACAAAATAAAGTTTGTTAAATGCTTATAAGAGAACTCTAAGTTTTGCAGAGAGAAATGGCTGCCAACATTCAATATTATTAAAAATAGCACGTGGAACAAGCTAAAGCAATCTATTTCAATTTAAGTCAATATAAATATATATATTTTTTGTAGCATAATCTTCCTGCTCACTGCTGGTAAATGGCTGCATTCTAAGACTGGTTTAATAAATTGTCCACACAGTCACAATTGCATCGTGTGCATTTTAAACAAGAGTAAAGCCAGAAGCTGACTCTAATTCCACCCTCCCTTGCCTCACCCAGCAAACTCCTCAGTAATGTACATTTTCAATTACTCTCCATTCAAAATTCAACAATTCAACAAACTGTCATATTAGCAACAATTGTGTCTCATTGGCAAAACCTAACACTATTATTACACAGAAACTGTCAGCGCAGAAATAGTGTCATTTCTCATTGAAAGGAATGTTCTTGTAGAGTTTCATCCAGCAGCAATGGATGGCACAATTTAGGTTATATAGCTTCTAAGCAGAACAGGGTCATTTAAATATCATTTCCAAGCAATCACTAGCTCTGCCTCAGAAAATACAGCCGCATCCAACATCTAATTATTATCCTGGAACATTCTACACACTGTATCTCAGAACAACATGAAAATGAACTTCTATTTGTCTCTTCAAACATCGAATAGTTTAATATTATGATAAATCGGACTGAACTAAAATTAATATCTATCAGGTGCAGAATATTATTATACAAATTCATAGAACACATTCTAGTACAATGAATTACCTTGCTAATGAGGGCTGAAATATAACAGAGCAGCTAATAGACAGACTCTTTAACTCATGTAAAATAAGTTACGCCTTAGTCAGTTACTTATTTTAATCAGGTGAAGTATTATTATACTACATTTTCAAGTTCCTTAGGGAGATAGTATTTCCTCCGGCAGAAACCAAGGTTACTTGGTCATCTTCATCAGCGGAGACTGTCACCTAAATTACCTCACGGTTACTACCGGTTTGGGAATACACAGAGCAATTGCTAATGGCCAGCTGATGGTGGTAAGTTGCAGCCTCCCTGCCTCTAACCCCACAGAAAATATAATCTGAAGTAATTTATTTCCTGAAATGAGAGAGGTAAGTTGTCTCAGATATACTCTATCCAAATAGGTAGTAACCACAGAAATGCTCGTCCCCCATCTCTTGTTTATGACTTCATACTGTGTGTATTCAAAATGAGTACAATACAGGGGGAAAAAAAAAATATCCAGAATCTCATAGAGATACATTGGCTCTATGGAACTTTAGAAAGGCCAGAAACATCATCCTAGGAATGGGAAAAAATACCAAGTGAGTGAGTAGAGTAACACATATGATTAAGGTGGATTTCACTTCTGAACTGTGTGAAATGTTTGCAACAGAACATGATGAAACTATTTCATATATGACAGACTTCACGTGGTATTATATGCTAGCATGTAGAAGAACTATTGAAGTTATTGAAACTCAAGTAGCAGCCAGGATGCACTTTTGTACCTAGCACAGCTCAGTTTCTAAATCTGAAAGGCTTAATTATATTTTCAATTTTCCTGAACACCAAACTCAAAGCTAAACTGCTGTCCAGTGAATGATACTCAGGAAAATGGTTGCAGCAACCTTAACAAACGAAAACCACAGCGCTTAGCACAGCTCTTTTCTGCTAATGCAGTCCCGGTCACATATGGTGTTCCTTTTATCCTAAAACAAAGATAAATTCATGTGCGAGAACAAAGAGATATGCATGTCATTTGGTGTTTTTTTACAAAAGAAAAAAAAAAGTTTCTGGTTTTCCCATGTCAGCAATCAGAGCTTTAAATCCATGAAAGGAGATTTGCATTCATTATTTAACCACAAGGCAAGACAACATTTTTAGAAAGCATCCAAGATTGACTAAACTTCCCCTTGGGTCTCCTTTCAGACATATCTTCTTCAACCCTTCGCACAACAAACATTCCACCAGAAAAACACATCTGCGAGGATTTAAGATCTCTGCAATGCTCCTTATTAGCATATTATTTTCCTAGCCCACCCCCAATCAATAATACTTACCTTTCTCTTACAGCATTTGATAGTTCTTAATCCATCCTGCAGTATCTCACTCAGCCTGCAGCTCTGGATGTGTCCTGATTTCAGAGCTTGTCAACCCTGAACGTATTTCAGATAATTGTATGATTCTCTCCCTAAATCCACCAGCAATTTCGGAAACTTGCATTACAAATAAAATTATGAATTTATTTAGCTTCAAAACTGCTGTTATTAATTATTACCATGGAAAATGTTATTTAGTGACTTAGGGCCTGATTCTGTTCCCACCCAACTCAGTGGCAGGACTCAGAGAAGTAGGATCAGGCTTTTTGCTTCCAAAGGATTAAGTAATCATTAGTAGAGTTTAATTGGACCTTACAAGACAATTCTGCTTACCTCAGACATCCTGTAAGACATCAGCACATTCAAATACTGAACTGTGGTGCTGAGAAACTGAGCACTGAGATTAAGCTGAAGGGTTTTTTTTTATTATTTCTTCTGCATTCTGTGCTGTATGTCAGTGTCGCAGCTGCTGCAGCGAGTGCTGGAAATGGAATTGCTGCAGGTAACTCCTGGAGCACAGCCTGGTGCTGGGCACAATTTCTCACAAGCACAGCAAGACAAGTTGGGTAATCTAAGAAGGAAATGGAGTAGTGGGGTAGGTATTTTTTGGCAGAAGTTGGGTCAGGAGCAAGACTTTAAATCCTGTCTTAAACTTTTACTTGTTCTGCCAAAACTGCCACTACAATAAAAATAGCATTATTCACCCGTAAGGCAAAGAGGAAAAAGCCACACATATAGGCTTTCAGGGTATATTAAAATTGACCTTTGCAGCATGAAGATTTAATTCTCATTCTGGGAAACCATTGGCCGTATGCTTCATCAACTGTATGCAGCCATGTGCCCCCACACACTCCAAATGAAGTGGCTTCACATGTGAAGTTAGGTATTCGTATAAGATACAACTCCGTGCAGGGTCATCTCTTTGACTGTAAGCTCCCTGGGCCACACTACTGCTACATCACTGTCCTTTACTATACAGAATCCATAGTCACCACCAATACCACCATAACTGTTTGCTGAGATCTGCATCTCAAAATAGGTGAAGAAGAGCACTTGGATTCTGTTCCTATATTACTATTGTGACTTTTAAACTACAGCACTTCCTACACCACGTGATGCAACTGCTTTATTTCATTTCTGGATGGAACATGGGAGGCTATTTACTTTACAGATCTATTTCATACGGTTTTAATTATGTCTGGTGGCTGCACATTTAGAATCCACTTTGGCAATCACAGCCATGTGTTTACACAGATGTAAGCCAGAATCTACTTTTTCGACAAAACCTAACATCCGATCCTTGTTATCAAAAGCATTAGTAAAAGTAAAACCCCATTACTGACTTCAATGGCAACTACCTAAACCTTATATTACTTCAAAATTGCTACCAGTGTTACGGAATGTCATAGTCTATGTCTACATTAGCATTTTATTTCAAATCAAGAATGTGTTTTGCTTCCTAGACATCACCATTCACCACATTTTTCCTGAATTCTCAGACTGCACAAAGTAGATTCCTATTGGATGCAACTGCACTAGAAGATGTGCTCCCAGCACATCAACTGTGCATCAGCTACTAATGGGACCAGAAGTGAGCTAGATGCCATAAATTCCCCTACACCCGCGTGATGTATGTTGGCTCCTCAGATCCAGCTGTAATACCCTACAAATTAGGTTCTACTTTTAGAAGTTACGAGAAAACAGAAACACTCTTATTTTTTTTGCCATTTATATTCCTCTATACCACTACCCTCATAAATATTTTGGTACTTCCTCTCAATAAGATAACTGATCAGATAGTTCTCTTCTAAACTAGGACAAGTCTAAACATTGTTACACATGTATTAATTCTTACATGCTTCCAATTCCAAACCGTGTTTCAAAGATGCAACGAAACGTTGATGAAAAATCACATTAGAGTTTTATATTAGCCACTGCTAAGTTAAACATAGCTTCACTCTAAACATGATCTCTAGGTTTTGGGGGGTTTTTTTGTGTGTTTTTTCTGTTTTCTTTTAACAAGATATTCAGCACCAACTTTCAATATAAGTAGTATTGCAGCCTCTCAACTAGCACTGCAAGTATTTGGCTGTTGATTTTCATTAAACCTCCTATAAAAGCAGTTCTTATACTGCTCTTACCAATGATATCTGAATAAGAACGTCTTTTTTACTCACTATTCCCAAACTCTATGGCAATTCGCAAAGCCCCATTCATTCTTTAGTTCAGTTTCACTAACCCAAGATGAAGACCCTAAAGTCTCCCAAGTGGTCTTTAATTAATGGCAGACACAAATACACAAACACACTCACTCAGACTAACTCTGGATGTTAACCAATATGCCTAAAGCTCCTTAGGATTTTTTTGACAGTCCTTCTTTAAATTATCACCTACAGAGCTTTTGCTTATTTACCCTCAAAACCTTGTAGTCCAAAGCAGCCACAATGCCACCTTCTCCTTTAATATACTGAAAGAAAAATGATTATGTTTTATGATTTTTTTTTTTTCTGTTCTGCTTGCTAAAGAAATATGCCAGATACATCCAGGACACATTCTTCAATATGTTCAAATCTCAATCTACAATTCTGTAAAGAACTTTCATAGGAAAACTCTACTTTATACCAAATTGTTCCCTTTTCCTAGGGTAAAATATCACACGTATGGAAAGACAGGCCAATGTCCCATATTAAACTGCAAAAATAATTTACATACTTCCCACTGGATCATAGATATTAATTCAGTTGCGTACAGCCGCTCTGCCGCACCATTACACATGCACACGATGACTTCCTTGACATCTACATTAGCTGCGTTAACGAAGATGTCAGAATATGTATTCCTTTAAAGACAGCACCAGAATGCTTTCACTCTTCCTAATACTACTTCCTCCCAATGATTTAGGAAGGCTGTTTCTGTTTATAACAAAACAGAAGAGATCTCCAATCCTCCTTCATGGAGGCTCACATCAGTACGCGCTGTAACAAATACTCCAACAGGCTATCGGAAGTTTACTGAAGACAGTGTTTGGAGCATGCTACTTTCTTCAGGAGTGACACTCATAACCACAAAGGGAGCACCACTGCAAAGGACAACCTTCTCTCTCCAGTAAGTTCACCCTAGAACTGAAAGGGACCAAGCCACATAGCAGTCATATCAATGCTATCACAACTTAGAAGACATTAAATAGAAAAGTGTCTACACAAAGCAGCAGAATGATCTGAAGAATCTGAAGAATGATAACTGAAAAAATCTTTATCAGCTATTCAGCATCACTTGGATAAGTGAAGGGATAATCAGTTAAGTAAGAATGCCTGAAGTAGCTTGGAATCTTCAGTAAAGTGTAAGTAAAATACTGTTATAAAAAGTGATATATCAGCAAAGCTGGGTAAGATGAGGTAAAGAAAGGTTTTGAGATCCTGAATATCTCAGATACATCCTGTGTCTCCCATTCAGTGGGATACATAGCATAGCAATTTTCCAAAGGTTTCATGGTACCACATAGGACTGAGCTTATTCAGCTTGGCAGTGGGAAGTAAATTTCACAGAATAGCTCTGATAATGTAACAGGGAAAAGATTATTTGCAAGTTTGTCTGAAAGAAAAGAAAAAGCATGGGTGTTCTTTTAAAACAACAACCAAAAAAAAGTGAAAAAGGTGTAATTACTTCATAGCAGTTAGTATAAGTAACAATACTGAACAAATTGCAGTGATTACAAAGTCCCCTATAAATATGGGTAGCACTATTCTTGACAATAATTAGTGTACAGCATCTCCTCAATAGTATCATGATTAATATTTATTCCAGTGTTGTTTTTGTTCTGAGAGATAGGAGGGGACAAAAAAGAAGGGAGATAACCTTTTAGAGAGCTGAGTATGTTTGCAAAGCAGAACAAAAATAACAAAAAAATCAATTTTATTTTTCTGTTTACTGTCATTTCCCCCTCCCCTCAAAAAGGCAATGCAAATGGTGCTCTACTGGTTTTAAAAGTAAAGCCAGAAATTATGTGGAGTTGGGACTGCTGAATTATTCATGAGTTCTGATTGAATGGGATCATTATCTCTGGCCTTACAAGCTAATAAATACTGTCTAATGTCTGGGTACTGTTTTGATCTAATAGTGTCAGAGGGGAAAAAAAAAAAGATTTCTTTTTTGCAAGCTAGAGCCTAAATTAGGGAGGAGCTCCCTGATGAGTTCATTGCAGGAAAGTGATGGTCTTTTTTTTCCACTTCCACTGACTACAAGGCTCACTTTGCGGTTCTCAGTTTCATTTGCTGCAAAGGCATTTTAACTTGGGTGTGACGTTAAGATGTTGCTTAGTGGTGTCTATTTTCAGTACATATTTCCCCACCTCCCTATCTTTCTAATCTCTTGCATCTCACAGTATAAGATTCCCCAAAACCAGAGTGCTTTCACATATTCAGATAGAGCAAAGTAAGTAATTATGCTACCTCATCTTTTGCCTGTCAGCAACCACGGAACCTTAAATTGCATTGTTCCATGTTTTATTTCATATTGATTGCTGTGAGTCTGCTGTCACTATATACTAAACATATTGTATAGAACCTGAATAAAGGTTCCGATCAGACTTATCAAGAAAGGAGAGAAATTTGTTAGAGCTGCAGTGCCAAATATTGTAAGGTTTGAAAGAACAACAAGAAAAGATTCTAAACCCATATAAATAAAAACCAAGCTATTTCATTGGACGGTGTGTCATATTCGTTCTTGAGCATTACCTTCAGAATGCAACTTGCTCCAATAAGAGGAAATAATTAGGATATTATTACAAGTTTTAAAACCTCTCATAATTAGATAGGGATTAGTAACTTCGTTTTCATATGATTAACACAATAAAACCCATTTTTCCCCAAAGTAATCGGAGGCCTATTAAACAACATGAGATCATATATCAAGGGGCCTTTTAGTAATTCAGTAGTTTGTAACATTTATGCAGACTGAAAGCCTACCACAAAACAGCTGGCTTCCTTCTATCAAGAAAATAACTCAGTTTGGGGTGCATTTATTTTGTTGTCTAACACAATCCTCAAAATCATACCATTTAATTAAGGATATTTTAAACAAGAGAAGTGTGTGAACAGCTAGAGGAGAAGTGTGAACACGTTCTCAAGCACTGTGCCAGTAATGGAGCTCTCTGCTGTTGTCAATTTAGCATAGGAGGATCCACCTGCTACATCAGGGTTTTAGGGAGTATCTCCTAATAATCAGCACATTGCAAGCTTAGAAATGCCTACAGCTTTATGGTATTTTGTTAGTAAAATCGTGTTAGATGCTTAGTTCTGTTATGATAACCAGGCTAAATACGAAGCAAATTATTGACACATTTGCACTTTGTACACACAGCTCATAAACAATAAGTAATAAAGAACAGATGCAACGTAAATTTAGCTTTCTGGGTCTATTCAGCAGAATAATTCCACAAACATTACCTTTTTGGTATCCCCTTTTAGTGCTTATAACTGCAGTGAAAATACAAAATTGTTCCTTCTGTTGCTATTTAAGTAGGGACATGATCACCCATTCTGGCTTTTCCGCATTTTCTGCATATGATGCCAGCCACTGCCATCAATGAGACCTTCGCAAAGTAACCATTATCTGTCACACTCCTGGACCAAAATAACAAATAATATGCCTGGAGGTGCTGTGTTTTGTGACTGCTAGTTTCCCCGCATGGCATATACCTCGACAGACTCAGATGAGAGGTGACTGCACCGAACTGTGATTGTGAGATGACTTAGCAGAACCCGTGATCATGTCCTAATGGCCTCCTGCAGAGGAGAACAGGGGTAATTGTTTGTCGGGAAGGAACACATCTGTAAGGAGGCATCCTCTGCAAACCAAGCAGCCATGTGGAAAAAAGAAAGGGAGAATCACAGTGCTGCAAGGCTGCACTTGAACCTAAAAAAAAAAAAAAAAGGAGTAACAGAACATGGTGAAAAATTAGATGATGTATTAAATGACCAGGCTAAAAAGCTGCTATGACCGTGCGCTATGTTAAAAATAAAGGAGGTCATTTCCAGACAGCTTTGTTCTTTTAAAAAGACCAGGTGAAATTCTGTGTGTCCCAGCAAAGAAAGTTAAAGCAACAAATCTGTGAAATGTAAACACATTCCCCAGCTGCAGAAGTGGTCACAGAGCAAACAGCCTTCCTGTATGCATTCATTTGTATCAAAGTGGCATCATAGCCTTCAATTCCTTTGCTGCAAAATTTTCTCCTTTCAGCTTTTTAATCTTCTGTTTACTTTCCATGTGATCAGTGCATAGAAAACTGACATGCTCCCAACATCCTTTCTAGAGCAAAGCTATTGGATTTGAGAAATGAGAAACCATCAATGTCAAGCCAGGCAATTAGGGCATCAGTCACATCAGTGGGAACTTGCTTTTAATGTCAACTGGGGCAGAAACAGGCCCTTAGAGTATATTAAGGACCTTACTTTATACCCTTTCAGCATATTCTATTTGATCAGAAATAAACTGGAGCAAACAAGCTAATTAATCGCTTACAGAACTAATTCCCCAGACCTTTCAGCCTACATCTTAATTGTTTATTTTCTAACGACAGAATAGCAAACATACTAATCTCAACAGAAGTATTATTTCCTACAAATCAACCAACCTATTAGTGCTTTGCTGATCTATCAGCAATAGAAAATAGAATTTTTTGAGCTTCATAAAACACTCTGTACTCATGATCTCTTTTTGAGTTTAAGAATCTTTCTTCAAAAATTTACTACAAGTAAATTAAAAACTCTGAAGGCTACAGAGGGCACACAGCTCTGCAAATTAACTGAGTCGGGGACTGTGTAATGTACCCCACGCTGTGGCATGGCACACAGGCACGTGTTTTCCCACAGAAAATCTCAGGCAAGAATATCGGAGCAATTGGTAAAAGTAAACTCTTTGACCATCAGCTGAGGACACCACTCACACTGGAGCATTTCTTCCTGAAGGGAACAAAAAGACGTAAGTTGTTTCAGTGCCAACAATTATTCAAGGGAAAAACACACAAGGTCATTAATGTGGTGCCAGCCTCGGAGGGCCTGTTACAAATTAACTCCAAACTGTTTTGATGGGAAGTTGGGCTTTTGACTAAATCTAACAATATTAAGTACTTAATTATCAGAGAAAAATCACACATTGAATTGAAAAAAAAATTTTTTAAATTGTCTCATTTTTTTTCCTGAAAAATGATTTGCTTTGTCCTTTTCCCTTAAACATTCACTAAGGGGAATTTCCTACAGGCAAACCTATCATGTTCTGCTTACTACCCTACCAGAGGTGCTGAAGTACACCTTCAGTCTCAGACAGACCACATTGGCAGTGGTAACACAACAGAGCATAAAGATGCTTCCTTAGGGTTCCCCGAGCATACAAAACCCAATCCTGATGAACAGATTCCTAAAATATAAGGACAGGTCTACATAACCCTGAAGAAGAAAGAAACATGAAGGTACAGATGGAATGGTGAGGAGAAACACGCCAGTTAGAGGCTTCTCATGATAGTTCTACACTCTCCTTTACTATGCTTAACAAACAAGTTTACCTAGCCTAGTGGAGCCACAGCTGTGTGGTTTACAGCTCCTACCCAGAGCACCTAGCCTTCTACTAAATGCGTGGAAACATGCAAGATTTCTATTCTACATATGATATGCTCCAGATTTTTTATATATGTAATATATTCCAGTTTTAAACAACTCTCAGATCGCAGAAATCTTTTCCAGTGCTATCATATTTTGTGCACTATTAAAGCGTACATTTTTATGTGACTGGAAAATTATGTGAAAAGTTTTAAAAATACTTAAGTGACAGAGAAGTTAAAAATCACCATTTCTTTCCTAGAGCTTTTAACACAGATCTTCCAAATATCATTTAATACAGTTTTATTACACTACTTAAGGGTTTTTATGATTTTTAATTATTAAAACTGTACTTCTGAGTAAGTGTCCTTCTGTTGTAACACTGAAGAGAATTTGCATCTAATTGCCAAGATGCCAGCGTGTGCTTTAAAATTGAAGAACATTTAAATATTTTAAATAGTGCTTTAATCCTATTAGTTTTGAAAATGATGAAGGTCAACCAGAAGAAGTAAACTAGCAGCAAAGCTCTTATTCAGCAGCGTTTGTCAGGCAGCACACATTCTCATTCTAACTTTCACCACAGAGGACAACACAAAGCACTCCTAAAGTAACCTCTGTTGTGGAGGAAGAAGCAGAAGTGTACCATTTGTGTCTTCACGCACAGAAGCCTTTGAAGGCCTTTCGCGCTCCCCAAAAGAAAACCAAGTAAGTCATGGGAAACCATCTCCTTCACCTTCTTCATTAGAAGCCTTTTCAACAGTCCAGAACCCGCCCAACTGACACATGGATGTTCAGATCGACTAACAGAAAATATACCACAGAAATCAGAAATAAGGAAAGATTTCATGTTGCCACATTTGTCTATTGTACCATGCTGATCCATCAAACACCACCTATACAAGGGGAACCTAATCAAATAAAAAAGCAGCAAAACGTGACCTACAAAATCCGTGATTAAATTTATCATAAGAGAGGGAAAAAAAGCAAAACACTTTGTTTTCATATCATATAAATGTCAATAGTGCACAGATTTTTAAATCTTGACATCTTACAGAGTTGTTTCAGGTAGACTCAAACCAGGCAGACAAAGTGCAATAAGAGCAAAGTCAGACAAACTTCTAACATATGAGTACAATTTTTCCGATCTCGCAATGATATTATGGGCGTACAAAGAAGATTTTGCTTATAACTAAGTGAATGAATTTTGGAAAAGTCTGGAAACTCTGAAAAGGACAGAATATCTTAATATCTTTGCAATTGAACATTAAATATTTTATATTTAATAAAGAATGAAAAGGTTATTTAAAATAATTTATGAATATTGTGAATTCTTATGGATTACAAAACCAGGCTAAGTGTATGTCATGATTTCTTTCCTGTATGAAGTAGTACAAGCAGTTATTAGTCCTGGAACATAAAACGTTACAATCAGTAACAATACAATTGCAGTATCTTGTAAAGAAAAAGATACTATAAAATATGATAGGAAAACACACATTACAAAATACATTGAAGATATCAGCCTGTGTGGTCACTCATGAAGAAACCTCACGCTACAGAGAAGTAGGAAGACTTTCTAGGAATCCAGGCCCTAACAAATTAATACAAACTATGTTCTCCTGTGAAGATAAAGGCAAGATTTCACTGCGATCTCAATATCGTTCAATATCATTCAATAATATTCATTTTTAACATAGAAAGTCAAAGTAAGAATCATTTGAAAAAGAAATACTGTGCCGAATGAAGTTTAATCTCTCTCCTTATCTTTCAGTACTAATCATGCGAGTAATCATTTCGTGAAATGTCTCCAAACTGGCTCCTTAACTGAACCCAAGACAGATTAAGATGTGGGCAGCTCAAAGCCAAGAACAACTATTTTCTCATTTTCTTTCTTTAATTTTAGACATCCACACCTCATTCAGTTTAAACCCCTGGCAGCCTATTAAATCCTTCTTCTACAGAAGAAAAACAGCATAAACAGCCGAATTTTGGCTGTTTACTTTACACCGAAGCGAAAACACAAAAAGTACTCCAGATGAACTATATTCCCCTCCTACCAGGTATTGCCTCTCTGTTCCAGGTGCATTGTTGGCTGTTTTCGTGGCTTTTTGTTTTTGTTTTTTGAATAACGTAGGTGCTACCAGAGAACTATTTCTGACATGCTAAAAAAAACTTGTAATGAAGTTATCATGCTAGCCAACAGTGAATCATAGCAACAGTGAATGACAGAGATGGCAGACAGCTCTTTGTTTCCATTACTTGTCCACATTTGACAGAAAAGATGTATGCTATTGCATATACACATATCATAATGTGTTTCACTAATCTGCACGCGTATATACATATATGCACATATCTTATATAAGATTTCCTAATTTAGCACTAATCTTTAATAGTGTTTTAGCACAGTAACCTATATTGTATCTTGCTGCTATTTTTAACCGTTGCATGGTAATCAGTAAAAACATATGTAAACATTTAGGAGGAATCAGAATGCTATTCTGAATATAACCACTGTGATGCTTTCAGCCAAAGAAAAATTAGTTTGTAAAATGTGATTTTATAACTCTGGAGATTTTTCTTGGAAAACTGAGTAAAAAGACTTCAGTGCCTTATTACACTAACATCTCTCTCTTCTGTACTAACACTTAAAGTTTCATTTAGCAATACTCTTTTGTCTTAGAACAAGCACCAAGATCCTAAATAATCCCTGACACCATCAACAGCAGAAAGGACTGGGAACTTCATAGGTGGTTCTCAAACAGGACACAACAATAGCACCTTGTGTGGATCCACTGCTCTTCAGAGAACTGTTCAGTGCTGGGCATGTCATTGACTTTAAGGAATTCTTCAAATTCATATCACAACTTCATAAGGCAAACACAACTCTTCAAAAGAGTTTAGTATGTTCAAGTGCTCTAAGAGGCAGATGCTGGCCACGTTCCTGTCTCTCTGAGCAAGCAGATAAGTCGTAACTATATAAAATGCAAAACTCAACAAGAGTTATCGAGAATTCTCTGTACAACTCCCAAGACACCCACATGAAAGCTCCTAGTTCAAACAAGGTAGAACAGGAATTGGAAGTTTCCAGGAGAGTGACCTGAAGTGCTTGCCTCGTGATATGCAATTTCACCTTTCAAATAAGGAAGCATCAACAACATTCTGGTACATTCTTGAAAAAAAGTCTTCCCATAAACGCGGTTTTTCTGGAAAAACAAACGAAACATTTTCCAGTTCTTTCCACCACCAATCCAGTCATTCTTACTCTCTGGCAGATATCCCTGAGAAATTGCATACAAAACAGAAAAATGTTGATTTTCCACGTTCTACCTCAGTCTGATTGAGCATAATGCTGCAGTATTTTTGTGACTTTTATATCTCCAATCACTTGATTACTGAGTTGCATCATTGCTGAACCCCAGCCCATAAAAAAAAAATGAGGGAACACGATGACAGTCAGCCAAAACATCACAAACAGCTGCTTGTCTAGACATATTAGTAGCGTCCTGAAACCTTGGCGGCCCGGTGATATAATCTAAAAAAATTTGCACCACTATTCTTGAAATGTTTTATTGTGATTATGTAAATCTACTCATTTATTTTCACTGGAAAGCATAAAAATGCGGACACCAGAAATCATGAATCATTTCTCCCTCAGTTCCTAGCTAACACTATGATCCAAAAGGTCTCTGCAAGCTTTTTCCTCCAATGAAAGACTCCTAAGATTAGCAT
The DNA here is from genome assembly GCA_030625065.1 of Alectoris magna. Lineage (NCBI taxonomy): Eukaryota > Metazoa > Chordata > Aves > Galliformes > Phasianidae > Alectoris > Alectoris magna. The sequence goes on along the minus strand of CM060569.1, from coordinate 11,834,752 downwards.
ATTCTATAACATGAAGGGTCAAATAATTAACAGTGATACAATATAATTATTTTCTTTCTGTTGTATGTCTTTATTTTGCTGTGGCAATTATTTGTTTATAAGCCGTTAAGTTACTTGAAAGGCCTCTGATTTAATTAGAAAACAGTCCCTTCACAGTAAACAAAAGTTTAACTTTTTGTTTAAAATCCCAGTTGAATTTATCATATTGTTTGTTTGTTTATTCTCATTCCTAATTAGAAATAGATGGTTTTCTTCAATTAAAATGTGCACATAAACTCTGCAAAGTATGTAATAGATTGCCACCAATGGCACAAGGTATTGACAGCCCCCTCTGTACTCAAAGTTATTGGTTCCCTCAGCTTGTGAAGAAAAATAAATTAGAAAAAGGAAAGCAGAAAATGGTCTCCGATGTGCATTAGCCATGAAAGACATCTGCAGTCTAAGAAAGGAGGAAATTGTAGAGCTGTGGGTCTGAACTTTGGGTACTTTCTTCCCATGGCCTTGTTTGTATGCTATTTAAGTCAGTTTCCTTGGGTTGTCAGTGATCCAAACTGCAACTTTCGCTGATTTTGACTTGATTGCACCTTTGAAAAACTGAGCATCTTTGAAAACAGATCTACACCAATGGTCTTCAAGTTTAAAGAGTATTTAATGGCTAGAGATATTCTGACTATCTTGGCTGCTCAGATGGGGCTTAGACGTTTTCAAGATGAATACAGGGGTAAGAATTTGACCGCCTGTTTTTGTCACTTTAATATTTGGCATTTCTGTGGCCTAAAAAGGCTAGGGAAATCATTTAAGAACTAATGAAGAGCTATTTACCTCCTAAATCTTCTTCCCTTGAGTAATGAAATAATTACCCTCCCATAATCATGGAAATATTCAACTTGAATCTTAAATTGAGATGTTGTGAAAAGTGGTAGTGATGTTACATAGGTGATCACCATGGTAACATTTGGAAACCGCACTATCATCAAGCCAGGAATGTAGTTTTGCTTTTCCCATAAGAACAGTGTAAGAGACTACAGCTGAACCCTTCCAAGATCCCAGAACATAAGTAAATGTAAACATTTATCTGTCTTATCCATGGGGACAAATACTTTGAAACAACAGCAACAAAACAAAAAAACCCACAACCCAACCCACCAGTATCCTATCCATAGAGTGAACTGTTTGTAATGTGATACTATTGTTTCTTAGCTTTTTCTTTTCTTTTTCTGGGGAGAGAGGGGGGGACAGAGATGTAGGGATGTTAAATCTCTGTACAGTAGCTCAAGACAGACCCCAAAGGAACTACGCAGTGGGACAGTGGGGAGAAATCAGAAGATTTATTTACATAACTTACATAAACATCCTCCGAAATGTTAGAGCCATTACCTTCCTTTTAAAACATGGCTACTTTACAAAAACAGTCCTCTCATTCTGCTTGAATCTATGATTTCCCATGCAATGTCATTTTTTATACTAGTAGTGGTCACTGTATCCAAAGCCAGCTCAGTTCAGGCAACTCCGTCCAAGTACCCCAAGCACGAGCCTTGCTGACTGTTGAAGGGACAGGTGAGTAATGCTAAGAAAGTTGTTTTCAACAAGTCTAAGAGATATGATGAGAGACCATACTTTTTACCTTTCAGAGAAGGTGCAAAATACTGCATAAACATATTGCACAAAACATACAGGACAGTACAGAAAAGATAAGAAATTTTAACAGGGTTTTCACAGAAACCAGATGAAAAAATGTGCTTTGAAGTAATCCACAACAAATAAGTGATGAGAGTCTCTGCATGAGAACTGAAGGACCTAGAAGTTTCCTAGCTCATAGACACCATGAGTTTCCCTTACAGTTGCCTTCCTGCCTACATGCTGTGTGGTGTGAAGCACATGACCCTTCCAAGGGGAGACTAATTATCTGAGATACTAATTCTACATTAAGCACAATAGAGAAACTGAACTGTCAATGATGAGTAACTAGTGCTGTGGAGATGGTAGACAAGATGTCCAAACTACATGGACTGTTCATGGCTGAGATAAATGGATGTTGTGTTCCTAAAGTGTACTCTTTGTTAAAAAAATCCAGATCAGAAAATAGAAGATCTTGAGAAACGACGTATAATTTTAGCAAATTACCAGGAAGTAGAAAATTAAATCCTCCTGAAAAGGACATTCTACTGCAGAATTAACATACTTGAAGAACATTAAAATTCATTCATTGGAGAGTACAAAGAAATCTCTTTGCTGCAATAAAGCAGCAAGCAGCAGGTGATGTGAGAACAGTTAACAAAGACAACATATCCAGCCTCTGAAACAGTTCTGTTTCCCTTGAGCTAACAAGTTGAGCTATAGACTGCTACTGCTTGTCTTCCATTGTGCACACTGGAGTTTGATCTCCTAAAAATGGTCATTTAAAAAAAAAATTCTGAATTACTTAAAAAGCTATAGCCTGTGAACTCCAGCATGAACCCAAGAGGACTGGCCACAGCTGCTCACTGACAATATCAAGCCTGGGCTGGGACTGGTGCAATGTCATCACACGACCTTAAGCTCCCGGCTACACCCAGCAGTTACAGTGAGCGGACCACTGAAGAAGGCAGCCAAATAGGAGCAGAGTCCACACCACATAGGATCCTCCTTGTCTGCTTAGAAAGCTTTCTGCACAGAAAATGAAGACTGCGATAACACAGAAGGAACTGGGACTCAAGATCACATTGATAAATGTAGAGAGATGCTGAGGCAGAAACAGCATGTGGTATCAAGTGAAAAATACCAGCTTTAATCAAGTACAGACAAGGACAACTTGCAGACTTTTAGACTGTTTGAAAGAGATCAGTGCAGTGTTAGACTCTGAGCAGCATTTCTTTCTTCTGTGGACAGCAGGAGCACATGGCTAGCGCAAGATTACCTACGGCTCACTCTTACAGACTTTAGAAGCTGTAAGATGCCTCTTTATTCCCAGAGAGCCTGAAATAACCATTTTAACAGATGACACATTCATAGTAGACTACAGTCATGTGATACAGCAGACTTCTTCCCCAAAAGAATTTCTGTGTCAAACATCTTTTTTATGACTCTGTTATCCAAGCAATTTTAAATGTGTATTTCAGTCTGTGGTCAGCTGCCCTTCTCAGAAGCCCTTCCATTTTCATAACCATAGTACTTTCAAAAAGTAGACCTGTTCATCTTCCTCCCATGAACAGGAGCATATGGGTTATCCTCTCATGACCCATACCCAGAGCTGCTTTCTGGGATGTTCCTGGTTCTGGTCAGGAGACTGAGGGAAGCTCAGCATTCCAAACAGTTCATCCCCCTCACAGCCTGTCAGTAAATCTGGGGAGACAAGAAATGTCTCTTTCAAAAGAAAAGTTTTAGCTCTTTGCCAAAGAATATACAGTTTAGGAAAACGGGTCCAAAGCACAGAAGAGTATTATCTAAATATTTCATTACCTCAGTGCAACCACTTTATTCCAAATGAAGAGGGATCCAGCTCATTCCTCCCTCTCCTGGAAGACATAACTGTATTGCTTCTAGTACTCTGCCTCTGCCTGATTCAACCTGCTGACAAAGCTTTATTCCCATTGATCTGAAGCTTAAGATTTGAGAAAAATAAGTCTAGGCTAGGTAAAGATTTTTTAGATCAGGTGAGTCCAGTCCACAGGTATTCGCTAATTAATATCTTCCCTATCGCGTCCTCCAGGGGCATCAGTAGTATCTAGGATAGAATATTATCTCTGCTTCTTTTTTCTCTACCCCTTCGCTTCTTCTAAAATCTCTTAGATTAACTCTGTTCTGTCTAATACGTAATTAAGGTCATCAGGTTTTATTTTTAAAAAGAAAAAGGTACACTTCCCATACACTAGTTAAAACCATCTTAGAGTTAGGATTTTATTTAACAAATGCTTTGTAAGCTGAATGATTTACAGGATACGGTTCCTCACATACATCAAACATCATACATCCATCATTCCAAGGCACACCCTTCTGGAGAAAAGGTTTCTGCCTGGATATTGGAGCATTAAACTTGCCATTCATTTTCTGTCTGTCTTGGCTATTAGCTTGTATAGGCAAGAAATCTGTATCTGCTTAGGGGACATTTGCACAATAAGGGGGGGACCCTGTACATACTGAAGCAGGTAAGAAAGAAATGTTAGTTGTTTATTTATTTCATTTGCTTCCAATCTGTGGTTTGGAAAAACCATAACCACCATATCATTTCCTGCCTTACCTTACCATTGCTCTTCTCATAGTTTACAAGTATTTGTAAACCCAGTGCCTCATTCTTCATTAGGAATGAGTTCCCCAACTCTCAGATCTGTGATTAAATGATACAAATTTGTATATTCCAGTGCGTTTTCAGCAATTGAAATAAAACCGAATCTTCTATAAATTCTTCACTTTTCCCACTCTTTGTACACAATCAGTACCATTAATTTACCCGAATCTAGGTAGTTTACTTCAGAAGTTCCTATAACTATCTGCTACAGACTGAGAGATTTTTTTTTAATCAACCAGCCCATGATGTACCAAAGAGAAAGTTCACCTGCCCAGTTGATTTGAAAACATCTGAATTTTGCATTTACTATACAACCTGTTTCCTTACTCTTTCCTGCTGGTGCTGATATTAGCCACTTTATGGCAATTGACCTTTTAATTGAAATCTGACACAAAAGACATAAAACACTCAAATCCTTCCACTCTCACCCTCCAATAGCCTTTCCTCTCTCTCAAATAACTTCTGATTTATATGCTTGCAGCTGGCCTTAGCAAGCTAACCTAGTTTCCACTTTGTGTGATCTTCCTTTTCATGTTTGAAGTATGTGAAGAGCTCTTGATTTTTAGCTAACTCAGGCTCTTACTGTACTTCCTGTCTTTCCTCTTCAATGCAAAAATTTCCAGTGCCCTTCGCAGAATCATCTTAAGGAACTGTCAGGTCTCTTATTGTCCATTCACTTGGATCAGCTTCCCAAAAATCTTACCACCACTGTGTTTACAGCAGATGTCCTGACAAGGACATCAAGGGTCATGACATGCAGAAATCAAACTTCATAACCACAAAGTAGTTATAAAGCAGGTATGTTTAATGAGTGATGCGCATACACCCTGGTGCAAGGGGGATAGCTCCACCTCACTTGCACACCGTTAGGAAAAAGCATGCCATATATAGATATATGCTGATATATATCAGCATATAGGCTGAACTAATACATATTCAATAGTTTGCAGGAATTCGGATACATATTCATTACATTCCTGAGACCCTATTAGCATGTGGTCCCTCCCCCCTTGCATGTGCGTAATGAATCGTGGGGGTGGTCATGGGATGAAGGCTCATCATCTTCTTCACTGTAAACTTTCGACCCAACAGGAGGGGCACCCCCCAGACTGGTTCCAGCTTGCCCTGTGGACATCTAATCACCTCACTGTTCTCAGGCTGTTGCACCCTTATCTTCATGGCCTTCATCCCCCTTGTTATTGCAGACACGATCTCTACAATCCCCATTCTTCTAACAGCTTCTACATAAACTTTTTTCTACATAATCTTTTCACTACCCCTGTCCCAGTTTCTGTAAAGTTCCTTTCTCTCCTTTACTGCGGGGCCCTTCTTTCACCTTTCAATCATAAAAAAAAAAAAAATCAGCTGGCATTATATAGTATAAATGATAGTATACAGTATTACTTATATATATGTAGCATACATATATGTGTACATATATACAGTAGTACAGTAAAAATCAGTTTCCAGTACTATACATATATATAAATTTCAGACAGTTACTGAATTGTTGACAAACATTTATTCTTTACTCAGGAGTGGCCTGGGACTCTCTCTGGGTGTATCTACAGTCTTCCACATCTTCTAAACAACAGAGTTTCTTCAAACTATCTTAAACTGATTAATAAAGAACTCATTAGCAGTCAAAGAACTCACTAATCATGACCTCCAGTAAAAATAATACACAGATACCTACAGGTGGTAACAACGCAACTTTATTTTCTTTATTTTCTTTAGATTCTAGTCTCTTGAGTATTACTGCATCCAACCCATTCATCTGTTTTCCTTGAAGTCATTCTGGTCAATATTGTGATCTTTGGTGTTCCCAAGATTTCTAAGAGCCGGTGGTGTCTTTTAGCATTTCAACAACAACAACAACAAAAAAAAAACAGTACAGAGAGCAATAAGTGTGGCACGCTACAAGACTAGAGCATGTCAGTCTCTTAGATCTGCATCCAGTGGGTTTTGTTGTTGTTGTTTTTTTCTCTCTCTCTTAAAAGTTTTATTCAACTGTTTTTGATGGAGGTACTTTGAAGTGATCCCTAGCTCATAACTTGAAGTAAAACTTCTTTTAGAGCAAACATGAAAGTGTGAGAATTTTCAATGCATGATACGATCCAAGAACAAAAGTCTGACCGATAATAGTGATTTTAAAAGCAAGAGGGACTAACACTTAATCCTTATAATCTATAAAGACTTCAGTATAGAAATTGGAATAGAATTCAACTACCTCAACATTTCAAAATAATCTAACTAATTTAAGATCACGTATGCCACTTGTGCTCTTGTTGTTTAGTTACCTTTGAAAATCCCTCTGTACAATCAAGTTATAAGTGCTCCCTGTCTGTAACACTACCAAAATAAAAGCATTCCTTGTTTGGAATTGGGTTGCTGTTTTCATGCAGATTAGTAAGCACTTTTCCCCCATAAAAATGATTAATTTACAATGTTTAGAAAGTTTACATTCTGGACCAGCCAAGATAAATCACTCACACAAAATTATAATGAAATTCAGTCAGCATATCTTTGGTAAATATTCTTTGAAGTGCTGGAAATGAGAAAACTGGCATTTTTTTATTCTTCTCCCCCTCAAACTCATAAAAGAACAATACCTGGCATATACCAAGTTTTCCTAAAACACCTTTTTCAAAGAGTTCACAGGGTAAATATAATTTAGGAACACTTTGATCACGAGTGATTGTTGACAATGAGCTAACAAAAATATTCAGTACTTCAACTATTCAGGGTTCAAGACCTGAAATGATTTCACCCAACTGACATTTTAACATCAAGGCAAAGCTAGAAAAGAGAATAAGCTACAGATATAAATACAATAACACAAGCTATTTGCCTGTTCCACAATTTGCAAATGATCAAATAACACAAATATCTGTATTGCTCCCAAACTCATGATTATAATGAACTTGTTCTTCTAATTATCTGTAATTATATACATGTACTCAAACCCCTCTTGGAATGCAACTGATGTTCTCAACACGCAACGTCATTCTATGAATAGAAGTTGAGATGTGTTTGAGGGTGCAGTTTATCCCAAACCTCACATTTTTCCCAGAAAGAGGAACAGCACATAACTGAACCTACCCAGACAGCATCCAAAAAACTAACCTTGACTCAGAGTAACAGTTTATTTTTCGTTTTCTCTTTCTTCTGAATAGACAAAGGAGGGGAAAAAAGATACTTGACTTTAAAACCAAAAAGGTCTACTGAGTGAAAGGAATGGAACCAGATTTATTTGTACACTGTTTTATTTGATCCCCACTGGGGGAATATAAAAATAAATAAATCAATAAATAAAACATTCCAGTATATATACTCTTCATAATTTGAGAAGGGCAGGAAAAAAGAGGATGCTCATTTGTCTCTGTTGCTAAGTGACGTTAAGACTGCAGATTACACTACAAATACATACTAAAATATGGTACACGGTAACATGTAAAGCAGTGGTGTAAAAATTAAAACAGCAATGCATCTAGTAAAACTAACCGAATGAAAAATTATTTCGTCTTAAAGCTGTAAACTATCTGTCATGACACTGCCAAAGGCTATTAACTGACCCCAGATATTACACGTAATCCATGCTTTTCCACAATATAATCTAAAATCTGCATTCTATGCTACAAGCATAAGGAAATTTACTCTTCCTAGTTTTCCCACCATAATGAAAGACTCACACTCTACTTGCTCCTTCAGCTTCTTCCAGTTGCCACTGGTCCAAGGGCTTAGCAATGAAACCATGGGAATCTGTGCTAAGGAAGAGGAACACAACAGCGAAGTTGCCATAATTAACTCTGTTAGTCCACCTTACAGATGCTGAATTAGAAACAACTTGGCAATTACTCCACCCTAAATGTGCCTGGCAAATGATTAGAGTACAGCTATACACTGCAAATAGAGGAGAAAAAGAGCTTTGGGGAGGGATATACAGGCTTTTGGGGTCACCAGGGAAAACAAAAACTCTGTAGCCCTGTTTCCTTGCCATAGGCAGTCTTGTGAGAAGCTGCTGCAGTCTTTGTTTTTTTTACAGTCTGGGCCAATAATGGAAAATTTTTAGATGGCTGTCTAAAGACTAAAGAAAGCCATTATTCATTTACACAGGTTGTCACTTTAATACAGGATTTTTATTTCTGGCTAATTTTATTGACACAAGCAACTTGTAACAACTCCCGTGTAAAAGAGTGACATGTAGTATTTGTATTCATGATGCCACAAACTGTTAATTGAAACAGTAACAATCCACTAGCTTACAGCAATGACTGGCAGAAATACGAGGCTTACTAAATTCGGTGACCTAATAATGTTCGGAATTAACAGCATGGTCAAAAAGAATAAGGTGGTTCAAACTGCAGTGGGAGAGCTGACAATCTCCTCTTCTCTTGTGCAGAAAGTAGTCGGCAATGGGGAGCCTGCTTTATGCTATGCACACTACCCCAAGCTTCAATGCTTCAGCTGCACAGGCCAGAAAGGGCAAAGACTGGAAACTAACCTCTGCCAACACCACACCAAGTCTCTATCTACCCATTTGTATGCTTATAGGTGATCTACACAAGCCCGTTATAGATCTTCCGGACCATGGGGTCTTAAAAGAGTGATGGTACAGACTCACATGCCACCACTTCATGAGAAAACGCTAACACAACTTAAAGAGCTAGATTCTGAGAAGTTTGTTCACTGAGCAAATGCAGCTAGACAATCTCCTCAATATTAACAGGAGAAATTCATAAATTGAGCTACTTCTCAGGGTTAATAAAATCCAGCCCTTGATAATTAGCAGTAATCCTTCAAGTTATACCACTTTCATATGGTTTAACTGTCTATTTTGCTGTAGACAGACATCACTGTTGCCATGTAGATGTAATTAAATCCTTACTGAAAAGAAGAAATGCACTACGAGGCTGTATGTGAGTTCTGAGAAAAATAAATTAATTACAAATCAGATTTTTGAGGGACTAATCAAATCAATTCAAATTTACAGAGGTATTCTAAGTGAAACAAAGAACAAGAAAATATCAGGAGAATTTCTTTGGATAATCTACATATAGGAAAATAATATTTGGGAATAAAATTGTCTATGTAGTGTTATGGACAATTTATTTATTTATTTTTTTTAATTCTGTAGAGTTTGAATATCCTTCTTCTCGAATAGATTTGTCGTCTGAAGCCTCCATGGACAAATGACTCTCACAGAACTGGACAAAGATGACAGATTCTTTACAAAGTATTTTCAGAATTTCTCAGATACTGTTTCTCATCTTCATGTTTTTATTTATGGAAACAAGCTTTGATCGACTGCTTGACTGAGGATTTTCCTGGACAAGTTCCACTTGATTTCCTTAATCTTTTTATTCTGAGGTCCCCAGAAAACAAAACGGTGCCTTACGCTATTCTTTTAGCGAGCCTTACAACTCTGTAGCTCTATATGGCATGAAAGACTCCAGATCTAAAGATAATCAAGACCACATGACTGAAGTGTGAGTCAATTGTGTGCAGATCTGGGATCCAACACTGTAAGGTTAATGCCTCCGTGTTGAAAGCGTATAATCATCCTGAACTATCTTCTTTGTTTTATTTCATGTTTTTGTTTTGTATTGTTTTTTTAAAGAATGACAAAAAAAAAACCCCAACACAACTGAGTCTAATTTTATGTGCCTGGGAGTAGCTATCTAAGCTTCAGGCAATACAAACACTGCTATTACTGGGGAGTAAAAGCTCTGCATAATTAACAAACATCATCAGCCTTACAGTTCCTGTAGAATGTAGTAAGTTCCTTGCCTGAAGGCTGCTCTCAGCCTAGTAAGTCTGTTTACCCTGTCCAAGATTAGATTAGTTTAATTATTATGAAAAAGACTGCTAAGATCTTACAGCCTAATTATGCAAATGTTTCTAAATGTTCACAAAAGTAATTTATTTATTTGGAGATAAATGAATCTGTTTTGTCATAAACCAGATTGCAGTCCTGGCAATGTACAAGCAGGGTTATGTGCCCTTAGGCATATCTTTCACCACAAATGTCAGTGGGACCCCTGGATTACAACATTTATAAATACATAAATGGTTTTTAGCAGGTTTTTATTGTCTTTGTAAATTATTGTAATCCCAGAAAGAACTATCACAGGTTTAACACTCACCAACCTTGTTATGAAAACAGAGTTTCTCAGCAGAAGCATTTAAGAGATGCTAACAGCTAAAACTTTCCTGGTAGACCTATTAAGGTGCACCTGTTTTATTATGCTTTGGAATCAATATCTTCTGAAGAGTTCCCTTCTCCTAATACAGACTCTCACTGCAAAAATAACCTGCATCAGTAAAGTACTATTATTCTAAATAAGGCGGCAGCATTCAAGGCAGACAGTGCTGAGCATATCTGGAAGCAACTCCTCTTTACATTAGAAATGCTGTAGGTTTTTCTTGTAAACCTCACTGTAGCTTAGAGATTGAATTCTTCATCTATATGTAATTACATGACAACACATGAAATAGATGCAGAAAAACAATTCTATATTTAGCTACTGTTCTAGTTTCATCACTATTATAATGGAGATAACCCCTAGGCAGCACACTGCTGCCCTCTGTGAACTCATGAACATTCAAAGCAGAGTATCTTTTGGAACAGAAGAAACTTAAAATCTGGTCTTGACCGCAATGAAAGCTGTAAAGCTTAACACATTGCATAGCTACATAAAATGAAGCAGGACCTAAGCCCAATAAAAGACTGGCCTTTAAAGAGTCAGATATTTTCATAATGAGACAGTTTATCTGCAGGCAGATGACAGTTTACATACCCCAGAGCATACGCTCTGCCTCTCAGTCGCATCAACTTCTGAGGGAATTAACATGCACCTTTAAAACTCAAAACAAGAAAAGTTTAGCTGCCTGTTAATAGCAAAGCAGGTGAAACAGAATTCACAGCTCTATTTAATTGGGACACTTGAGGCCATGTTTATTTAAACTGTAAAGTCAATTTGATGTGGTGATGCCTTCTGCTATCAAAGTTTGTTTTCTATTTGAGACAGTACCAGGGCATTTTACTGGAAATGCATTGCATTAAAAGCAACACGGTGACTTCTTGTTTTGTTTATAAATTAACCATTCCTTAAGTAAGCAAGGTAACAGCTCTATATGGGAATTACACCCACAGACCTCCTGTGTATTAAATGGAGGATGTGAGCAATGATTTTATTTGGCTGCTATGACATCACTGTTATCATGGATATTCAAGATATTAGAAGCTGCTTGCTGTCAGTTAAATGATCACATCTCAATTGCACCTGCTTTATAATTATTCATTTGGAGCAGAATCATTAACATATTCCTTTAGTCATTTACAGGCAATTTGACTCTACAGTAATGATTTTTCCCCTCTTTGTAACAAATTAATGATATATATATAAATACATGAGTACAAATGAAATTCATACAATTCACATTGTAATTAGCACGTACCAAAAGTCTGAAGGCTGCCTAACTTGCATTTTCCCTCTGGTAGGCAGCTATCCTGCAATCACATAACAGCTACAGCACTATAGATGACTCTTTCAAAAGAAAGATGCCTGTCGATGTTCTCTTCTTTCAATGATGACAACAACTTAGTAGTCAGGTTAGCAGCTGACACCTTGGAAACAAATTCTTTTGCTCCAAGCTCAAGAGTTTATGTAATGTAAGTAAAAGAGCTAAGAAACTGGATGTTCATTACCTCTATTTGTTCTGCAGCATAAATAACAGGGGTGTTTGCTCGATATTCCCTGTGATGGCCTTGACAAGGTTTCAGGTAGATTTCTTCATGGCTTGACAACTTGGAGAATCATCAGATAATTGACAAGAATGTACGAACACACAAGGAGTATGTCCAAGCTCTTATAGTACACCTTCAACACTAAAAACTCATCTTGGGGTTTTCCACAGCTCATATGCTGACAGAACTTCCCTAAAACCTCCATCATTAGCGCAAGATAGTCCTGATCTCACCTTGGCTTATATGCAAAGCTCTTTACAGCAGACATTATTGCTGGGCTGTAGGATGCCGTAAGACTGTCAGAAAACTGCACTGCAGTCACTTTGGTCCAAAGAATCTCTTTTCTGTAACACCTGAGATGCAATGATTACCTACTCCAGGCAACACCTTTTCCTACACCTTTTGTAGACTACAAAAAACAGCAGAGCTTGCACAGATCATTCCCATGTATTACTTCCTCTTAGCATGTTGTTGGATTTCCACAGAGGCAGGCAGCGAGGAACATGGGAATCAAATCAAGTTCCCTTGTTAATTACACACAAAAGAAAGGCAGTACTGCTCACTGAACTATTGGGCAAAAGTACATTTGTTGGGAGTGTCTGCTTGGTCTCCAGCAGTCCTGTTTGTTACACTGACAATGGGACAGCCAGCAGAACTTCAGCAGGCACAGGGAGAAGGGAAACAGACCCATGGGAACATTTCTTCTTTTAAACTGCCCTCTGAAAATATTCAGAAAACACGCACTAGGTAAGGAAGTTTCTTCCCATAACTATTCTTCAGGAGCAACCCGGGAACATCCAAAAGAAAGAGACATCTATAGATAAGGAAAAAAAAAAATTCTAGCTTCCTTCCTGGTGATGTTAGAGGGCTCCTAAGGATGCCAGAAAATCCCTGGGGGAGACCCACAGGAGTGCTCTGCCACTGCTGAGCAATCCCTCTCAAACAAGCCTGCCAAAGGAATCCAAATTGCCCTTAGTAAGAGCAGCTGTATTTGAGAACAAGGGACTTTAAGGCAGCAGTTTATAGCTCTAAGCATCAGAGCACAGATCATGGCATTCTGGACGATATACATGATGCAGAGAAACTCCTGGATGTGCCTGAAATTATTTCTGTGCTAGACTTCTAACTGGGAGTCTTGTCCTTAAAACACCAGCATTTTTCTCCATTCAGTTCTGCTGGGTCAAGATACAGCTGGTGAGATGATGAACTGATGGCATTTGAGAAACTTTGTCACATGATACAAACATCCCTGAGCTTTCGTGACCTGTTTCCCTAGTTAACTTGAGAAAATTACATTGCCCTGCATAGAACAAAAGCCTTACAAAAATAATAATTTGCTCTATGGTTATTACATTGTCTGGTTACAATGTGTCAATTTGACAGGTGCATAAAAAATTAAATCAACATATTTACTAATGTCATCAGAGGGTGAAGGCAGCACCATTATTAAAAACGTTACAGAAAGCTGAAGAATACTAATTACCAAATGACATACCAGTCATAAAAATCAAAGCACAAAGACACTGTGATGGAAGCAAAAAGAAAGTGGACTCAGTTTTTTTTTCAGGTGATAAACTACTTATGCTCAATCTCAGCATACAACAATACCCACTGTGCAGGATATGCATCATTCCCATGTATCACTTAGAAACGGAGATTCAAAAAGACTGCTGAAACCTTTGAATATTGCACTCACTCTATCAGGATAATTTACTGTTTTTAATATACAACTAAGATGCTACAGAAAACGAAACACTGGATTATAATTTATTTTACATTACTGGAAGATGCCTCCTCAAATGGTGTATTCTGCATTATTGAAAACTGAGCACTCACCCTCCCTGTTCTCCTGGTACAGCTCATGTCACCATCACCAGACCAGATGGCTCTGCTCTGTAGCCCTTTCTCCAGACCCAACATCTGTGGTGTGGCATGGCAAGGTTTCACATCTCCCAAAATGAAATCTGACATCTCTCCAGCTCATAGGATCTGCACATCCCTGCACACCAGACATGGTTAGTTACTCCCCAGTCAATAAAGGACTGACTCTTCACGAGATTCATCCAGCTTTGCACCACAAAAACAGGTTAAAGCAATTCACAAACAGAAGAAAGTACCTGTTATTCTTCCACCCAGTGAAAGCATCAGTACCAAGATAAACAGCCAAAGCAGAGTACCATACATATATTATCCTACCTCACACAGCTCTGCCCAGCTTTGGATGGAGAGCAAGTCTTCAGCTTACAATGCCTTGGTGCTGTAATTCTTCCCCGGGTATGAGCTGCTCTCTTTCTCTTCCGGTCTTTACTACACCTCTCTACATCCCTTTCTTTTTCCTCAGGACAGAACAATGTGAATTGTCTCGGGCCACGGAATAAGTCCTGGAAAGAGAGATCCACTCTATTCTGGATTGCTTTTGTGAAAATTTAAAGCTGTGAAGTTATCCTCCCTGTACCAGCGCTTTCCCTTTCCTTCTTCTAACTTTAAAGACCATTTTACAGCCTTCCTTGACATAAAGCTGCATTCACTCAGGTAGGAATATGCAAGTTTGAAGAAACCCACAATACACATCAGAATAATGCAGAGAGCTCATCACGACTCATTCTTACTTTCTTGGCATTCACTGAAAGCAGTTTTAGATTCGTGAACTGCATGATATTACTGAACAGTGCCTGAGAGCCTTTTCTGGTGGACAAGACTTGCACAGCCAAATCTCAGACTTGTATTCAGAGCCAGAGCTGGATCCTCCCAGGTCCTTCCCAGCCTGCCCAGCACTGGCCTGAGTAGCAGGCATCCCATTAAGTCCTCTTTTAAGCCTTCCTGAGCCTCCATAGCCACAGAACCAGAGGTTGCTGCCCTGCTATAACCTGGCAAAACAAAGGGAGATGGACCTTATTTGCTCTGTATTACAGTAGTATGGAGTGTGGAAGTGAGGCAGAGACCACTTTTCCACCCATCTCTGCTATATTTTTGCTCGGACCAGCTACTGGTTCAACAAATGAAAACACACACTACAGTAGAAGTTATCTTTAAGACATCAACATTTGCCAGAAGTTCAGATACCTTGACCTCTGACAAAGTAAGGAAATATTATGGCACCTGTATGTGACACAGGCTAATAAGTAAATTTAAATCAAACATTATACCATTTTTCATCTTTGACTATTCAAGTAAAAGAATAAAAACAAAGCAAAAGCAGGCTACACAGTAAGTTAAGCTCAGAAGAGATTTGTTTCATTCTACTGAGGCTTTCTATATCACTCATCACTGAGGTATCCAAAAACAACGTGGTTTGCTGATGAGAACAATAGCCTGTAAATTTCTGAACCTGAAATATTCATGAGAAGTAGGTAATGACATTTACAGCTTAACAAACACACACTTCGAGCTCCTAATGAAAGATCATAAAAAGCCAGAGTGCAATGTAGCATTATCCTTTGTTTTGGACTATTCTGAAAGACTTGCTCTACATAAGAAAACAACTAGTGGAGTTGGGGAATTTCCAGTAATAGCAGTCATCGCCTGGGAGGACATCTGTGGCCTACCCAAGTCTACACGGGGTCCCTGACCATTGCTGCGTTACTCTCAGAGAGCAGCATCCTATCTAGGGGAAAGGAATGTTATTTCCTGGAACACTGATTGATGAAGCAGGTCTGCTCAGAGATGAGGCCAGTGATTATCAAGCACCTCTAAATATTTGACCCTCCTTTCCAATTGCTCTGTTGTTTCGTAGGCAATGTTTCATTCAACTGAACGGCTGATCTCTTTTGAGGAAAAAAAGAGCAATAGCCTGCCAACATTATATCTAATTTCATTTTTAAAAGAATATTATCACATCGTTACAGATTTGCCAGCTTTGTGCAACAATTATTCACTTGATTATTTCAGATCCCATGCTCCACTAACATACAGTTTTGTATCTATTTAAAGGAAGTTTGCAATTATTGAGATAGTTACACGTATTTCACAAAACCAAATCTAGTTTCCCAAATCTTGAATGCATCATAGATACACATCTAACACATAAAATTGTCTTTGAATTGAGCACTGCAAATATTAAGTTACAACAAATACAGTGCTGATGGGAAAAACAAATCAAATCAAAACTCCAAGAGCTATTTCTACAGCGAAAGAAAAAAATATGCTGTCATTCCAAATGCAAAAATTTCTCTAAATTTGTATTTACTGCTTATCTGTCAGGAGATGACATTATATTGAGTTTATTTTTTATTTCTCCCCATATCAAAACCATTCCATATCTTGTGAATCCTCCATAAAGTAAGGCAGAAAAAAACCTTATCTTTTATTAGCAGAACTCAGCTAAATCAAGGGTGAGCTCCCCATCAGTGATGAAATCAAACACATTGAAAGTCAAACACATTGAAAGGCCTCTACAGGTTTGATTAAAAGCAATTTTGTAAACCCTCAGAGCATCTGCTGACTGCATATTTAAGGTACCAGATAGTCTCGTGTTAATTGATGCATGTATGTTTAGACAGGTGACCAAGAACACACTATAAGCCAACTTGAATACATCCACTGGTTCCCCTCGCCCTTCCCAGCATGTTTCAGTGACCTGACACCACTCTTCCTTACCCCAGACAGAGGATGAGAATTACAGCTCATTCCTTAGCTCAGGAGCAGAAGCCAGAACATTAAGCTCTACTTTCATTTCCCTTTTTCCAATAGCTCAGACCTTTCTGAACCCACATCACGTGTTCTTACCGGGAGGATGCCCTCTCTTCTTTTTCCTTCTACTTGAGGCAGGAACCACTCTCTGCTACATGCAATAGCTTGTTGCTCTGTTTTCACATGGCTTGCAGCTTCATTACAAGCGTTTTGCATATCTCTGGCTGGAACCTGTAGATGAGAACAGCTTTTTAATGTTTGCTGTAGTCTCGAAGAACCGTGTGTTTATTCCACTGAAAGTAGTAATGATGAAGGGAAAAATATTATTTTCAATGCTACTTTCATTGCGCATTTCCACAATGAGGCACTGAAGCTTCATTTGCAGTCTGCTGCAAAGCAAATCAAGACTTACACTTAATATGAAAATTGTGCACTGCAGCAATATGGAAAGAAGAGATGAAACTTCTGACTACGTATCTCAAGATTGGGTGACAAAGCATGCTTATGCTGCCGTACATCAAGTACCAGCAGCCAAATGTTGGAGCAATATCTTTGTGCAGAAGCTGACACGTCTGTGTGAATGTTACAGGACACACTTTAACAGAGGTTTCTCTTTGCAAAAAAAAAAAAAAAAAAAAAGGTGATAGAATTAAGTTTCTCAGTTGTCTGGCTGTAAGATAATTAAAGCGGTCTTCCACAAGATGGCTCCCTCTCTCTGCTCGTATTACTGACTCACAGCAGTGTGAAGGGAACATAAATAATATTCAGGACAACTATGCAATTACGGTTTGGAGGAGTTTGTGTGCCTCCACATGGGAGCAGAAATGCTTCACTGAATTAGGGCGGCCTATGTGACAGTCAATTCTGTATATTATTCATTTTCTACAGTTGGAAAGGGGCTGGAAGGTTCAGTGGGGTGATTTGGAATCATATCTTTGGAAAGGCACACGCATGCTCCACATGCATTCCAATCCAGGGGCTCCAGCTTCTCAGCCACACATCTCAAGTTTGGAATGCAGAAAAATGTCTAAAGAGTACCACCCAACATATGGTTTATTACATTAACAAAAATAGGATTAGGTCTAAATGTCTAAAAGGAATGAGAAAATAACATTTCCTACACATTAGAAATGAATGATTTTTATGCAGCTAGAACTGGTCATTGAGTCCTTGCTCCTTACCATATACACTGCACGCATCATTTGGCATCCAATGCCCTCTTGCAGCACCATGGTTGCCTTTGTAGAATGTTTCTATTAAAGGAAGGAGCTCTGCTCTCCCTGTGTAAACTCCCTCATTCTAAAGCAAGCACTCTTGGTTTGTATTACAAGATTACACTACCTGGAGAAACCTGAGCGGTATAAAGAGCGGCCATTGTGCTGTAGCTTCTGCCAGGTAAAAGCAGGACATGCAGCTGAGAAGTGCCAAGGAAAAAGCGAGAAATTCCCACACTCCTGTCTTTGCTCATGATTCCACTCACACTACCATTATGCTGCAGCAACCCCATTCTTTTCTGCACAGGTGCAACAACACACCATCAGGAGAACACAGTCCCACTCCCACTAGACAGCCTGCCCCCAGCGCTATTGCCCTGGGCTGCCCACAGCCCAGGTAATGACCTTCTCCATTGAAACACTGATGTCCTCCTCCTGTTTCCTACTTGTGCCCACAGGTATCAGCGCCTGTGAGCAGAGTTCAGTAAATGCTTGGTAAGCTGTATGTAGCAACATATCTTCTCCTTCAGCTAAGGCAGTAAAAAAAAAAAAAAAAGAGGGCTGTAATTCATAATGAATGTAAAGGTTGTACTGGCAGCAATATGGCTTATCTCCATACTGACAAAAAGAAAGAAAGACTTTCTTGAAAGAAACACGAAGATACTTCCTTCGCATGCTCTCAAATCTGTGTTAACTCAAAGTTATTCCAGTTTTACTGACAGTGAAACTTAGGAACATTAGTAAAACCCCCAAGAACCAGTTCTGATGCCATACCAATTTGAATTGCTTCAAATAATCTTATTGTATAGAACCCAACACCAGCTAATCTGGAAAAAAAAAAAAAAAAGCTACAATTTTTGCTTGCAGCCTTGTAATTTCCTGGAATCATGCTGTGTTGTTGACTTTTAAGCAAAAATCTTGATAAAAACCCACTGGAAGTTCTATTTAAGAACTGGTAGCAGGATATGGGCCATTGACTTCTGTACAGTTACTCCATGCTGAACTGCCAAAATTTGAGAAGCACGTCCTTAATCTTTCCTATAATTTTAGGCACGTTTAAGACACATTACACAAGACATTGAACTGAATGAAAACATGTACATGATTTCTCTGGAGCTTTTATGGACCTCTTTTCTTTTAGCTTTAGCTTCCGTGGGCCTAACTTACACCTCAAGATAGACTCAATGTGAAGAAAGTTCACTTTACCTGCGCATCACAGTTTGTGAGAGAATTGAGTAAAAATTGTCGCTTCTTATATTTTTTAATTTTCTATTAAGCTTTAAAAGAATACCAGCATCTTTATTGCTAAAATTGTTTATGAAATTACATTAAAATCCAAATAAGACCAGTGAAATGTAAACAGAAATGGTTAATTTTCCTCTGCTGAGATATTTTGATATTTAGGGAATATTTTATGTCTCTAGAGAACTAAAAAACAAGTCACCCAAAAAATGGCGTGCACGCAGAAAATCATCATAATGCCCTATGGGACCAATCTGATTCCATCAAAATCAACTAAAGTCCCTCTACTGACTTAAGAGTTTCAGCGCTGCTCCTCAACATGCATTTCCTAAACCTAAAAAATCATTAGGCCTTCCAACACCTCCCTGTTACCAACAGGGCTTTAACAGATTCAAACTCCCAGGACAACATACAACTGAAGACTGATGCAGTACCACAAGATATGGAATGCCCAATCCTACATAGGTCACTCCAAAAGTAATACCTCCTATTTATTTCCATGGAAACCACAGCAACTACAAGAGCACAATAACATTGTTTGATGGAGTGAATTCTCAGCTACAAAATACTATTTTTCAACACAGTCACCACTATTAGCTATGCATTTTCACTGGTGTTGAACAAGAGCCTGCATGCTGCTCTCATAAAAATCGGCGTCTGGGATCTGAGAGCAGCCCCTGCTCTAAAAGGAGATTTTTTTTTTTTTTACTATGGAATAACACCAAAGTCAGGATTAAAAGACAATAAACAGAAGTATTTAGTAAAAATTAAATGGAGCTTGGCATTGTAGAATGTAGATCAGCAACACAGGAATTTTCACTGGATATCAAAGAGTTCCCAGAATAATAATGGTCTGTGCAACCAGACCTCAGGCTTGTAACCCAGCTCCTAAAATCCTAAAGTCACTGCTGAGATCAACAGAGGTCACCAACACATAATTACCATCACTGAAATGAAAATAAAAACATTGCCGAAATAAACTCTAAAGTTTGTATTTTGATTCACTGGAATCTGGACCTCTCCATTTTCAGAAAAAAAAAAACCACTTTCCTACCAAGCACTACCCAGAAAACATACATAGTTTATCATGGCAACTGTTTTCATGTCCAATGCATGTTCACTCTGTATAGGGAAAATCAGTGATATATTTTTGCATAATTTGAATTAAACTTCTTCATAAAGCAATTACTACACAAACCGCATTTTCAGAACTGAAAACATTAAGTAGAAGTATCCTGAGGTACTGAAAGCAGACACACTCTTTTGGCTTTTTATTAGCTTCATTTTACAGTTGCGTGTGTTTTTGACACAAACAAGTGCTGGAGAAACTCTATATGTGAATATTATAAAATATAAATTAATGGTATCACTGACTTCTACAAAAATTCAGCATACGGTTTTGCTCATGAGGGTTTCTAAGGAGAGGATGCATTGTGAACAGCTGTGCAATAACTAATAAGTATTATAACTGGACACAAGTATTTAGCAAGCTGTATCTAGAGTGGTCAAGTACACCTTCAGCCTTGAACTGGCAAACTCATGCTGTGGGACAGCTGCTAACAAGGCAACTTCACTAACCCAAGCAGCACAAACTGAGCTGTTTGTCTTATCACAAAACCAATTTATGTAGCTTAGCGATTGGTCCTAGATGATCCAATCTCAGCCTTACCTATTTGGAAAGCTTTTATCTGCATACCAATAGCGCACACTTCTGAAAAGCAGAAGGACATTTCTCACTTGAATAAATAAATCAGCTAGGATTTCAGTCAAACTATTTACATATTCTCAGTTAGCTCTAGGTGAGTTCCCTGGTCTTTTATCTAATTCCTTCTATTTTGTGCTTGTGTAGGAGCTACACGCTTGCCTATCGCTATTTTCACCCATCCATCCACAGCAAAATACGAAAAAAACTGGGAATGCTTGTGAGCAGCATGTAAACCTTTTGTATAATAAGCAACTTTTCAAAATGCTGGGAATTCCTGTAAATTATTTCTTCCTGGAACATGGATGGAGGAAGATGGCTTTGACCCTTTATACAAAAATCTGACAATCTTCTTAACAAATATCTCCAAGCTATAGCAGCTAACACATATTTATGTGAAAGATGGCTCAGAATAATTGATTAGGTTTGCTGAGGTTCCGGTTAAGAAACTGCAGCTGCAATCTCTTTTTTTTTTTCCTTCCCTTACTGTTTTCTTGCATAGCAATTTCTTCCTTATCATTGCTCATTTTCATGCAGAGCATGTTTGCTTATTTGCTATGGTCAGTAGACACTTTATTTTAATTACTTCAAAGGTAAATGCATTTGAAAGCTTTTGGCTCTTATTTCAGGTAAGAAAAACAAGTAATACGATGGTTATAAAATGGCTTGGGAAAAAAAGGTCCAAACCATGACATACCAACACTCAAAAAACAGATGCATAATAAATACACTGTTTGCTTTGCCTTTGCCTAGACCTTTTCCTAGCAAACACAGCAGAGGCAACAAGTTCACTTATCTGCTACCTAAATCTTTACAGAGGTTACTGTGTAGTTATTTATCAAATGCAAATCTACAACTTCATTACTATAATTATGTAGTAACCATCCAATTAACTCCTGAGGTAAATGCATGTTGCTCTTGCACTTCCTGCTCCAATACACATTTAGCTTTACATTTCTGTTCTTACTATGTGTGTACCCAGCAGTTATAAGGCCCTTTAGAGACATGAATCCCCCTGTTATTGATACTGGGCAATCAGATAAGTTGCAAATGCATGAGCAGCTTTAAGAAGTTGTTGTGGTTAGATAAGAGAGAGATTTAGTGTGAAACACAGCCAGAGGGAGCAAGAGAAAGAGTCCATATGTGCTGTGAACTCTCCCAATCCATTCCAAGGATGGATTAGTCAGGAGGAACAAAATCATAAACCAACATCAATCATTGTAATTTTAAATAAATCCATGAGGTATCATCAACCCACAGGAAAACTGTCTTGTCACTCTACATGATGTATATTAAAAGAAACAAGCACCTTGATATGGAAAGAAACTTGAGAGAGATATTAACACAAACTAACCATCCAGGTACAGATGCCACCCAATTTGACAGATGCAAAATTTATTACTATTTTAGAATGACTGCTACAGAAATCTTACAAGAAATTGAATCGAAAGCTGAGTAAACTGAGGCACAAAGCTGCTGAGTTGCTTATGAGTGTCCCTGCCTCCTAGCACAGGGGATCGCTGGGCTGGAACATCGGGCTGCATGCAACTACACCTCACTACCATCAGATCCCAAAGTTCCATAGCCAGTGCAAGAGCAGAAGGAGAAACTTTGAAGTTCAGCTGTCCAGAATAAAATTAACGTACTTTTTGTCATGGAATAAATGGGATAGAGATTCTTCCCCAGGCACACGTCAACGTTAAACATTTTTGAGAGATACAAGGAAGACATAAGCAAGTCCTTCCTGCAGCCAATAAAACTGTCCTGAATTCCAGCATGGATGAGTCTGTAACCCCCTTCAAAATGGCTTCTGGGAATACATTTATTGCCCTCATCCTCTTTAAAATTCCCCAGTCTCTTCAAGGGCACGCAAAAAGAACTGCTTGGCAAATAGAATTTAATTGCATTAAATAGCAGATCTGTTCCCCATAGATATTCTACATTTGCCACCAAAAAAAAAAAACACCCTGAAAATACAGCCATGCACCAAGTGGCGTCTCACTGTAAGAAGTTATTCCATGCTATTGGCTTCTATCCAAAAGGTATGGCTAGCAGAGGTAATTTAAATATGCTTGAACACAGGAATGAATGCCTGAGCTTGGTTGCTCTCTTTGTGGAAACCTATTCTTTCAGAAAATCATTTTCTTTACCCATTGGACAACAAAATGCATTGTCAAGAAATTTTATAGCAATAATTATAAAAGATGTCCATTTGAACCCATTGAGGTCTTACTGATTTTATAACACCCAGCAGACCTCCCTGCAGGAGAACGCTATATTTATGTTAGCAATATATGCGAGAATTGAGATCATAAAATTAAATGACCACATAGAACTGTCATTTATATGATGAGCGCCTACGTATGTGAAGGCTGGTTTATCTTGCGAGATAGGTTAGTACTAAATGGTCCACTCTCAGTCAATGCTTTTAATCACGCATTTCTTCACTGCTTCTGCAATATTACACTTGAAGGACTGGTAAGCAGTTTGCTATGAAATGTTAAATGGCTACTGGCAATCCAAGCCCGATGGAAGTACTCACTAAAATAGAAGTACAGTACATATTGTATGCAATTGTTTTATGAGAGACATTATGGTTACTAGAATAACATTTCACCATTACCAACTGCTGAGAGAAAAGTCATTAAGATATTTGGCAAGCCAGTGTAATTTTTCAGCAGAACTACAGTATGAGACCTCCGAATGGCTTCTGTACAGAAAGGCGAGCTGTCTCAAGAAAACAACTTAAGTCTTCTGTGTCATTTTATTCAGAGGGGTTTATTTTCAGATGCCAATGAGAAAGTTATTGCTGCAGGAGAGCAAACAATTGAGCCTTAACCCTTGTTATAACAGCACAATTTCAGAAGCACTATAATAAATCTTGCAGCAGTGTTTCCATTAAAAATCTCTTTTCTGAGGAGCTTTTATGCTCTGCAGTGTCATTCAGACACTTTTATGAGAGATTTCTTTAAACTATTGTTCTAAAAATGAAGAGAGATTAAACATGTGTTTAAGGACTATTAAATGTTTAGAAGGAAACCAACAAAACTCAGGGCGCTATTTTAATCTCAGCCCCTTCTCACGGTTTGTTTTTTTTTTTTGTTTTTGTTGTTGCTGTTTGCTTGTTTTTGAAAATTCCACAGCAACAGAAATGAAAAATCCCCCCCCGCACAGGAGCAAGGAGGTCTGTGCTGGACAGAGCCCCCTCACCACCATCACTTGTGCCAGCAGCTGCACATTTGTCAAGTGGCCATCAACATATTAAATACTGACTCACAAACACACAGATGTCATTCCATCCTGGTCATTTCCAGTAAATATGCCTTCCCTCTCTCTAGAACTGCACTTTAATGACGTGACGAGGCACTGCAGCTTGAAGGTGCAAACATTTTCAACCCAAACAGCCACTATGCATCACCAAACAAAATCCTTTTCTCTATAACAAGAACAGTAATGACCTATTACAGTATTATCACAAGGTAACAAAACATAAGTAATGAGGCCCAGTGCAGCCAAATGCTTCTAGTTGTCAATGTTTCCAATGGAAACAATGACTTCTGGTTAACGTGAGCTGACAGCAGAGCTCATGAAAGCCCTGTAAATGATGCAGGACAGAATTAAACAAGCTACTATTTCGTTCCTCTTTCTGTCTGCAAGTGCAACCAGGACAATCTCGAAACAGTGAATAATTTCAATAGGATTTTCTATTTGTTGGATTTGGAAGAAGGCAATTCAGATATTTGATTTATTTATTGTTATTAATCTGATATTGCATACTTTCCACACACATACTTAGTAACAGAAAGTAAAATATACCAGCTAGATTCAAACTCAAGGAAACACCTACCTGGAGATCCAGTCACTAACAGAAAAATAAAGGAGTAGAAACTTTGACAAACATGGCAACAGTTTCAAAGGTTAAACAGAATGAAAAAAAGAAATCACAATTTACGTCATGTTTGTCATCAGTAATCCCACAAAGGAAATATGCATCTGAGAAAGTGATGGTGGAAATTAACACGTTCTCAGGTGAAACCACATGAATACCAATTACACTGAGACTTCCAGCCAAAGCCATCCTGCTCAGAAAGACGGTCCTCCCTCCCATTCCCACTGGAACTTTCTATATTTGTATCATTATAGCTCTGATTTTGCAAGCTTTTACATATATGCTTGATATTGCCACTATAAGCAATTCCTACCGGTCTTCCCCTAGCACAGAAATAAATCCCAAATGTGAAAGTGATCACTCATTAGGAGAGATGCTCAAGTCACTGTTAGCTTTCATGTTCGTGTCTACCTGTAGTGCCTCCATACGTTTAAATTTATAGCACGTATTCACAACCGAGCAGGAATTTTTAGAAGAATGGAACAATACTTTTAGAGCCACAACAGAACATAAAAGAAACCTAACGAATAAAAAGGTATTTCCTAGAACTCAATGGCTGAACCACACAACTATTAACAAAACTTGTTTTTTGAGGTTTTTTTTTTTAAAAAGCATTTAAAAAAAAAAAAGCAAACTTACTTTTCTTACCAAAATAATGGCCAGGAACTCAAAGTAACTGCCCTGATACTCTTTAAATTACTCCTCGTACATCAGCAAACTAATTTTCAGCACTTCATTCTGCAAATTAACTCCAACCATACGCACTGAAGTATATATTATATTTGGATTTAAATCGTATTCTCATTTGGATTCCACAGAATAACTACATTTATTAAAAATGCATTTTTACTTCTGTCTCCTAATTTCATGAGTTTGTGTTAGAACCAGATCACCAAATTGGATACAAGAAAACAATATATCCAGGCAATGATGAAAACTGCTTTCCCTTTGGTCTTCGCAACAAATAGATTCCACTTTCACTTTAACATTCACTTACCACCATTTTTCCTCATTCCCTTTCTTAAGGCTTTTAGCTTTTAAGAATTGTGCATATACACACAGATCAACACGAATAAATGTTTTATCTTTAACGCTCATCTGTTGTGCCAGAAGGGTGTGTTCTTCATCTTTTTTAATTTAGCATGCTAATTTTACAGAATGTGAGAATTTAGAGAGTTCTTCACAGCTCCCGTTCCCACGAGAGCTCTTCTCTCTAAAAAGTTAATAACATTAGCAGTTTTTCTATTAATTTTGCCTGACTTTACACAGTTTTTTGGTTTTGTTTTTTAGGGTGCCACCAGAAAGGAAAATAACTCTAAATTTATACGTTTTGTTTGTTTGTTTTTTAAGTTGCTAAAATTTCCCTTATTAAACTGAAAATATCAGAGCTCCTCGGTGCTTTACTGGGTTTCTTCCAAATTCACCAACATTTCTGCATAACTCAGTGAAACCGAAACAAAAATAATCCCAGTGCCTAAAACTTAATGAACTGAATGGTAAACTGCTGCCTCACTTTACAAGAGCAGCTCTTAGCACCATTAAACTGCTGAGTTGCAATGCTTCCAAAAGAACTTCAGAAAATACACGCTTCAGCCCAAAAGTGGAGCAGGGGTAATGTGATGAGTAAACAGGATTACTTGTTTAAGCATCCAAAGTTTGCAAGGCTTGCAAACCCTAAGGAAAACTTAATTAAAGTCAATAAAGAGGAAGGGAAAACACAGAAAAATTAACTAATAAACTGTGCAAAGCAAAATATGAACTGATCAGTTATCAGTGCCTGTGGGATACCTTTGCCTACAGCGTTCTGGGACGGATTCTGAGCTTTCTATGTTTACTATGTACAGATTCCACTTGCATCAATAAAGTCATGCTGCCTTCGCAGTTCGTCAACTGACAGAGAATTTGCCCATTCCAACAAAACAATGCCCAGCCCTACTGACAGCTTACAGGAAAAAACGAATACCACACACGTCTCCTCTAACTGCTTTAACAGATTACTTTGGCTCTTTCTTTTACACAGAATTTGGAAGTGGTGAAGATCTGGGATCCAATTCCCCACTGAAGAAATTTTATACCAAACAAGCTCCCTTAAAGTCCACTGACGGTGACTGTTTAAAGACATAATGGGGAATAATCAAATTCAGAACTCTGCCAACATGCTTTCTTGTCAAATTTCTTCTATACATCGCATATTTGGGAGCAGTATTCAGTTCACATTCAAAAGCTTTCAGGTATTATCAGATGCCTTTAAACCACCTAGTAAAGTTGGAGAGAATTTTTCTGATGTGAGCTCTCTCAGCTCTGGGAAGCTTTCTGCATCCCATTTGAAGCATTAAAAAAAAAAAAAAAAGAAAAAAGAAAGAAAATAGGTGCAGGGGAAGAAAGGTGCAAAAAATTTTCTATGAAACCTGTAGCAGCAGCAGGCTCTCCCTCCTAGCAGTTCAGCTCCCGAGCCATCAAGTCAGCATCCTTCCTTTGGCCATCCGCACAGGGCATGCACCAGACTACAGAAATTCCAGCTGTAGCACTCCAGCTCTGGTTATAGCTTTGCTACTAATTTTATTGCTGACTCCTGGAAGAGGGAAGCTTTGCAGCACTCCCCACTGCCTCAGCAGCACCACTCAGCATTTTGTATAGGCTGGTTTGTCGTTGGCCTTCAGGCTGTCGGGCTCAACCAAGTTCACAAAGTGTTGCTCAGGTTGTCAAAATGCCAGTCCAGTGTGTGTGGATTTTAATTGGCTTGTTCAATGGCATTTGCAGCTGTGGTTAGTGTGCAACAATTAGGTACAAGTAAAATTCAGATTTGAAGTAATGATGTCTGCTGCAAATCCCAGAGAAAGAAATCTCTCGTGGTGGAGCAGCAACTGGTCAGAGGGGTTTTACCCACCAGTCTCTTTCCAAGTGAGCTGTTTGGGATAGGGAAGGAATTTCTTTTGTTAGACAACCAACATGGCAACAGGGATGTGTTCACCAGCATCACTGCCCAGTTTTACAATGAGCAAGATAAGAACAGGAATCTGAAATTGAGAAATTACAATAATGAAATGCTACAAGCAATGAAGGCTACAACTCTTCAAAAATTGAAGAAAAATTTTCACATTGCTTGTAGGAGAAGGTAAAACTACTGGAGCAAGAGGCAGAGATGTCACCTTTCCCTCTAGCAGATAATCCAAAGGGATGCCAAGAGCTACTCCAAAAGTACTGCCTGCTATTTTATTATGTTGGCCCACAACATCAGAGGTGGATGTTGGTGGTATGGCAGTAGAGGTTGCACCTCCCCACCAATATCCCATTACATTTTGTTGCCATGTGACAGATGGCAGCAGAGGGGCAGTCTAACAGAATGGTGTCTGACACAGAAGTGCATATAGAACAAAGGTGTGTCACTGAATTGCCCCATACAATAAAATGGTGCCCACTGACACTCATCAGTGTTTGCTGAACGTTTATGGAGACTGAACAGTGGAGGTGGTGGTGTGTTTCAACAGTGAAGTTGGATACAGTGGGTCACCTCTTTGTGATATTGTTGCCAGCATCCAAGTTACACACAAAACCTAGTAAAATTCTTCCCAATTATATTACTTCAAAAGATTTTTGAGAAAATCCCATCGCTATTGTAAACCTCCAGTGCGATTCAAAGGAATTTAAGTGTTACTCAAAGAAGCATTCTACCTCTAATAAAAACAAAAATACAATATATTGCTTCCAGGAGTTATTGATACCTTGGCAGAATTTGAGATGAGTTACCCCTGGTAAGGAAGGGAGATTTGAAGACAAAGGGAAAGATTAAAACTGTAGGTGTTGCAATAACAGAAATCAATTGTATTATTTCAGATGGTAAATAAAGTTTTAAAGTAATATTTGAGAGAAAAGCATCAGAAAGAATATGCTAAATGAGTTACTTTGGAACCACTGTGTTTAACTGAGCAAAGTCAGACTTAAATTATCTGCCTGCAGTGACCCCTGAAAAAGGCTTATTTTTGCAGCTTGAATTATAAAAAGCTCAGAAATGCTAATCGTTCCATCTGGAAATCAAAATCATAAACTGTTAGATTAATGAATGCTACAAGTAGCTCTCACATGCAGAATAGCAAAGATATTGTTAGCAATTTGTTTTGACAAAAGTGATTAGAATATTTATTTTTGCTAGCACTTCTCCTACATGCAAGGCCTGGAAAAATGAAACATGTTTGTATAATTCAGTAATACACAAATCTTTATTAAAACTCAGAATGTTGCTAAGTTAATTATATGATATTAACAAGAAAAGGGATAATCAAGAAACCCTTCACAAATTCATAATCTGAAAGGCAAACAATGCTTCACTGGTCTGATCTGTAGTGCCACTTACAGCTGTTTGAAATGGAATTGCTAGTTTTTACTATAAATAAATTATTAAAACTGGGGGTGAAGCAGAACTGCCAATTACAGTTGCCTCTGATCACAAGGAATGCAACATCACCTAGCCCATCATATTTGTTTTAGGTGACACTGACTGCAAACAGTACCTTATGAATGAGAGGGAGGAGATGCGAAGGGATGTTTTGTGATCTGCTTTGCTTCTGCTTGTTCTGTTATGAATAACCCTTGCTCAGGTATCTGGAACAAATACGAAGAAAAAAGTCTACTTTGTTTTTTACTGCAAAGAAATTAATTAAAAAATGATAATCATATCTATATCTAAAACCTTTGCGATTTCAAATTTCCAACTGAACAGTAGGATCTCCCTCTTCTTTCGCTTTTAAAGTAACCACTAGTGCAGAAAAAGGGCAAAAATTAACAGCAATTATTCATAGACTCACAGTTCAGTAGGAAACATGTTGTTCAGGGCTTCCAGCATAGCACAGGCTAAAGATTGAACACAATGATTTCTAGCTCAAGCCCCTTACTTGCAGTTGAGGTATAGAAAGACATTCCACTCTGATTGCTAGCAATAGAGAATCTTAACCTCCTTCGGTTCCAGTGATTAATTACTCTCACTGTACAAACCAATTTTGTCTGCCTTCGGTTTCTAATAGCATAGTTTCATTATGCCTTTTTCTGCTAGATTAAAGAGCCCATCTAGTACCAGAACGCGCTCTCCTACAGCAATAATGATAGGTTACACGTATCACAGTTGAGATGAACAATTCCCTTTAAGTTGATCCCAAAAGCAAATTCCAACTCTGCTCTGGGATTCTCCCTTATGTCACCTTCTGCACAGAGCAGACCACAATAGCCTATGGTTCTATCGCATTTCTGCAGCCTATACGCACCGAGGGGCTGACTCTTCCTGTAATGAATGGGAGTTTGACTTCAATTTTGACCACAGCCAAGTCCAAAAGTCTGAATACATCCTTCTGATGAATAACGTATACTCCGCTGGCTTCAGAGCAAAATCCACTTTTCACCAATCAGTAATTTTAGAAATATTTCTTCTGCAAAAGTAGGTGGAGATAGGGAGCAGAGGAAGAGAAAAAAAGAAGTAGCAGCAGCTCTGGAGAAGTTAGAGGGATATGACTTTTTTATTTTTGAACTGCCGTTATCTTTCCACAGATGAGTGGGGAATATTGGTACAGATGTGTATTCTGCTGTGCAGAGTGAGCAGAAGTCCCTCTTCATGACATGTGTTCCCACACCCACAGCTTCTCTGGTGAACTGCAAGGCCACCACTAAATTAAGGTGAAGGTTGGACCCTGAAAGACTGTATTTTGCTATTATGAGGAAACTGCAGTTGTGCCCAGTCACATCTTTGTCTTGACTGTGGCTTCCTAGAGGAATCCACACATATGTAGTTGTAGTCTTTCAACCTAAACATTGCAGAAAAGAGAACCATGGGGAAATACTAGTGAGGAAAGAAATCTGCTACATGCCACAAAGCTCAGCATTAAGACAGTCACCATTTTCTCATTCATTTGGCACAGTTTTGTTTTTGCAATCAACTTCTGTTTATTTCTACAAACAAATGTCCCCACCTTCTCCAGGCAAACAGCTGCCTCTGAAATGTTCAGGCTTTCTCCTGGCACCAACCTTTCTAGCGGTTCATCAAAGTGTTTCCTCTCTAAAAAGCAGCAACTACTAATTCTGGTGCAGTACATAACAGCATGCTACCACATCAGGTTCAGTCCTGCAAGAAAATGAATTTCTCTGGCCTAGATCATTTGACAATTGCTAATGTATGAATAATTCAATCCATAAAATGGAGCAAATGTAAGTAGTGAATAAAACAGCAAGCTGTGCATCGTGCTGCATGGCCAGAAGCAGCACCAGTTCAGCCAAAGGGCGTGACAGCTGCTTGCTGATGGCTGTGGCTGGTTGATGCACACTGACTACTGGTCAAAAGAGTGGGAGGATGCCCAGGAAGGCATTTCCATGTTTCTGACTGTATGGCTTTTTATCCTCGTTCCCTGGTTTTCTGTTAGTAAAATCGTGATTTAAACCTATAGAAGTATGTTCATAATAATTCCTCCTCTGGATTAACTAAGCTGGTTTAAAAGCATACCTCCATGCAATTTTGTCATGTCCCAAAAAGCCTTTAGCTTTGTGTCACCTTCCTCTGGTTGCTGGACTTAAAATTCTGTAGAAAGATGGCACCTTTGACTACCTTCCCTGGCCCACAGGCAGCAGCCTGGAAGCCCAGGCCCAGGTTTCCCACCTGGCTGAGCAGCAAATGGCCTCCACAGCCTTTGCATCTCATTTTGCAGCTGGCGTGCTTCCAGCAAGATGCATGGGTGAAGCAGCAGGAAACCAGGCTGAAATTTAACAGGCTTCCAGAAAGAAGCTCATCAAATTGAACTATTTGCAGGGAGGGCTTGGATCAATTAGCAGTCCTAGCACTGCCAGTTTTCTGACTGAATTTGCTCTGTTTTGTGCTTAGTTAGCACATTGGCCAGTAAGCGCTCCATGTTTATGTGGGCTACTCACATAGTAACAAAACTAAACCATAAAAAACCTGACTGTAAAACCACCACTGGATACATTCCAGGTTAGAAGCATTTATAATGCCTATGGCTTTTGACACCTAAGTTCACATCATCTCTTTTACTCTGTTACGCTTGGTTCATGCTGACAGCTCCCATCTCACTGTTCCCGCTCACCCACGGTCACTCCACTACATACCACATCACTGACCCTTATTCTCCCACCAGGAGCAGCATTTAATGGTCGGAAACACAATCACCTTTGGCCACTTTGTTCTTCAAACATCTTTCTATCCACAGCAAAAAAAAAAAGAAGCAGGGTGTCAGTTGAGACAACTGCATTGCTTACACAGGAACTCCACCTGCAATCATGCCTTTGTGTCATTTTATTCACCCAGGTAAACGAACAGAGGACATTTATTGTGATTGACCTTGCCTTGATAGCTACTGACAGCTCTCGACATGCACACCTGGATACGGAGGTAAGACACACAATTTCTCCCAGATCACAGTCAGTATGAGGTTCCTTGAATAATCAACACCTAGCTGTAGAGCTTGACTTTGACAAAGACATAAGTAGTAATCATGTGGTATTCAGGGCCATTAATTTGCTTCTCTGTGAGCTTGGATGACTCAGAAACATTTAGCCAAGCTCTCTTCTGGGGAATTACTTCATAACACAAATGGATGGCTGAAAATCTCACAGTCCAGCTGCTGATCCCTGTGCTATAAATGCATAACAAGAAGCCTCCAGTAGAGCATAGTACAAATTAAGTATTAACTATATGAGGAATGGAGTGACTGAGAAGGGATAATGGTGAGGCTTGAGCTATCCAAGAAAACAAAACATTCCCTTTCCTTATTCCAAATGCCCACAGAACTAACCAGCAGAAATAATTTCTCTCTCGCTTCCAACTTGTTAGCTAGGGTTGGCTGACAACGGGCAGAAAATGAGACCATCCGCCACACGAAGAAAAGTGAAAGGCATTTACAAACCAGAGACCTGATCACCCAAATGAAAATAGAAAGAGACCAGAAATATCAGCAAGGTAAGCAGAGTCAAGCTTTGATGGAAAACTTGCATCAAGAGATAACGTGCCAGCACGGCAAACAAAAGGAAAAGATACTGAAAGAAAATCAGAACAATGTTTTATTCTCAAAAGGATGAAGATAGGAGAAAGCCTATGGAAACAAGAAAAAACTGTTAATGCAGAAAGAAAAAACACTGATGAACGCAGTGAGGGACTGGACATAAACAGATGGGTCTTGCTGAGAAAACAATGTGTAAACAATCTTGCAAGGATTTATTACAGACAGGACTACTGACTCGCCCTTTTACAGATCTGCACCACACAAGGCACTTTCACAATTTCCTGCCAAATGAGAGATATTTTTCTCCAAAATTCAAATCAGGAAGGACTTGAACCACACTCCTCAGTCTGCTTTTAGTCACACCAACAAGCACATTTTCATAGGACCACCAAGGTTGGAAAAGATCTCCAAGATCATTCAGTCCAACTGTCTTCAGCCTGCACAGAAGGTATAATAAACCTTCCGCCAGTCAGTCTCCACTGAGCACAGTACCAACCATGCTGAATAGGAAGCTTTTCCCAGCTTTTATTTCCTATAGCCATGGTCTGCTACCCATGCGTTCTCTGATGTGCATGCCCACCCTCCTCAGCCAGTTTGGCCTTGGCCAGCTGTGCACACACTCTCCCAGTCAGTCCCAGCAGTACTCTCGTCCTCCACACCTAACACACTCGCTTTGCACACAGTTCCCACTCAAATGCTTATTCACAGCTTGCATCAGTGCTGAAAGTTCCGCAGGGCACAGGCATGTTCAAGGCAGACTTACACAGCCTTCTGAAATCACCATCCTTCCAGGTAAATAAGCCTCTGATAATCCATACCACACATACGGCATTATACCGCATTTGTGATTCTGATGCCTGCTCCAAACCTAAGGCATACACTGTACTGGAGAACTTTCAACATAAAGGAGCATAAAAGCGGAGCTGATTCACACTCTTAGCTGCAATCAAACGACCAGAGGATGCTGAATGATTCCCTCTGCTGTGGTTTTGGATGTCATTATCTGACCTCATTTCTTGCTTGTGACAGGCAGCTCTGTGTTCACATGTCATTCAAGCCAGCAGCACTCAAAGTAGTACAAATGTGAGCGCGTGTGTATGTTTCTGAAGGGGGACAAGAGATGGGATAAATTAAAGGCTTTTAAGTATAGCTGATTGAGAAAGAGAAAACAACATTTAAAAGCCTTTTAAATTGCTATTCCTTCCTTTTGATCCTAAATTTCTCTTTGTTTTGTTCTATGCAGCTGGCTGAATGATGACAGAGTGGCTTGCAATTATCTGGATGACATTAGGTGCCAGCTGAAATGGACACTGAAGGAAGGAACCAACATCCTGTATATATAATTCCTACTCTGTTTGGCATTGAACCAATTCAACAAATATGCTTTCCTTCCCCCATTTCATTACCCCCCTTCCCTTCCCCCCAAAGTAAATCCCATGGCCAGTGAACACTGCTATGGTAACAGAAGGCTGGAAAGGGGGAAGAGTTTGAATATAAGTAGAGTTCCATAATGATATAAAAGAGTTTGGATTCAAAACTGCACATGCCTGCAAGGTAACTCCAGAGCTCTGCATACTGAACATGTACGTGTATGCCACAGACCCGGGCTTCAATGTCTGCAGAATTCTGAAGGGCTCTAATTAATTTGGTAACTTGCATTTTCAGTCATCACATGGCTCATTCAAATCACAGGTACTTCTCTACCAGTTCTGTGAGGCTTACTAAAACAGACCTCAGAAACTGAGCACAGCTGTCAAAATAATGTTATTGTTTTCCAGAATCTGTTTCGGAGATAGTTATTCCAGAGAAACTTAAAAGTTATATTCCTATATTAGCGCACTAAGTAGCTCATAGCAGTTTAGTAAATCAAATATTCCATACTGCTACCTTAATAAGATGGGGAGTCATGCATGAAATGACTGCCAGGTTAATGACATAGGGAGACATGCATGGCATGTATTTGCATATAATAGCACAGAATGTTCCCCTAAATCCTCTAAATTACTCATCAGTCCTTAAATAGGTATTTAACTAATCCTCCATCTAGAATAAAAAAGAAAGTGAGCCACCTACAAATGGAAAGAACGATAGATAAGGACTAATCAAAACCTAAAATGCCAGCTTATAGGAAGCTGGAAAATCTGCACCATGAAGGAGTGGTTTTCTATCAGGTGTACTATGGAATGAGAACAAAGGGAGAACACTGACAATCTGAAAACCAAGCAGAACTCACAAAGAAGGGACAATAAGGGGAATGGCATTTGTGCTCATTATTCATGATGAATTACAGAATCAGCCTGAGAGACTGTCCCACATGAAGGTCTTGGTTTGGTTTATTCTCGCAGAGCCCCTTTCAGACCTCTGCCAAATATACATTCATGCTGCATCTCTCATTCTGGGCTCTGTTTTAGAGGCAGCTGAAGAAAGAGGACACTAAAACCTGAGCTACAGAGGAGAAATCAGGGTGCAGAGAAAGTCTAGAGCCCTCTCCCAAGGCAGCCGTTAAGGAGAGTTGAGCTATCATGCTAAGATATACTTAGAACCAGGTAAGTTGGTTCAACTCTGTGTTTTGTTTTTTTTTCTTTTCTTCCTGTTGCCTGTTTGCCACTGCTTAAATGGCAAGATCTTCAGGGCAAGGACTTTTCAGTGAAACAGGCCCTGAAGCACGCTTAGAGCTTCACCCTGTCTCTGCAATATATCAGGCCAGCTTGCTTCATGTTCAAACATCTTCAAGCCCAAACGTCCATAATACGTAGAGGAGAAAACAGTGGAAAAGCTTCTGCCTCACTTCAGTAGTAGCACATCATGTAAATGCTGGCACTACACATGCTGCACAGAACAAAGGCATTGCCTTCTGGATGTCAAATGTCTGCAACCCCAGGGTGAAGATTACTTGCTACGTGTTTGAGTCAAAGATTTATAAAACCGAAGTTTCTAAATCTTGCCAAGAAATACACTATTATTCTGTCATGTAAGATGATAATGTGCTTATTAATTATTTTGGATGTACATGAACAACAATTTAAAAAAATAATTCAAATTAAGCAAGTCTGGAATAGAGAGCCTCGAACCTTCATACTATCGCTAAAATATGTCAGACAATTAATATTCACCAGCTGCTTTTCATATGCCTCCCTTGAACAGTGCTGGGGAATGAGAGGAAATGAGATTTTTGTAAAGTATCAAAATACATCCATTGTCTCACAAGATGAGTTTTTCCATCAGTTGGTAGTTTCTCTGCCAAGACAACAGCAGTGAAAAATACCAACTCGCTTCTCTCTCCACACTCATGCACTCCAGTGAAGCATCAGTTTCAAAGCCTAAACAAATCGCCAACGTCATTAAATCCAAGCTCTCCTGTACTCCTTCATAAAATTAAAAATGCAGATGTTCTGTTATTGCCATTCCATATACCAATACGCATGTTGCCGCTTAATGCTTATAATTAAAAAAATGAAATATAAAATTTAAG
Source organism: Alectoris magna (assembly GCA_030625065.1). NCBI lineage: Eukaryota > Metazoa > Chordata > Aves > Galliformes > Phasianidae > Alectoris > Alectoris magna. Next base: position 11,798,599 of record CM060569.1, on the reverse strand, counting down.
TTCAAGAAAAAACACCGGCTCATTCTTTTTGTGAGCCACAAAACATACATCTCTATTTGCATTAAAAACCAGGTATCATTTGCTGTAAGACAAAAGGCTGATTGTGGTTCATCTACAACTCATCTCCCAGGTAAGAAAGTCAAAAATGTATTGCAGAAATTTACTTCAAAGACTTACAGAGCCTTCTTGGTCCCTAATGAAACAGCTTAACATTGTAAGAAGCAAAGAAATTTAAGCAGCACTTGCTTCCTGAAGTAGCTGAAACGTGTTGGTATGCAATAGGGTAACCTTTTTAGCAAAAAAACCATTTTAGAGAAACTTGGCCCTAGGTCACTTGGTTATTAATATGTTATTAACATGAGCTGATAAAGTGTATCAAAGGAACTTAAATTAGATACTGCTTACCACCAACAAACAATGCCACTGTCTATAGGTAGTGTCAAACACTCTGCATAAAGAAGAAACAGAGGAAGCACCTCTACCACCTGGAACTGTCGCAGCCATAGTGCCACCTAAATACTTCCTAAGAAGGATGACTCTTACATTAATGGAAGTTCTACTGTTTCTACAGATTTACCTTTCATTTTTGGTAACTGAACACTAGTAGTTCTTTTCAAATATTAAGGTGTAACACTCCCCAGTTCTAAGCAACCACAGAAGAGCCTATATTTTATTTACCAAGAAATACTTATTCTATTTCTTCAGAATATAGCTCATTTAAACTATATTCTTATTTCCCTTAGACTAAGGCTTAAGCTATTACAGGTACCGTAGGAAATGCTTTTATTTGCAAGTATGGTCTTTTGTGTTAGGAAAGATAAATGTCAGACTCATTAATTATGTATCTATAATTAGACACTGCTGAAAATGAGCTGAAACTTGTTTTGACATCTTCTTTGAAGAATGCATTTGTACTTTGCATGTAACATTGTGCACAGGCATTTGCAAAACCTGAAGCAGCTGAATGGCAGCTATGTACAAAAGCCAGTAAGCTTTGACAGGGTAAACAAAATCAAAGAAAAGCATAGCTGAAGAGTTAATAAGCACTGACTTACAGGAGGGAAATTTGTGCTAGACAGCTTCCTCAGAAAAAGCTAAATGGCCATCAAGAGCAAAAGAAGTCTCTGACCAGGAACACATGATGAAAGCTGTACTCGGTTGATTGCAGAAAGTTTTCTTTTAAATACAGCCTAAGTGTTTAACTAATTCCCAAGAGGCTTGATTGTGCTTCGCTCAACTTCAGGGTTTTTTTTTTCTTTGCTTCCCTCCCCACCCCTCCCACCCCCTCTAATCCGGAGATAGATTGTACCTTAAAGCAGAGCCAGGAACATGGGGTGTGTGCTTAAGCGGCGGGAACACAAGGGTAAGCGTGGGAGGCCCCGTGCTGCAGCAGCAAAACATCGCTCCCTGCCCCCTTGGAGGTAAAGGAAACAAATCAGCACTAGTGCTAACTGCGAGCTGAAGTAGGAAAACCAGCAGTGCTCAGAACAGGCTGCAGGATGAAAGCAAACTCTCCTCTGCCTTCTGCACAATCTAGGAATTTAAAGAGGTAGTGCCAGCAACCTTTCTGTGCGAGTGGTCGCATATATGAGGAAGCCACATGTGAATTTAATAACAGTAATAATAATAGTAGGAGTATTTAATGAAGACTCAGGAAGAACTGTCTGTGCTATTACTGTACGATAATGATAAATGGTTTGACAATGCTGTTTCTGGGACTGAATAAACAATTCAGCCTTATCACAGCTGTTGGACTTCAACACCCAGCATTTAAGTGCTGTTACGGTCAGAAGTGCGACTCTGTAAAAATAATACCTTCTTACTCACGAGAGATGCTTCTCCTATGTGTTCCGAGTCATGGCTGATACCTTTACTGACAAAACAAGTTGTTCCTAATGATAGCATGGCAGAACCGACCCCAGCCTTTGAGGGGAGGCTGGATCCTCGTTTGTATCCATCAGAGAGACAATGCAGAAGAGTAGCAGCAGAATAAATTCAAATAGCCGGGATTAGACAGGATCCCACATTTCTCTTTGGAAATCTTAATTTCTTGTCCTTTATCCAAGCAACCCCTTTGCTGAATAGGGAACAAGTGTTAGTATTCACCCTGATGGTACCTTCCCTGTCACACCTGAAATTCCATGGCACTGCAGAAGAGAAGCTTTACATTTGATCTCTTCCTTGTCTATCACTGCTGGGCTCAAAATCTGCCAGCTAGAGGGAACAGCCAATCAAAGCAGGCACTGCCACTAACCTTGTCCTTACGCCACCATTGCCAGATCATGCATTAAGACCAAAACAATTTCTAAAGAGAAGAAATTGCAAGCCACTTCCTTCAATTTGCACCATTCAGAGACAAAGCAAACTTCTCTCTACAGAAGTACTTAGAGCCACACAGATTGCTTTGGCTGGTATCATTAGATTCACCAGCAGGTTCCCACCGAATTTCACTGACAGGTTCCAAAATGGAGCAACATCCTCATTGCTTTCACAAAGCCCCATCCAACAGTTTCTGCTTGGCAGCTCTGCACAAGCATGGGCTCGCAGCGCTTGCCAGCTTAGCCCTGTGCTCAACTAGCCACATTGCACATTAATACAAAATGGTTGGTGAGACTTCTCTCATCACAAGCACACATTAAACTGAGACATGTCTACAAAAACAAAAAAAACCTAAAGATCTAATGTTGGGAGTTCATTCTAGAGTTCCCTTCAAAAATAAAAAGGAACAGGAAAATTACATTGTATAATATTAAAGCGCATTTTAATTTCACATCACATTCAAATTTCTTGTTTTCTTGAGCCTTAGAAACAATTCTATGGAGACATTCAAGACCCATCTGGATGCCAACCTGCGTGCCCTATTGTAGGTTATTAGCAGGGGGGTTGAACTTAATCTCTTGATGTCCTTTCCAACCCCCGCGATTCTGAGTAACTTCAGCAAATAACTGTAGCAGTTCTGTTCTATGCCAACGGCCTTCATCTTAAAGGAAAGTGAAATTTCCTCCTGTAAGGCTTTCCCCAAACGCCAGCAGCACAGCAGTGCTTTCAAACCCACTCACAAAACTCAAAACAACATGAAACACAACTGTGGGCACTGCTATCTTCCGCAAATCAGGGCAGAAAAGTAGCTTGTTTCCTTGATTAGCAATTCCTCAGTGGTGGTGGTGGGAAGGGAGAACCTGCCTACAAAAATCTGAGCTCTTTGGAAATATCAGCCTGTCCATTAACAGATGGTTGCTCCTCGTGGGATACTGTCCTCTCTAGGAACGCTGCACTATGTCATGAACCTCTTCCAACGCAACCCCAAGCAGGCTGTGCTCCAAGCAAAGGTGAGGAAAGTCAGAAATGGAACTGAGCCAACCTGTGCATATGAAAGCTCTAAATTCATTACTCTCAATTAAAATGAATGAGGATTAGGATTGCTTCCAAGTACATCAATCAAAGAAAGTACTTGCTGCAGGAAAACAGAAGACATCGGTATATACACGAAGGAATTTGTTCACATATTAACAGAATGCGTGCAAGCTAGTGTACACAACTGGTAGTTCATCATTCACCTGACAAGTTGTGTCTATCTAGGAAGGATGCGTTGAAAATCTAGAATTGTCTCACTTTTTAAAAGTTAGTTTCTAATCTGACATACTTGTACACCTGCACACCTGATTTTACAAAAATAAGGAGCTTCAAACCAGAGTGCTTCATGCATCATAAACAGGCATAAGATGTTCAGTTGGCAAGCACAATTCACCTCTGCAGTCATTTGTTCCTTAACTCTTCTATTAATTTGGAGTTCCAAGAATACCCTCATCTCTGTCTAAAATCAACAGCAAGAGAAATAACCAAGCACTACAGAATTAGCTCTTGAGGGGAGAAAAGAATCCTCGAACAGAAACTAAGGCTTATTCATCTAATGCTAATTGCTGAAGTGAAAAAAAGAATAGCTTTATGATTGTGATATTTCTCACTCCGGTTTTACTTTCGCTTTCTTCGGAAGCATGGGTTACAACACTACCAAAGCCAGCCAGGTCAGGGATAGAGCTAAAGCAGATGTATCTTCCTCCTTTGCATCTTCATAGACTTTTCCAAGGATAGTGGGCCTCCAGCTGATGACATCCATCCCTGCTGCACAAGCACAGGCTGTAACACCCAGCTGCTCTTACGTAACTCTGAGCCTTTCTTGCAAGGGTAGATGGGATACGTGGTGGGACTCCATTCTATTCACACTGTCAAGCATTCACAGATATGCAGTGTGGGTCAAAGTTTCCTTCATGGCATTCCAGTGGATCTGTGCTACAGAATTCATTGATGGAAGCCATGAAAATGCATGACCATTCAACTGAAACAAGCAGCAGTACTGCTACCAAGTGTCAGCACGGGAAGTGATGTTTCTTCAGTCAAACTGACATAAGGCTTTCCTACCTACAGAAACCTCCAGGAAACCAAAACGAGAGTTAAGTTCTTCTCAGAATTCAGTTGCATAATAGAATATAATAAGATAAAGAGACTTAGAGAAAGAGGCACTCGAGATCTCAGTGCAGTGTCCTTTCCCTATGCATGCTGCAGAAACCATCTCCCCTGTTGCCATTTTTAGCATACAATTAAATAACTGTATATACTTGTAGTATCACAGGTCTCCTTAACAGCTGTTCAGGTAGAGCTGTGAATTGAGCCATACGGGCAGTGTACCAGAGGGTAGTGTTTAAAGACAGACTTCAGGAACAGAAATAATTTAAGACATATTACACACAGAATTCCCAAATTCAATTTGTCAGTAAGTATATGGTTCATTGAAACATTTCTGAGGTGGTATGAAGACCAACATGATAGTTAAAGTCTTTAGATCAGACACGATAATTAGAAGTACAGACTACTGAACTTGGCTAAAAGCTTGGATGCAGAAGATTAATTTAGGATCCTAATATAAATGCAAGCTTCCTTTATCCTAGGAATAGTCACTGCATCGCTTTCTATCCCAGTCTACGCCAGTAGTAGGGAACCATGCTCGTTTCCTTCCCTTGCTGTATGGAAGAGACAGGTGACAACTCAGACTGCTCCCCTACCTTATACCCTGCACTACAGAGCTCAAATCTTCATGGGACAGCTAAGTACCACTGAGATATAAATAGCATCTCTCACAATAACTCTAATTAAAAATGTATGTTTATGCACAAGCATGCTTCCTGAAACTAGGGACTAAAAAAGTCCACTTCATTATCTCATTTACAGTTCTTTTCTATACACCAAAAAATTTACTAGTGATTCCCAGAGGACTTTTCAAAATTGATTTAACAGCCGAGTACTCTTGGGAACTCTTAGGAGAATTCACTAAATAATTCATGGAATATTTACTTTGATAAGTATGAGCGCTTCATACTTACATTCCCCATCAGATGCTTTCAGATAAAATCCTCAAGCATAGAATCTATTCATCTGTCTTCATTCACTTATTATCCCGGGGTGGATACTGTCCTGGCTTGAGCTGGGATAGTTACGTTCCTTCCTAGTAGCTGGTAAAGTTCTGTGCTTTGGATTTGGGACGAGGCTAATGTTGATAACACACTGATGTTTTAGTCACTGCTGAGCAGCGCTCACATGAGGTCAAGGAATTTTGGCTTCTCACACTGCCCTATCAGAGAGAAGGCTGTGGGTGCACAAGGAGCTGGGAGGGATCAGATCCAGGACAGTTGGACCAAACAAGTCAAGGACACGTCCCACACCATATGGCATCATGTTTAACAATAAAACTGGGCAAGTTGGTTGGGGGGCTGCTATTCACCAGGGACTAGCTGAGCACTGGTCAGCAAGCAATGAACAATTGTGTTGTACATCACTTGTTTTATTTTTTTTCCACTTCTCCTATCCTTATTAAACTGTCTGCATTTCAATCCACATAGTCTTACATTTCTCTTTCCAGTTCTTCCCTATGACATGGAAGGGGGATGTGCAAATGGTTGTGCAGTGCTGAGCTGTCTGCCAGGTTAAGCCACAACACATACTCAGCCACTTTATCTTGAATTACAGTACACGCACATGGCTTATAACTTTCAGTCTGAAATTTACTGTTTCAACACAAGTCCCGTACTGGAAAAAGTTAACAATGTTCAGTTTAAATCGACTTTTCCAGTCAAAGGAAAGCATTTCATCAACACAGCTGAAGCAAAAAAGAGGGGTGGATGGAAGCTGCAAAGATGACTCATTCGCTTGAGTGATGCCATAAAGGTATGAGAACACTAGATGGCAATAACAACTGCACATGCATCATTCCATTCAAATATGCTACTCTTAAAATAGCCTATCTTGGAGCATCTAGGCTATTCTTTACACAGCACCATGCACCAGTGCTTAAAAAAAAATAAAAAATGAAAAGCTAACAACAAGAACCAAAACAGATATAGGCTACAGTAGGTTTTGTTTTCCTTTTTTCTCCTTTAAACAAACCAGGCTTCCTAAAGAATTCGTTTCCAACTCAGTTTCTACAGAGGCTTCCAGCAAACCACCTCAGTGAGGATCAAGCTGCTGCCTTTGTTGTAGGGCCCGGAAGTTGCTGTGCAAGAGAAGGGGGGGAGGGCAGAAACAACAGCATATTAATGTAGTGATCTCAGCCCTACTTAAGTAGTTGTTTTATGTGCCAGAAACTAAAACAAGCACTTAGAATACACAACTATCACAAAACAATCACTTGCACTCACTCGGATGTCGGCCCAGAAATGCACTAGTGAACTAAATCAGGAAATGCAGAAACCTTAAGCGTCAGCAAGCAAAGATCATTTCAGAATCAGAGTTTAAAACCAGAATAATTCAAAGAGGCGGAGCGAATGACTTTAAGATCCACTACCAGACTATTAAGAAAATCAGGAGGCTGTCTAGATGGACTTGTTCCCCTTCTGGACAGCAACTTAAGGACACCGAAACTTCTACCAGTACAGCACTAAGTGAGAACTAATACCCGATTCCACTAATTGCTACCCGTACCCTCTCACAGACCACGCTCCTGCAGGAAACTGTTAAATCGCCTCCACAACCTGCGAAAAAAAAGCACCCAAACCGAAATCCAAAGGAAGAGCGCGCTGACCGAAACCCGGCCCCCGGCGCTGCAGACGGTCGCCACGTGCGCGGCGCGCGGCCCGCCCCGACAGCACGGCCCGGGAGCGGCCCCGCAGCGCCCCCTGCCGGCCGTGCCCAGCACACGCCGCGCTGCGCCCTCGTGTCCCTGCAGCGCGCAATTCTATCAGGCGCTTACATGCAAAACTCCCGAGGGCTTTAGGAATCCCTGTAACGTAATAATAATAATGTAATAAGAGAAGAGAAAATAAGTGCAATCAGTACAAACTTTTATTTACCCAATTTTAATTAAATCTCAAGAACTAATTTTTGTCTGATTTAGAAGGATTTTTAGCTGTTCTCTATCCCCTTTAAAGCAACGGACAGTCTACTCATTCAATATACAATTAAGGAAAACCATCTACTACATTGATTAAATGCACATATAAAAATTCTACTGAAAAAAAACATCCATGTAAGCATAAACGTATGTACTTTCTTAGAGGGAGACATCGCCCACAGTTATCATGCACTGATTTCTATCACTGGTTTCTAGAAAACCTGGGAGCTTAGGAACAGCTCAGGTGTTTTGGAGGCAAACACCTTCCCTCAGCACCCACCTCCTGCACAGCACACGCACATACCTTCCCCCACATACTGTGTCAGCAAAGGAGAGAAGGTTTAGCAGTAACAAAAAATTTATGCTGAGTTAATGGATGAAATCGGGTGATTTCTGCTCACAAATTGCCCTTTTCGTCATAGAAAAAAAGGGATTTTTCTATTCTTTTCCTTCCTTCATACCACTCAAAAGAAAGGAATACAGGTCTGCAGTAGAAGAAGAACATTTGGATTCAAGTCCATAAAACAAAACGTTTCACAACCCACCAGTAACAAAATGAAGAAATCAGCACCGCAATATTTAGGTGGCTATTTCAACAGTGTTTTGTGATACGCCTGTCTGATGTAGATCTAGAAAAAGATTAAGTGGAAACAAGTAAACCCTACAGAAATAAAGATACCCTAAAGTAAATACACATACAGGCATGTCACACAATGCTAAACCAGTTACATATGTCTGTTGTCTACATGTGTTAGATCCACAAGTCTCATCCGAGATGTCTGTCTGCAGTACCGTGCACCAAGTTCACAGCTGTCACACAGAGGACATCGGTCCCATCAGGCACAAGAGCTGCCACATCTATAAGGGGCCCAGGGCAGCACCCAGCTGGCAGGGAACAGACAGTTCCAGCTGATGGAGAACTGGAGCAGTAGTGCTGAGTTTCCTCCTTACTGTGACTCAGTGTATCCAGATCCAAGCAGTCATTTGACAAGGAAAAGGGTGCTTTTTGCTAACTTACTGTGGATCTAAAAAGTCAGCTGGGATCATCATATTGAGAACACAGTTAACAAACCTTATATTGCAGCATTGGAAACTAGCTCTCCTTCCAGTACCTGCCGGCTCCACAGTCTGAAAGGAGTTATTGAGCAACATATTTAAGTACAGGAAAAGAGGGAAAGTAAGTAGTTCTCAGCAGGCATGTGAGGAACAGCTTCACCACTGAAGAAAGAGCTTTCTTGTATGCTACCACATAAGGATTTTAGAAACAAGCACCACAGAAATAAGACAACCTATATCCATATTCCTCATGTGTGATACCTGTTAAACAGAATAGGAACAAAAAGTTATATGGTGTCCTTGACAAAGTAAAAAAATTGACAGCAAGAGGAACTGCAATTGCCACAGTTCCTACCTGTGTTCGCATCGCTGGCAGAAATTTTAATCAAGTATTTTTAATCAAGTATTTTATATCTCCTATTTGTTTACAAAGCACCTTTACTTCCCCAATCTTACTTTCTAAAGGTCTTTCTCCATAAGGTAAAGTCGCTGTGAAAAAGCGAACAGATATTGTGCTGACCAGAGGCAAGAATTCTCTCACTACACCAGCCTGCTGAGGCTTCTCTCCTCAGAAGTCAGCAAATCAGGTGAGACAAGACAGCTTGTTTGGAGGTATGAACCAGAGCTAGAAACATTCAACGCTTCTCCTATTATCAGAAAGGTTATTTTCTTGTTTTGGAATCTTGGGGAAAAAAAAAACAACACAAATGTTCCAGCTGTCTTGATATATCATTCATAGGCTATCCACAGGGGATATCTATAGGCTATCTGTAACTATGCTGCTGGGGAATGGGCGGGGATAATCCCAGAAAACAGCACACAGACGCTGACAATTTAGCCTTTACTATGTCTTATCTTATTTCTCTATTATCTCTAGCAGATCCAAACCTGCAGCATTGCATCACCTTACATGCTCTGGTCTGGGAAGCATATATTTCAGTATTACCTAAACGCAGAAAATGGCTCCAGGTTAAAGCCTCCCTCAATCACAAAGCAGTTAAAATCCTCAGAGAGCGAAGCAGTGCTGATCAGCAGGCGCTGCTGGTGCACACAATGGCACTGAGACCAGAGCATGCACCTCACTATCTGTCAGCTACCCTTTCTAGCATCAGACTAAAGAGACCCACTGAAGTCAACGAAAAGGTTTCCATGGAAATCAATGAGGTCTCAGTAAGGCTGTAAAGATGCATCATTAATTTTTTCAGCCTCGCTTTCACACACATCCATTCCCTCTCTAATATCAGTTCTTATACTATTTATATAACTCAGGATCTAATCAAGACATGTACTCCTACTTGCTGGGAGCTGAAAAGATCATGCTGATTTGCTTCTTCTCTTTTAATATTTAGGAGATACTCAGACTGGGGACACGGGCTCCATGAAGGCCTGTACAGAGGTGTCCAGAAGCACTTTGGCCGTCTATACATAGGAGCTTTTACGTCTGAAGAGCTATTACACCATTTCTGAAGCAAAAACTGCTTTAAACCTTGCTCAGTACAATTTAAATATCGCAGTCACCACGTTATTAGTGCCCAGAGTAGGAACTAATTTTTTGCTTGCTAACATAAATTTCATGGAAAAAAAAAGCCTCAGCAAGCATCTGCCATCTAACCATTATATAATTAAAAGCCTATTTTTAATTTCCTCTCTTCTCTGCTTATGTCATATTGTATTGTGAAAGAAAACCCCACCACCAACCAAAGAAACCAGTCGGTACCCACACAGATGTCCTTAAAGTTGTTCGTTTATTGCTTCTGCTATTTTTTAAACTGAGCTGCTAGATACATGAAAACATACAGAAGCACAGATATTAATAACCGCAGAAGCCGTGAGGTGCTAATGGCATTGTATTTCATAAGACTAAAACGTGGGCAACAGAGTATATTACTATTGTGAAGTACAGCGTAAACTACAAGAAAAGATTTTAAATTATTTACCTTTCTACTTCAGCACAAATGTCCTATAGCCAATTATCATGAGATATTGCCTTGAAATTAACCAGTCATCTTGTGTTTCTATCTCCAGATTTACAATTAGTAATGCTATTAATGTGGATCCTGTACTTAGCATCACTAATTACATCGCTATGAACTAATGGTGTTAAAAATAGCAATAGCCATCAACTACCAATTAATGCTTAATGAGAGCATATAAACCCTGGCATTGTAATGAATTTCCAAATTATTGTTTCTTGTGTGTCTCTTGAAATCATACAAAAATGGATGCAGCCCATGAATGAAGACAGACACTAAAAGCACATTTATCACTAAATCTTGAACCCAGAAGGGGAACAAGAAAAGTAGGAAATGTTTCAGGATTAGTCTACGCCTTCCAGGCATTAAACAGTTAAATATATTTTTAAAGGGAGTCTCTCAAATTTTGACAGGTGAGAAAGATAGTGGTCATTGAGTTGTTTAACTGTTGACTGTCTTGAACACAGCAGGACAAGAGCCTAATGTGTGGGAAGGACCGTGAGCACTGTAAACAGCATTCATAAACTGTTTGTGTATTGAGCTGTTGCAGTGTAGAGTAACACCCGCTTATTCCCCATCCAAACAAGGTTTCCTTCCTCTGAAGGCTATGGTATACACGCCAGAAGTCACCTGCATGATGAGAAATAGCTGGTGCTGTTTACTCCAGCAACATTCAGGAGCAGAGGGCCGAGATATGCAAAAAATCCTTTGGCGGGAGGAAATAAAGGGTCGTCACAGGTCTGATCTCTGAGAACTAACATAAGGCAAGATGCAGCCATTGCTAACATGTAAAGACAGGGATAAGAAAATAGCAGGCAGGAACAAAAAGAAAGCATTACTGAAGGCAAGTTGAGCATTCTAGTGCTATCAACTCAATTGACTTCTCCACTTTCAAAACAGAAGGGAAGGCTGAAGATGCAGTGTTGTGTGAGATAAAAGTAAGATGTATCTGAGCCCAGTCAACCTATACTGCAGGCTTTACATTGCAGTTTTGAGAGTCAGAAGAGATCCTTCTTTGGCAGGACAAACTAAATTGTAGTAACTCTGAGATCACTCACTGTCCACCCTGTTTGACCAACTGCAGTTACAGTGAAGCAATAGCATTGCCAAACAACAGGTAAGAAAACACATTCTGCTAAAACAGTGAAGATCATCTTTCCAGGAAGCAGCCAGATGGACAAAACCTCTGCAATGAACGACAACCCTTGGGATCAAATTCCTGTTGCACCGTGTCATGCTTCATGCAGCTTCAGAGAGCCAGGAGGGTGAGATGTATCTCAGAACAGAGAGCAGAGGGAGCACAGAATTAAACTGCTTTCCTGTCCCCAAAATTAAGAATAAACAAAGGATAAAGGATGGGAAGAACAGATGTGCTGCAGTCATAGCCAACCTGCCCTGCCCCAATCTGCTTCCTGGGAGCACAAGTCCACACATGGGGTGTAAGGGCAACAGGTGATATCCAGGCAACTGGGGACAACACAACTGAGTTGTCCCATACCCTGCCATGGTAAATACAACCTGGAAGTGCCATGAGCAGCCCTTCCCTTCATGGAACAGTGGAGCAGGCAGAGCCAGCAACACACCTCCACATGGTGACTGCACAAAGCTGGGGCAGCCCTGGTGACAAGCCCTGTGCTCTGCCCTCACCAGCATCCTGGAGACACTACTCTGGGAGCACACTTCTCAGAGTGCAACACTTCTCATCTTTGCTCACCAAGCTCTGTGCACAGCTTTGATCAGAAATAAATCCCAGAAATTCCCAATATCTCCTGATATATGGGTACATGCATGTCATGAACACATGCTGGGACAACTGAAAAGACAGCAGTTAACACTGGGAATAAGATCCATGTTTCCTGTGCTGTTCTTTGCAAGAAACAGGAGATGAGACAATTCCACGAGGAAGGCATTACTCATTGCTTACATTCTTGGCTTATATATGACAAAGTTAAGTAATGGAAGATACCCTAACACAGAGTTACATGGGAAATGGATTTTTCCCACCTTAAGTATTAATTTCATTCTCCCCGCAGATGTTTTCTCCCTGCATACTGGGTCTTCTCAGTGCTTTTCCTGAAGAAAAGGATGTGCCACCCCAGCAAAGCAGGTGGGGGGACAGGAAGAGCTAAAGGAAAACATTCCCCAGGGAGGCTGCCCTGCCTGCAGTGCACCAAGGGAATAGTACAGCCACCTTAGCAAACTGTAATTCAGACTCAGACCATGCCAGACCCAAGAGAACCCTTGCAAAGAAAGCCTGAGATAGCTTTAGCTGTGCACAAAACAGCAAATATCCAAACAGCTCTAATTTGAAAAGCTTACCTTCCAAATACCATTCCACATTTCTCACACTGGAAAGAAGGCAGATTAGAGACTTCAGCACATATAGGAGAGCATTAGAATTTGTATTGCCTTCTTGGGAGAAGAAGCATCTTGATTTCAATGTGTATATATACATATATAAATAATGTGGTCTTCTGTTTTGCTTTCCTTTTAACTTAAGACCAAAGGACTCGGTCTTTGTTCAGCCATTTGTTTCTTCAGGTTTTTTGGTACAGAGGCCTCGTACAAAATACAAGGCTAATACTTTGAATCAGCTTTTACATCCATCTCTTCTAGTTCCCTTACCAAGGAGACACTGTCTCAGCTAATGCATTCGTATTACTCTAATACACATTTGAACACTACATCATTACAGTAGGAGTTTTTATGCTCTTCTTCTGAGCCTTTTCTTCCCTTTTTATCCTTATTTTTGTATTCTCTTGCTATCAACATAGCAAGCTCTGGAGCACAAGAGGTAACCTATTACTAGAATACAAAAGCAAAATGAGAATGTTTTTGTAAGGGCAATCAATGAGTTTTAATACTTTAGAATAACTACAGATCAGAGCTGAAATGTTTTCATACACCTAAACTCTTGAAAAGTTTTTGAGCTAAACCAACCCAACTGAACTAACATCTACCTGCTTCAGTTACTTCTCTGAAAATACGCACCTGTGGCATCTCCGCATTGGAAATTTAAATGCACTTGTCCAATGTATTTTATTGTACACGATCCTTTAATTTTCTGCACTTCTAAAGATGCAGCCAGAACAACTTAAAGTTGGGCACAACTGACTATGAATGTTCAGACAAACCCGCAGCATCTCTGTCTCCTTTTGTCAAAAGCATCAATCTATTTGTGCCTCCATGGTGGGAAAACAGGTTTTTCTGATGTATTACAAAGGATTCAGAGCAGAACTGATAGTATACAGCTGGGATACTCTGGGAACACATGTTGGGAACACATGCAGAGATTCTGGGAACAGCAGGGAACACACATGTAGACTGACAACCACTGTAGTCAGTCTATATGGTTCAGAGGAAATACTCAAAGCAAGGGTTTCCTAAGTAAATACAGATCCAGCTCCTACGTGCATGCAGTATTCACTGCTGGGCACCATGTTGTATATCATGTCTCTGTCTCCAAGATCAAACCATTAATTCTGAAAATTAGCCACCCTTTTAAAGTATTTGAAAAGTACATTAGAGCTTAAATACCAAGATCTCTAGTACTGTTCTCAAAAGCAGAGGATGCGTGTGTTTTTCATTCTCTCTCCATGTATTTTCTTTCACAGGGGAATATTTTTTAATTCAAATACATTAAATTCCTCTTTGCTTCCTTCAGTCTTTTTCCATCAGAGACCTATTTTGTGCTCTTTTTCTGCTTCCCCACTTACAATTCAATTTCAATTTAGAGTCAGATGCATTTAAAGTTTGTTGTTTGTTTTAAAGCACTACAGACAGGGCTGTCTCAACTCTATCCTACCCTTGTGAGAATTCCTACAATTAAATATTTCAAATTTCAGTTTTACTTTTCATAAGCACAAACTCCTAGTATAAATTAACCACCAACATTCAATCTGCACAGAAGCTTCTCCCAGAATATAAATACTTGACACATGAAGCAGGGAAGTATGCAGAAAAAAATCATTAGAAATTTGTATTTAAAAAAAAAAATAAATCAGATGAACGTTAACAAATATGAAGAGCTACTCCTCCTCACTACCACTGATGAAATAGACATACTTAAGTAAGTTAAATAAGTATCTGATTCTGCAACAACACAGCAAACATTATTATAGTGGAAGTTGCTGTGTGTGCGCACTGAGTAGAAAACAGCAGTCTCTCAGTACAGTTGTCAGCCTCATTACTGCCTGCTAGATATATGCATCCATTAGACTGCATTTCAAAATGGGTAATGCAGACATCCCAATTTTACTTAATGAGTAAGGTCTTCTGAAGAGTATCAGAGCCCAGAAACTTGAGCTTTGTATGAGAATCTGAATTTACAGTTAATCCCAAATTTCAGGCAGCGCAGGATATATGAATTCAGATGCTCAGCCCACATATCCAGCTCTCAAACACTGCTCTTGCATCTTTGTCTCTCTTGGCTTTCTACAGCACAAGCGTGCTATCAAAGAAAAGTAAATATTTATTCTTCAATTCAGCTATATGAGAAAGTAATTACAGGGTGCTACGGGATGTAGGGACTAACACAAGGTGGTGCTCTCTTCTTACCAAAGAAAAAAGCTTTATAAGCCTGGTTCACCCCTGAAAAGGTCAGGCTTCCCTGGAACTCTGACCACTTTACAGAGGCAGTATTTTTAGAAGATCCAGAATTTCAGAATCAGTCATTTAAATAAGCACTAAAGCCCTTTTTTTTCCCCAATTTTCCCAAAGTTATTTTACTGAATGAAATCCCTCGCTGCATTTATCAAGTCTCCTGCCATAGCTCCGTCTCTAGATCTCTCATTCCATCATCTAATCTCTCTCTAGCTGTTTCTGATATCATTTTCCCTCCCTACCACCATCTGCATGTCATCAGGACAGAGATCTTTGGCTGGAAGGGGATACCCAAGCTCATTTATCTGAGACTGTGGCAGGGTGTGAGTGCATGAAAATCTGTTTCTTAGGTTTATATCAAGTGGTAACTGAGGATTTCTCAGTGTGCTCAGCTTCCACCCACAAGAACCTAAAAATTAGATTCAGCTCCAAGCTTGCTCCCCTATTAAAGACCTAACTGGTTCATTTCATACTGGTATTACCTGCAATTGTGTGTCAGAACTACAGTTTTTCCTCATTTCTTTACCTTAAGAAATCATTAGTAGGCCTACAATGCCAGAATTTCTACATCAACCCCAAAAATAACACTCATAATACTGTCCATTATAACTAGCACATGTGTAGCACTTTCAGATGAGAAGGGGAAAAATGGCAATCCAACTTGCCTATTGAAAAAGTTTTCCTTTTAGATAAAGAGAAATATCCAGAGCCACTTCAACCACACATTTCTGCCACATTTTTAATTTTCTAAGGTTACATATTTACACACCTAACACAGCAACATCTCAGCGACAGTCATTAGCCACAGAGTGCACTCTGGTGTATCTTGTGTTTTGAGTGCAGCTCAGATATACCGAAACTTACACATCACCTTGGAGCAGTCACAGTCCTTCTTCGGTTCATTACATGCAAAACCATGGGTGAAAAAGCCTGCCCCCCGTCTCTTACAGGGGGATGTGACTTTTGTATGAATACTGGCCGCTTGTAGATACCCTCTCGGTAGTGCATGCTATAGACTGAAAAGGCACGCCTTGTTGCCTACAAGAAGGTCAGTGCATCTCATCTCTCACACTGATACCAGTGGTGGAAATTTCCAACTGAAAACTGGATTCTTTCCCTTTTCAAAAGCGTATGCTACCAAGAAGCTGACTGCTCTTTCAATCACCTTTGTAAATTCCATGACAAACCAGAAACAGTGGAAATCTCAATGCACAAAACGAGCAAGATAAGTATTTCTCATTTCTCCTTTAAAATTGAATTGCATCACAAGAAGAGTAAGCATATGATAAATTAGTTAACTTTTACAGACCTGTGCTACATAAACATCTCTTTAATCAGATTACTCTGGTGCCACAGGATTGTACCATGTTTTATTCCTCAAAGAACAGTCTGTTCGGTTACTATAGCATTTCTATCTCTGGATTAATTAGAAACGGAAATGTAGATACAATTAAGTTTGAAATTAAACACACTTTGTAGCAGTGAAGATAATCACTGCTTTAGAATGATCTGGCTGCTTCAACCTGTGAAGTATCAAGCTATTCTCTCAATTAATTGGAACAGTACTGTGTGTTCTTGGAGCCAGCTAACAACGGGGCGCTGTACAGAATATCTATGGACATATCAGTTTTCTGACCTGTACTATTTGATGATAAGAATAATTAATGTTCTTACACAATTACTGATGTCAAGCATAGTACTTACACTTTTAAATGACTGCGGCTGATTGCATCTCTTATTCTAGCTGCTGTTGGTTCACACTTCCCGCTCTATTCAGCCGGCACTTCCTGAAGCAGAAAACTGAAGTGCCACTGAATCCAGCAAAGCATGTGAACCAGAGCAGAAATGATCAGTTGTAATTTCCATAAAGAGGGGTCTACACAAGCAGGAAGTTCTCTTAAAACCGGGAAAAGATGTTACCCTCCCCAACCCTGTCTCTTACTGAAAGAGAACAAAGAGTTCACATGTGTTTAAAAAAAAAAATATCAGGAATGTGCAAGATCATAGTAAGAAGGGTAGTATTAAGTTAACTCTGTGCTTGCTAATAGCAATTCATTTCTCAACAGAAAGCAGAGTAAGCTTCACACCTCATTCTAGCAAAGAAATGCAACAAGGTGACGTTCTTGGGGTTACAGTCCTAAGAACCCTGTTAGCTACAGGCCATTAGGAAATACAGAATGACAAGAGCCAAGAACAGTTCTTTCTGCACAGACCTGGACATCATCTTGGTTCGGGAAATTAAGAACAGAAATCTCAGTGTCTATTATTTTATTGGAAGAGCCGAACAGGGGAGGAAAAAGGGGAGAACGAAAAATATTATGAATAAAATTTAAATAAACTCTACATCTAGAGATTTTAATCTAGAATTTCAGGTAGCTCAGACTTTCAAATCTGATTTTCATACTTGAAAGCATCCACTGTACATGTGAATAAAATAAACAAACAATAAAGACAATGGAAAATTATCCAAACAGCATAATTAGAACACTACGATCTTCTTATTGCCAAGCCCTTGGCTTTAACTGCTGGACCACATGGTTCACATCCTAATTAATGGAGAAATGCAACATTATAAAAATTTCCAAATCTTCTTTTCTTTTTTTTTTAAACCTGAGATGGAGATTTCCAGTATCAAGCAATTATAAGTGTCTTAATCCACCTCCTACAAAGCTTAGCATGCAGCAAGAACCTTTTGCAAGTCTTGCTTTTTGGCTTCACTGCTTTTATTTTCATTTTTTTCTTAACTTCCATTAATAAGTTTTTCATATTTTGCAATCTTAGTTACAAGCCAGCTTCACTGAGAACAAGAAAAGACTGTTCTCCTACAAAACTACTGCATAAACAAAGCAAAGAGTCTTTCACAAGCTTCAGACAGCCACACGTCAGTGCTTCTGCATGCACTGGGTATATAAGCTATCTTAAGAACCCACACAATGAAGAATCCTGTGCCATATCCCCCAAGAGATGTTCAATTTATATTTATAAACATAATTACAGGAATAACATTGATAGGCAAAGAGAATTAAAATAGCCTCCTAGGAGTTAGATTTGATGATCCTTGGGGGTCCCTTCTAACTCATGATATCCCGTGTTTCTGCCATCATGGAATCATTTGCACAAATATCACAGTGCCAGACCACCCTTTTTGCCATTAAATAGTAACCTACTTGCAAGTGCTCGTAGAACATGGGATAGGAACAAATTAGAACAAGCTCCTTAAAGTATGGAGGTAAGAAGATTCCACAAAATCATAGAACATTTTCCTTTTCAATTCTGACATCCTTTTGCAAGCCCCTGGCTTACCTTCAGATATTTTCAGTATGTTGGAATACTCTTATATTTGACAATTAATCCACATTTTCCTAAAGCTTGAGTGGCAATTAGGCAATCTGGATTTCTTTAACCACTCAAGTCTTTTAAAAGAAAAAGAGAATTAAAATGGTTTTACTTTCACCCACTCTAAACAACCATAGCTCTTCATAACAGCTGTAAGTTTTGCTTAGATAGAGCTTCTCAATAATTCATAAAAATATACAGAGGCATATTACCATCATGTGATGAGTTCTAGAAGAAACTCACTGAATGTTACTGTGGGTCTCAAACTGATACACACAAGCCTGAAACACGCTCTGTGTGGCGACAAGCCCAGCTTGCAGTAATCTGCATGTGCTTCACCATCAGTTCTTCTCCTTTGAAGCTTGAAAAGATTACAGCCCTAAATAATTGAGGAGAATCTCATTTCCAAGCAGGAAAAACACAAATATCCCAGATGGAAAAATCAAGCAAGTCCAACAAGTTCAAAATCATAACTCCCCAAGGTACCTTTGACGTTGCCATGGCCTTTCGCTTTCCTATGGCTAAATCACGGCATAATAAACATCACTGAAATGCTGGCCGACACCAGCTATGAGCTCTTTCAGAAATCCCATACTTACTCCTCCAAGGTCACCAATGAACTCATTTCAAAGAGTTCCTACTTTGGACATGAAATCTCTATAAACAGCTATTCTCAGGACAACAGTTCAAAAAAAAAATCTTCAACCTTAAGATTTTTAACCTGCAGCTCCATTAGAAGTTAAAAAAAATCATCCTAATGAAAACGGAACAACCTGTTCTGCTACCACTCCATTATCTAACCTTAACAATTTCTGCCATGATATCTAAAGTATATCCCTAAGATGCTCTGAAGACATGGAATTTGGACTGACTCTACAGCTTGCTACTCTCAGCCTGGCTCAGGATAAAATCAGAAGTGTTATGTAACTCAACATACAATTCTCACGATCAGAGGACAGCAGACACAAATAGATCCCCTCACACAGGGCTGAGAAATGAAGGAACATTTCAGATCTAAAGCACAGCAGGCACTATTTTCCTGCTGACCTTTTCTTTGCAGCAAAGCGATGGCCCCGGTGAATAAATGACCAATCTTGGTCTTTTTTTGTTAAACTGATTTTTGCCACTCGGGGGCTCCAGCCCTGTCCCTCCCTCCCTGGGAAGGCCCATCCCTGCTGCGAGCAGCTCTCTGGGTCAGCAGCAGGAGGTAGTGCTGATGGCAGTTGCCTGAAGAGAGAATACAGCAACCTATTACTGCTTCATACAGGAACAGCAGCTGCTACCGATTGTGTGAAGAAAGAGAAGGAACACTTGTTTTGCCCTTAGCAATCTCCCCTATTTCATCCCTACCTATAAGAGGTATTCACGTAGCCCCTACTGAGGCCTTGCAATCTCCACTGCCTTTATAAGACTCCTGCATTACAGAAAAGCATATCATATCTTTGTGCCCATCAGAAATTGAAGTATAGAAATTTGCGTTGCTTGAGATAACAAAAAGTTTGTAACACAGAAGTAACTCCACACTTGCAGAAAGCATAAGGAAGCTTACTGTTTATCCAAACTCCACAGAAAATTGCCAGTAACAGCAAAGTCAATAAGTCTGCAAAAGCACTGTTTCTACAACTGTCTTTTAGTCCAGGTGCTATAGTTGCAGAACATCATTCGTGCCTTTTGTCTTAAAATAGTTCTGAAGTTCTTCATCTTCAAATACTTTTACAGCTGAGCTGAAAAAAAATCAGCCAGCCATCTTGCAGTAGGACAAGCAGAAAAGGGTGGATTTTTCTTCCTCTACAGAATCTCTGGACAAACTCTTCTACAACACCAGCTTGATCAGTGCTGGTGAAATAGTGGTTAGTAGAGCACTCTCTGCAGACAGAGTATCTCAAAGTGGAGTAGGGAAGAGAAAATAAAATAGAAAGTTACAATGACTTCCTTACAGAAAACCTGTCTGAAACAGAACCAAGGGAGATAAGCATATTACAAGAAGTATGGAGTTTTCATATGGAACACACAAATTTCATTCCTTATCTGATCCTTCTCTTCTCTGTGTTGTCTATTAATTCACCACGATAATTTCACCAACTTGTACAGCCTACTAAGGGAATTGCCAGGCACAATCACCAGCATTTCTGAATAATCAGTGTGGATAAGTTATGTTATTTTGCTGTGACTGTGCAGTGAAAGCTGGATCTAAGAGGTTTTTCCTAGGTTTACCACTACTTCAAATATATGGTAGTAAATACTGATGTTACTGGATCTGTTTCAGCATCAGAGTACATGCCCTGTATGCATATATTATCATACATGCATGTATTATTATATTATGTCATAATACATCCATATAAAGCTTCATGAAAACTTCATGAAACCAAAACCATAAAGCTTCTTGAAACCGATATTACTGAATATATGCTACAGGTGGAGATCGTGCAAGATTTTCTTTAATTTTATTTCGTATAACTACTTTACTTGAGTATCGCTTTTGTGGGGGGTCATTGTCTGACAGTAGGTACCGCCTTTTGCTTTGGCAGGATATATGGCATAAGTTTAAATGATTATCCTGAATAAAGAGAAATAAAGCATTTGTAGGCTTTGTTGTTGCTGCTTCCTGGTACAATCTTTGGAGAGAATAATTATGCAAAGTGTGGAATTCATTATATATTTCCAAGTTATATTTAGTACACAAAAAGCTAAATCACTTGTTCAACTACTATATGTACTGTAATTACAGTCTAATTTCATGCTTTTGGTCATGCAGTTAGCATAAGTAGTTGTAATTACATATTTAAGGCACGTAATCATGTAATAATTAAGATACACAATTCAATTATATAATTAAGGTATGCAAATATGTAGGACCATCCTGTGACATTGATTTTAAGTAGACTACTCCATTAATTCTGAGGAGAGTTCTGCTTAACAAGGCATTACACAATACAGCTTACAAACTAGAATTGCACAGACAAGAAAAGCGCAGACCTCATTTCATGGCCCTGTGGACATCTGCCTGAAACATGAATTCAAATAGAATTTCTAATAATACTTACAGTAATGATTCTTGTCCTGACCCAAGTGAAACATTCAACACAAACAAGAGAAGGTGCATTCTACTCCAAATGGAACAAAATATTTACAGGCTTGTTTTCTAGGGTTTAGTAGAGGAAAAACCATCTCCACAAATATCCTACTACTTCCTAATGACCTGTCATGTCCCCAGAGTGAAATATTAAATAAGCAAGCCAAACAGCTAATCGTCTCTTTGCATGTTGTAATATTAAATATGGTTTTCATCATTTCTTTCAGCATACTAGGAAGCAAAAGAAATTTTACAATCAGAAGAAAACAAAGGAACAGCAGAGTACATTCATTTTTATTGTGATTGCTTTTATGCTTAACAACTGAAAACTTTTACCTAAAAATATTTAGAAGAAAAAAGATTATTGACCTCAACTTTAATGCATTACAATTACGTTAATGCCTTTAGTTGTTTTTTTGATTGTGAGAAGGGGGAAAAAAAAACAACAAAAAAGATACCCTAAACCTGGAGGTCTTCGTGCAGAATACCACAAGAAATCTTCATGGCTCCTTCAAGGAGAGAAAGAAGTAGCAGAAGCATAGTGCTTTATTGGATATAACTTTATGATTGGAGATAAGGCTGTGTTGAGAAAGTTATTCCTGATGAGAGATTGAAGCAGGTATGTCACAATGAGGCCTGACTGGAACTCAGCAGTCCGCAAACAGTGAATAATTGCTGGCATCTCACTACCATTCCTCACAGAGATACATGAGAAACAGGCAGAGAAGAAAAAAAATCTTAAGTGATTTTTATATGAGTTCCATTGTACTTTTGTACACTCTAAAAAAAATAAGCAATACCTTGAATATCATCTGGCTTAAAGATCAAAGTCAATAGACCTCTACTGGTACGAGTGATTGCAAAAATCAGATATTCAGTAACTAAAATGTCAGAATAGTTCAGGAGATCCTACTTAGCATATCCATAGGATGAGAGGTGGAGACTTCTTTTTCCACACCCACAATTAACATCTGTTATTCTTTATATTATTCACTTGAAAGATAGGGGGATACATTCATAGTTTGGAAGTCGTTTAAGTATGAGAAACGCTTCCCTGCCTACTACGAAATTAAACAAATAACCACAGTGGTATGCCAACCTTTAGGTAAGAGAAATGCAATTCTGCCAGGAAGAAATACCCAGGGCAATGCTATTTACATTGCTAGGTACTGCAGGTCAGGAATAGATTTCTATTATGCCTAAAGTACATCCCCCAGGGCCAGGGGTAAAAACAAACATCTCAAGCAGAAGGCTCAGAACTACAGTCTATACCAGCACCAATTAGCGCACGATTCTGATCTTTGGTGGCATTTCTACTGCGTGCTTTGCCATTCCACAACTAATAAATACCATTTATAAACAGGCAAGTGACACCTCTGCAGGTGATCTCAGCTAAAGGTATTCTTTTCTCTCCTTGCTGAAGAATAGCATAGCTAGGTTTGAAGAGGAATTCATGTCTCTCTTTGAAGGGCTACCACTAGCATTTCTCTACTGGCAGTATTTCAAAGGGAAACAACTACTTCCCTCTAAGGCCCCGCAGGTCTCAAGAGAAGGCAACTCAGAAGTGCTACAAATCAGAAGCATATAATCTTCTGTCTGAAAATGAAGTCAAAATGAGTGGTCTTGAGGGATTCCACAAGAATAGTATGGCATACTCCTACTTCCCCGAATTTCCCACCTTATCTTCATGTAGCACAACCAACATGCGGTTTTCTAATAATTTAAGATGATTTTGCTACGTAATACTGGCAGTTGGGAGCTATTGCTGTAGGACTTGCCTCCACAAAACACGGAAGGAAGCTGACAGTTGACTGTGTTTATTCATCTTTATTTACTGCTAACAAATACATGCTTTAAACAATATAGTTTCTAAACTGAGTTTCATTTTCTTTGCCAAGATAAAAGACAGCATTATGGATTAGCTCACATAAGAGGATAGTAAATATCACTTGGGCAGATACATGAATGGACACAGCCCAGGTCATTTCAGTTGTTCCTCCATCCTTTCCTGGATGTCCGGAATTAGCTCAAAGAATATTTCTGCATAGACAGGTGCTGATCAGTCCCTACACTGGCTTTTTCCCTTCCACTTAAATTACGTACTGCACAATTTCAATTCAATTCCTTTTAGTTTTATCTGTTTTTAGTGCACCAATTGAAAGAATAAAATGAGACAATACCTGCAAGTGCGGTGCAGGTGGAGACAATGAATAAGCACCTCCTTTCCAACTGCCTTAAGGAACATGATGAGTTCCCTTTTCTCTGATACTTGTTCTGATAGAAGAAACTCTACTTTTGCAATTCTGATAAAGGCAGATAAGCTCAAGAACCCTCCCAGAAAACTGAGGATAGCTATTTACTTTTGAAATTTAATATGCAAGTCTTACACCTTGTTTCTTCCTGTAGTTCCAGCTACCACATGCTGAAGCCATTTCATATTGAGTGATCAGAATAGGAAAAAGAATGCAAGCCACTCACCAGCTAACTCTGGGAAAGTTTGTATTTTTCAGCCTTTCTATCAAAGGGTTAAAATTACTGTGAGCTTTCTGCCACAAAGCTGATTATTCAGATATAATTTGCATCTGGAATTTTCAGACATCATCTTAGTTAAAAGAACACCTCACCACAACAAGTAATGTGGGGAAAATGAAATAGGAATGATCTTATCAAAAATCATTTTCTCCTTTGAGAGTGAGGAACGCTTTGATGTCTCCCCTTTCCCTCCTTCTATTTGTCCATTCAGGAGATGAAGGCACCTTGGAGGATTCCATGCTTTCTACAACAACACTTGATTTTGCTGTGGGAATGAGCGCTTTTCCCATCATAAAGATAAAACTGCTGATGAAGGATTTTATTTGTACCTTGGCAATTCACTATCATTATGAGTATGCTCAAGCAGATAACATAACATCGTTTAACATTGCCACAGGATGGTGTACCACTTCTATCACCAACACGTGATCTCTATTCTGAGCTCCTCAGCATTTCTTACCCAATATGGTTTTAACACACTACACATTCATGAACACTGATTGACATAATTGAAAAAGGAAATAAATATTTAAGATTTTTACAAATCATACTGATATATAAACAAAGGTCACAGCTCAATTCTCTGGAATCTTAAGTTCTTCCAAAGTTTACTTTCTTCCTGCACTAGTACATTTAAAGATGCATGATTCTTCCCTTGCTTTTTACCTTCATAGTCTTTAACAAGTACAAATTGACTCCATTTCCTCATACCATCCGTGTTAAAAAGAAGTGAAACGCATTTCAGTTTTTCTATCAGTCACTTTCAATCATGCGCAGAAAAAAAAGTTGTCAAACTCTTAACTTCAGACTTGTATTTCTTCTGCAACAAAAGAGCAATGATGTCACAAGATTGAGTTAAAAAAAACAAACACCAAAATGCCTTTCTGAAAGCCCTCTTGCATAGGGTGTAACCATAGGAATGAAGGTATTCTGCCCAATAAGACTGAAAACACAGTATTCCCTTCTAATAGTGCGTTTTCATCTGATTGCCAGTGGCATACATACCTCTTACAAGGTATGTATCTTACTCACCCCAAACATTTTCCATCACTCTGTGATCCACAAGTGGTGGAAAATATTTGCCACCCTGAAGTGATGTCTTCTCCTAGTCACTAACTTCTTATCCATAACAGTAAGCACTATCAAATTCCAAGCAACCTACTCAGGCAACGTAGCCCCTTGTCCCAGTCAGAGGCATCATACTAACACAAGAGTTAGTAGGCTGATTTTATGTGGTTGTTTTGTTGAATTTATAAATTCATAACACAATAAGTTAGTCGCATTTTACAAAGACAACTTACTCCTAATATCGAACCACTCTCTTGTCATTTGGAAATGAGAAACAGGCATATGGAATTAGTTGTTTTATTTTTGAATCATAAATATTACTCAAAAGACAGCACATTTGAAGATTAATGAGCTGATCCCAGTAACAAGTATAACTTGAAGACAAAGACACTGAAAGATGCATATGATAGATACCCTTGTTTCAGAAGACAGTTCTTCTGCCAAGCCATGTTCTTTTCTATCTAATCCAATAAGGAAAACGTAATGTAATCTACCTTACTACTTTTCCTACATCAAGTATCTATTTGCAAGATGGGATCTCTTGGAAAGAGCCCAGCAGAGGGCCACAAAGACAGTGAAGGGCCTGGAGCATCTCCCCTATGAAGAAAGGCTAACTGAACTGGGTCTGTTTAGCCTTAAGAAAAGAAGACTGAGAGGGGACCTGATCCAGGTCTATAAATATCTAAGGTGTGGGGGGCAAAGTGGTGAGGTCAGACTCTTTTCAGCAGTGTGTGGAGACAGGACAAGGGGAAACGGCCAGAAACTGGAGCATAGGAAGTTCCGCACAAATGTGCGCAAGAACTTCTTTACGGTGAGGGTGACGGAGCACTGGAACAGGCTGCTCAGGGGGGTTGTGGAGTCTCCTTCTCTGGAGACATTCAAGACCTGCCTGGACGCCTACCTGTGCGACCTGCTGTAGGCAGCCTGCTTTGCAGGGGGGGTTGGACTCAATCTCCAGAGGTCCCTTCCAACCCCTATGACTCTGTGATTCTGTGAAGATGCTTGTAGCTGTGTACACAGCAAAGCTCAGGAAGAACAGTTCAGTACTATGTAATACTACCAGGAAAAAGGGAAGTGTAGAGTTTACTAAATATGTGTTCTTATTCATCCAAGAGGGTCCTGTTTGCAGTATAATACTATGAAAGCACAGCACTTAATAGCATTAAATGGAACAATTTCACCCTAATGGAAACCACAACAACAGCATGAGATAGGGAACATTTATCACAGCAGATGAAATTTTCTCCAAGCTCTGATTATATCTAGTTTTTGAAGACAAAGGTATTAAAAATTAATTATGTTACCAGTCAGTTACACAAAAGTGCTACTGTATGCAATGAAGTCATCTCTAGGCCTAAAGGAAGTCAATAGAATAAAAAAAATGATAACCTAGTTACTTAACATGAGTTACAGGAGTGCCATAAGATGTAAGACACTTTCAGCAAGAGCAGACTTGTTTGACATAGCAAACCAAACCCCAGATTCATCTTTACTTTATAAATTACTTTTTAGAAGACTATGGGTACATCATGCTACAGAGGGAAAAAAATCTAATATGTGCAGACATGTAATCTCACAATGGTCCTCAAGACCAGAACAGGACTTCCACACAAAGACAGAAATCCCATAAATTTACCATCCACTGCCTGGTATCCTAGAGGCAAAGATGACTTCACAACCCAAAACAAAAACAGATAAAAGACAACTGTGAGCAACGTTCAGCTTGAGTAATAGCAAGAGGCTAAGAATAACAGAGAACATTGCATCTCCCAACAGCAATAAAATCTGACCAGCATCCCAGTGTCTGACTTTAGAAACCCTGACAATGAGTAGAGCCCAGGGCTGCTCCCAGTGAAGTTAATGGGATTTGTGTAAATAATTCAACTGGAAAGAACAGCTCTTACTACCAGTAATTTATACAATCTGCAAAAGTAAAGAATGGATACGTAACACCAGACTTTTCTATCACCTTACAAGTATTCTTTAAGAACAATTGTTAGACTAAGATTCAGTCTCAGGAAGATGAAAAATATCAGAAATAGTGAATTGTCAATTAATGTCATAAAGATACAGAAATACATGTTTCTCTCTGGAACAACAATCATATTCATTACAAAGAAAAAGGTTTATTTTATTCATGACATTTTCCACCCGGTATTTTCAAAACTCTACAGATTGGGCCCAGTCTGAAAATATTAGCAATACTTTCTTTTGCCAAATGATCATGATGGAACAAATCCAGCTGAAGCTTTGTAAACCAATACAAACCCTTGTACAGATTCCCCAGTCACCTGGATCTTGCTTTTTAGTGTGAAACACAGCTCAGCACACAGCAGCCCATCAGTGATGGGTCAAGCTCCAGCCAGGAGCGCCTGTGCAAGGCTGCAGAGCACTGGGTGTCTGGCATGCTCCATCCCTAAGCCTTCACACCAGCAAATTAAATAAAGATGCTATTTCACTTTTTTTCAGAACTGATTGGCATTTTAATTAGCCTACAGTTAGAAGTGTTAATCACACTATGAAGTGAGGCAATAATTCACAGCTAGTAAAACTTCCTGCGTTTTTTTTCTAGTTTTTTAAAAATTATTATCATTTTATTTTTACAAGAACCAATGTGCAGTTAATCACATTTTTAAACAAAAATTTAAAACAAAAACCACACAGGTAAACGCCCACAACAGTGCAAACTTTTTTTTTTTAATGAAATATCAGCTTCCAGGAATCCATTCTTATGAGAGGATTTTGCTGCTCTTCCTTCAGATAATCTAAATACTTAGTGAGTTCAAAGGATGTAAATACACTCAATTTATTTACTGCTTTCATTCTGATAGACTCATAAAGATATACACTTTATAGTCCAGGCTTCTCCATCCTGAAACCTCCTCTCCTTCAGCCCACTGATCACACCACAGTAACAACCTTTCCCTTTTATTTGTCAAGTATTCTACTTGTACTTTTCACTGTTGCAAATTTTCAGGAAAGAAATCTGTGCTTACTATTAAAAACAGGAGCAAAAACACCTCTGATGGTCTGTGTAAGCATTTGAAATCAAGAAGTAGCATATATAGGCTACCAATGTTTTTAAAGAATGGAAAACTTTCACAACAAACACTGTAAAATTAATCATTCGTTTGCTTATTTACGTGTAGAACACATGTGTGCAAGATGATTTATCTTCTGCAAAGCTCAGCCATCTGGCTGTTGTGAAAGCCTAAAGAACACGATAAAAACAAACGGCTACAAGATTGCTTTATTTTTCTAAAGAATATTATGGGTGTGGTGAAGCTGTTCTGGCAGCATCTCCCGCAACAAATGGCTACATCATCGCATCATCTACTGGATAGACAACACTTTTTGCTACAGTTGACATACTCAACACTCACATCCACCCTTTGCCAAAAGGAGAGAAGAAAAAAATCAGTATTTGAGAAGATGAAGATGCCCCCATATGTAGACATCTCAGGTTCTGAGAAGCATATTCAATAAAAATGCACCTGCCAGCAGTAGACACTAAAATTAATGTCATTATTCCAAGACAGAAAATGTAGAAAAAGCTTCACAACCCCCAACCTATATTGGATTTATAAGACAGTATAAATGTTCAAGAAGCACTTCTTTGCTAAGAGTTTTGAATTTATAAATCTGAAACAAGAACAAACAGAAGTTATTTCTCTATGTTACTATTTTAATGAAGAAACCTTTTAAGAGCCCTTTAGCGAGCCATACATGTGAATCAGCTTAGCACAAGGCTAACATGGCATCATCTGCAACTATGCAGAATTGTCCTGTCATGCTCAATGCTTGATTCTGTGAATATCTTCAACTGCCAATTTGTATGTATCTTTCGTCCTTCGTTTGAAATACATATTGCAATTACAGCCCAACTAAACTAAAAATTGGTCACTGAATGTAATGAAATGCACAGAAATCACAAGTAAGATGATGTTCAGACAACATATTGCTCAGATTCTTAGTAGTGCTATTCTCCCATAACAACAAGGACAAAAATCAGTTTCAAAAAAACTTAGGCACACATCATTAAATCTTTTAGCTTAAGAAATGGGACAAGGGTTGCTACAGATGAGGCCCACGTGACTTTTCACTTTCCATAAGAAAAATGAATCTTGGCTCCATGAGTATTCTATGGAGCCAAAGCTGAGGGAGGAGGAAAAGGGGATTATTTGTAGGACAGACGGAAGTGGGTGTGATCACATGTACGTGAATAAACAGATCTCCCTTGCATGCCCCCCCACCTACTTTCTTATTTTCCAAGTGTCTAGAGGTTACATTTTTCTTAGCCTAGAACCACATAACTACTGCAGTAAGTCTGTCTATCAGGGTGTAAATTCCATGCATAAGCCATTGACTGCAGCTAGTACAAGTATGTGGGATGGAATACATATATTGCTCATAGCACTTCATTTCTACTTTAAACCAGAATGACTAGGAACCATGTAAGAAAACTTTCCAGACTTAAATAGCCCATTTTTCACTCTGTGAAGTTTATAAATTATCCCAAAAGAACAACTGAGTAAAATCTAACCCACTATTTAGCTCTCAAAGCAAAAATGTTTCCCTTTATTGAGGCATCTTCTCAGTGTTTTTAAAGAAAATAAGTCAATCACGTAGCAGAATGAAATAGATGTGGCAGGCATTTAATGGTGCTGGAGTCAGAAATGGACTTCATTTTCATCATTCTGAAGAAACTACATAGTTCAACACCAGTTATCTATTCAGTCCCAAATTTTATAAAACAGGATCAGAAGATGTAAAACTGAAGTCACCTCTACAACCACCACAGAAAGAAAAATAAAAGGGGAACTATCACATTTACTTTATTTCATTGTCACACAGGAAAAACAAACAATTACCACTGAACTGTGCTTTTCTCTAACAAACCCTAACGTATTTATATAGGGAGAGGGAGAAAGAATAAGGAGGATTTTCTCCTGGTTGAGAACTCTAACACAGTCTTGTCCTGAAACTTACCCTAGCTGTACAGAAGGTCATGAGCCTTGGCTTGCTAGTGTTCTTCAAAATGTAGGCTTATGACTGCTGTGCTTCAAAATGTAATTCCCAATTCTCTGTTAAGGGTGAAGCTGCCAGCATTGGATGCAGTACAGATGAGAAAGTACTTCTTTCCCCCACCCGTCCTCATTCAATATCATAAATAATATGACTACATTTTCCCCCACATGCTCTCAAATTCATAGTCAACTCTTAAAGAGTATCAGCACCTGAAAATACCAACAGGTGTTTGACAGCCACTCCCCATAGGCATATTCCCATCTTGCACACTAGCCAGCTAGTCACATTGGAAGCTGCCCTTTTGCATTGAGCTGCAGAACCACCAAGATGATGGTCTTCCGGGAAAAACAGGAGGACTTTTTTCCCCTCTTTTTTTCTAGCAAATCAAAGATGTATGATATGCCAGTGCACACTTTCCTATTCCCAGCCCCACTCCACCAGCACTGAAGCTGGGCTGTTCTGCAAGAGAATAGAGTATTGCCCAGCAGCGCCCACATTCAGAAAAGCCTCACTCAAGTTCACTCTTTTCCTATCTTCTTCTGATACTCCATAGCTCAATTTAACACAAACCAGCACCCTGGGACACAAAATCATGGCATCTTACACTTGAGCTTAAAAAGAGCCAAGGCACCTATAAACAGACAAGTCTAAAGAAGCTAATAGAGATTTCCAGCCTTTCAAAGGTAAAAATCTGAAATTCTTCAATTACACAACAGAAACATAGATTTAACTTCTCAATTAAGATGCCCCGGTTTTAATTGTTTCACTCTCCCCCACTCCCCATCCCAACAAACTTTCCTGAGGAAGTGATGATAAACTCCACTCTCAGCCTCAAAAAAACATTAAACATAAAACACTTACAAATATTTGTATTTAGTTACAAAGGAATGATTTAATATTTGGTACTAAAGTATTAAAAGCTTGACTGATAGTTCTTCTAACCAAACTACGCCATTCACTTTCATTTAATGATCTTCTACTTCCAAGAAGAAAGGCAGTATTTTGACAAAGGACTTTCAGTTCAGATTCTCTCAGAATTAATTATCAATACCCCTGTAATACAGTATCCAGAAAGGACACACATGAACACTTATAGACATGTTGGCACCATAATAGAAAGGACTGTCTCACATCATACACGCACACACAAGTTTATATATATACACAAACACAGATTGCTGTTGAACATGAAATATAAGAAGGTACCTATAGGATTATGAGAAAAATTAATATCATGTCCTATAACATGAAATTTTACTGGAATAAGAATGTTCTTTGTAAATAAAAAGGGATGGTATTAGAAGTACTAATATGTATTTTTTAAAAACAGGAAGTAGAGGCAAGATGACATCTTAGAATCTTTCTTTCAATTCCCAGGTGATTGGGGAGCAGATTAAGTATATATTTTTGAATGGACTGGGTGTTTTTATTTTCTTCTAAAACCATCTCCACAAAAATCTAGACTAAGATGCAGGAAAATAAAGCAGTTCAATACCCAGCAATCCTTTTTTTGTGTGTTAAATACATAGCACATTCTCAAAAACAACACTTCCTGCAACAGCACTGCAAAAGAAGATAGCTGACTATTTCACCACCTTCCAAACGCTATAATCTCTTAAGTATTAAGAGATGTCATGTTTAGAGCTTTTACTACATCATGAAGCTTTCTTTGTATACCCAAATGCTACTAGACTTTACACAGTTGACTGAGATTTATGAGGCAAATGAGAAAGCTGCTTGCATGAGTCAGACCTTGTAACTAAGCAAGGAGAAGCTAGCTCTAACCATGGAAAGAAAGCATATTATCCAAAAAAAAAAAAAACACTCCAGGAAATAAGGCATGATGGGGGTAGTATCATTATGAAAGGAAAATACTAGAGAAAACAAACCACAGGGGGAAAAAAAAAAAAGAAACCAGGAAATAGAGCAAGACAGATTTGGTTCTATTCAGTAGTAACCAAATTAGAAGTAACACATTAAAAAAAACCCACAAGATAGAGGCTTGTCACCACTGAAGTAAACTAGAAATAATAGCAGCAAGCATCCCCACAGAAGTACAAGATCAAAAAAAAAAAAAAACAGGATATAAAAACCTCATGGAACAGCAGCTTAAAAGCTGATCAACTGAAAACCTCCACGTTTTCATTTCACATTAATTTCCACTAGATTTCAGATGAGAATATATGCAAAGATGTTATCATCTGAATCCCTGAAATGCATAGGTGTTCCTATCCAACACCAAACATTCCTGAAAAGCTTCTAACTTTCCTATCTAATGTTCCTAAAGCAAATAGACTGCTGGAGAGAAAACAACAGGTAAAAAAAATTTCTTTAAAAATCCAGCAGTGACTGCATAGAAAGCTTATCACTATTAATTAATTACTTTTCACACCTTTATGCAAGCAGACAAGGACCAAGTACAGTGGCATAAGGCATACAGAGCTCACGCTTCTGTTTTCAGTACAGTACTGAGACTGAATGAAGATACAGATAACCCTCTTATAAAATTCCTCAGACTGTAAAGAAAAAACCTTTTTTCTTTTCTCTCCAAATATCAAGGCTTGCTGTCTTTGGGAAAGCTGAAAAATCAAACACCTGTAAACTTTTTTTTTAGTGAAAAAGAAGTGTTTCTGAACTATTTTAAGAAAAAAACTCACCCTATTTTTCCATTTCTTTACTCCTTGAGCATAAATAAATGAATGGATTTTGTTTAATTTTTCTTCTCATTCTTTGAGTTGTTGTTCCTCCATTCAACTCTTAATAGATATCTTTACCCTTCCATTTCTCAGCTATGATTCTGAGCAAAACTGTATTCAAGAGCGCACAGAAGGCATCAGTGCAACTCCCAGCACATGATGTGCCACACAAAACATACATGGGCTGCATATTGCATATGCTTAAGATGCTGATGGCATCAAACTGAATCGGTGCCAAACACCACAGCATGAATGAAAAGAGGTCTATACCTTCATGCAACAACCACTTTAAAGCCCTTTCCAATGTTTCTTCAAGTACTGCAAATAAAGAAGAAAACTGCATTCAGAAAAAGTAGTATACTTTATACAAACACAGAAAAATAACAGAAAGATCCAAATGTTCTTTCAAGTTATTCCTCCACAGACTATTTGATTCATGGGTGGTGCCATGAAAAATAATTCTCCAGTAGGGGAAAAGAAAAAATAGGGCCATATGAGAAGAGAAATTATACAGCATTGGTTCCACAGGTGGTCATCTGAGCTCTGCACCCTTCCTGAGGGGATTACTGCCCAGGGTCTGCTCATTAAAGAGTGAGATGTTCAGTCCTCTGTCAGGTGCCATCTGGTGACAGGAGTATCTTCCCAGCACATTACAGCAACCAGCCAGCTTGACAAACTTCCTGCAAAACTGGAATATCGCATCTCTGCAGTACATAATGGAGTTTTGCCAAATGCTTAACAGCCCTATTATTTCTCCCTGACAGGCTGTTTTACAGAAGTTATTATTTTCTGATTACACTAAATGAAAATATGGGTCGTTGGACAGAACAGAGGATATTTACATTGGACCTCTGGCATCATTATAACAAGATAAAGAGCAAACAAGCCAGAAATGCTCCATTTGGAGTGACATTGCAACATGTTATACCGTATATTTACAAAAAAAAAGATAAAGCAATTTAATTCTTATTGCAATGCAGATTTTCTCCTAAAGGTGAAGCCACCAAAAGAGAAGATAAAGAAAGCTAGGAGCAGAGAAATTCTCAATATTTGAGAGAAGTGGAAAGAAACGAAGAGTAATGGAGTTGCAACACCTTATACCAGCCGGAGATCTTGTCTTGCAAACAAAAATGTAACTGAAAGTGATTAACCATCAACAGATCGTAACATTCATAACACTACACCATGTGAAAAAAAACAAGTATGGTTTAAGTGTAAGCAGTACATTGATAAGACGACGCTCCTAGATTTCAAAGAAATTTCAAACTGAACTTTACCACCAGGTGTTTCATGTTAAATAAAAGTATCTGCCTCCTGTTGACTCTTCTCTCATTTGTCAGGCACATAGCACTAATTTGGCAGTATTGGGGTCCTATAGCAAGTAATCCCTCTGGAGCTGTAAAATAGTCTAATAATTCATCCTCTTTTCTGTACCACTCAACTGTGTACAGAGTGCATCATCCAGCAAAAATGAGGATTCATTTAAGAGGAAATAATAGCATGGCAAACAGAAAGAACTATTTTACCCAGACAACAAAAGAATAAGGGATTATTTATCTGCTTTGCCAAAAAAGCAGATCACTTTTCTGCTTTGCATGCCTCCTTTGGGGGAGAGGAAGGTTACACAGCAGGCATCTATAAATATATTTATATATATATTTCTACTCTGAAAAAAAATAAAAAACCCACAAAATCTAGATGCAAATGGGTATCAAGACAGCATAATTATTCTGGCCCAATATCAGTTAACTAAAATGAAATTTTCATGATATTTGTAGATACAAACAGTAATATAAAGCTGCAAAGAAAAGAAAGAGGGATTACAGCTGTTATTTTAACTACAGGAAAAAATAAGAACAGTACATATGTTAAAGATTAATCTAATCAAATTACACAGAAATCTTATTTCAAAGTACTGCCAAACATGAGGAAACTGAAAAATCTATCAAGGGTCACATATTAAATCCAAAAATCAGAATATAACAACCTTTTCACATTAGCCTGCAATGGATCTGTATGGGAACTAGGACTGTGGCACCAGAAATAGAATAGAAAGCCAGTGTTTTCAAGGTTGAACCTTCCGTAGTTATAAAATCCACTTGATATTGGCAAAGTTATTCTGATCTGCACCACAATAACAGATTGACTTGAAAAGCAGCTGTAGTTAAGTTGTTATAATCACACTTAATGCTGGCCCCTCCACCAGACACCACAGCCTGTGGCACAGACAACAGATCTGCTCATCGTCTTGGCCACAATAATAAATTAATTGCTTTGTGCAGCCCTTGACATCTGATTTAGAAGTCATGGCTTGGCAAAGAGAACCCTACTGTCTTATCTGCCTGCAGTTTACAATGACCACTTCTTATTTAAAATGCAGCCCTCCAATTAAACGTCTGGAAGGATACATGATGAACACAACTATTTATGACAAAAACTTTAACTCTGCAGATCCAATCCAAAAATCTTTCAAAGCCAGTAAGATTCCCATTTAGCTAAAGAGCTTAAGCACCATCCCAACAGTGAGATTCCCAAGGATATGAAACACACACCACGCCAAAGCTACACAGTTTGGAGAGGCAGGAGGAGGTTGTTTGCGCATTGTGGGAGGCTAAGGAGAGAAAGGTTGAGTCGCACCCTGAGCTTCAGAATGGAAATCCCACCTTCATGGTCTTGGCAGGGTATCAGACTCAGTTCTGACATCTTCAAACAGTTTCTTTTCAGCTCCTAAGCCATAGCAGTTCTTACACTGCGGCAAGTACAGATGACATATATAATTTGTGATGAGAATCAGAATCAACATCTGCCTCATAAATTGCTGTAAAAAGTCATACAACCATTCTGAACAAGTATTTCATGGTACAGTCACAGCATACATAAGACAATATATTAGTAGATGGGCAGTACATAACATGAGCAGTTCCTACTCAAAAGAACTAAAAAGTACCAGCATACATGGAAAAAATACTCACAGATTTACTATTTGAAGATGCTCAAAGGGAAAAATCTTTGCTGATAACAAAAAAAAAAGTGATAATAGTTTGCAACTTCTATTTCTGCAATTTCCTTTTACTTTCGATCTTGTTTCACAGCATATTTTCCACCACCATTACTCTTTAAATAAATTACATTACTCAGAATCTTCAAACTTATTTATGATAATGCAAAAATAAAAACAAATCAGCTTAGGAGATAGGAATTCAAAGTTCTGAATTTGTAAAGTCTGCACACAGAAGAGAAACATCAGCTAAGGCAACCTCAACAGAGGCCACTTATATACGTTTAAGTACTGGAACTGATACGTATATCTGCATTCAGAATAATGTAATGTTACATGAATGCTATTCTGAGTTCACAAGTGTCTGTAATGTAACTTCTGAGCACAAAACATTTCTGTTTTTCCCCAGGAGAAAGTCTTCATAATGCATACACAGGCACATGCGTGTCCTCCATCTCCACAAGACCTTTAATACCTAGAATGAATTAGATTACACAGCAAGGAAAGACAGACAGAAGGTCTAACATACCACATTTCAAGCTGGATGTAAACTCAAAACAGAAAAAAGAAGTGGATCACAGTAACAGTATCACTGGTCCAAGAGCCTACCAATGGAAGCTTTATATGTGTATTTCACCATTAAGAACTCTGCATCACACGCATCTCACAAAAGATCTCAAAAATATAAACCACACCTGAAAGACACTGAATAACAAAATTATTAGTCTTGGCAATAGACTACCAAGGACATGGCTATAAAGTCTGGCAAAAATCACAGATTCAGTTGACTTTAGAATTTGGAATAAACATCTGTGCAGCACACTCAGATCTTGATATCATGCTATTTTAGAGCTGCAGACCATGTTTCCCCAGTGCCTACTAGGTGGCCATACTAGGTAATACAATTTATCACCTAGCAGATAATGAATACCTCACGGGGATATGCAACTTGGCCTGCTGGTTTTTGAAGTAAGTGCTGCTTGCACATTAGTGTACTGTGTCAGAAAATGCGCCAGGCAGCATGGAGCATGAGTTAAGAGCTAACATCACCTGCAACATGGCATATGAAAGGTAATGTAAACTAGAAACCACGAGGAACAAGTTCAAAACACTCACTGAGCTTACAATTACTGTAACAGCCTTGTAATAAAACTATAGGATAAATAACAAAGATTTATCTCTATGACAGCCCACGGTTTCACACCTGAATATTCAAGTGACCTCACACCAATCCATATTCAAACACCTCTCATTCCATGACTAAATAACAAGCAAATTGAGAGATGAAACAGCACAGATAGTAAAAGAAAACACATTAAGTAACAAGTGTTCAGAAAAAGGTTTGAGACATCAATGGAAAACAAGCATGACCCAACAGTTTGCCTTTTTAGTAATTAACATAGGCGCATAATAAGCATAGACTAGAAAAAAAATAATTTGACATTCCTTGCTATTGCAAAGCTTCCCCAGTCCAGCTTTGACTGACTTACGAAGAAAGATGTGCGAAAATGAAATGGGTATCAGTAAGGGTATCAGCAGTTTGAAAAACAAAGTGTGGAAGAAATGGGCTGAAGGAACACCAACTCTGCATTTAGTAAAGATCTGGCTGAGGGGAACATGGAAAGAACTTTCTTATAGGTGCAGAAGGTACTTACAAAGAGAGAAGAAATAATTCATAGAAGATTACATACGAATACATTTTGTCAGCAGCAAGAAGCACCCTAGTTAGAGCAGATTACCTGAAAAGAGGTGGTGTCACCAATACTGGAGTTTTCTATAATTAGGAGACAAAAAATTTTCCTGCAAACTGGCACCATTTCATCTTGCCAAGTGCAGGAGATCTTACTGAAGGCCTTCCTGGGATTCACCAAGAAAACAGGTCAAAGGCCTCACACTCCATCCTAATGGATTGCCTTGGGTTTGTTTTCCAATGTTGCCCACTCCCTTTAAGCCAGCCATCTTTATTTTAGAAAACAAATTTCTGACAAAAATAGAGATGGGTTGAATATCAATGCCTCCTAACTGCAATTTGTCTGTACCTGGATAGCTAAGCTTCAATCCTCAAAATGTGCTGGGTACTCTGATTCTTTTCATAATTTAAAAAACTCATTTTCAATTGCAAGTGTCACATTATGTTACTAAAGGAAATTATATACAGGAAGTCTGCACAAAGGTCTTGCACTCTACACACATAATGTGATGCACAGAGCATTATGCATGCCCCTCCGGATTTTGAGGGTGTTTTGAATTTCACAAGTTAATTAAATTTGGTTAATAGTGAATTCATGGAAAGTAAAAGGCAGCAAATACCTTGTTTTCAAGTCTGAACAAACATTTTGATTTCCACTCTGTTCCAGACCCCATTCCTGGCAGGCTTTTAAACCTGGGGCATAAACTGCCAAAAATATCAGGACAGCTGACCACAACTGGCATGTTCTGAAGGGGAAATTGTTTTCGAAAACATACTGAACTAAGCTATTAGTTTCTGCAAGTATACTACGACAGCTGAAAAAGAAAATCACAAACACAGTAATACATGGCTTCTAAGTAGCAGCTAAGTCCACAGAGGTAGCTTGATCAATGAATCCACAAAGACCTAAGTGTTCACATATAAGGAGAGGAGAAAGTTGAAGTGAAGACCTTCAGAGATCAGGAATTGATACTACGTCTACCACTTATCCAAATTTAAGGGTTTTATTTCAGTCTAGCTGAACAAAAGCTTTCCTCCCCACTTTATTATATAACATAAGGATCAGATAATAAAATATCTTTGGCCATAAATCTGGACCTCCAACCATCACCCACAAAAAGCATCCAAGTAACTGCTGCTTCAGAAGCCTACCTTGATCTACCTCCTACAGACTATCATAAACTCGGGATTTAACATAGAAATCCATTACTCCGCCGTTGTCTCAAAAATGCAACTTCCTAACTGAAAGGAAAGTTATAACTGATTTGAAATTCATTTTTCAAACTTGTTTTCTCTATTTTTTCCAAATAAAAAAATAGCAAAGTAACTACGCAACTCCAAAGCCTTCATGTTGTAATTAGAAACAAGTTTTGTTGTTTTCTTAATTAAGAAAAATTAAATTTATGCACAGCCATTTGTAGAACAGTTCAGCATGAAAAAAGGCTTTTCTTCCTCATGTAAACAGCTATCACAGGCTCCTCCTGTTTTGTTTTGTTTTTGCATTGAATGAGTCATGCTTTTACATCTTGCCTTGTACAGGGAGTTCTCTTTTCCTCGGATGATCCTGGCTGGACATTCAAGTTTGGATCCATATCTCTTGACCATGATTGATTAGAATTGCTCAAAACATACCAAGACAGACCTCTTGAGTGCCTGAACACGAGCATCAGTACTCGCCCTTTGGGAGCACTTTGACACACATTCCATTTTTCCTCAGCCACATGACACTAATGGCTCATACCCTTCCTGTGACCAATCAACACACACATATCCTCTTCCTCTTCAAATTCTTCCAGCTGTGAGCCCCTGGAAAAGATGCTTTGATTCCCAGGTGTCCAGGCCTTAAGTTTGTTTTATTGGTTTTCTATCAATTTTGTCTCCAAGGCTGTCTAGCTCTTCCTTTTATATTATAAAAAAGCCTCTGTCTTTACAGTCCCTCCTAAATTTCTGTCATCAATAGCTTCCATCAGCATAATCCCATTGTTTATGCCAAAGTCATTAACGAAAGACACTGAACAAAAGTAATTCTCTCCAAGCTAATCCTCAAGGAAATAAGATGTAATCACCATCCAGAAGTCTCTCTTTCTAACTATTCATTGTTGACATATTTTAAACAGCTCCTTATGTGGTGTGTACATTTTCTACCACTTACCATCATTACTAATAATTTGCCATTATTCTTCCTGTTCTGTAACTAATAATTTCCCAGTGGTAGATTTAAAGCACAAAGACTTCAGAGAATAGTCAAGTACAAAGTATTTATAATTTCTATGCAAACTCCTGTATTGAAACTATTAACTTTCTTGCTCAGCCCATGGCAGATGAATTTTCTCTCCTCTCTCATGTACAAATAGATGTAGATCACATCCGCAGTGAGACTTTCAAGGAAGACAGCAAAAATAACTGTGGAAACAGAACTGAAAAATATTTAAAATATCCATCAAAAGAGTCCAGCAGGTATTGTCTGCAATATGGAATTTACTGCGAGAAACAATTTTGTGCACAAAAATCAGACAAACTATCTGAAAATTACTGACCACTGCCGCTCTCCTCTACCTTACCTTTCTTTGGGAAACCATTCCTGCTCCAGAATAACAGGGTTTCACTGCTTCCTTTCTTGGGTGTTTCTCCCAATGCCACCTCTCTGCTCTCCCATCACTGGGAAGCATATTCATTCTCTTCCCCCACCAATTCAAGATTATATCTGCCCACACATCTTTCAAAGACCTTTCGAAATTATTTTGAAACTTTATCTGGTCATTAATAACTTTTCACAAATCCAAACACTGCTTCATTATTTTCAGAAGTAGCGATAAGCTTTTACTAACCTCGTGTGATGAGCTTTCTAGAGTACTGCACACCACAGCAACCTCTCACTATAATTTCATTAAAATTGAATCTGCCCAGTAAATAACAACTCCACGAATTCCATATGAAAATATGGAACGGAATATTTAGTTTTCTGTGTATTCTTACTTACATCACTCATGTTTTGCTTTTTCATTAAAGACTCTAGAGCAATATATTACTGCTCTTTTTCCTCAGCTGGTCTCCATAAACTCAAATCCTCTAATGCGGCCTGAGTCTCACAGCACATTTCTCCTACTACATGTTTACAGCACGTTGCCAAAAAGATTTTAAATCTTAAATAAATCATTTCAGTACTATTCTAGTATGACAACTGGTGCACAAACAAAAACAATTATGTACTTAATAAATAAGGAAACACCATAAGTTCAATGGTATCTTATATAACCCCTGGTAACTCAGCCACAAATACCACAAAAACAGTTCAGGAAGTGATCTTCAGAAATAGCACATCAGGAGTTAGGTTAAAAATAACCCAGGATAAATGAGTATCAAACTTGCTTAAACTCATGTTTAAAAATAGAACGACAGCATTTTGTAGTGTTAACCAAGTAACTTAAACCTCACCACAAAAAGAAAAATAAAGAACATTAGTAGCACAAAAGAACCATTAGAAAAGACACTAGTGAACGCTTACCATTGGAAATACAGAAAGAAAACACAAGGTGCCCAAGCACAAAAGCCTATAAGGAGAGAAGCACATGATACCATAATTATGGTAGTTATTGGTTATTATATTGTGGAAATTTGCCAACAGAAGCTTTCTGTAAACAAAGAAGTAGCTGGGTAATAAGGACATTATTTATATCAAAAGTTGGAACTTGAATAAAGCCCAAAATATTCAAAGGTGAACAGCTAAACAAAGAACCAATTAGCAAATTTCAGCCACAGAACTACTGTAAATTCTGTAACTAATCATAGACTGACAAGGACGAAATTTAAACAACAGTAACATTACTTAGATCCATGTTGCTATATCTTCACCACAGATTAAGATGCATCACAAGAACTTTTTTGACACTGCACTCAGTCTCTATCCATGCTAATGAAAAAGGCCAGAGTACTGTGAGTGGAGGATTTGAGATTCACACCCGTGACATGATGCAGATAAGGGGCAGAGGGTACTCAGCAGATTGTTCAGGCCATGCATCATTAGGCTGGAGAAGCACCAGCACTACTGCCCAGAGAAGCTGTGGATGCCCCAACCCTGGAGGCATTTGAGGTCACACTGGATTCCCACCCATTAGATCCCAGGTAATCTCATCTGGTGGGTGGCAACCCTGCACACAGCAAGGAACTAGATGATCTTTAAAATCCTTTTCAATCTAAATCATTCTATGATTCTGTGATCATTCATTGTCTTAGTTTTAGCTAAAACAGAATTGTTGTGGGTTTTTTTTTTTTCCCCAGGGTGTCGGGTGTGAAGTTATGTTTTTGTTTTAGGAGAACAACATCATCAATAACACATCAGTGTTTCCAGTTGTTACTAAGCAGCATTGTACAGAGCCAAGGCAACTACAGTTTCTCAGCTCCTACTAACAAAGGTCTTGGGGGGAGCCAAGGAGCTGGGAGGGACAGCTAACTTTAAATGGCCAAACAGATATTCCATACCATATGACATCATGCAGAATGAGAGCTGGAAAGAGTTCATCTCACTTTCACTGCTTGTGGAATAGCTGGGCATCAGTGAGGGTGTGGTGAGCAATTGCTTGTGCATTATTGGTTATATACATCTATATATATGTTTTTTCCCCCATAACTATTATCTTTCCCCTTTTCCCTAAGTAATAAATTTTATCCCAACACATAAGTTCAAGTTTGTGGAGTTTTTTTTGGAAGGGAGAGGAGTAAGAAAATAACAGTGCAGTGCTTAGCCACCTGCCAGGTTAAGCCACAACATTCATGCTTCAGAGACACAGGAATCAAGAGAACAGTTCTCCCTGGTAGTAGCCTCAGACCCACCAACTGTAAAGGACACAATCTCAGCAAAGTCCTTCAGTGCTTCTTCCATGTCATGTCTGGACCTCCCAAGCATCAATACTCCTTGCCCAATCCCCAGAATACGCTTTCATACCATGATGGGTTAAGTATATGCAACATATATAAAGCATCTACGTTTCTCACTGGAGCATGAGCAGTAAGTCTACCTGGAAAAGGACCTAGGTAAATAAAATTCACTGTTCAATTGCCTTGACAGGCTCAAATTCAACTTTTTATTTCTTTTCTTTGAGAACAGAGTGTTTCCTAGGAGTCAGGAGTTGGACTGATTAAGAACAGCTAGTAAAACTGGGACCACAGGACACTTCTACCCATCCACAGAAGCTTGTACATACCTCTAAAATCTTTCCTTGCAACCAGATGCCAATTTGTTTTTTGTCTGGCTTTTTTTTAGGTTTTTTTTAAAAAAAAAAAAAAAAAAGAGCTCAATCTTGTTCTAAACAAATAAGGCAGCATACCAAAGCAAGAATCCACCAGTAAAGTGAGAAACTAAAGACATCTGCATGCATCCAAAGTCAGCATTTAATCAGCCAGATTTTCAGCTAATATAAAACAGCATTAGCCTCCTTAACCTCTCTAGCTCTGAATCATCTTCTAGACTTACAGCACATACACGACTTACCCCATAGAATTTTTCGCAAGATGAATCTCAGCTTCTGCCACCTCCTTCCCCCACAACCTCTCTCAGCTGTATACTGTTACCAACACAGCTGAGCTTCATTATTGCACCCTCAACTCTGTGAAAGCACATTCTTCTCAAAGCTAAGTGCTCTTTACTACTTTCCCAGTGCTACAGAAGCTTGAAAGCACCACCTAATGGCACAAGTAGCATCCTAAATATTACCTTTTAAAACATTTCTAGAGTAAAAAGAAATATGGGTTCATATAAACAATTTCAGTAGCTGTATCCCACAGAACATAAGGTACAAGGATGGGAAATATAACTTCCAAAGTCACTGCAATTTACTAAGCCATATTTATATAGAGTCATATCTTCCTATACTTTAGGTCAGAGTTCACCGATATCCTCAGTTTCCAGAAGGGCTTAAGTACAGAGTTCATTAGTGCAGTGACCAAAATTTAGCATCTGCACTTAGAAGAGAACCAAGTGAACTGTATTGAAGTAAACAAGAACTTTTTTTACTGTTAACTGCATCTGAACAAGAGAATAGAAAGTTAAAAAAAAAAAAAAAGTGCAGCAGAAGTAAGTTCAAGACCTCGACTGTAGGCTGCCTTGTATCAGTACACTAAAAAGAAATTGGGACAAGTGGAAGCTGATACCTTGTTTTATCCAGGCTTCACTACTTGGCTACTGTAATGTTCCCAACTACTTTCAAAAGTACAAATGAAACATACAACTGCAATTTCATTCACAACTGTTTGGATTGGATTTTGGCAGCACAGCACAAGCTGCTGTGGTCAGCCTCTGACTGAAGTAAACTGCCTGATACTTTATTCAATCCAGAGCAGAACAACTCAACATTCTTCTTGTCTCCATTCTTGCAAAAAAAAAAAAAAAAAAAAAGCCAGAAGAGTCAGTGATTGCATAATCTTATTTACATCCTTTAATATCCAAACATGCAGACAAGTAGCAAATAGCAACTAATAGAACTAACACTGCTCCAGCACCGTCCAATATTTTTCCCTTTTAGAGTGAATCATGCAAAATAAATTGATGATATGCCCTCATGAATGGGAGTAAGAACTCTATCTTAAGATTCAAATGCTACTTTCATTCAAAAAATCACCCCAATGCTATTTTTGCAAGTAGGGAAAGCAAGGTAGGAAGAAACTGACAGACATAGAAGGCAAGCCAGTAGCAGATCTAGAAACAAATGTGGCATCTCAGACCTGTTCTAAAGCTCTATTTACTTGACTGCGTTTACGTTTTCAGCATTGTGCAGGAACTTGAGCTGTCTATGTTCAGCATGTGCTAGATGTGCTCTTGGCATTTTAATTTATGCTTAGAATAATTTTAAAAAGGAATGGATTCTAGTTAAGAACTT
Source organism: Alectoris magna (assembly GCA_030625065.1). Lineage (NCBI taxonomy): Eukaryota > Metazoa > Chordata > Aves > Galliformes > Phasianidae > Alectoris > Alectoris magna. The sequence goes on along the minus strand of CM060569.1, from coordinate 11,754,291 downwards.
CAACATTAAAGCAGGCACATTAGGACAATTGTCATACAAAGGAACTTTGTTCTGTTTAACAGCCCCCAGCCAAAACGAACTTTTAGTACTGAACACATGACATGCAAGCACTGTGATGTCACATGCCTCTGCAGATACAAAGGAACAATGATGTTATTACCTCTGAAAGGGTCTTCAAGTATGGATCCAAACATGAATGCGTGTTCAATCCTTAGGGGAAGTTAAGAATAACTACTGATACACTGATGTCTCAGCATAGGATTTGTCTTTTCCAATTAAATCTTAAAAATCTCTTATTCTGATCCCCGTTTTCACTTCCAGTTGTTTGTACAATAATATTTGTGTCTCAAGAACAGCCACCAGATAAAACTTTTTATAAATAAAAAAAAAAAGTACCTAGTTTGAAATAAGCTGATGCTGAAGTTGTTTCTTTAGAAGCTAGGGGACAAAAAAGACCACCACATGACAATACACTTTAAAACCTTACTTATTACCTGCTTTTCAGATCTTCTATACATTTTTAATTTACTTGTTTTTTTGTTTTTTTGTTTTTTTGTTTTTTTTTTTAAAAAAAAAAAGCTAGATTCTGGTTTACAAAGACATGTCATCTGGAAAACTCATTCCTCTTTAGAACCTCAAAGGTTTTCTCTAGGACCAGATCCAAAGCAGTCTGATGTTTTGTTATAAACTCCAGAGCCTCAGTTAAAGATATTTCTATTTGACTTGGTCATACTAACTATATGTTAGTCCCATACTTATTTTATCCATATTTTCTCTTATTCTAATTGCACAGATGAAATGCTAAAATTACCCAACTGAATAGAGAAACCATCTCAGCCCGGGATCAGCAGCTAATAGATAAAGAGAGAAATCCATTTATTACAAATGTATCAGATTTTCAGAATGTTTGGACACTTCTATGAAATTGCCTGCTATACTGAGTAAATGCATCAAACCACAACATTTAACATACTGAGAACTGCTTCCATATCTTGTATTATTTAGAAGTGCTTGCTGTGTTTATGTTTTTACCAGATAACACAGATGGTTTCCTCCTACACAACTGAATAATAAATCTCAATTGTAAATCTCTACTTATTCTAACTGATTTGACAAGACTCCCTCGAAATCGTCAAATATTTCATTCAAAGGACTTTTTCAGTTTTCCCATGTCAAAAGGAATCTCCTGGGACAGAAAAAAAACATTTTCAATACACGTTACATTAATAGGAAAACGTTATCAACTGCTAAAAATTGTGCATATTCAAAGCCTGATTTTTTTTTTTTTGGTCTACAAATTAAGTCTGAAGTCTGAAAGTGGGGGGGAAAGTAATTTTATTCTTCCTATTAATATAGAGTGGGGATAGTTCAAGAATTGTTATTTTAGGTTTTTTAGCTTGTGTTGTAACCAAGGAATGAGGTTCCATTCAATATTTTGGCCTGTTTTCACTTCAGCTACAACAGTTCAACAAATGATATGATTATTAAGTGATTTAACAGGGAGAGGACTGGAAATTGGAAAAACCATGCTCAAATATTTTCTGGCATAGCCGTTACTCCATCTAAAATTCATTGACGTAACACTAGGAACAACATTCTACATTTTGTCAGTTCAAACTCCACAATAAAATGCAGCATCTATAGGACTACACAAAGGAGAACAATCTATTCAAATTGTCTTAATGACTCAGCGCATTACAAAGTCCACCACTCCAATCAAGCAGTATATCAGATCTCTGTATGAGACATTTGCCAAAGTCAGTTTTGCTACAAAAATATGATACAATTGCTATTTAAATAAAGCTACGACATATAAAACATTAGACAGACATGTTTGGAACTGTTTGGAAAGTGTAAAGGCACAAAGATACATGGTTGAAAATATAAGAGTCAAACTCTCAGCTACAACGTTCCCATAATGCATTCTCCTGTCTAAAGCAGCACAAATGTGGTATCATGTGATAATGTAACCAATTGTATTACTTATAAACTACATCTGCAAAAAGGAATCCACAAAGGAGAAGCAGACATTGTAGACTTTGTATTGTTCACAGTGATAAAGGGCAGGATGACCAGTGGTAAACATTTCTTTTGCTTCAAAGCATTTACTTGATTCATTCAAGTCCCCCATAACCTTGAAAATGGATAATGAGTTATCAAGTGTCCTAACTTCAGGAAATCTAGAGCAGAAAATTGACCAGGTCTACATAGAGACCTTAATGTCCACACAGGCATACCCACCTGCCATCTTCGTATTTCTATGTTGCCAGGAAGCAGCAAGATTGCTGGCACCACTGACAATTTTTTTCCACACTTTTCTCCTCATGAATTAATACTTACCATTTCACTCCAATTAAACCCCCCAAAAAACAATTGACAAAAATAACAGATCTACTATCTCTAAAAAAAAAAAAAAAAAAAGCAGAAATTACACCAGACAGCGATCAGCTTGAAAGAAATTTTCTTGTTTATTAAATGGTAGAAAGGACTAGCAGCCTGGACTTTACTTTCTCCTGGTTTTCTGCTCTTAAAGAAAGCAGCACGCAGTTGCACTTACTAACATGAATAGAGCCTTTGTTATATTTCTTCCCACCATAATAACCAGAATTCCACAAAATTTCACTAAAAATATATATTTTTAAGCAAACAAAAGAAGTTCTGGAATACTAAAATCATTCTGACTAAACTCAAGTAAGGAACTTAGTGATGACCTCTTGACTACTCCTGTTTTTTGAAATAATTGAGGAAGCCTTCCTGCTACCACAAAGAAAAAAAAAATATATATCGATTCAACTCTTGCATACAGTAGGCACAAAAATACCCTAAAATATATATACAATAGTCATTTGTGCTAGTATCAAACACAATCTATAGTAATGACTAAGTGACAGTAATTTATAATATTGTGTAAAGCTCACTGATCAACATTTCACTGCAATGAACTGTATTATGAAACCAATTTTGTTTTGGATATGACATCTTCAAAGACAACACCGCCTTTGCAAACATTAAATTAGCTGTTACCACAGAAACTGAGGATTTGCACGTGAAACTTGACCTTAAAATAGGAAGTAAGTTGGGTTTCTCATTCTATGGCTCCAAATTGTATTAAGTATTGCCCTGGGGCAAGGAAAGAAAAAAAAATATGCAAATAACACCAACAAATCATGGAGTTTATCTCAAAATATACCACTGATCAGAGCACTACCATTAACTTTATAAAAATAGCACCTACAGTGATTTAGAGAATTTAGCTCATCAAGAACACCATTCCTAAGTCACTCTAAGGACTGTACTCAAAAGAAGTACGAAATCCCAGTGTTTCTGTGACAAGCACATGAGGTCTAATCCATCCATTCCCACAACTTCCCCTACATCCATGCTCAGTGACAGAGCTGGCTGGACACATGGGATTACAACCCTCCAACACAACTCCATTAGAGCTCTGGCTTGCAGGCTCCTGAAGAATTATTGTGCATTACTTTATCATTCTGCAAAAGATGTTCTTTTTAAACGGAAGACCTGGGGATAGGGTCCAAAAATATATAACCTTGAAATCACCATGTGTTGATCTCAATTATTCTTGTATTCACTGATAAACTCAAGTTTCTTCCATAGATACCATCTCATTATTTTATAGAGCTGTAGCTAAAAACAAAATCTCAACAAACAGATTTACCTCAGTAAAACAAGACAGTAAAGCACAAAGCCTAGGGAGCAACAGATGCAACATCATCTTTAAAACGTTTCAGTCAACTCTTATGGATTTAAGATTTTACTATTTGGCTTTATTGCACAGCAACAAGGACTGAGATTCAAAGCACAATACACACAAAGGAAGAATCCTCTCAGAAGAGGCTGAATATATTTTTTTACTCCTTATCATGACAAGGAAACTAATGATTCAATACTGAGGAAAATATAGGTTCAAATGCCCCTTCACGCTTCTTAAGCTCTGTGTGAAGCTTTTGCAAAACCTATCTTATCAAGAGTGAGCATGGATTAAAAGGTTTTCTAGCCAATAAATACTGTTGCTTGCACACTATTGAGAACAGATAACTCTACTGTAGGACTACAGGGCAGAGTTCACCTTCTGGGACCGGTAAGCAACTCCTGCATTTCACTTCCCATGTAAGAGTGCAGCTAGAGCCTTCCTTCGGCAACATGGGTTTCGGCCAAAGTAATGTTTACAAAAACCAATGTTTCAGAAGTTTTATTACTAAGTACATTCCCAGAAAGAGTGGAAATGTTAAATCTTGCTCTCTGCTAGAGCAGAAATGAAGCTAAAACACCTAGCTACCACACTGTCTCCTGGCATTTATTAGGCTGGCTTTATGAAGTCAGACTAAAGTACAGATAATAGCCCCCCGGAACCACTCTTTTAACAATGTTTGTTAGCAACAGCATTTCATGACGATTTTTTTCCATATGGTTCATCAACCAACAACATACTTCATCATTTTCCAGATGTATGTGTAAGTAGAAGAAAAACACCTCATGGATCACAAAACAAAGGGCAAGTAGTTCACAGATACAAGACTCGGAATTTGCAGCTCTACCCAGAAATCCTTACCACTGGCACTTCTGACAGATAGCTGCAATAACCACAGCCTCCCTGCTCTCCACGTGAAGTGTCAGATCACTCCCTGCCTTCAGGCCCAATGCTCAAATGCAAGGTGTCACACATGATGAAGGAGCAAGACTGCTTAGGTTCCCCACGCCCCCAGACAAAATAGCACTTGCAGAAAGGGACAAAATAACTTTTTTCCTGGCAGAATGCTCACACACTCCTGCTGCAAAGCATACGGTTTCTAATATTAGAGTTCATTAAAAAATGAACCTTAAAAAATTAAAATATATATTCGTATATATGAAAAATATTCAAAGTTTACTACACAGGTCTGACTGAAACCTCTAAAGAAAACTTTTAAAATTGCCCCAATTTTAAACAGGCAGCCATTATGGAAAACAGCAGCCAACCTCACTGAAATGCAACATGATTGCAGCCACCCATCCGAAAAAAAAAAAAAATCACAGGAAACAAAGACTTCAGCTTTTGGTCTGTACTGGAAAACACTGAAGAACAATAACAGGTTCTGTTCAGTGGCGATGCGTTTGATACTTATTGTTAAATGGACAAAATTCTTGAGACAACTGCAATCACACAGGTCTCCAGTCACAGGTTAAATTGAGAATACTCAAGAAAAGCTTCAAGCATTTCAATACATTTATTAACTGCACAGATTTTTCTCTTCAGTGCAACACCTGGAATTAATCATATTGAATAAAAGCCACTTAATACATATATCCATTCAGGATCTAGATGGCCTGCTCTAGAAACAGCAGATTTTGCTGTTGGATACAGAAGACAGACTTAAAGTGCTAGTTTCTGAACTGAATTTAGACAGCATCAGAAATAAAACCTTCCATACTGCATTTAGTAAACAATCCAGATACTTTTCTTGAAAGGTATTTTTTTCTCCTGTCCCAAAGGGAGATGACTCCTATATCACCCATTCGTTTCTTCATTTTCCACACATTTAATCTCATAATGCATTAGCTCTGACACAACAGGGAAATGACTACACAGGTTTGTTTGTCAAAGAAAAACACCACAGCACCTTCTGAGACCAAATTCCTTCTTTCAAAGGCTTCAATAAACGCCGTAGGATTCATTTAGAAATAGAAGATTGGCTTTTAATTTAAATAATTAAACAATGACAGTGTTTCCATTAAAAATGCAGGGAAAAAAAACTACTAGATTGTCTTTCAGGTATGAAAGTTCATTATTTTAGGAACCAAAGAGCATCACAAAGGAAAAAAAGATCCAGAAATAAAAGCTTAAAAAAAAATACTGTATTTTGTCTTATCAAACAAACACATCAGTAAAGAATTTCCTTATTCTAATCAATACAGCAAGTCATATTGTAGTTCAAATAAATAATATAACTGGAAACAAGAGTGCAGAGGATTAACTATTTTGTGATGCTATTAACACATCACATGCATTAGGTGTTCCTTCTGATTATAACCAAGAAAATACAAAGTACGTATTTGCAAACACACCGGTTTCAAGGCAGCACCAACAGCAGTGCAGAAATATCCCAAACAGTTCAAGTCATTGACAGGGTCAGTAAATTGGTTAAACTTCTACACATTTCAAATAACAAAAAGATGGTATGATTAACGAATTTCTCCCGCCCTTAACATGTCACGTCTGATATGCCATTGTTCTTTGTGGCTGCACTACACAATTTTATTAGCTAGGTTCTGTATACAAGTAAAAGACTAGGGTATTATTAATAGCAACACGAAATTCAAGGTTTTTTTATTGTTAGGAACAAAGCAAAAATATATATTTTGTAGGCTCTTTTAAGAGCAGTCTCAGCAGACAGCTAACATTACGTTTCTAATGTCACTGGCCCCATGGCCCTAAATCTTTATCTGCATCACTACTCTCATACATAACTACATTTAATACTTCTGGGAGAGGGAAAAGCCATGACCTCTTCCATTAGGAAGCTGTTCATCACTGGATTTTATCCAAGGAGAACGTTAATGATGATACAGAAAAGCAGTTAAGCATTTTTCACAAATATAAATGGCATCTCATTTAGGATATGTTTCCGGCTTACTGTGGGAAATGCAGTCAGAGGTGACATACTTACCTTGATTTGTTTACATGAACTCTTACCTTCAAGATACAGACAAGCTGACTCCAAAATTACTCTACCTGACAGCAGAGAGACTGTTTCATTATCTCCCCTCATGAAAGAATAATCATGAGGAACATGGGAGAACAGACCAGGCCCCTGCACAGACTTCTCTTTGCCAGGCCCTGATGAACAAATATGTTATAGGAATTACCAAAAATTGGCTCACATATTAGGTACACCTAACCCAACACCCTGTCTCAGCAGAGGCAGTAAGAAAAGCTACTGGGAAGAGCACAATGAGCATGCTCTCTGTGGTCTCCCTAACTTTCTTAGCATCTTCTGCTCACTGAGATTAGGAATGCCTGAAGAAACATCTCTGCCTAGTCCCTTTAGCATCCTTACAGATATAGGGAATAGCCTCTGCCTCCTTCTCAGCAATCTTCACGAGGATGCCCATGGTTATGCTGGCTGTTTTGGCTGCTGCACACCAATATCATTTCAGGGACCTGAATATGATGGCTCAAAAACCTCTTCCCTGAGTTGTGTCTGACAGTTCAGGAGTTTACTATCATGCAGGCATGTTCCCTCCACAAGGTACTACTTACACTAAAGTTTATCTGCTGACTTTTGTTACACTCAGAGTTTACAGAGATCCTTGCTGTATGCTTTCAAGCTTTATGTCAAGTGAACTCAAGACACTATGGTCATAACAGACACATTAAGACATACCTGATAACTGAGCTGTAAAAATCAATCAAGAAAAATCCCAGAAATTATCCTGGTTAAGAATGAGAATTTTTTTCAGAGTGATGTTCTTTATGTCAGAGTGGTAACCAATCAATTTAAAGATAAATGAGTCACTCTCTTTCTGTAGAGAGTGACTGGGTCTTGCAGCTGAAGGAATAAATTAGGTTTGTTACGTCCAAAAGACTTAGAAACCACAAAAATCAGTTATTTGTTTCCTTTTGTGAAATGTCAGGGTGACACAGTAGCATTAGCCTATCTAGTCCTTCTATCATGCTCTTTATTTGGTTAGGGTTGGAAAAACTACAGTTCTCTTTTGAAAATCCATGGCATTCTGTTAAAGAACATTGGCACTCAGTTAACAGTTGCCTATACAGCAAGTACCTAAAGGCAGATTATTTTTGTTTGCGTTCCTGCCGTGCCACCGAAGTTAGCAAGGGCAACAGTTCACACAGTACCACTAAGACCAAGCAAAGTTAAACACAGCTCCTACAGAGCAATAGGTAAAGTATGAAGAATGTGACATACAGTCATTAGATTTGCCAGCATTACATAGGTCCATCTCCACAGCTCACATTCAGTTGGAATGGAAGAGGCACACCAGTGGAGAAGAGTGTCACTAGAGAGAGATGTGGCCTTCTCCTCTCTAGGGGAAGATGCATCATCCACTCTTCTCTTGAAAAGACATCAAGCCTGCTCTCAAAACCACCATGTACAGAACAGAGCCATTAAGGGCACAACACCGGCTTTTTTTCCAAAGTTCTGAAAAACTTTGATCCATTTTGGAGATACCTTGGTCCCTCTGCAGCACTTTCCCCTGGCTATTCATCTCTGATTAGTAGGAAGCTGTTCTTTGAGTCATTTATAATAAAAAATGGACCAAAATACAATCTCCTCCTTTCCCATACTTGTAATGAATTAATTCCACTCAACTTCAAAGCAATCAGCAATTTTATGGGTGTTAAATGAAGTTAAGTCCTTATTTACCAATGAAGCTGTTCACATAAATGAAGACAGATTACACAATAAAAACGTCCCAATTTACATCCCTAAATAATGTCCAATTACCATTAGGTTTTGCTGTTCGGGACCTATCTTGCAGAATGTTGAACGCTGTTAAATCTTCCTCTTTTTGAAAGGTTACTTGTACAATCAAATTATTTAGCAATGCATTAAATAAATCAGAAAATCAGATTATAGCACAGCATGCAGTAGAATGGACCCCAGTCATTGGTATATACAATGCTCTGCAATTGAAAGCAACCATTCCAGCATCAGTTATGTTTATGATCTTTTCATTTTCAATTTTGTTTACATAAATAGTAGCTGCTCACACAAACAGTAGCTGGCAGGTTGTACTGGAAGTGAATGTGTGTATACACATGTGGAAAGTAAATATAACAAGAGGGTTATATACATATGAACAGTGCACCTAAACTTTTGAGATATCAGGCTTTTTCCACAGATGGCTATGAGGTATAAATCTTTATTAAATTACGATTTGGTCTGATGTCTAGAATAAAGTTAGTACTAATGTCAGTACTACTTATGTTGTACTGACTTTATAAGTACAAGCAGTAACTTGTAGGTTTCAGAAGGCTAACTTAAATGGTTCATTCGGAGTTATTTGCAGATCTCCTTTCCCTGAGAACGAAAGCGCGATTAGACAGAACCTCACAAAGTACTTCAGAGGTGAGAACAAATGTGTGAAGTGTGAAATAAATGTAGCAGAACATGGGTCTCACTTCCCAACAGCTGTTTGGCAGCACAGAGCACGTACGTGACAGCAATGACAACATACCATCCTCAGATGTGATGAGAGCTGCAGCCAGGCAAGCACAGAAGATGCATCATTTTCAAGGAGCCCCAGGACAGATACCTTGATGCACAAAATGCATCACATTGTGTTTTGGGAAACCAGGGCACGGACACTGTTACAAGCAACACCAGAGTGGTACAGTTAGTGGCTAGAGCTGATTTAATAACACATCCATTCTTGCTGTTGGTAGGTACTAAAACAGCCTCCTTACACCAACAGCATATTTAATTCAAATTAATTGAGTAAATTAAAAAATATGTTAAAGGGAGCCTGTTTTCTTTCTTAGCTGAAAGCTGCTGTTGTTGCTGACAAATACACCGGATAATGCAACAAAGCTGGGATGACTACACGAGAGAAGAGCAAGAGCACTGACAGCTTCCACCGGAGTATGAGAACAAAGCATCAAATAAGCCTACAGCCAGAAAGTCCAACAGACACATCCAACATAGAAGAGGAGCATGCATTCACTGAGCACTTGACATAACTTTTATTATCCCTTCTCTCTGGCAAGAGCTTTCTGAAAGCAACACAAGTTGGGAAAATTCACAAACCTAGCCAAGGCCTATTCACCCACAGAAGTAAGCTACTCGTTTGGGAGAAACTGCACTTTCCCCCAGGCTGATTTGGCACATGGTCCCTGAGCATGGCAGTCAGCACCTCAGGCACAGCAGCTAGATTCGTTGCTCACACAGGGCATCCTGTCACATGGCAGGGGACTCGCTGCCTGGCTCAGCTCCAGAATGAGACTCCAGACAGGTCCCCTAGCAGTGTGCAGCATCACTGGGACTGCCCAGAGAAGCAGCCATGTCTCTTCCACTCAGACTCCCTAACTCAGGCTCCACCCAAGTGCCTTGTGTTACAAAGAAGAGAAACCATATATGAAGTGCCAGAGATGGAGTGCAAACCACAAGGGCCACCAAGATGTGCACAGTTCATCTTCACTACCAAAAATCAGCAGGGATAAAAGTGATCTCTGCAGTCTGTACTATCATCATCTACCTTTGTAATTGATGGGTTGTTTTTTTTTTTCATTTTTGAAGTGCTCTTTTGGTTAGTAAAAAAATAAAAATCTGTTTGCCCTGGGTAACTTCAGTGAAGGTATTTGCTAACTCATAAGGCTTTGCTTTCTGTTGCAAGCACAGGAAACAGAAGACAAATGCAGACATGAATATTTATTACATATACTGCCTGGAAGTTTCTGAAAAGTCACCATTGCCATAAGATTGTTGTGATTAACCAAACATACATGCAGAATTTCCCACAAAGTCACTATTTTACTACAAATAGCTGTCTCCCTTAGTCCTCATGCATATCAAGAATCAACTAAAAAAAAAAAAACAGTATTATTCTAACAGCAGAAATGTAATTCACACTTAAATAGTAAGGTAGCCCAAATGAGGTATGCAAAGGCACAAACAACTGTTTAATTAACTAAGTAATACCAAATAGTGGGGAAAAGTCATTCTTATTTTTCTTACAAGAACTCTCCCTTCCCTTTCTACCTTCCAGGAAGGATTTTCAGGATACAACATGATGGTTCTTTACACTTTGGTGTGTTTCAGTCTGATAAAAGTAAATTTAAGATACCATAAGCCTAAATAATTAGTCACTTCTGAATTCTCATTCAAATCAGAACAGACTTGAAGAATCATGCTCTGAAAACCTGGACGTGCTATTTTTCATCCAGTAACCTGCTTTACTCTTATCTAGCAATTTCTTCAATCGCAAGGACAGAAAAAACAATAATGGGCCAGTCCACCATTGTACTTCAGGGCAATTAAATGGATTCTTAAGAAACAATTGTTAGTGACAGCAGGAGTGAGTTCTCTCCAGTACATGCTCCTGAAGGCATATAAGGAAAAGAGGACAGATTCAGAGAATGCTGAAAGGCTAACCTGTTTATGAATTAAAAAAAAAAACTTTTAAAGGCAAATATAATCTTATAAACTATTTGCCCAGAATATAACCTGCTTCACTTCGCCATACTTAAACCATTTATAAGGCTAATATCTAGAATGATTAGTATTTATCAACACCACTTGCGTACACATTATCATATTCAGACCATTCCACAATTCAGAGCAACTGTCCTTTGGACAACATAGCAAAACATGTACAGGCTGATAAAAGCAACCACAGGATTATTTAGCACACAGGATGTCACAAGACTTGGTCAGGCAGGCATTCACTACTCACAAAGAAACTCACACTGCACACTATGATTCTCTGAATGCTAACTCCAGAAACCAAGCACTGACCCAAGGGAATCAAGCATGTTTCACATTACATCACAGAAACTCTATACACTGCACAGTGTGCAACTATAGGTACAGCAATATTTTATCATAACAAATAGAAATATTAAGCAGATGAAGAACATTTTAAATAGTAAACTGAGAAACGTGGCAAGGCTGTATGAAAAATATATTTCTTCAAATTAAATAAAATGGGTGAGCAATTTGTTAGCCCTGAGTTAGAATATAAAGTTCATTTTGACCAAAATGGCAGCAACTGATAAGAGAGCAACTTATAAAAAGAACTGAACATGTAGTTTCAAGTAGTGGGCAGTTTGGCACGGGAAGTGATTTTCACACACTGAGGAGAGTATCAGTCTAACACTTGAAACAGCAAATACTTTGCAAGGACACAGGATGACAAAACAAAAACAATGTTAAGAAATGAAAAGATCCAGTCTACCAAGTATCCATTCTTTTCATTTCTTCATTCAAACATTGACTAGAGAGCCACAATCTAGCAGCATGACCAATAAGTGACTAAACAAGATAAATGAATGAAAATTTAGAAGTATATGCTTTTCACATTTTCCCAGATGCTTGCTCCCTCCCAAGGCTGAAAACATAAGAAATCATACTATAGACAGAATATTTGTCCTGTTTCTTTTCAGTTAGCACCAGTGCAAAGCCAGTTTTGACATATAATTAACGCTGTTCGACAACAATGTTATCCTGGACAAATTTCTACCATTACTGTCCAAGAAACATTTATTTCAGTATCTAAAAGAAACAGTAGAAATATCACCTATAAGACTGTCAATCAAGAAATTTTGCCTCACGCAAATATATATCAAGAGACTTAATTTCAATAACCTTGCTGAACATAAACATTTATACAAACTTCCTTCCTTCTGGCAGTCATTCTAGAACAAGCTTTTCATCAAACACCCCACATCTACAAATCTTCAGATTTTATCAAAAGATCTAATTAGTTTGGGGTTTTTTGTGCTCTTCCCATTCCAGTAAATACAAATAGAAACACATCCTTATCTCCCCCTCGCCTGCATGACACTGCGTATCTATTTTTTTCATTTACAAGTTATAACAAATAATGACAAGAGAAATGCCAGACCATTCCATTCACAGAATATTTACATACATGCTGCAGAAGAAATGGCCGTATGGGCACCTGCAGTTCTGTTTCCAAGTTTTTAACAGTCCTCGCTGATGAGTAACATTAGATAAAAAGCTGCTCACCTAAAATAACTGTGTGTCTGTAAGAGAGAAAGAGCTTGATGGCTTTACCAAAAGCCGTGTTTCTCTCTATTAGAGAGTCACTGAAAGTGTTTTTTCCATTATTGAGTCCGAAGCCTTGATTTCTGGAAGGAACAATTAAAGCCAGTAACTCTAGTGCATCATTGGTCATCTAAAGTTATTAACAAGGACATTGACTTCACAATAAGAAACAGACAATAACTGACATTTCAATAGATTTCTGTATCATTAAACATCGTTGAGAATAGAGCATAATTTCTCTATTACAGAAGGTTATTCAAGGTTCTAGGGACTGATACTTCACCAAGAGGCTGGCTCTTACCTTGCCTACCACTACTAAAAAAACCCACAATTTACAAATAAAAGCCTTTACCCTGGACTGCAAAGTAAGCTGTAGTACCTCACATATTTTCATTAATGTAAATAAGCATGTTACAATGGAAAGTCAAAAGCTTCATTTCAAATCCAAGTTGCCTCAAGGGAAGTGTGTTGATGAGGCCTTCTGACTTCAGCTACAAGAAATGCCATGCTTGCAGGTGAGAAAAATCTCCCCTGGTGTAATCTAGAGCACAACAGAGATTGTCTCATGAGACTGAATGCATACAGATCTATGAAGCCATACAACATGCATCTCAGGGTCCTGAAGGAACTCGCTGGTGTCATTGCCAAGGTACTCTCTAACATATTTGAAAAGTCAGGGCTGTCAGGTGAAGTTCCCAGTGATTAGAAAAAAGGAAACATCACCCCAATTCCTAAGAAAGGAGGACTTGGGGAACTACAGGCCAGTGTTCAGGCTGGAGGAGAGAAGGCTCTGGTGAGACCTCATTGCAACATTCCAGTAACTGAAGGGAGCTTATAAACAGGAAAGAGACTAACTTTTTACATGGCCTGATAGTGATTGTACAAGAGGGAATGGTTTTAAACTAGAAGAGGGGACGTTTAGCTATAAGGAGGATATTTTTACTCAGAAAGCAGTGAGACACAGGCTTCCCAGAGAAGCTGTAGATGCCCCCAACCCTGATGGTGTTCAAGGTCAGGTTGGATGGGGCTTTGGACAATCCGATCTGGAGCAGGACAACTAGAGTACAGCAGGGGATTGGAACTAAACAAACTTTAAGGTCTCTTCCAACCCAAGCCATTCTATGATTACTTGTCCATGATAGCAGTGCTACAAATGCAAGAAGCCAGCAATGAAATGATGTCCTTATGCAGAGCATTAGTTATCATACAGCCTGCTGCCACCAGGCTCCTAATCCCCAAAACATACAGAAGAACCAAATGCCTCCCAAGATACAGAAGGACTTTATCAAGACTTACCTAAATCCCACATAAAAGTTAAAAATGAACAACAAACTGCTTAGAAACTTTAGTTTGTTTAGGTTTTCCTTCTGAAAGTTTTTCAGTAATCATCTCAACTGTCACACATCACTGATTTTACCAGGACCTACAATTTTGCAGGTCTGGTTAAAAGCAATGAGTTTTCCCATACAATTGCTCCCCTAGTAATCTTTTTTACATAGCTGGAAAGAAAGTGAGAAGGACAGTAAATAAAAATAAAGCTAAAAAACATCTGAGAGCTATATACACTTGCTCCCTAGAACTTAGTCCAAGTTTTACAACACATAGAGGTGTAGTAGAAAGTATATACCCTGAGAAAAAGAGGAGACAAGTTCTCTTGTTACACTCAAAGACTAATAAAGGATGCATCTTTGCAGATGAATTGAATTATGAAAAGAACTATGCTTATTTCCTCACTAATTAAAAAAAACATATGAAAAAACAATATAGTTCTCTAGGAGAAACTGCATTTTACAAGCATGTATATGTTCCCTACATAGTCTCCTTCTAGTTCTAATAAGCAGCTACATTATCATTCATTTTATTTCTGACTTTTTTTTCCTCTCTGCCAGCATTCAACTCTTATTTCCTTTCACCAACAATGAAATAAGTGTAAACTCCCAAAGGTAAAGCTAACCAGAGTGGACAATTTTGCTTTACAAAACATTCTGCCATTGAAGCATTTCTGGAAATTACAAGGACTGTGAAACAAACTTACCAAATACATCATGGTTAAACAAGATAAGCTGTCCTGCCAGCTGCCTTAATTTCAGCATTCCCAGTACATCATCAGGTACTGCATAATCAAGCTCTGTTCAGAATGTCTGGACAGTCCAAGCTGCACAGTGTTCAATATTAGAGCTGCAGCCAGCCATATTTACAGCTTCCCAGTTTATTAATGAGCCAAAAACACATTAAAGAGCCAACAAATCACCTCACTAGGAGAAAGAAACCTACCTAACTGGATTGTATCTCCCCATGCCATTTCAGTCTTGACATTTTTCACAGGTGAGGCAGACAGAATTATTTAAAAGCTGCTCCCAGTATTCAAGTATTTTTAATCATCTGCTCCCTACATCAATCACAATCACGGCAAGTGCCTTGAAGCCCTTTTCAGATTGATAAGGCTTTTCCAGGATCGACTTGGAAAGGTTTTTTGGAGTAGATGTGCAACAGTTGCCAAACCTAACATATTAGCCGTGACTTGCAAAAGACAGTTACACAGATCAAAACACAAACATCTGCTAGCAAACACAATCCAAACTCCTATATACCTATATACCTCTGGGAACTCTTACGCTTCTTTTTAACCAGAGACATCCATTTTAACCTTGAATAAAACTGTGCTGATCTTTCAAAGGGAGACGGGGCTTCTAGAGATACCTCAAGACTGATTAGAATAACAAAATATACTTAAGCACCCGTTTCCACCCTTGTGGGCTCTACAATAAGACAATCAGCGGAAGCCAGTTACACATCTTAAGCTGCAGGCATCAAAATTAATTATTTTACACCAATGCATGACTCAAAAGGGACCACTGTAATTAGCATAATAAGCATTACTGCACATCGTGAATTTTATGTGTGTTTTTTTCTTTAAGTTTATAAATCCCTTTTGGACATAATTGTTTTGTTATTGTTATTTGTAAGAAAAAACAAACAAGGAATTTGAAATCTTATTAAAATGTATGCAATTAAACATGGACTGAAGTGTATATAATCCTCCCACAATTTCAGACTTTATGGACAATATCTATCATGTTAAGTCTTTAAGTATATTAATTGCGTGGATTTCAAGTACCATTAACATTCATTCAATATTGTTATTCCAGAAAGCTTCCAGCTAGGATTAGGACCTTTTGGAAACAAAATTTAATTTGCAGAGAAGATAATCATAGCACTTTAATCTATCTCAATGTATTAAAAATGAAAGGAAAAATCAGCTAATATTGTTTTTAAACACTGGAGACCTGGCCCACGGCTCACAGAAATTAAAACCAATCCCTCCATTTATGGCAGACTTTAGAGCAGCCCATAAGTGAAATGGGGTGTAGTTCACTATGCACCATGCTCACTGCTGTGGTGAGGCATGAGCTAATGCACCTTTTCGTGCTCTCCTCACCTCAGCTGAGGCCCCTAACTAGGAGAGGGAGCAGATGCTGAGGTGGAAGCAGTCAGCGCATTAATTGCTTCTTTCAGGATTAGCATGAAAGTGCGTAATGTATAATATTTAACCCCCACCCTCACAAAACACCCTCTGCTCCTGCACCTTTTGATCAGCCACTAGCACACTGCACAACGATAGAAAAGAAGGATTTTGCCTTAAGCCAACACAACATTTACAATCATTTGGCTTTGTACGAACAGCAGAGTTTAATTTTGCTTCCGTTCTTGAACGCGGTAGTTGTGTGCTTTTGCAAGTGCTACAAGGCAACATTAAGTTACTGGTACCGGATACCATATTCTTAATCACATCTCAGAGACAATTTATGAAATAATTTGTTAATATATGCAAACCGTGTTGGTAAGAGGGATGTTTTTTTAAATGCAGTTCAGTACACAGTCACTCTGAAACATATGGTACTCAGAAACTTACGTTATTTAACCCCACATTCCAATATTTTTTTTTCCAATTAATTACTGCTCTCCTTCCCAATTTTGACATTTCGGTAGTCACAATATATGCAATTTCCCCCCTCAAATTATTTCACAGCATTACAAGTACATCTAAAACAACTGCCATTTTCTACTCAGAACTTTTTGTTTCATGAGTGAACATCTTTTCCTACACTCAGATCTGTTGCACAGCCTAATTAACGTCAATAAGTTCACCAATATCCAAAATTCAGACAAGGGAAGATCAGAGAAAGAGTCATAACTATCCACAAATCTAACTATTAACTGAATCACCCTTACAGAGAAGGGATGCACACACTGGAAATGCTGCCTGAAAGAAGGAAGGAAAATTCCACTGATTGCTGAAATAACAGCTAATAACAGAAAACACACCAACTAATCACAGTGGTAACATCTCTTTCCACATTAGCTGATGCTGGATGCCTGTGAGCTATTGCCTTATCCATATTAGTTTCATACACATTGCTGATCTGCTCCTCGGGACTCAAGCATTTCTATGATCCAAAGCTGGAGGAAACATTTTCAGTTAATATTTGTTTTGGATAAACTCCTGAGCACCACATAAGGACAGAATGGACAGCTGCTGCCTCAAGACAGCCTAGATGTAAAGGTCTCTTCTACAAAAGAATACCAGTAATCAATCCGTAAGGTAAGGTTCAGACTGGTGCCATAAACATATAACCTAAGCAACAAGGGATGTACAACAAACTTAACTGGTTTACATGCAGCACACCTACAACATTTAATTAACTAACCAAAGGTTTGTTGGTATTTCTTTTTAAGTAAAAAAACAAAAACCCTCAGAAGACATTTCATTCCATTTACATGTGAGAGGAGACAGGGAGAGGAAAGCAAACAAAGCAGTGCTGATTACATGACGCTTATCAAGGCGAGAGGATACAAGGAACATAAACTTGACTGTAAATTTTAGTCAGGAAAACAAGCATGTTTAGATTTGTCCAAAATAAAGAAGTGGACAGAGGGCAGCGCATCTGGCTTATAGCAAGCCTCACATTGTAAATGCCTGGGATAAATATCTGCTGACCAAACCCAGACTTGTTCAGGACTCCCCAGTAAGAGCGGACTTGTTAATGCAATAAAGTTCCCTTCTAAACTTTGGCCTACTTTGGGATCTGTTTGTAGCCTACATAAGGAATCCAAGTACAAGGCTAGCAGAATATTGCAATCCCTGCTCTCCCGCCTTCCTGAATAACAGCCATTAACCACAAAGGTTAAAGCAAGCTCTAAAAGTCTAAAACGCAGGTGGTGAAAACCCCAGGACCTATTAAAATCCTTGATAAATGGTAGGGAGCAGAATAGGACAGCATTTGAAGGAATAGTGACACTGCTACAGCTTCAGTGCTTTTTTTTTTTTTCATTCCAAAAAGGTGGTGAGCAACATCAATGTATGCAAAGTACATTAGCCTCACAACTTTACAGAGCTCCTAAACTCAAATGCAGAAGACAAATCTATGAATGCTACCCAGAGCCTCTCTTCTAAATACAAACCAAAATTAATGCTGCTGTAGGAAGAAAGATGCTACCATACGAAGTATTTTACAACAAGAATAATAAATATAGAAAAGGCCTTAAGTATGAACAACGGAACACAATTTGTCTGTTAGAAGAGTATACAGTCAAACTTCCTCTGATAGGAAGCTCTAGACATTATTTAGTAACATATATATTCCTCAATCACATGGTTATCACTAGACAGTGAGAGCACAAACTGCCTAAAACGGCTGATAGAAAACCCTTGGATTTAGACGGTTTTTCTTGAACTATCTTTTGGAAACACAACTAAAATTTATGTTCTTAATCACTAGCTACGCTTTAAGTTTCCAGACACATAAGGGTTATAGTGCAATAGCTTCATTAAAAGTAAAACCAAACCACAATAGCAATCACAACACTTTTGATTAATGTCCTCATTTCTTAACTGGATATCCACTCTATTTTTCCTCCAAGTGCTCATGTACCTTTAAAATGCTTTTCTAATACAGACGGTACTTCAGCAAAGAGCTTCATTACATTTTTGCAAGTCTGCCTTGAGTCTAAATGCTCTATACCTCGCTGGGGGAGCCACTATCACACAGAGCACAGTCAGTAGCATCAAACGTTTTTGAAGTTAGATATACACTCACCTTTCCTCCAACCTCTTTTATTTCCATATATATTTTTTACTTATTTACTCCTTCTCCCTAGAACCGGCACTTCATAAGCTCAACTTTTAGAAAGCCTGTTTCTTTTCAGTCTCTTGACATCCAAGTCATGTTTTCTTTGCTTCCATCAGCAAATTTCTTGCAGCTGTAGCTCCTCTCCACCCAGCTGGAGTTCAGCCAACTCAAGCCCCTCATGAGATGAGGAACTTAATCTGAACAGGTCCTTTCATTTTTCCACAGTTTATAACAGTTGCTATTATCTTCAATGAATCCTAGTTATGCCTGATTTGTACTTCCTCTTATTTCTGTTGTCAGAATAGACCCTCACCTTGTTCCCCTCTTTTCTTCCCCTTCCACCTATTTACTCCTAAAGAAAGGCACATGGATGTACCTTGGCTGGCTGGCTTGCTGTAAACTATTCCTGTCACTTTTCTATAGCGATATCAGTTGCTCAGTTGCTTCTTTAGACACTGTATCATTTCTACTCCTTCTCTCATAAAACTACATTAATCAATTCTCTCTGCTACTTTCCAAGCATTCAGACCACACTACTATGTCACTTACAAAAGAAAACGATTGCACCCTGTGACTCCAGCAGCTGGGACTCCTCCCACTGTGCAACATGCCTCACCACACTCCATGTAAATTAGTCCTTATGTACTTACTTACTAAAACAAAATTTGAGCATTCAGCTTGCTCAGGCAGAAGCTTCACTCAACAAATCCAAAAATCAGGCAAATTCTACCTATAACTGCAATGCGATAGAAAACACAGCAATAACAGCAGAGCAGCAAGGTCTTTGGTTGGAGCAAGTGAAGACTTGCTCAAACGCAACACACGGACACAAAAACAAAGGAAAGAAGCTGCTTACCTTTGAAAGGCCTGAAGAACGCAAGGACCTCCAAATGAGAGGCCCTCATCTCCACTGCCAACCCTTAAATGAGGTCTGGGAAGGGGTGCATCCTGGCTCCACCCCTTCCAATCACTCCGGTACTTTGCACGCACCTGAGCTCCCTGGGTTGGTCCTGCCATCCCACCAGGTGCTCAATCACTGGTTCAGGCCATGACTCAGCATTTCCACTACAAAGACTCTTAACAAACGTTTAGCGTTCCTTTGTCTAGTCGGTAGTGAGGGGTGAGAACATCAAGCCGCCTGGTCAAAGTGCATGGTGCTGACATGCTTCTCATAACTTTCCAAACGCTTCCTGTAACGTTTTATGCATTTCAAACATTTTTGTCCCCCAGTTGCCATCTCTGTGTCCTCTGATTGTCTTGACGCCTCCGGATTTTTAAACAATTTTGCAGCTTGAAACAAAAATCTACTTCAAACGAAGTCTGCCATGTGAATTGCCTGTTTTATGTGACAACTGAGCTACATCAGCCCTCTAGTCACACCCCACAGGGTTAATTTGCAGCTCCATTGTGATGATACCTCTTTTTATCTAAGCAGTTGGCCAGTAAAATAGTAAGATGAGGCACCTTTAAACACGATCCTACGGGAACCTCCCACATTCTCCAACAAGCAGCATATAAAATGAACAAAAGAAGATATACATATCAACACACACAAGCAATAAATAAATAAATAAACCACACCAGAACAGTGAGCTGTCAGCAAGCGCAGGCATCCCAGAGACCACACAGAACAGCATGAAACAAATGAGGTCCTGATTCAGGTTTTGTTTTTTTTTTCCAGAGACTCATGCCATAAGAAAAAGGAAGATGTCATATTCATGTTTGTGCAACTGATGTATTCTAAATTTAAGGACGTGATCGTTACAAGTGACAGAATTTAGGTGTCCAAATGACTAATGATTCTTTAAGCAGATATTCTTTTTATCATTGTTTTGGTAGTTTGCTTTTTTTCCCTTCCAGACCAGTTTCACCACTTTTTTTTTTTTTTTTTTTTTGTAAAGACAAAATAACGTTTTAAATAAAATCCTGTTGCTATTTGTTTCTGCCAATTTTGTTCTACTAAATTCTGTTTTGCCTGCAGCAGCATTTCAATTCTAACTTATGGCTTTCACTAGGCAGAGGCAGTTAAATCTCATGATACCACATTTACTTAACCTAAACAGAATTAAGAGTTTCCCTCAAAGCAAACTGGTTTCTTCTAAATCATATTTCAGGTGATGGAGGAATGCCAAAAACAAACAAACAAAAAAAAGCAAGTCACAGATCAGAAAATACTCAGTATCATTCCACTGCATTTGCAAACACTTGCTGTTCTAACAAAAGTCTCCCCAAAAAAGGCTCAAAATGAGTCTTGGAAAGTCCAGGGATAGAATGTTGTAAGCGTTGGAGTGATTTTGGCAAAAGGAAAAAAATGGCAAAGAAGAAGAGAAAAAATAATCATAATTTCCAGGTTGCGGAGCCTCCTGCTCAGAGCAGTCTGTTCCATCGCCCTCTGTAACCAGCTGTCCTAGACTCTTCGTACATGTTCCTTTTAATTACATCTTACCACACCTAGTTAAGCTCTCATATTCACTCTGAGTTTTCCCAGCTCCAGCAATCTGGACATACATTACTACAACCAGGGAGAAACCTTCTGAATAGCACTTTTGTCCTTTGATGTTGCTCACATTTTCCTTAAGCGCTATATTTCTTGAAGGCAGTAAGTCCACAAGAGAGTGCACGTTGCCACTCAGCTGAAACAACACAAACTTCTTTCTTTTCATTTTCCCTAATTTAATCCATACATCTGGGGGCAATCCAAAAACACCTGACACTGGTATTTGGGTGTTCCTTTTCAACCTGACCAGCCCCAAAATGCTGTTTGGTATTTGTTACTCTCTTCTCTCGGCTATAATACAGAAAAAAACGCTGAGGAAAAAAGAACTTTCATTAGAGTAACGCACCTTTGTTCAACTTTAAGACAATGGAGTTCCAAAGAATAACTGAAAAACACAAGGGACTATTTTATTGGGAATGTATGAAGGTAGGTATTAGTGATGTTCTTTCTTCTCTTTCATTTTCTCCTTTTCTACAATGCTTTTACTTTCTTCAGAGCATACAAGCAGGGGAAATCCCAAAACGTGCAGAAGCAGGCAAATCTTGCAAGACTTCCCCAGCTGAAGACAGGGTAGAGAAGTGATGTAAAGGAGGGAAAAATCAGAACCTGCTTAAATTCTGGCTTCTCTGAAGTGCTTGTAATGAAAATGAGACCTGCTAATGAGGTGCCAGAAAGCTCTTCTGCCAGCTCGCTTCTCAATGTGCAATTGTGGACACATTGCTACAGTTGTTAACTTCCAAGTAAGCACAAACTAATCTCCCTAGGACCAGGCTTTTCCACCTGGCTCCAAATTAGAGCTAGCTTTTTTTCCTTCAGCATGCCTACAGAAATAAATGTACGAACTAGGAAACAAATACAGTTTCTGAGGGACAGTATGGTACGTCTTGGCTCAATGTTCAACACTGTAACAAAGTACTGTGCTGATTTCATGTTGCTCAGATACAAGGAAAATTACCAAGAATGCTGCTGATTCTGTGAGTTGATAAAGAATTATTATATCAAATAGCTACACTTTCCTGTGTGGATTCTCTTTTTTTGGCTTAATGTAATTACAGAAGAATAGAAATTGTTTCTGGTCAAATTGCACTAATGTTGAGGTAAATTTCTCGAGGTTATAGACCTGTATTGAAAGCTAAAAATCTAAACACTGCAGAAGAAATAACAGTTCTGGGGGGGGGAGGGGGGGGGGGGGAAATGTGCAGGATCCTTATGCCTATCAATTGTTTATTGAAATATGAGCTATGACACATACCTATCACTCCCAAACAAAGCTTCATAAGATAGTTCTAATTCACTGCAATTATTTAATGCTTTGAAGAGGATTTGGATTTAGAATTGCGCATCACAGCAATAGTGAATAAATGAAATAAATCTCATTACCAGCCTCCTCTGAAAACTGACTCAAATGACTAAATATATTCATAAATATAGCCACGATCCTTGCTTACCTGCAGGAAGTATGCATATTGCATCCACTATGTTTCTAAAAGAATATCCGTGCATCTTTGTGCTAGTATTTTGATTTTTAGCAGTATTTCAATGTGTGAATATTATGTATTAGATGATTTCAACATCTAATGACTGCTGACTGCATAACATGGAATGAGCCTGATCCTTTACATACAGTTCAGAGGAGAAAATTAAGAACGCAAGTCAACTGCATGAAAATATAAAGCCATTCTTTGGATTAAAAAAAATCAAATAAAAACAAAAGTGAAAAAAGCATGCTTTTTAACATATTATTAGGTAAATATGCAAAGAATATAAGCATATATAGACGTATTTCTGTTCCTTTGTATGCACATTAAGAAAGGCTTTAAGAAAGCATCATTTATTCTCTGGAATTCATATTTTCTAAATATCGAAGTATCCTAAATGCTGCTACTCACTGGTGTTAAAGGCTTAATAACATAAACCTATTCAATAAACACACATACACACAGGAAAAAAAGCTTTATAACCATACTACCTACCTTCCTCTTAGTGGCCTGTTGTTCTTATCCTCCTATTTACCTAGTTCACCTAATAGACCATTCCAACCCACAGCAAATTAACATCACAGTAAACAAGCTAAAACCATCTAAATTATGTACAAGCTAATATGTTCTCACCATTCATTAAGGTTTGCTCAGAACTAATTTTACTTTTTTTGAAAAGCAGGATAAACAACCCAGCTCCGAAACACAGCAAAAACAGAAAACATCTGAAAGCTATGAAACAGGAGTGTCAAAGGTGCACCCTGCCCTGGCTGGGCTGCCTGAGAGCACTAGGAGATAATAACTTAGTCATAGGAGGGAGACTGTGCCCTGGTCAAAATTAAATAAAGAAAGCAGCCTCCTAAATTAGGCCTTTAAAACATATGTAATCATATGAATAAATATCATGATTCTTTGGATCATTAAGAGATGAAATTAGAAAAAAAAGAATTACTAGGTCTTCTTGTCTTTCATTAACCATGAAAGAAAATGGGTCCAAGGGGGGTAGTTAACTACATTAATTAACCTTAACCCCTCATCCTCTGCCCCAGCAGTATTTCCCCACACTTTTAACGTAGTACTTCAATATCTCCCATCCATAACCACACAGAGTCTTGCAAATGAGAAGGGAGCTCTTGTTCACCCAGGTGCTCTTCCAACTCTGTACCAGAGGGACTTCACAATGTATATCGAATGCCCAAATCTTTGGATTTCTGTGCTAGATTTCATACCTTCTAAATTCAGACCAAGCCCAAAATTCTGGCTCCAATGGAAATACTCAAAACTATTAGAGTGTTTGAAAACTACAAGCTGATCAAGATATACAATTTTTAGAAAAATGAATTTGCAAAATCGATGCAACATACTGTGAAGTTACAAGCCTTTGTAGAGGTGATCTTGAGTATCTCAGAAGGTGATGCAGCAAGGACACCTGTCAAGCTATTCAGGGGAGTCAGAAAAGTGTCAAGGACATTCATAAAAGCACCAAGATCTTATTGATACAAGGTAATTAGTCAGAGTTCATATTTCATACTAGTTACATATGCTATGTAAACAAAGTCAAGTCTCTTTGTATGCACTGACATACTAAAAGGGAAATTCTCATTAATGATCTTGGTACAATGGTAGGATCATTCAGATCAGGCAAGTTGCTTCAACAAAGAAATGATGTCCTTTTAAAGGTAAAAAATATTCCTCATTTTACATATTATCCTATATTACACCACATACTATTTTATTTTACGATTACTGTAACATGTAAAAGCTCTACAGAATCACCTTCCAAATCAACCCAGTTGTTGCAGGCCAGTATTTTCCATGAGAGCCCAGCTATTTGCCTAAGTTTGGGACAAACACACATCTTGAAATGTGCAAAATTGTAGCTCCCATTCTCTACATGTGTGTACAATGGGAACTGTTTCTTTTTTTCTGTTCTAGAGCAGTACACCTGGTCTATGCAGGTGTAAGTAGTGATGCAAGGCAACAAAATGCCAGGTTCTTTGGCTCTGTATCTCCTACAGTTTTCAGTACCATACTGGGTTTTTCAACTACATTTCCACAGAAGTGACAGACATGTGAGGAAGGATTAATTCTACAGTAGAAAACTCAGAAACTTGCACCTATTTTAAGCAATATCAAGCTGACGAGTAATGGTAAAACTAGCTATTCCTTATCTCACTTTCAAAAAATTCTTGCTTACAGTAATTTAACTAGAAAATACTGATTCTCAGATCACAATGGTGTACAGACAGCAGTGCTGTTGGCATGAGACAGCAGGACCTCCAACAAGTTACTGAGCAATTAAGTGGCAGAACTCCCAAGTGGTATGACAGTAACTACTTCTGCCCTGTCCAGTTTTATCCCATGGGAATTGGGAAGGGTGGGGCTGATAACTGGTAAGTGCCTGGAACACGGGGTGTTCAGCCACAACTATGACAATCACCATCCTTGCTCTCTGGAGAGATAAAAAAAAAAAAACAAAACTGGTGGTTTTCTGTCAGGAATGAAAACAGGTTCCTTAACAACCCCGTTATATATACCATCTTTTACTCTGCTATTGTTTAAATTTCTTATTCAGAAGCAGCAAAAATTTCCTGTAGTGAAAAACAGTGTTTCCTACAAGCAATCCACACAAAGAAAATTCATCTTTATGTCTAGATCAAAGAGCACATAAAATAATGTTAATAAGGTCTTCTAGCCGTGGTTCTCTGCAAATGAAAAATTTCCAGAGTAAAATTGAGTTCTAAGCCTTTCCATAGTTTGGCTGGAGAGGTTCTTTACACAGTAATTATCACTGATAACACTGCATCCTCTCCATTAAATTTTAATTTCAATTATTATGTCCAACAAGAATTGGTGGCCAACTCCAACACTAATCTTTGTTTCTCCTCTCATTCCAAAGTATAAATGTGTTTTTATGAATATGTACTGTTTTTAAGTTTACCACAATGGGAAGTCTTCTTTGTTGTTTTGAAAAAAGATATTTTAAAAATTACTAATTACACATTAGTCCAAACCCATTTTTCAGAGATGATTAAGCCATGCAAACAACAGCTTGCTTTACCATAACCACAGCCTCTTCCAGAAACTGATAATTTTATGATGAGTTAGAAATTAAACGGGATATTTCTTAGGGTCTATAAGAGCATTAAATCATTAATGTGCCAACAGCAGGTTTCCAACTATCCTTTTCTACTGCACAGCTAAAGAACCAGACATACTCTGAAGTTGCTAACAGTGTTAAAGCTTAGATTTCTCAATTTCCATACTTAATATGCTCCTTTCAAATTTTAACTCATATCTACATTAAACACCATTTTTACATTGTTTCCTTCAGATAAGGTGAATTTACTCAAAGAAAGAGTAAACAAATGGCTAAAATGTGCTCTTCTGTTAACAGTACTCAATTCAGTTCACACGTAGTATTGCATAGTGAGAATAAATCCCACAGCCTCTCCAAACATACTTCACCACCATCACCACTGCTTCCAGCCCGAAGGAATTTGAGCTTATTTCCTTCTACAGGAACACTTCTTGGCTCAAATTCTGCCCTTCCCTCATCAAAAACATAAATTATGCCAATGGCATATTGTGTGGTGATTGAAATAGAGTCTGAAATAGACATGAGAATAATAGATAAATCATGCTTCAAAGGCTTTTAAATCTTTATCGTACTCAGTGTTTACAGTGTCTCGTGCTGCATTTTGTAGAAAAACCTTATTTTGAATGATATGATCTGTGCAATTTTTTTTATGGCATGTAGCATTTTAGAAAACATTTAAAGTATGTTTTGCTGACAGTTCACAGAAAGAACATTGGCACGATCACGTGGAATGGGTGAACGTCCATAGGGACAAATAAAAATAATGAAGCCAAGCTACACAATACACGCGCCTACAATGAAACACTATGAAAAAGTAAGTCCTGTGAGGCTGAGGGGAAAAGGCTGATTTCCAAAAGTATAGCAACACATTTGGATAAATAAAGGGCTCCAAATACCTGGCTCCTCAAAAACGGAACATTTTTACCAGAGTAAAATTTCTGTGGGGCTCTCAAAAAATGCCTTGTCTTGGCTCTCCCTGCCCCAGTCAGGTGGAAGGCAGCAAGAATAGAAGGTTCCTTATCAAGACTGTACTTCATTCATTTAAACAAACACCAGATATTTGACATGAATAAGAAAAACAAATAAGGAAGATAAAGAAAGGAAAGGAAATACAGGAAGGAAACACATCCTGCAGTTAAAATATCTTCATTCCTGCCCACTTGAATATTAACATAAATCATGAGTCTAGCAAACTAGAGTCAGTTTTACATCCTGCTTGGTCACAAATGTTTTGTCCATGTGAGAAGAGCTGTATCTGGTTTTTGGAGCTGCCAATCCTGCACCAGCTCCTGCAGGTGTGGAGAAGAACTGTGCAGTGCTGGAGCAGCAGATCTAGCCTTCCTACATTCTATTCACATCCCACACAGTCAGCCCGGGCCAGCACCAAGTGGCCAGACAGCATCAGAGCTCTGCCAGGAGAGAGCAGCCACAGATATGAGGAAAGAGCATGTGTTCATTGAATAGTACTGTATTTCAACATTGCTGACCAGGACTTTCCAAGAACATGAACTTCATGTCACAAACCCTAAAGAAGTAACTGCAGAGCAGAATGAGCTCAGTTTGGGTAGCCCAGCCCAGCCCTGACTGCTGCCTTATTAGCATCTGGGCTCCTCTGGCTCAGATCTTGCTTCCCAGCAGTGCAGCACCCAACACTTGCTGCTGAGGTAGTGTTTCAGAAAGAGATATCTACCTCTTTCTGTTCCTAGGACTGTAAAAAACAACAAGGCTCTGCCACCTCAGCATCCTATGGATAGTCTCAGTCCTCTGGAAGCCCTGAGATTTGAGGGAGGACAAGAAGTTTGCATTGAGGCAAGTGACCTCCTTCTGCCACAAAAAGGGCTTTGGGAGAAGAGCCGGTGTCCTGCAATAATCTGGTGACCTGAGAGTTTCATTGAACACAGACTTACTCTGGACACAAAGGAAAGTCTAAGTTTCCATGCCACACCTGCCCATAGTATTGTCTAATATTCTCCGGAAGTGCTCAGTGCCAGTTTGGATAGGGCTATGAGCAACCTGGTCTAGTGGGAAGTGTCCCTGCCCGAGGCAGGGTTTGAGCTCGATGATGTTTAAGGTCCTTTTCCACCCAAACCATTCTATGATTACTTCAATAGCAGTGGCAGCTCCCTGTGCAGAGCTGGCCATATGGCACTTGCTGTGCACCCCCAGCTCCTCTGCGTCCATGCTGTGATGCAGACTCAAGACCCCAGCACTCTGCCCTTGATGCCCCCTGAACTGCAACCCCTTCACCCCTGCCCATTACACATAATATTTGTCTCTAAACTCAACAGTCCAAACCCTCAAAGCAGTTGCTGTTATTAAACTAACAATCTGGCAAAATCCCATCCCAGATAGAAAAAATAAGTACATTGTCACAGTATTTAATAAGCTTTAAAGAGTGAAGATGCTCAATCCCTGGGGGCATTCAAGGCTAGGTTGAATGGTAGGTTGAGTTGCCTGATCTGCTGGGGGGCAACCAGCCTATGGTGGTGGGTTGGAACTTTCAGGTCTTTAAGGTCCCTTCCAACCCAAAGCATTCTATGATGCTGTGATTCTAAGATGTTACACACTTTCAATTCATTTCAGCTTCCTACATGCACAGTAGAAGTTAATTAAAAAAAAAAAAAAAAAAAAAAAAAAACAAACCCTACTACTTATCTACCAAACCAAAGCCAATTAAACTCTAGTGTTGAGAAAACACTGAGTTTTCAAACACAGGCTTCCTTGGAGTCTTCACACTTTTCAGCCTCCCTTTTTCAGTACTCCACAATGATTATAGGAGATACAATTAAAGCATACAGCTGAGAATGACTAAAAGCTAAAGCGTATAGTTTTCTGGAAAGAGATTAACTATCTTAATTATTGGAGGACCTCATCATAAAAAATAATTATAATAATGTAAATTTCCATAGCTCTGGACAGGCAGACCTTGTGGATATTAGCAGCACTGCTGTTCAAAATTTTAGATAAATTACCTCTGTCTCTGATCATAAAAGACACTTCTGCCTCTCCCATTCTCTCATTTTCTGCCATAAATGAATACATACTGCCCTAAGCAGCGGCTTCTAGCCTTAGCAAAACCTTATGGTATCCAACAGTCTCACACAAAGAATGAGCAACAGCACCAACACACATTCCTGTTCCTAAAAGATGACCACTAACATTACTTGCGCATCTGTACAGATCTGGGATCAAGAGGACAGTAAGACTCACAGTGTTTACCTTTCCCTCAAAATTTTCTTAATCTTTTCCATTAACTTTCAGTTGTCATAAACAGAAAGGGAACACACACTGAAAACACAGTTCCTTGACAAAAGAGAATTACAACTCCTAAATAATAAACACAGTGACTTGGGAATTGATCATTCAATTTGAATGATTACATTTAGATCTGAAACCAGGATGTGACTGAAAAACTCATAATGGTAAAAGGAGTCTCCTTTGGTGAGAAGTGCTCCTAAAAAAGTGTTTGCAAACCCTCAGCATACTCAGATCATTTTGCTACCAGGGCATGCAGGGGTTTCTGGTACAGTAGAAGATCTACGTCTGAATTACTTGCTTTCTGTAGAGCTATATTCAACATGCAAAAGTACCATCAATTCCCTGAAATAAGCAACAGGGGGAAAATGCATCAGAAATACTTATAAAAGAATACAATGAGTAGAAGCAACCTCAAAGATCTCACAGCCTTCACTGCCTTCCTCAAGCCCGGCTCCTGAAGTCCAGGACACAGGGATCTATGTATGGAACATCAGCTCTCAACAAAGAAAATTATTTTCTACTTCTCATTATTACATGTATTAAAAAGTGTATGAAAATGTGAAAAAGTCCACAATACTAAAAGATTCAGATTCAAGACACTGCAGTCATATTACTAAAAATTGGAGGCTTTTAAAGGAACATTATTTTGTGGTCCAAGTGAAGAAGAGTTTTAAACAATTTATTCTCAATACAGTATCAGTGATGTTAATAAATATGGTTACTGGAAGAGGGATCCAGTAACCTTTGTAATGAGAGCTATTTGATCTAACACAAGGAGTGAAACAAAGCCAGCTCCCTGAAGCCTTTTCTGCATTATAGACATCCCAATCCATTCTGATAGGAAGAATGTCTTTGTTTACAGCAGTTCAATGAAAACTGAATTCCAGTGATCAAATCTATTATTCACCGGATGTTCCTTAAAGACATATCTTTATAGGTAGCACATGTTTCAGTGCTCATCATATTAAAATTCTGTTACTGAGATTCCAGAACAAAACTCCTGATAATGAGGAGATTTTCCCTAATTTACACAAAATTGCATCTTGTATCATGGGAATACCCTCCAGAGGTGACCTAAACGAAGACACACATTCAATTTTACAGGCATCTTTTAAAAAAACCAAACATCCAGGGGCATTTTGTGACTCAGAGTCACCAGCGTTTGATGCCGGCATTTGGATTTAGATTCAGTTCCCTCAGCTTAGCTTTAGGAGAACTGAAAGATCACTTGAGGACAATCTCCTGTAAGCACCACCTTACAGAGATCTCCTCCCTATCAGTTCCATCCAGTGGGGCAGACTGAGACAGAATTGTGCCTGTTACCCTAGTAATATCTGCCAAATACATCGATGCTCAGTAGAATTGTGTAATCAGTCACATATGTACAAAGAAACATTTGGATTGAATAAATGTGTCCCATATGTAAGGAGCCCCACATAACACAACCAATAACATATACGGGAATAAAGAGCAAACAGCGTTAGTTGGCCTCAGGGACTGCAAAGGCCTGAGCAATACTTACTGGCAGTGGCTTCCAGTCTCCATCATAGTAAAGCTGTGAACACACACATAGTTCATCATTAGATAATATCTCAGCACGATCTCCTCAGAGAGGAAGCCAATTACAAACTCCCCAAGTGGCAGGAGGGCAGCAAGCAGCCAATACAGACTGCTTCGATCCTGAATCCTGACTGTTGCTCTGATGAAAAGGCAGATTTTTTTTCTTGACATGACATAAACAAGATGAGGGCAAAGGACTATGTCACTGGTGAATTTGTGTCTCCACGATCCATCAGAGACAGCCTGGTACAATTAAAGTCATGCAATGCACCTTGGTTCTCTATCGGAACCTCTATTTCAGCTAACAGATTTTTTAAAACAAATTATAACCAGACAATTCCTTACTGATTATTCCTGTGTGGATGTTAAAGAGCAATTACTCTTGTTATTATATATCTAGTTGTTATTACTGCAGGATCCAAACATGTCCTCATGATGCGCTGCCTTCTAGCACTAAGATCCTTAGTGCTAGTAGGTCCTAATTACTCTTAGCCACAGCCAAGTTACACTGTCAGCTCATCCCAAGTCACTGCGTCTTCCTTAAGAGGGCTATCAAAAACACACTCACTGTACAAAAAGATTACAAAGCAATCTGCAGGTCTCATTGGAAGCATTAGCTCTCTCCATAATGATGGGCTGAGGACTTTAAAATAAAACAGGACCTGTGAAATGCTGTTCCTAGTGAGCATATCAGCCTCAGAAACACTGCCCGGGATACGGAGCTCCCTGTCCTGTTTACCACATCCAGGCTTAGAAAAAGAGAGAAACAAACGATCACGCACACTCCCTTAGGAAATCCCTACGACGTTTGCCCCAAGAGGATTAACAGACTTGTCTCCTTCTTCCCTCTACTCCAAGAGAATTAAGTTTGACATTTATTGTATTCATATCGCAGCCTCACTAGCGATGATCGGATCGCTTCAGGTGGGCTCACAGGCAGCCCGTGGAATTCTTAGAGAAACTGGAAGCGTTTGCACGGCGCTCTCGAGCTCTCCTTCAGACAGCCGCGGTCAAACTCACGAGCAGGCTTCCGTGGCACTGCCCACAGCCTGCCCTGCGCTGCCAGCGCCCCGCACCGATCCGAACCCTCGCCGAGCAAAGCCGTGACCCGGCACCCGGGCACGTCGCACTGGGCAGGGGCGGGAAGGCGTGGGAGGGAGACGGGTCAGAAGGAGGATGTCCCGGGAGATGGGTGGGGAGAGACAGCGGACGAGCTGGGCTGGGCTGCAACGCCCCCCGCTATAAACGAAGGGGCCGGGCAGCGGAGCGAGAGTGAGCGGCGCGGCCGGGGACGGAAGAGCCCGGCGCGGACCTGAGAGCGTCAGCCCGGCGCCGTGCCTGCTAGCCGTCGGGGCTGAACTGCCCGCCCGTCGGCGTGCCCGTGCGGGGCTACGAAAGTGCACGGCCTCTGCCGAGCCAGGTAAGAGGGGCCCCACCGCGGCTCTGCAGAGATGAGCCCAGACTGACAGCTGCCGGGCCCGGCGGCTGTGGCTCGTGGGGTAGGGTCGGGTCCAGCTGCGTTTGGGCATGGTTAGGATGGAGTTGGCAGAGGAAGCACCTTATCCTGGTAAAACTCAGGCGTTTAAATCCCGCGCCCTACCTCGCCCTTCAAGAACCACTTGTTAAGCCGGCACGTGTTATTTTGGAGACAGACAGACGTTCCTCACGTTCACAGCCATGCTACTGTGCGTGAGTATTCCCGTCTTTGTCACCAGCCTGAAGATAAAGCCACGGCACCCTCTGCCAGATGGCACGATGCGGGGCGGGCACCTCCTCACCAGCCAGCCCTCCTACCCCTGGATATAGGCAGATGAGCACTTCAGGTATTTTTTTAGTGTTGAAACCTATGATGTAAGCTAATCAAAAATCACCAAAGGCAGTGCTGAATATTTTCTAGACTTATGCATGTATTTGTTACTTTTCAGCAAGGAAAAAGAAACAAACAAGCCAGACAATACAACTTTCACCAGTTAGCAACTAGTGCTGATTTCATCAAAACTTAAGTAGTGTGCAGTCTCCATAACCAGGCTTAGGCCTCACCCTACTTCCAAACTCGGCTTTGATTCTTAAAACTGAATTCAGAATGTTCTTCGACATCAGTGGGTGAAATTCTGTAACATTTTCTACCCTTTGAATCTCCATACACTAAAACAATTAAAATATCAGTTATTTACTGATGTTGAAGCCCTGTATTCTTCCAAGCAAATCCAACAATCGGATTATGGTACAGGCAAACACTAACCTTTCAGGATTCAATTTTGCTAATTTCTATATTTCTGCAAATGCACTGGAATGAATGAGTTGTATGGCAATAAATGACAGCAGGATTCTGCCCAGAGCTTGCTACAGTTCACTGTAAATTTCTATCCATAAGTAGCAATACTTGTTTTGACTATTGTGTTAAAGCACAGGGCAGTTTAGCAAATGGACTCGGGCAAATTACAAACCTCAAAAAGGGATGATGTTAAAAAGGGCTTTTTGTTTATTTGGAGGCAGGGAGCAGGAGAAGAGGGGACTGTCATACCTTTTCACCTTCATGAACCCACGCCACTAACATGATTAGATTTTTGCCTGAGCAAGAAGGACTAAGTATGGCCTGGAGCAGGTAATTACCATGGTGATCTAGAAGGGCTCTTACCGCTCTGTTTTAGTGTCTGACAAATGTTTCACACCCCTGACTGCGTCAGTCCCTTTTGCTTGTTGCCGTCAGAATCTTTTAGATTATAGTATCTTTCAAAAATATGAAGTGTCTACATGTTTTCATTCATTTATTAAGAATTCTAACTATGTGCCTTTCCAGCAAGAATGTGGCATTTCTGTTGCTTTTCCCCTCTACTGCTTGAACTACAGAGCAGAGAAATATCAGTTATTTCTATGATGTCCTTTCTAGTTTCTGTTGCTAGACAGAGAAGTAAAGAGGTTCAGTACAATTACGGAAATCACATTTATCATGAAATTGTTGGTCTCATTCTCCTTACTTTTGGCAAGATAGTAGATGGAAAGAGTTAACTTCTGCACTGGAGGAAGGCAGAACTATTTCCTGCCTTATTGCTTGGAAAAAGTACCTTGCTTGGGTTGGACAGCATATGCAAAATGCAATTAGAAGTTACTGGCTTAAAATACAATATTTGCCAGCTTGAAACCCAGTGAAGCAAGTGAGGAGAGTGCTGCCTTCCGGTTCAAAATGTCACAATTCCACAACCTGCTTAGAACAAGAAGATGCAAGATTTGCATGTGCTACTGGCTGAATATTATCATCTTTAATTATGATTCATGTCTAAAAGTATCTGGAAACGCATCTCATTTCTTTTTGCTACCAGTTGTAGTACTGCAGAAGCTGAGACGTGCTGAACAAAGATAGTGATTTATTTACACTTGCTAGAATAATTCTGTTGAAACCTAGGGACTGTGTTTACAGACATGCAGTTAGCAGCTGAAGAGCCTCACATGAAAAATCTCAGATAGTGGATAGTTGATGCATCTTTACTACTACTACTACTTGTTCTCTTTTCTATAAAGGAATACATCTCGGGAGTCTACTTGCACTTCCTGTGGTTCTTTACTACAGCTCTGCTTATTAATCTGGTACTTTAAAGCTGCCGTGAACTACAAACTCATATTACGCTGTCCCAGTTAAACATTTCATGCAGAGTTATAATCTTGGTTGAAAATGTTTTAAGCATTCACATATTACTTGTACTTGATCACTTTCTCTCCTTATCCTTGGACCTTCTTGTTGTCCAGACAGTGCTACTAGCGTCACCAGGCGTATTCATAAGCTGCCTTGGGACCGTTGCTGCCCCAGTCTTAGGGCATTTAAGCACACTGTGAGAACCCTCCTCTTGTTTCTTAGTGGCTGGAACTTCTCTTTGTCCTACACTTCAACTGTCCTTTTCTCTCTTGGGGGCTTCATAAAACTGTAAGTTCTGCCTGAGTTGGACAGTACACATGGATATCTGTGCATTGTTTTAATGAACTACTGTGACTTTCTCTACTTGGTAGATGTTGTGCTTTTTTTTTCTATTTTATTTTTTTCCAATAAGAGGTGAAATAAATTATATCTGAATATATTACACATAAAGCTGAACTGTGGGAATGGGTTATTAAGGGTAGACCTACTTTGGCACTCCACCCTCACCCATCTGCAACAGGAATATTCGCAACCAAGCAACATATCTCCTCTGGCAACCAAAAT
This sequence comes from Alectoris magna, assembly GCA_030625065.1. NCBI lineage: Eukaryota > Metazoa > Chordata > Aves > Galliformes > Phasianidae > Alectoris > Alectoris magna. The sequence continues at coordinate 11,719,323 of CM060569.1, read as the reverse complement.
GTTAACCTAAAGAGGTCTGAACAACAGCAACCCCAGCAGCCAAAGCTATAATGAAGGGAGCTCATGCAGGTAAGTGAAACAGCACAGACAGAATGGAGACTGCTTGTTTAGTGGGGAACTGGGTGATACCTATTCCAACAAATGACAGAGCAAAAAGGAAAAGAGGAAGTGAAATGTTAACCAGCACATCAATTCATCCTGATTCCTGTGCTAGCTAAAGCTTAATCACACATCAGGCTCCTTGCAAATTCTTACACCTTCATTTTAAACCATCACCTCTCTCGAGAGAGTATAATCTCAAAAGTCAGTACAGGCCCACGGCAGTCTTTTTGTGTTGTTTAGCTAAATCTCCAGACTTTCGGTAACCTCATTGCCATTTTTAAGCCTTTCCTGGCATACTGCTGATGTCTGCCCCTCATGTTCTCAGTTGTGCAACAATTCTATTAGAAATGCACTGGCCCTTTGCACTCACATTGTGTTCTGCCATATGTTCCTCTCACATACTAATTAGCAATTTTGCTGCATTCTTGGGTAATAATTCTGATTTTCTGACAGTTTCTCCTTCAGGAAGCTATAGTATTTTTAATAAGTCTGCCTCTGTATTGCTAGGATCGAGTTTGAGAACCTATGAGAGAGAAGAGTGCAGAGCATCACGGAGACATGTTAAATATTTTGTAGAATTCTGAAGACAAATGGAAAATATGTATTGCTTATCAAAAGAAGGAGGAGTGAACGGAAGACATTTTCTTCTTTCTTACTCTTGTGTGGTTAGTGTACATCATGCTAACAGGAGTAAAGGGTTGCACTTAGTGAGAATTTATGAACACATGCAGACTGGTTACACTCTAAAGGTATAATATTTTACAGGTGAATCAGAGAGCAGTTTTAGCATTACAGTTTTACACAAAGTTGAACATTTTGTGTGTAGACATTGCTCGAATAAATTAGAAAGTTTTAAATAAACACAGAAGGATTTATACTTCGAGTATAAAGGTGTACAGGCCTCACACAGGAGGTCCAAACACTGCACCCTGAAAATCAAAAGGTTCCAGTGAACCTGTTTTTCCATATACTCTTGCTATTGCACAGTAGGTTACTAATCTTGGTATCATTTTGTGCCTCCTTCTTCTGGTCTTAAAAACCCTGCAAGTGAAAGCAAGCCAGTAAGCTTTTGCTAACCACAGTATTTAAGTTCAATTTCTGTCAACAAATTTGTCACTTAAAATCACTTTCACCAATAAAGTCTTTGTACTCAGATCACTTATACCATGTTGTATGCCATCTTCTAAGACTTATCCTCCCCCCCCCCCCCCCCAAAAATAATAAATTGACAGATGTTATTTAGAAGAATGTGTTGTTTTTGGAACATTTTGGAGAATTTAACAAATCTGACAAATAAGCACAAGAAGTTATGATATCTGCACATTTTCTTACCTGCACTGTTACAAGCAAGTGAAAAGAGGTTGTCTTAACTGTAAATCCTAACAGCTGTGATTGTTTGAGACAAAGTGCACATAAAATAAAATAGCTGGTCTAATGATTTACTGACTTATACTCAGATAAATGATGGATTAGACTAAAATTACTTGGAGCTTTCAGCTGAATTGCAACTAAGGGTAGGAAAATACCATGCTTAGAATGGCATGCTGTTAACTATTCTGTGTCGCACCATCATCTGAAAGAACTACAGATTTGGGGCTGTTAGGCATCTTTTACAATTTTCATTCTATTTGGTTTTTGCTTGATAGCAAAATCGTCCAGGTATCCACTATATATCGACAGTAGCTAGAACGCTTGGTTACTATTTGTGGTGTTTATCTGCTTTTATTGTAGTTGAGTAGCATTTCTCTTATAGGCACAGAAAATGGGTAATAACTGAAGACTACCTCTCAGCAGGAAAGTGAGATCAGATTGGCAACGAATGGCATGATTGAAGACAAAAAGCCAGCTTCAGCACAAGGTAACATTGGCAGTATCTAAGGCAACTGGTACTGAATTTGGGCAGGGTCAATGTTTAGACAGTATTTCACTGTCCGAGGTAAAGGCTAATATTAGAGTTAAGGCCAGAACAAAGAGTGATTTAACCAAATGCCTGTTTTCAGCTAAATCATCTGTTCCTTTATTTCTGGGTCATACCAATTTGCCAAATTCTGATCAATAGTTGGCTAGTGGAGTCTAATACTCAGTAGATGAAGAAAAGGAACAAAAAATACAAAATAAAACAGCATTCGTGAGCCCTCTCAATTTTCTGAAGATTGAGAGGGTTACACCAAATGAGAGCACTGTGCCTTAGCATTTTTAGTTCAGTGGGACTCATGCAAATAGTAAAACATTCCAGAAAGCCACTGAACAGCTGTACTTTTATGTTGGGGGGCTTACGCAAGGGAGAAAAATGCACTAGTTGACTTCCCTAAAAATGTTCTGTTGGCAGTTATCCTCAATTTAACCCTCTTTTAGCATCATCACAGCCTGGGCAGACCCTTTGCTCAAAGCAGCCAGCACATAACGTACAAAGATGCAGACTGAACTTCTTTATTTAGAAACCATTCATGCCCCTTTCAATCTAACTTTATAACGCTCATGTCTCCTCATAATTCTTCACAAAAATTGTTTTTTGGCTTTTCTCCTTTCTCCCCTAATTGCTGTAACCTCAAACTAAATGTTTATACAGTTTTCCTTTCTTCCCTATGAACCCAAGAATGAGTCAAATACTACTCTTGGTAGCTGCCCAGAAGTTTCTCCCCCCTCAGGTACTGTATTTCAAGTGGGTCAGGAAAACACTTGTTTTCTAAATAGAACTGTAACTCTTATGCTAGATTTGTCTCTATCTTACTATTGGCTTTGTTAAGTAGCCAACAAGCAGCTTACCGTAGCACAGTTGCAGTTTTTCCTCAAATCCAGCTTTTATTTGGGTAAAAAAAATAAATATTTGTGCATGTGCTTTCCAAAAAAACTCTTTTAAAAAGGGCTTAAAAATATTTTGAGTGCAAGCACATTGTTATCATGCTGTTCCATTTCACCAAGAGTTCTGCGTACCATACCATACTATGCATACCATCAGGAAACAAGTCACATCAATGCAGGACAGCCATATATGCCTCACCTCAATTAATAGTTTTCCTAGCAGTGAAGTAGAGCTACTGTGGCACCTTTTGGAGTGCACAGTGCTATCCTTCTCGGTTATGTTTGCTTGAGAGCCAAGAGTGCACTTTACTCAGGGTGCAATGATTCACAGCGTATGGGTTTACCTTTGTGGGTTTTCTGTTTGTTTGCTTGTAATGGGTTTGGTTGTTGTTTATTTTTATCAGGTTTGCATAATTTGGGTAGGGGAAAGCAGGGTAGGGCAAGTGCATTTCACCTTTTTGGGCTGTACCATCCTTCCTGATTTTGTTATCTCTCTTGGTGGTACTCAGCACCTAGAAGAGTAAATTCTTAGTGCCAGAATGGTAAAGAGTTCAGTAATTAATTTTGTTTTCAAAACAAGTGAATAAATCTTACATTGAGGAGAAAAAAAAAAAAAAAAAGAACAGGAAACAAGCTATACACATTTGGCTGAACATCTATTTTGCTATCATTCTATTAAGCATGCAGCTTTCCAGACAAAGCACTAGGGATCACACTATCTGCTTTTTTCCTGGGCAGTAACACCTTCCACACTGCTTTGAATTAAGGTATCCATATCTGAGCTTTCATTCTCTTTGATTAACCCCTTAGCACCTTGGTAGTCCAACTGACTTGATAAAAAATAAAAAATAAGCAATGCATCTGTGATTTTTATTTTTTTTTATCTTTATGTTTGGCTGCACATCACATTTTCTCCTAGTCCCCCTAACAGGAGTTTTGTTTAAGTGAAAGCAGGACTGGGCCTCTATGTTCTTCCTGTTATACTTACTAACAGCTACAATGCCACTAATTTCTCTTGGGCTTAGCTGCATTACCGTTTTAAAAGATTTTTTTGGGGGGGAAGGGCTCTGAATAACTCTAGTACTTCTGCAGTTACCCATACTGTTTTCTTTCCTTTCTGCCTTTGGTTTCCTTTTTTCTGACCCTAACGAGGTATTCATTAAGAAGCCTCCATGCTGATCCTTTGCTTTTAATCTTTTAACTTTACCCTCCAGGCTGTTACTAACATTTTCATTTAAGGAAAAAAAGAGTCTTTTCTGAGGCAGATTGCCATAGTGCAGTATTTTCCCACCATAAGAATATCTAAATTAATTATATAACAAAAATAATCAAGTGTCTCAATCAGACCCAGTGAACCAAGTCCTGTTATGCAGGGCTGAATTATGACACATGGAAAACAAAGCTTCTTTTGAACATGGGCGTTGAAATCTAACATTCATTTCCTTACACAGAAATTCACAATACTCTTGCTTTAGAACTTCTCCAGTAAGACAAACACTATTTTTCACAATGAAGAGAAAAGAAAAAATGCTCAGCATAAGATTTGTTTTTCCCCAGAGCCGTAACGCCTTGACTAGCAGGAAGTTTGATAGGAGGTACCAGCCACATTACTAAGAATGCAGCGCTATACTGGCTAACATGGAAGTTTTAACTAACATGACAAGGTGCTTTAGTGACTTTGATATGTTTTTGTCCACATACAAATGCTGCATCTGAATGAGTGATTCTTTTTCAACTAATGATTTCACTACTAAAATTTATCAGTCACTTTAACCACTGGTGATAGTGAGAAGCAGGAGTGCAGTTCATTAGAGTCTTTTAGTGAAAGAAAGCCTTTTTAGATAACAGCGTGCAAATTTTTTTCGTCTCTCCCGCTTTGACAGCTGTTGCTGCAGATGAAAATGTCTGTATTGCTCTGCACAATGCATTTCTCAAACTTGAGAAGTTTCCTCTGGCTAATTCTTTAATATTTACATTTTTAATATATATTTACATATATTTGCTATATTTTCAGGTGAAAAAAGTTCAACTACAAAGTCCAGTCTGCAGATAGGACTGTGTGTTAGCCATAAATAGAATAGCTCTTAGATCCCCAAGGCTCCACCCAAATTTAGCTTAATGATAGGAAGAAGTGTCTTTGAAGATTAATGTGTATAAGTAAGGCCTCACACACAGCACAGTATTTCCATATTTGTCAAATGTCACTGATATGCTCTACAAATTTATGCATGTAAACTCTTGTAGCACCTTACTGTTTTACAAGAAAGTACACAAACACAGTTCCATCACTTATGTCACAAGATCCTTGATATTTTTAGACTCCGCATTACTTTTGTTTTCAACAAGTTTTAAAGATCTGCAGTGAGAATGTTGTGTCATCACCAGACTAGCCTGACTGCTACTACTACAACGCAAGTTTTTTCAGTAAAACTAGGCAATGAGTAAGTGACTGAAGTACAAACAAGCCAAATGGTTAAATTGAAAAATGAGATCATACGAATGAGAAAAGAAAACCAGGAAACTCACCTTTCCTCAAGCATTTGATGTGAGCTCAGTTTGATAATTATATGTGCATCATTTCAGTGATGTTGCCTTTCGTTCCTCAGTTCCATAAAGGTAGGCATGCAAGTGCTGTTTCTTCCTGCCGGGTCCAGTTCTGGCCATGGCAATGCTAGGAACAATTGATACCTCTGTGTTGTACTTTGAGCTGCAAGTGTTGTCTTTATATATTCAAACATTGTTAAAAAGAGGAGATCTTCAGGCTAAACCGGTAGGTATCTCTGTGCTGCTCATAACATTGTCTCATCCTCCAGCAACAGTAGAGGAGAAAGGCTCTTGTCTTGCCTTCAGAGCAAGTTGTGGAAGCAGCTCTCCCAGAAATATGACTACCCTCCAGGTGATAGCTATGTTCCACTGAACTCGTGAAACTGATGAGTAGTACAAATATCATGACAGCAGAACTAGGGAGATGCTAAGACATTCACTTCAGCAAGAGTGAATGATCAGAGACTGATGATATTCCCAACAACATGGAAAACTGTAACTCCTTATTAAGCCCTGAGTACACTGCAGTATTTCTCCCATGAGTTGGGAAGTAAAAATGGAGTTAGTGCTATTTTTGTATGCTTATGAAAGTAACCAAAAGATCCATCAAAGAGTACCACATAGCTTTAAAGACAGAAACTGATTAATAGGTACATGATATACCCAGTAAAACTGTGATTTTTATATGTGACCTGAAAGGATGTGAGATATTTCACATGTGATATCCAGTCTCCTATTAGAAGAGGGTATAAGTGCTTTCAGCAGCGCTTTCTTACTTCAGTCAGTCCTCCCCCACCTTATCTCTCCAAAGCCTTTTTAATGTAAGGCTGAAACATAGATCTGAATCAAGCTGAGAATTAATAACAGCTCCCTTACGCCTCAGGTTGGCGGAGTTCACAGTAGAAGTTTATAGTTCATTCTCTATGGAAATAATGATGCTAATAGATGCATGGTGTTAGGTGTCCAGAAGCTACATTTGCATAGTATGTGCACCACTATGCAATTAAAAAAATACTTTAAAACTTCTTATTCCATGGAACTAAGCTATCAAAATAGAAACTTAAAATTCATCAAGTTATTTCACTTGCTCTTAGCAAACCTGAATTTGATTTCTGTCTTTTATTAAAAATAATCACATGGGGCACACTATATTTTATATAGGCAATTCTGGCTGCAATAAAGGAAATGTGTTAATCCACTCATTTACTATCATTTGGAGAAAGTAACCGTGCATCACGTAACCTTTCACAGCTCAAACTAATCTCACTTTTATTCGTTCTGGGACTCGATGGCTTCATTCTTGTTAACTGTGGACTCTTTTGGGTACTTCCAAATACCCTAAGGGTACTACATAACGAGACATCACATCTGAAATTATGAATGTACGCTGAACTGTATGTTTAGAAGAAAACAGCATCTTACATTGCCCTTCAAAAATTTTTACAGGTTACTGTAGAAAATCTTAGAAGTTCTAGAACTGCTGTGATTTGAAAGACTTTTCTCTTTCTGGCATTATGCATTAAATGGGGCTGTTAAAAAAAAGAGAGGAGCTGATAAGTCTCTGATAAGTCATCTTTAGGTTTGTGTACTGATTATAAGTACTTTTTTCTCTCCTTGTTTATCAACGATCTTCCTTTCTGGTAAAATTAATTGATAGAATAGAGATGCAATAATAATAATAATAATCCATGCTGACAGGTAAGGATAGTTAGTGGCCTCATTTTGAAATATTGATATATCCAATTGTCTTCTGTGTCTTTTAGAAAAAGGTGGCCATTTTTTACCCTGTGGTATAAACAAGAAGAGGGACAACCTTCTGCTTCAGCTCATTTTTAAAAAGGAATTCAGGTATAGGTTAGTAACCTAAATGAGAGAAAGAAGATCTTCATTTCTGACAAGACTGAGCAAGTGTCCCATGTTGCCATACACCAGGGACATGGGGATGTCACTTGGAGATTCCATTTTCAAACATTATCTTCTCTGAAAGCTTCGCCTTTTGATGTTTAGTTTAAGAACACTGAACTAGAAGTCTTAAGCTAAGGATTTGTTTTACATTCTCATTCTATTTATTTTTTCAATTTTAAGTTACTGCTTTATGGATAACTTTACATTCCTATCACTTAAGTATTAAATGTATTGTATTTCCTTAAGTCATTCTAAACACCAGAGAGTTTGCAATATGTTGTTACAGTCTTGGTCAAAGAATGAAAACAGATTGCTCTCAAGGATAAACAAGGAAGGAAGAGACCAGAAAATTACATGGAAAACTGTAAGCTACCCAGAAGACTGGGTACACCATCAAGCCAGAACCAGTGATCTATAAAACCTCCGCCTCAGCAACATTTCCCAAGAGGCTAGATAAACAAACAGTGCATGCTGAGAATGGTTAGCCCGTCGGTGTTCTGGAGTGCAAATCTACATTTATTGAACCTAAGAATAGTTTTCCTACCCTTAACAGCAGAGAAAACTAAATTTCGTGCTTATATATGAAAAACTCCCAGAGAACAATGCTTACTGCTAAGCCCAAACCTAGAAGACAAAAAAAAAAAAAAAAAAAATCTATGAAGTAAAATACTTACTAAAAGTCAGTTACTCTACTTTTGGCTATCCATAATGAACGATCTGTGGATCAGTCAATAAACTTTTTCTAAGAACAACCTTATAATCATCATGCTAGTGTTCCAGTGAAATTCTAGTGAAGTTAAGCAATCCTTCCTTGGCTCTAATATAGGTGCATACAACTTTATAGAAATATGTATATCAGGATTTCCTAACTGTTGGGAAAACAAAACAAAACCAAACCAACAGATGAGGAGGGAATTGTTAGTTAACTGTGGCCAAAGAACTAAATTGCATGAATAAGTATTTCCAGTGTTCCTGGACCCTGCGAGTACTACAAGAGTACGTGAAAAAGTTGTCCAAGCCTTCGCTTCCCCTGCAGCTAACAGTAACATCTGTGATGTTAACGCAGTGTAAGCTGTTGGAAAGGGCATCCAGGTTTGTCACATATTACATGGCAGCATTAGTAAATGCTTAATAATACCACAAAGCTTTAATAGAGATGTTGCTTTTCTGAAGCCAATATTTTTCTGTTTTAAAAGTCCTTCAATTGTAAGTACTCAAACTGGGTCGTAGTGTCTTAGAACTAGAACAAGTCTCTTGCACTCCATACAGAACATGGCACTTTTCTCAACTGCCACCAAAACTTTGGGGATTAACAGAAGACTCTTAGGGGCACTTATGCCAACTTGTCTAACATCCATTTCTAATGCACAATGCTAAAGTGTGCAATCGAGAGATGATTTTTCTTTCTTTTGCATTTTAAATCTGGCCAACCGTTTGCTAGTCTTCTGTCTCTAGACATCACCAGTTCTCTTCTGGTTTTAGAAGCTTCAAGATATAACCATCGTAGGCTTGTACAGCGTTTCTTCTAGTTTCGATAAAATAAATGTTTCCGTAACAGTGATAAACTTTCTTCCTCATCTGGATTGAAAGTTATTTGCTCTTACTAGCACTAGAAGATTGGTTAACTAAACAATCATTTGAACTGTAGTGCCACCATTGGGCCTTGAGTGTCCCACAGGGTTACTAACGTGCCCAGATGTACAGTGAAAGAAGCAGAAAGTGCGTGCCTGTACAGATGATTTGGGTGGGTGCAGCCGGAAAAGATACTTACTTACTTACATTTTCAAATGATGAAATTGTTTGCAACTTAAAAAAATCCATTCCACACAAAGTGTAAAAATCACCGTTTGCATAATAAAAACTGTGTAGGATCACACTGCCATTTCATCTCAAAAATTGTTCCGAAGGTGCTTTTTCGGCAATAAAAACTTCTTTTAAATACACATTCGAGTCAAAATAATTTAGAATCTCTTTCAGTAATATTCTGTCCGATATTTGGAAAAAATGTGTTTTGACAATAACAGGCATAGTTGGTTTAGAAAGAAATGAAGTTTACTGAGTAGGTGCCACTTTTTCTTCCTGCACTATTTAGGTAGATTCTACTTCTACTCTCCCAATACTTTTTTTTACTTTTTTTTTTTTTTTTTTTTTGGAGGGTGGGTCTTGAAAGCTTTCTAGTTTTAACTACATACATCTAAAAGTGCCAGGGCCTTTTTCCATGACTTACTAGTACAAGAACTGGACTGAAGGTCTGCAGAACCAGGAACATACTAGAATAAGGCTCACACTGGTACATAGTACTTTACATAAATACAGGTGTTTGTGATAGAATTTTGTTTTATATTTACATCTTGAATAATTTTGAAGGTGGTATTTTGAAAACTGATGACGCTTGAATATGAAATAATTATTTTAAAATAGGAAATATGGACCTCTAGTGGTCAAAAGATGTTATTATACTAGTTAAATTTCAAAGCTGCTCAAATATCACTGTGCTTAACTGTGTTATTTTCCTTCATGTTTTCCTCCTCCCTTACCCAAAACAAAGCATTCGAAGTAGCATCCTCCTGCCTGATTCCACTATTCACTCATTCTTCAAGCATCGATGTTTCCAGATGAAAACATCTTTTTATCTGCCTTTTTCTCACATAAAATTTGTCTAAAATTGAGTAAAGTTGAAAGGTAGTTGGGAAATGAAGGGAAAATTAATGAGAGTAGCCTCTGAAAACACACAGCAGAGATGCTCATTCTTTTCAGCATAAATTATGAAAGCCATCATACGGATGGACAGACTCTGGAAATGTACAAGAAGAAATAAATACAGAAAAGTTCTTACAGAGAAGGTCAGAGTAGATAAACAATTTCTGTTTACAAGGTAGCAATAACTAGTCTTCTGCTCGCTAAAAAACAAGTGATAAGCAATTTCGAGTTTTGAGGAGACAAATCCTATGAAGATCATTGGCAGTTTATGCATCACTTACATAAAGCTAGCGCAAACAAAGTTGACCAGCTCCAGCAAGGAGATGACACGAAGAATCTACATATAAAAAAGATAAATATTTTATTCTTAAGTATAGTTTATGTATGTATGTATATACACACATGTATATTTACAGTTTTGCAATGCAAGACTGCCAAGAGAACACCAGCATACCTCACCTCTATGTGATTCAAAGCAGCAGTTGTTAAAATAATAAAGCACAAGTAAAAGTTTAATTGCTGCATGTTAAGATAGTGTAAGCAAAACACAAGTTAATTAAAATTTATTTCAGATCAGTGTCCCACTGCTGCAAAACACATGAATATGGATGAGGCTCCACCTACCTTATGGCATAAGTAAGAGTAATAATTGAGTGCAGTACGATTACTGAAAATATATTAGCATAGGTCATACAAATACATATTTATACAGTTTTTTTCCTTCAGAAGTACCAGAGCATACTTCTGAGGCAAAAAGTTAAGTACCTCACTGTGACTCAGGCACGTAGTAAAAGCAAGCGCCACAAAATTGACAGCAATTTCAATGGAGTGGCAGTTGCTTTATGCAAGACTAGACAGGAGGACAGCTATGCAGAGGCCAGTTAGAAGGTTCCGTAGGTTCTACTTGTTCTCGTATCAAATCACTTTTTGTTCCAAAACTGTAAAAGCAACGCCCAACTTGACAGTTACAGATAAGGATCTTTTGAAGCTTACTTCTGTTTTGCTGCTCCTGAGTCAGTGTACAGACATGGTTCCAGTTCTACGCTGCCTGCTGCTGTTACATTTCAGTGGTATATTGGTTTATTGTCACTCACCATGAAGTCAGACACTGACCTCTGTGGAAGATAATGGCAGTGATGACAGAGGCCTGGGCACACTGCAGGCCACGATAGTGTTCTTACTTGCCTGAGTGTTTGCATTGCTTTCACCCTTCTCAATTCACACATCAACTGTAGACTAAAAATACTTTGTTAAGCTATGAGTGAGGAAAACTGACTGTTAGAGGAAGCAACAAAAGTAAGAGCTAGGAGAAGGGTAAATGTACAGCTTTGCAGAATGTCCAGTCTCTTCACACTGGTCACATTAGTTACAGGGCTCCCAGGCAATTGTCCTTCCCCCAGCTCCAGAGAATGGATTTATGATTACATGAGCTCAGGTTTTCTGCAAGATTATTTGCTCAGAGAGACAGGAACTGCACTCAATTTGTTTCATATCTTCATTTATCTTCTAAATCCATATTTGTTAAACAGTAATTCTTTTCTTTGGATGGATTCCTACTCCAGTTGGTGCAGGGTATTTGTGGAATATAAGCTTGGTACTGCTCAGGGGCTCCAGGAAGGCAAGGAAGAGGCTGAAATAGGCACAAGAAGTGGAAAAGAAAATACATTTGTTTTTAAAAATACTGTGAAACAAGGGGGTTGCAATGCTGGGTAGGAAAAAAAATGCGGTGAGATGAAGCATGTAGGAAGTATCATTACTTTCTCAGCAATTAGAAAAAGAATACAAGAAATTAGGAAAGGAGGGGGGGCTAAAATCTCAAGATAGAGGGGAAAAGCTCGAACCACAAGAAAGTAAACATAGTTCAATAGTGAACAGACTGTTCCAAACATTTTATAGCATCTTTTCCCTGTGTAATAATTTTATATAAAATTAGAATGCATCATCCTCCAACATGGTAATATCGTCTCGTTCATGAGAAAAGTAAATAATTAACCTACCATCAGAAGAAAAAAAACCCACCACATTTCCTAATGGTGACAGGGTCATTCAGTCAGGGTTTACTTAGTTTGTGCCAAAGCAAATGTTAAAAACGCGTTTTTCTTTTTGTTTTAAAACCAACTTGTGACATCTGCTTACCTATTTATATCTGATGAAGTTCTCACAGAAAGCCACAGTCAGTGTGGTCTTATCTTTCAGCAGGCAGAGTGCTGTTTACCTTGCATGGGTCTAGCATTCCTTGTTGTTTCGACAGGCAGTTTAATTAGGATGCATGTTCACCCAACAGAAGCAATGAATGGAGTGGTAAATAATAGTTGGTAGAGCAGTCTGAAGCATTTTATTATCAGTAACTCATTATAATCATTGTAATTAAGAAAGATAAAAGGTCAAACAGGACAGTAACATACAACAGGGGTTTGCTGCCCACCAGATAATTTGCTTTAAGATTGATGTTGCCGCGCCATTCACAATCACATCAATTCAGTCTTTGTAGAAAAAGCTCCTCGTGTATCAGCCTTCAAATGATCCAATTATCATTATGTTAACTCAGGTCATTCAAGATGTTTTAAATGGAATTATCTATGTGCACAATATCAATACTTGCATTTAAGTGGACAGTGGTTTAATCTGTTGCGGTGAATTTTAAGAGAAGAAAGTTGCACTAATCACTATTTCTGCAACACTTTCAAGCAGTCTGTAATACTTCCTACGTGGAAGTATCTGCTTATATAATGTGTTTATAGCCATTCATCTAATCTTGGAGAAGGGTCTTGCTCAGCCTTAACTGGGCCCTGCATACTTTACTGCAGGCCTGATTTGCAATGCTGACTTCAGTTTCATAGTGCTAACTTTGGGCCGTTTTCTCAGTGGGTAAATAAGCAAAGGATACAAAATCATAAAATGATCTGGGTTTAAAATCATCTAGTTCTAACCCCCCTGCTCCAGGCAGGGATTCCTTTCTCTAGACCAGGTTGCTCAAAGTCCCATTCACTACCTGTAGTAGTGAAATGAGTACAAAGCACCAGCATGTAGCTGGAACAAGGTACATATTGCCAGACTTCAATGTTGCAGAACCTATCATTTACTGGCAACCACTTCCACAACCAAGGGCTGAGATAAGAGGATTTATCTTGCAGTCTTTTTGTGTTGGTGCTCCCTGTCCTATGGGTAGGATGACCTTCCACAGAACCAGACACCAGGTACTGTGGATATGGCACAGTGAGAGCCAGCAAGAGGAGCACAGATGTGTAACGTCAGATATATTTGCTTAACTTTTTAATGTCTTAAACATGGTAGAAAAATGTGATGTCATTTTCAAGCATCAAGACTAGTTCACTGCATAAATTGGAGAGCCTGGTAGGTATTACATTACATATCTTAACAAGAGATTTGTCATTGGCTGGAATTAACTAGGTATTCCAATATCCAGAAACATCAAGAGCCTAAGTCCTGAGATTGCCCCATTTGATTTATTGAATCAACTTACTAATGCAGACCTTATATTAGAACACTAGCTAAGGGGGGAGAGGGGGAAGAATTAAAAAAAAAAAAAAAAGAGTATTAAAAGATAATTAAGTGAGGGCCAAAGAAAGACATGCTCAATTGGTACAGGCTGCAACCCATATTCTGTGTTCAGTGCATGGCTTTTCCCCAGGCTTCCTGTACGGGCATTGCAGAGGTGTATCTGTGCCTTGCTTTCCTGTTAAAAACAAAGATGAAAAAGTCAACTATTTAGGAATAAGATTTGTCTCCTAACTGGAGCACATCAGTCACTTAATGCAGTAGCATGCTGCCTTTACCAGAAACCGAATGGCTTGGTTTGAAAGAAACTTAAAGATAATCTAGTTCCAGCCCTCCTGCCATGGGCTGCATTACCACCCATTAAATCAGGGCACTACATCAGGTTGCCCAGGGCCCCCACGCAACCCACCCTTGAACACCAGTGCTAGCAATGAAAATAATGAGCAACTGCCTCCTTAACAATACAGCCCACCCTACTGGAAGACTGAGTATCTTTCTGAATATGTACTGTTTATTCAGAAGTGACTTTACAGATTTTTTGTTTGTTTTAAAGCCAGTATATTTAACTTAATCTTGTTTTCAGGCAGCACAGACTGGGTTGGGCTGACAGCTGTCAGGATCCTACATACAGGAATAAAAATTACTCTGTGATAATTACTATTGATTTTTATTTGTATTTTTTTATGTTTCCTTTTTTTGTTGTTGGTTTAGTTTTTTTTTTTAGTTTTTTTTCTTTTTTTTTTTTTTTTTTTTTTTTTTTTTTTTTTTTTTTTTTTTTGAGCAAAGACTGGCTGTTTATTCTCTCTAGAAAAGGTTTGGTATCAGACTCACAGCTAAAGTCATAAATCATTAATAAGGAAATTAGTCTTGCAAAACACACAAGCTCTGGCAAACCAAGTGAGTGCCATGTTCATACGATTTCCATAGGATTAAAGTGGTCAAGAAGTATTTTTCTTACTCTAAGACTAGAACTTCAACTCTTTGGCACATAAGTTAGTAATGTGAATTGTGCTTCCTCTAACATCCCTAGATTCTATTTCTGCAGTTACTAATTTACAACAAAGAGACACAAGCCTGGATGTGCACAGATTTGTTTTTTGTTTTTTTTGTTCATCATTCACAGTTCAGCATCATAGTTCTAAGCCAGACAGGATCTTGGTAGCTTCTGAATATTTAAAGTCCAACAGAAGACTATACACATCAGAGATCAAAATAAGAACTCTTATCTGAGTTCATTTCTTTCTTTGTACTTTTTTTTTCTGTGCACAGTGAAATGGTAGTCGGAGTGCTTAAGCATAGTTTCTGAGATATCCAGATAGCTTTGCTCTTGAGATGTAGCACTTGATTATAGGAAAAAATAATCTAAATAAAGACTCTGAATGTACAGCTGTCTGCTGTTTTGGGTCTCTATTATTTTTATAACATATGTCCATTAACCAGTTGTATTTCAATCCAGAACCTTGTTCAGAAATTGAAAGAAGTCTGTTAAATTCTTTTAGTGTAAATGAAAATTAACAATGTACAGCCAACTCCTAACACTCTTTCCCATGTTATGTTCTGCAAAGTCTACTTAAAAATTGGCTTGTATTTATTTCAAAGGCATTGAATATTTTTGTATTGGCTCTCCTTGACTTTTAGGACGAGAGGGAGTGACTTTAAGTTGCACCAGGGGATGTTCAGGTTGGATACTAGGAAAAATTTCTTCACTCCTGAGGAAGAGTGGTGATGCACTGGCATAGGCTGCCCAAAGGGATGGTGGAGTCACCATCCCTGGAGGTGTTCAAGAACTGTGGAGACGTGGCACTGAGGGACATTGTCAGGGGGCAGTATTGGTGGTAGGTGGATGTTTGGACTAGATGATTTTAGAAGTCTTTTCCAACCTTAATGATTCTATGACTGTCTTAGCTGATATAAATTGATCACTTGAAGACGGTGGCCCTCTGCTTTCTCACTATTTTCAAGAAGCCATAATGATCAGCAAATTATCAAGACACATCTGTTACAGAAAAATAATTTTCTGAGAAAAGGCTGAGAATAAGTATTCTGGAGTTGATTTAGGCATTTTTTAATTATTGTTATTATTTATTGCTTAACCATTACATACTTCATGGCTCATTTCCAGGTTTCTGTAGATTCAGGACAAAGCTCCTGCTATAGGTATTGTAGCAAGGCTGTAATATACAATCTAGTCTTTCACTCCAAATCAGCAAAGAGCAAAGTAAAAGAAACTGCTTGTTCCATCTGCCTGCCTTCCAAACAAAAATGATTCAACAGAAACACACATTGTGAATTTCCCACTTGAGTCAATGCAAGTTCCAGACAAACCAGTGCTATGTATTTGGGGCAACTGCTATCTATGGTGTCAGGGTAAAACTCTGCAGAGAATGAACTGCAAGTTCACAACTTGCAGATTGCAGACTTGATTACTGCTTCCATTCAAGGCCAGAAAAGAACCCTACCCTCACGTTTTTGGAAGTAAATTCTGATTTCACAGACAGTGAGGGCAGGATATGGCCCGGGAATTATAAAATTGAGGAAAAGCATGGAACACCAGTAGCATTAACTATATAAGACAAGCGCATGGAAAGAAAAGCAAAGGAACGCCGGTAAAGAAATCATACCATATATTTATGAATAAAAATGAAAAGGGCAAAAAATGTTTCCATTGCTTTCCATTTAAGTTTTTCAGGAAGAATAGTGATTAATAATGGGGCGCCTACAACCCAGTTTTCAACTGAAAGCCATAGGCAGAAGTCAGTTAATGAAAAGCAGATTAATTGCTGACTATTCCATGTCTTATGAGTAAGAAATGGAATTTGCTACAATGATTTGTATCCCCAGTTAAACAGAAAATCTTGAGATTTAATCAAAACTTAAAAAAAAAAAACCCTAAATCCCTCATGAACTAATTTTATTTCCTCTTTTTGCCCCTCTCTCCTCACAGGTTTGATCTTCATGTTGTTTCTCTGAAAGAAAGCCACAGCAGAAGAGATCAAGATGGTCCCAAACTATTCCACTGAAGAAACTGTTAAGAGAATTCACGTCGATTGTCCTGTTTCAGGAAGGCACAGTTACATCTACATTATGGTTCCAACTGTTTACAGTATCATCTTCATCATAGGCATATTTGGGAACAGCCTGGTCGTTATTGTCATTTACTGCTACATGAAATTAAAAACAGTGGCCAGCATCTTTCTGCTAAACCTGGCACTGGCTGACTTGTGCTTTTTAATAACTCTGCCGCTCTGGGCAGCCTACACAGCCATGGAGTACCAGTGGCCTTTTGGCAACTGTTTATGCAAGCTAGCATCCGCAGGAATAAGTTTCAATTTGTATGCCAGTGTATTCCTACTCACATGCCTTAGCATCGACCGCTATCTGGCCATAGTACATCCAGTGAAGTCACGAATCCGGCGTACCATGTTTGTTGCCAGAGTAACCTGCATTGTCATCTGGCTCCTTGCTGGTGTGGCCAGTTTGCCTGTCATCATTCACCGTAATATATTTTTCGCAGAGAACTTGAACATGACAGTCTGTGGCTTTCGATATGACAACAATAACACAACACTGAGGGTTGGGTTAGGTTTATCCAAGAATTTACTGGGATTTTTAATCCCTTTTCTCATTATACTAACAAGCTACACCCTAATTTGGAAGACCCTGAAGAAGGCATATCAAATTCAAAGAAATAAGACCAGAAATGATGACATTTTTAAGATGATTGTGGCAATAGTATTTTTCTTCTTCTTTTCCTGGATTCCTCATCAAGTGTTCACTTTTCTGGATGTTTTAATTCAATTACATGTAATAACAGACTGCAAAATCACTGATATTGTGGATACAGCTATGCCCTTCACTATTTGCATCGCTTACTTTAACAATTGTTTGAATCCTTTTTTTTATGTTTTCTTTGGCAAAAACTTTAAAAAATACTTCCTTCAGCTAATAAAATACATTCCACCAAATGTCAGCACACATCCAAGTCTCACTACAAAAATGAGCTCCCTCTCATATCGACCACCAGAAAATATACGCTTGCCCACTAAAAAGACTGCCGGGTCTTTCGACACTGAGTGATGCTTTACGCTGTATGCTTTTTATCTGAACAAGGTTGCGAACGAAGCAGCGTGAATGACAAAATCCATCTGCAGTCCCAGACATCACAGCTTACTGCTCATTGTAGAAACATTAAATCACCTCAGCAAAATCACACTACAAAGATTTAGCAGTGGCCTTCTATTTTACATTGTGCAAAGGACTGCCTGATTTTCATTTTGTTCTACTTTGTTGAAAGCAGCATAAATGGTAGGACAGGTACATCAGAGTTTGTCAGCATTCTGCCACTTACTCAAAACTACAGAAGATCTCTGAACTTAAAGGAAAAGCTTTTGTAAGCGACATGAATTATGAAGAACCTGTTTTGCACACGTGAGCCAAGTTTCGCCAAGTTTTGTTTCAGGCCCTGATGGAACTACACTGCTTGGTTTGGGGTTTGTGTTTTTTTTGTTGTTGTTATTTTGTAGGTTGGTTGTTGTTCTTTTTAATGAGTCATTCGTCATTGTATTTATAATTTGTTTTTCAAATATATACTTTATCTACAGGCCCAGTTTTAAATTGAAATTGGAATTTAAGGACCACAAAACTGGTCTCATTCTGATTTGTGCTACTATTCTCCATTTTTAAATAGCAAAATTTCATAATATATGCAATAAAATGCAGGTTTATTTATTAAATATAGAATAAATATATTTTTAGATTTATACTCCTAATTAGAGATTTCAAACGTTTCTTCAAACATTTTTATCCCAGTGGGTATTTTTATACTAGTAATATATATATATATATATGCAGACACACAAATAGGGTTTCCTCACATTTCTCCATGGTATGCCATGCTGACTGAAGAACACTACTTATAGAGTGGGCTAACGCCATGCTTTATGCAACTGTTTGAATACAGAAGTTGTAGGACAGAAGTGATCAGAAACCTTCAAGCTATTTTTGTAGAATAACCAGAGTACTCTATGAGAGAAGTATCAACTAATGAGATCCATTCAGTTTTTCAAAATTCTTGGATATTTAAGCTCAGATTCAGACAAAAGCATTGTGATGCTTTTAGTCATATCACCAAATAAGCAGGACCAAATTTTGTCCTCGGCATTTACTTCATTGCTCTTCACTTACATGAAACTGATCCTGGAATGAGGATTATTTGCTCCACATAGACCCACTTTTTATTTGTATGGAACAATTTCAAATTTATACTAAACATTAATCAGAACAAAAATTTGGCTCAAACTCTCCACACAAATGAAGGGGAAAAGGTGATAAGAAGTTCCAATTCCTGAAATCCTCATATATCCTTATAACCTTAGATAATGAACTCCAGAAAATATTGGCTCCTGATTAACTCCCATTTATTTTTTTTCAAGGATAAATGAGCTCATGAATACTTTCCAACATAATAAAGCTTAAGTACAAAAATTCCAAAAATTCACATATTTGTCACGTAGACAAATACACGACCATGGAGAATTTGCGGTATTTATAATGTTCTGAATGATATCTTTAATGTTGCTTAGCTAGCAAGCAGCTGGATTTTCTGTAATTCCTGTTTACATCTCACAAGGCACTGTGATGATTCAGTAAAACTTCTGCAGCTGTACTTCATTAAAAAGTGCTCTTTCACTGAAGGTTGGTTTAATTGGAAGCTATTTTAAAAAATCTGATACCTGAATGCGTCATTTAGGGACAGTGGAGTTATTCTCACATATAGTGCTTTTTCTTTTTTCAGCTTATATCCTTATACAGGCATGTGAAATAGCCATTCTTTGAAAATAAATATGGCAACAGTGCCATGCATTATAAATAGCATCCAGAGCACTCAGTAAGCTGATGAAGGACTAACAGAGCTTGCCATTTATCTGTATGACATTTTGTTCATGTACATGCATACACGTCGAACTGCATCAGGAGCCTCCAATGGAGGAAGTAGCTCTTTCTCAGACATTATTCGATGTGCTGTGCTTGCCACCTGCTGGACGCAGCCACAAATTTTTCATCTTAGAAGGATTACTAAAGGAAGAGGCAGCAATATTTTCCTGCCTCTTGATAGATCTGCAGATCACTGCCTCTGGCAAAATTCCTGTAGAAGTAACTGCTTTCTGGATGGGCAATTTTGTATTCAGCTCCCTTGGGAAGATGCAAAGCAAGCATTTCTTCAACACCTGATGATCCCTTTGGTCACCAAATTCCAGTGCCCCAGACCACCACAATGCATAGCTCATTTACAAAGTGCTGACTGCATTACTACAAGAGACATCTCAAAGATGCACATAAGTTCTTTGTTTATTTTTGCAAACACATATAATAATTAGGGTGGGAAAAAAAAGCATATTTGTGCAAGCAGTAACTAAGTATTTAACTGAAATGACTCGTTTATTATCAGGAAAACAAGGAAGCAGAACCAGTAGTGACTATGAGTGATAAAAATGACTATAACAGGACAAAACAGACCAGAAGCCCTTAATTAGTGATTTTCATCATTTCAAGGTGTGTCTTGCATTTTCAAGAGTGCATGTATCCTAGCTGCTGGTGCTACCTGTGTCTACCAGTGTCGTGGGAAAAAGGAAGGGCATGCACATTCCTCAGGGTTGTTCCAGGAAAGTATTGCAGCTGTTGTGCTTTGAATGTAATGCTAGCCTTGAGTAGATAGCCAATAAATAAATAACACAGAGATATATCTATTTTTTTTTCTGAGGGGTTGGAGACTGGCCATCAGCTGTCAAGGGCAGAATCTTATTTTAGTGTTTCCTAAAACAAAAATCAATAGATACTGAAAACCACCTATATCCGGAGATAAAAGTCTCCAGCAAATCCAACAGGGCAGCAGCAGAGCTAATGCCTCCAGAGCATGCTCCATACAGCTGTTACTGCTTGCAGCCATGTACTGCAGATGGTCCCACAGAGCCCCAAACCAAGAGTCAGTTGGAGTCCCCTTCTCCTATAGTAAACTCACATCATTTTCTTCACCCATTCTTCTGTAATCAGTGCAGGTGCTGAGAAAGACTTTGTTGCTGAGCCCTGCTATCCCCTGCCCATGCACTTGCTGAGAATCCTGTGCTGGGGACCTGTGAGCGGGGCATGCAGAGCAGCAGTGCCACGGGGTGAAGGGTCAGGCCCTTCTAATCACATTGTTCCCTTGAAGCACCTCAATTTAATTATTCTGACCTCCAGCATGCAAGATACAAAGACTCAATACAAGTTTGGTTTTAGTCTGGTCATCTGTAAGGAGCAGATAAGGGCAGATAAGAGCAGTGCTTCCTTGGCCTTTGTGGTAGGCTTGAGACTGTATGGTCCATACTGAGGAGCAGGCAGAAGACCAAAGAACCTACTCCTTACAAACAAAGGAGGGAAGAGAAAGGTTTGGCCCTGTATGACTCTGCCACTTTGGGATATCTTTGATTGAGCCTTCTTAGTTTAATATCAAAACATGAACTGTTACATGTACTTCAGAACAAACTGCTACTCTTCTAAAGAGCACCAAGTTAGTTAAGATGCAACAATATTACATTTTAAAAACAAGTATCCAAAGTGCTTTCTGTTCCTAGGGTATCCAAAATTAAAATCCTTGACGTACTCTTCGTCTGTTCCTGTACTCTCCTGGTGTGTGGATCTCAAGACATTATTAGTGGGGACAGCACTTAGCCCTAAATATAGGAATCACTGCTCTTGTGCTATCACGGTTATAGTCTGTTGACTTGTGTGAATGAATACTGTCTTTGTGCTGGAGGAATAATTGCTAAATCACATTATACTTGACACGTACATACATAGCATTTATTTCTATTTATTGTGCAATTGTCCCTTATGACTCATGTTTCACACTCCACTCTGTACTGGTTGGACCATTAAATGCCTAGTCTGAATCACAGTGTGTGCTGAATAACCTGAACTTCAGCAAAGCCCTAACAGATACAGTGGGGATTAATTTGGCTTCTTAGCTCAAACAGTTGCTTCATGATTACATAGTTAATTGAGGTGCTGCAGAAAAATTATTAGGCCAGAAGTCCTTTTCTTTACCAGAATCACTGTTAAGATGATGGTTCTCATCAACTTGGTACTGTGAAAGCAGCAGATGATACAGTAGGATTCCCAGGTTTGGTTTGGTTTTGCTTGCATAGCTTCAGCAATGATTTATCTTACTGACTTGCTTGTTAAGTATTTTAAAGTGCAAGTATTCCCAGGGAGAAGAGTTTGCTGTGGAAACAAACAAAACAAACCAGGAGGGAATGGGATGGAGCAAGGAGAAGGCCTAGAAAGGAACTTGTTAATTTCAGAAATACCTAGTGCTGCATGAAAATAATTCTATTTTCACAAATTTTTATTTTATTGTCTGTTTGCTTTTAAAGAACTTAAGAAGAAATCTCTCAGCTAAGGGTTAAGAACTTTCAGAAAGCTTGGAGAGTCTCTTTTAAGTTTCTTTAGAACATCCTGCTCAGTTTGGAACACATCAAACCATTCCTACCCAACTCACAAGGTCAGGGTCTCCAGCTCTGCTCTTCTATGTCACAGTACAGGCTTGGCCAACCATATCATCCCGCAAGCTAGTGCAAAGCAGTGAAGTTGTTCTATCAATCACTGAGTCCATTTTATCAATGACCTCGCTACCAAGGCTGAGTTAAGAAATCTGCTATGCTAATGGCAGAGGTGTCAAGCTCATTGTTGCTAGCGAGTTCTACAGACGTGGCTGTATGCTCAAGAAATGAGTACAGACCATGTTTGAGACCAGGATCCCACAGTCGTTGCAGTGTTCTAGTGCTGTGGCCTTCAGCTTTAAAAATACCCTTTGAATAATGTGTCAAAAACTAGATATTTTCATTTCAATATTTTTGTGCAGTCATGATTTGTGAGATGGTGGCTGTTAATGTTTTCTACTTCAATAGAAATAGCATTATATTGTAAAAAATTACTACCATTATAAGAGCTTCTATTGTCTGAAGTATTATGAAAAGATACAAAATGTGTCATCAACAGGTAACATATTTGTGAAAGCCATCTGTTGCTGTGTCCACTCAAAGAAGAGATTTATTTCTATCTTACTGTAAGTACTCGAGTATTATCAGTGTCTTATAAATCCATCAGATAACTGTATGTCCAGGAGAGGAAGATAATGTCCTGCATATAGATCTATATCTGCTTGGCCTGCCCAGCCTGAGCTCCAGGCTTACTTCAGAGCACAGTATACAAATATAAAAGAACAGAAAACATATATTGTAGTAGTACTGTGTATAATTAAATTTGCTGAACAATTATGAAATACTAAAGGAGCTAAAATAGGCTGTTTTCTTAAGTTTTGATCAAATCACTTTTATTTTTATAAGCTCCTCTAAGAATTCAATTTTGCACTGTAAAAAACCCCCAAGCACAATAAAATTTGCAGACCCAAACCCTTCTTTGTATAAAAGCAGTCATATAAAAAGGGAGAATGTTTATGATTTGCAGAATACTTCTCAAGGAAAGGGTACAAATAAAAGGTACAGGACATGTAATTTCACTTAATGGAGAACTGTTAATGCTGAACCTGGTTATTTTGTGTGTGTAATTTGATCACTCTAAGTGGAAGCATAAAGGAATATGCAGCAAGGCATACTTCATAGCATACTTTCTATGTTAGACTGTTACATGGTGCAGTGTATATCTTAAATACAGCAAAATGATACTTCTGTTATTCTTGAATTTCTCTGTTTATCTGTGGTAACTTTGTATGCCATGGTCTGTAATTTTTACACGAGTGAGCAGTAGATATGCAGTGCTTTGCTTTAGAAGGGATTATCAAATTTTATGTTTCCATCTAACTGGTAATTTTGCAAAAAGTAATATTTTCTCACAGAAGCATTTACATCAAGCTGATGGTATTTTAAAATATTGAAAACATTAATCTAAAATACATTTAACTGTGTTGGTTCAAATTATTCTTCACACCATATGGTTTGATTGTTTCATCCAAGTTTAGCTTTTCATTAGACCTCCAAACAACGGTGTTTTTAGTTTTACTTCCCAACAGGGGTAGCAGAGTTTAAGAAGGACAGGAACTGACAAGAACATTGGATTCCAATTGAGAACACTGTTGTTGTTTTTTAAATACAGCTCATAACCCAGAAATTCTGAAGTTGCAATGTGATTTTGTTTCGCCCAACAAGGCTTGTGAATCAATTTCCTGTTATTTAAAGAAAACTTTAAGCTAACTGGAAAAAAAAAAAAAAAAAAAAAAAAGAATGTTGTACTTACTGCTTGAACCTGGGTAATATTCTGCACCTACAATAAATAACTACACTCTCTTTAAGCATCTAACTTCAGTTTTCCTGCCGGGCTCACTGTTATGCGTATATCAAATATGCTTCAAGAGCTTAACAGATCAGCTCCAAAATACCAGTATTCATTGTTGTAACCCACAGATAGGTGCTGGATTTAAACAGGGCACTCAGGCACAATCCTGTCAAGATGCTAGAAAATATACAGTGCATTAAAAAAAGAAAACAACAACAATAAAAAAAACCCACTATCTAAGGCATATTCTGATTTTGATCTCTTACCTCCAACCCAAAAGAAGATTACAAAGCTTATTTGCAAGATAATTTTTTTTCCTTACACTTCACTGCTTATCTTGGAGCTGCTTAAAGGCTAAGTTTTCTACCAAGCTAATTCAAATACTCTGACAAGGCTGTTCCATGACGGAACATGCCTTTATCTCTCCTGTCGTATCATTTGATTGATGATATGCCTGTCTCAAAGCAGAAGCCAATCGACACTGCAAAGCTGCACAACTTCCAGCTATGAGCAGGCTGCCACCACCAACATGCACCGTGCTCATTAGCACCCAGTTTCACTGCGAATAAAGTTTACTCATCTGGCCCAATAAATCCATAGAATCCGCAGCCTCCTGAAAGATCTACCACAAGTAGGGACATCCCTACATTTCACCTACAATGAAACTCCTGCAATGCCAGCAGTATTGCATTTACTGATAATACATAATACAGCACTTCACACACAGCTGTTAAGTTCACTATAGCAGTGAAGAAAGACACATGGAACAGTATGAAGAATGTGCTGCATAACTGTATTAATTCTATAATGTTTTTAAATGCTTTCACAGAAAGCAGAGGAATCAAAGGCTTTGTATGCTTCAGATTTGGGAAATGCTTGCTTTTGGAAAAGCACAGTGCAGTTCTCTTAAGAGAACTCTAATAAGGAAAAAAAAAATAAGATACTGAAATATCACTACACACAAATTTTGAATTGCAATTTAATCATGCACAAAAATTAAATGACTTCTGGTCTATCACTCTTTCTGGTGACTGTGCATTTGACAGCTTTTTACTGACAGTGGTTCCAGTATTTCTTTCTCCTTCAGAAGGAGATAAGACAGGAGATAAAATGCATTTTAAGTGAAGGAGAAGAGAGTAAAACACAAGAAATGTCTGAAGACGGATCAATGCAGATATAGTTCCTGGAGATGCATTACATGCTATTACTTTTGTTACATTGAAAATGGGTAGATTTCAAACCAAGAAACTATCTAAAAAGCAGAAGTTGCTTGGAGGCTCTGTGTTACGTTAGGCTGTTTGAGAAGTATAAAGCCTCAGGCTTTACAGTAATCAAAACTGCAAACATTCTTTTAACTAAATATTAAACCCTCCAATATTCTACTCTTAAATTTTCAGTTTCCACCTTTTACTATCTAACTTTGATGTTGATGTAGAGAAGTCAAAGCAGTTCTGAAAACACCAGCCATAAATCTGTCAAAGCTCTTCCAGTGAGCATACAGAGCAGTCTGAACACCACTCTAAAGATTTCTGTTGTACAGTGCTAAAATCTTCTTCCTTTATTCTTATCTAAAATGGTGTGGCTGCGTGAACATGGTTATAGTTCCTAATCTGTTAAATGAGACATCGCATTTTTAAGAAGAGGAAAATACAAAGATATGCAGTCAGCTGTCATGCAAGAGCTATGGGGAGTGGTACTATGGCATACCAAAGAAATTTATCAAACAAACATGAACACTGGTTGGAGTCCATTCATGGTGGTGTCAGCTGGAATTCAACCATTGGCTTGAAATAAGAAACAACACTCAGTTCTGAGAAGTCTCAAGCTCTGCTTTCAATTCTAAAATCAGGACAAAACCAGCATCTGAACAATCATTTTCTCTCCCTTTGCATACAGATTGAACTACAGCATGCAACCACAAGAAAACCACTTGTGCTGTCATCAGATATACACAGTGCAATCAGCTGGGCTGCTCAATGCAAAACAGATAAGACCAAAATGATGGAACCAAGAAGTCAACCCATCTGCTTGGATGGGTTGTAGTAGACACAGACAAAACAACCTAAAAAGTACCAAAGAGATTTTCTTATACTACAAAGCTGCTTCCTAGCTCCCTTTCCCCTGCCGCTTCTCTATTGTTGTGAATAGCACTTCTTGCAGCACATATTAATCAGGAAATTAACCTGATGTTAGCCTGCTTTGCTATCAGGGAGTTTGCAGTAATCTGCATGAATACCACGTGCAGTGTTGCTTAGTAACAGGGACAGTGGAATAAAGCCATAAAGTGGGAGGAGGAAGATGAGACAGGAGGAAATCATAGCAGCATAAAAACTTTTATTGGCACTTAAGCACACTTTTTCCCTGATTGAAGCAGAATTCATGAAACAATTACAACCCCATGACAAAGGCTGGTAATGATTAGCCCTTAAGAACTACAGTTATTTTCTGACAGTTTGTAAGCTATTTTTGTTTATTGCAGAAAAGGAAACATCAAATCTTCTTTGGACTACTCAAAACTGAAGACACAGATTAGCAGCAGCTAATTAGCCAGTGCCAGCATTTCACTAGAACTCCTGCTATAGAATAGAAAATGTATGGAATAATTTAGAATTGTAATTAATTCTTGTCACCCAACTAAATTTTTTAAAGTAACATTATGCACGTCAGTACTCAATACTTATATTATCATGTGCAGAAGTGGAAAATATACGATTTAAGGAATTATTAGGAAAAAAGATAAGTAGCTGTTACAATAAATTACAATAAATGTAGCCTGAAATACTGACAAAGATATGTATTATAAAAAGAAAAATCAGTTTGCAATGAAGTCTAATCTACATGAAGCCTTTCATACATTTCAACTACAACTGTAATTTCATTATAGGTATGTCAGTAAAGGTATGTCATTAAAGACATACCTTTTTACTAGTAGCTACATCGCAGACCACTTCCTCTGGATAGAAGAGGTGACCTTCTTCATCCTGTGTTTATGCCACTGATTTCTAGAAACAGTAGGATTTTCCTGTTCTGCTCTTTCAAGTGAGAGCATAGAGTTGTAAGGGAGAGAGAAGCACCAAAGCAGAGAGACCCACGTTAGGGTACACTTGGTGCCCTACACGGTCTTTACAGAACTGGCTGTCCTACATACAGCAGTGCCTTTGCTCTCATGAGCATGTCCTCCATGCCAATATCCAGGCCTACTGCTGGTAGTACACTGATCTTCCACTAACAGGAGACTAAACTCAATATCTACTCAACTTGACTGCTGGGACTTGTCCAGCTCAGAACTTGGGCATTCAGACAAGATTTGCATAGCAGCCAAACAACCTCATTCTTTTTCACTCTAAGAAACTCAAACTTTATCTAATTTATGAATTCCCGGACCTCCTCCAATTCACATTTGCACCCACTTCCCCTGCTTTGTTGATGAACTTCTTGTTATGCCTAATCTCTAAATGCAATGCTGTGGGGAAGGCATCCATGAATTTACTCAGTAAGTTCAAGTGTATGTTTTTGAGATTGGATAAACAATAAATAAGTGACAGGCTTTTTTTATTAAGAAACTCAGAAATGAGTCCATATAAATTAGCAAACCCTGCTTCAGAAATACCAAAACCACTGAACCATTAGAAGACTGTACATAAAAAAGAGAATTTCTTATTACAAAAGTATCTGAGCTTACCTGAGAACTTATCCAGCCATAACTTTGAAGTCCTAACGTGCATCTTTGAAGTAACGTGTACCTTTGAAGATTTCTCTTTACACAGTCTCCACCACAGATTAAATACCCCTTCCAATAGATAATTCTTCAACCTTTTCTTGTCACCACAAGAATAGGCAAGACAGAAATGCTAACTAAAACTTCTTCTCCATAAGCATTGTCATTTATCAAATGAAACACATCTAGAAGCAATGAAAATACTACAGAAATGTAAAATATTAGTGAAATACTAAAACTAGACTCAGGCTAGCCCTGCTCCAGTTATGCACACAGTACGCCATTAGTTACAACACATTTCCACTCAGGCAACTGTTTTAAAAACGAAGCAACGTAGCATCATCTTTTGACCACAGCCCTTTAAGAGAGCTTATTACGTCACACCAGTTACAAGTATACCCACAAAGCTGCAACTCATTTCATTTAACTTTCTGTTGACAAATTTTAAATACTTCCCAGTGTCCCAATTTTTTAAAGAAATAAAAAAAAAAAAACCAACATTAAAATAAATAAATAACTAACTGCCATGAAAGAGAATTCTATGCAAAGCTGCACACACAAATAAAAATAACTCTCTTCCTAGGGGAGAATACCCTATAGGATTTTCTGATCTGGGAGCAAAACAATGAGATACAATTTGTGAATCAATGCTCAACTCCAAATATAAGGAATTCAACCCGAAGAAGAATCACTTCCTTCTCCCCAAAACTTTTTTAAAAACATAAGCACTGTTATTTATCAGCTCCCTAGTGAAAAAATATTTGTGGTTTTCTCTTAAAAAATGATGAAGCAAAACAGATGCTGCAGCGCAGAGAGCACAACAAAACTAAGAACAGTTGTTTGCTGACTCTCCAGTGTGCCATCCACATTACTAGCAATCATGCAAGACCTCTTTAGGCCATGTGCTAAGCCCGGATGCAGCCCTACTGCCTTGGGAGCTCCACACGTGCAACTGAGATCAGGATTTGGCTGTGTACTTTCCTTCCCAACCCAACAAGCATAATCCTTACAGCATAAATTCTTACAGATGCACAGATAAACCCAGCCACGGTGTAGCTTCACTGCTGGCAGCGCTCACGTTCCCAGCTCCAAACACAACTCACAGATGTCACGTATTCATTTGCATCAGGACAGCAACCAATAAAACATGAAATGAGACTGTCCACTTACTGCACTCTCAGTAATCTTGCCATGCCAAAACTTACCAAATTAACAGCTTTCCAGGACAGCAACAGAGTCCTCTTGCTGTTGGTACCAATGGCTGCTGCAGTTGTGGCATTATTCCTGCAGTCTCCTGTAAGGCCCCAGCCAAAGCAGAAGTCATTTACTCAAGTTCTTCCACTCTCCACAGTCCAAAACACTTGTTTTCCTTGCAACTAACAGTTTGGGGAAACTAAATCCCAAACAGAAGTGCCTCATCACAGAAAAAAAGACAGAGGGCCTGGGCACTGCACACCCCCAGCTGCTCCTGACGGGATTCCCCCCTCAGGTGCACACTGACCAATCTGCTTCACTCCCAAGGGAGCACCACAACCACCCTGAGTGCACTTAACAAACTAGGCAGCCCCACCTGAGGCCCCATTTCAGCCCAGCTGAAGGACACTGGTCCTCAGTCCTGCTTAGCTACAGGCTCTTCTGGCTTTAGAGCTGATCTACTGGCTGATGGCCTAGCCCTGCATGACCGACCTATGCCACATTTGTCCCAGCTGCCCCTCCGCTAGGCCTGACCGAAAGAAACACGATAACAAGTTTGGAATTACTCTGGTAGCAATCTCTGATGCTAAGAGTTGGCTGCAAAGGAGACCAGGATGTAGGTTAGCTACCCAGGCTTAGCTAACACTAGGGTTATATTCCACATGAACACCTGAATCGCATCTCAGAATTCAGAGAAAGGATTCATTTGGTTAGGGCTGCTGGAATAATTTCAGTCATGTACTATTATCTAGCTGCTTTTGAAGACTTGGTATCACCTGGGCTATTTCTGAGTCCAAGGGTTAATTGATGGAATATTTCAGTTATTAAACATCATCTTTAAATTTCTCAACTGTTGCAGAAGTTTATAATTGCAGGCTAATTCACTGCTGTTCATTAGAAACACTGTTGGCCTCAGCACAATCTGAGGCGCTTTTTGCCTTCTTGTGTTTTGGGATTATATTCTTCCAATAGATGTTGTTTCACACGAATCTGGAAGATCAACATTCTTGGGCTACAGTGTAATCTTACAAGTTGCAAGCTCTCCCAAAACACTGCTTAGAAGTTCTGATGATGGTGTACACAGTTCAAAGAAGGCAGCGGAAGCTTTGCTTTATGCTCTTTCTTAGCAAATTCTTCAAGAGGCATGATTCCTGACCAACCTTTTGTGTTGTGACTACATTGTGCAGTTCATCATTTTCCCTGTAGAGCTTGTAAAACCTTGAAATAAATTGATGTTAGTATAAAATTCTTCAAGTCTTGCAAACCTTGTGGATTCTGTAAGGAACAAGTTTCTTAGATTACAAAACCTGTCTGTTAATTGACCCTGCACATCATTAGCAACTTCCTCCTCATCTTCAGCCTTAAAAACTTAGTCTAGCCAGTAAACAAATCAGAAGTATCTCCTTTCTGGGCCCATTCAAGAATAAAAACAACAGTCTGAAAGTACAGGACTGAAACTTAGTTCTGAATGGTATTGAAATAAGACTTAAGAGGAGCCAAAGGAAAATAAATAAAAGGTTTCATTTCCATTATTTAGAGAACATCATTATTTTATTTTATTTTTTCTTTTTAAACAAACATTTCTCAGCACTAGGCTATTTCATAGCAACCTAGTTGCATTTTTTGCTAAAAGAGCATAAATCTCAAACAGCTGTTATAGTAATGTGCAATTTGGGACAAGAGAGGGGGAAAAAAGTACCTGAAGTAGTTTTAAAGCATCTTTAAAAAAAAATAAAAAAATAAAAATGAAAACATTTATAGTCCTCTGTAATGATCTGCAAAGATCTCTGTGCTGTTGCATCCCTGTGATTGCATGGGATTGTGGCCTAAGTCAGCAATTCTGAAAATGTTGTCCCTAGAAAGCAGATTGTTTCCTCCAAGTTTCCAGATGCTAAGCTACTAAAAGAAGTACAACATACATTAGACATTTTTCTGTGTAATTGCTGCTGTAATGTTAGAAAATTATGAAAGGAATGAAGATCAGCAGTTTGTGAATGGCTGGAAGCAGGCAGTCTTTCTCTAACCACGTGGCCTCTCACAGAAACGAGCTCAAGGATTCCTGATGTAAGTCTTTTTGAAAGGTAGATTTATTTTATTTTTTTAATGCTTGGTGCTCTCCAGGCTGCTTATAAATGCTTATATGGTTTGTCTGTGTTCTTGCAGTCTCCTGGCCTTCTGCTTGACTGTGGTTCCTCGGGGCAGAGTGAATTATAAAAGAAAAATTATATAGATCAACCATTCTTGCAGAATACACTGTGTGAAAATATATATATATATATATATATATATATATATATATATAAGAAAACATAAAGCACTTACCTCCCAGATCTCAATTACAGAAAAATAATGTCAGTGAAAAAAATTGCTACTTTTGTAATTACTCTTCTCAATAACCGTTCTTTGAAATCCCATGACAAGCTCTCAGAGTACATTTTAAACTTTGGAGTAGTGAAGTAGATCAAAGCACATTTGTGTTTATTCTCTTATTGAGGAAGCTACACAGTGTTTGACTGCTACGGGCCATGTGAGTTGTGTGAAACTTGTAGAATCACAACAGCAACAGACTTGAAGCTGCACATGTCCTGATAGATTTCAATACAAAATAAGAAAGCATCGTTGGCAGTTAAATGGTTTGTGGTGTTTTTCTCTCCCTCTCAGGCCATTCATGCAGTGTTTCAGACAAGAAACAATAAAAAACTAAGGTTAGAAAGAAAAAATGGTATCTCTTCCAGTCATGAAAGGTATTGTTTTCCCATATTGTAATCAAACTATATTCGGTGAGGAAAAAAAGAGAAAAAAAAAAGAAAGAAAGAAAAAAAGAAAGAAAAAAATATGACAAAAATGTTTTTCAGACAAGGTCTGAAAGTGATAGGAGAAAGGACATGGTTAAATGGCTTAGAATACCTATAGAACACAATTGGTCAGGAGCATTTGTGCTGCTATTTACACTATCTCCAAATCTTTGATACAGAAGTACTTTTAACAGAGGGAGCGACTGCAGAGATCAAGAACACTCTTCTCTGTCCTTCATTACTTTGAGCAATAGATACATCTGCATATATGTTTCTTACAAGGCATGACTGTTTTGTAGAGATACATTTGGTAAGAATGCGGCCTCGTGTCACTGGCCCAGCCTTTGCAAAGAAAAGCTCATAGAGAAGCAAAACACTGAGGAAGATGTGTCTGAAAACACAAGTTCACCCTCTGCAGCAACATCTACCCTTTGCTTTGTCAATTTTCCAACAACAGCTGCTAGTTATCTGTCATATTAATATGCTTTCAATATACTATGCTTGAAGCAGCTGGGCCAACTTGAAACCAATTTGAAAAACATGTTTATAGAGAAAGGCGAAGGAAATGACCTGTAACACTGTAGACACAATATGTTCCACATGAGAGCTCCCTCAGTTGAGTTTTTACCAACTCAGTTGTTTTATTATCATTCAGCGTCTCCAGATTTCATTTTGCTGCTGCTAGTAGGTCTGGGTTGCCTCTGACTTCCAATCTATCTTCCCGGTATTTTCTGTGGTTCTTTGGTCCCAGAAAAAGCAGAAGTAGAACAGTCATTTAAGTGAGCAGCTTCACCCCGGCATTCCTGCGTGTCTGCAGCAGCACGCACCGACTAAACCAGGGCTTGGTTACATAGCAGGTGAGTGAACGGAATGAGCAAGTAGGTATTTCCTTTTTGCAGCTACGAAGAGGCAAGAACGAGATTCAAAGAATAAGTGCTGCAAAATGATTAAAAAAGAAAAAAAAGATTACTGTTTTAACTATTTTAGACGTTAGGATGACATTTCTTAATATAACAAAGGAGAAAGCGGTGATGAAAACATCATTCTCCCAGCTTTCATTCTACATAGAGTTACGGAGTTGATGAAGTATTCCTACGTTTGCTTCAGTGCAGAAAGCAGGACTCTTCTTGCCTTTAGTTGCAGTTCTTATTCATTTTTAAAATGAATAATTTTACACAGTCTGTGTACCAGTAAGCCAAACTAATTGCATCTTACATCAGAGTTTGAAGCTGAGAATGTGAATTAAATAAATAAATAAATAAATACTACAACTTTTCTCCCTTTCACAAAGAAACACATGCCTGTTTTAAATAGACATTTGAGAAAGGTAATACTGCAGGCCTATTGCTGTCTCTTGGCACTAATTATTTTGAAAGTTTTAGTTGTTTTGCACTTAAATTCTCAAGCCTGGATCCAGCACTTACAGGAAACTCCTTTTGTGTATCCACGTGGTTTCAAAAAGGAAGTTACAAAGCGATCAGTGGTGTTTAGAAATAATGAGCCATGCAAAGAGCCAGTTGACTAGGAAAAAAAAAAAGTAGATATTGACTAAAGCACTCAGCTCTGCAAGTTCTCTATCAGCAAATTGAGATGCTGTTGGTCTGCAGAAACATGCTTATTTCAGCTGTGGTCAAACACAAGTTGATCATAAGCTTCTGATGCAATGCCACTGTGGGAAAGCCATTGAAGTGCTACAATGTGTGACATGAAGTGTTGTCAGGAGTTAGGAAAGTACTGATGCTGTTTGCATAGTCTCTTGTGGTTCTTTCTCTGAAATGCTGGTCTGAGAAGCTACAGTTAGAAATAGAAGTTGAGACTGAATCACTGCAGGGAAAGACAGTGAGAAACAGAGTGCACGCCTGTCATAAATGGTTGCTTAATCCAGAAAATAGATATAAGGCTTTTGGGGTTTTTTTTTGTTTTGTTTTGTTTTGTTTTTTCATGTACAGTGAAGATCCTATGTCTGTAAATTACATTTTTTCCTGCTTCTACTGTGTTACCGTGTTCAGGGAGTATTTATTTAAATAGTATTTAAACATACAATAAATATATAAATTTTCACACATTTATTTATTGCCCTATAGCTTGCAGGGTACCTGAGCATGCAAATGCAAAACTTTCACTAGTGACAGTCACATTTTTGTTTAGACAGAACTGCATCCCATGCTGAACTCAGACTGTCCTCATCTCAGATTCCCTACCAACTCTCATTCTCAAACTGGCTTCCCACTTCTTACCACACCTTCAAAAATTGCTTCCCTTCCTATAATTGTTATAGATTTAATCAGAGGATAACTAAAAAACAAAGCAAAACAAAACAAAGCAAAACAAAGCAAAGCAAAACAAAACAGCTGGAACTGAGCAGATTCAATTTTTAAAGACTGTTCTTAGATTTCCGGTCCATATGTTGCAGCAAACTGCTTTGCCTCCCCATTTGAACCACTGGTTTTCCATGAACCTGTTGAAACACTGATGCCAAACCTTACTTAAGTTGTGCTTCACATCCAGCATTTTTTTTTTTCACCTCAGATATCATCATTTTGCTGACAGAAAAGCTTTAAATCAAAGTATTTGCCTCGCTTCTACCAGACCACACAATGAAAACCTTGAGCATATTACAGCAGTAATATATCAGTTTCAGAGGTCATGTTAAATTACCCTGAATCTGCAGAAAACCCTGTGGCAAGTTTGCATCAGGAATTAAGATGGCAATTTGCAGTGTTGTGCCCTGTGATACATGGCCTTGTGAGCTCAAGAGCTCTACACATTGCTGCTTGACGTTCCACTCATTAGTGCAGAGGTGTGATATGGATTTGGAAATGTCAGCATCCCAACAAATCCCTACAAAATCTACCAGGATAAAACTACGAGTGATAGAAAGTTTTCAGTTGTCTTCAAGGTGAGTTGTAGTTCATACACAATATTAGAAAGCCTATAAACCCAATCCTCTATGAAATATTATCAAGTTGTGCACAGAAGGACTAATGAATCCTCATAGAATTTATCATTCAAAATAGAAATTAAAAAAAAAAAAAAAACAACAGAAGGATAACAGTAAGGAACAGAAGTTCCTTATCCTTCTGATGGACATCAGTGTTCTTTCAAAAATGCTTTTAGTCATCCCCCTCATCTATAAATTACACTGCCAACGAATATATAGATGCCCTTGCCTGTCTTGGGATACTTGGGAAGTATCACTTCCCAATCTGAAGATCTTAACAAATAAATGGTTACATTGAATCAAATTAGATTTAAAAATCCCAAAACACAAAACAATGGGAAAAAAATGAACAACAAAAAAACAAACAAATGAAAAACCATACATTTTACACGGAAAATCTTTGGCAGAAAGAGGAAAAAATTCCTACCAGCACACTGCTGTTGAATAGACACAAGCCAGGAAACCATACCAGGGAAGGAACTTCTTTTTTTTATAATTGGTTATTTAACAGAGATATATATGTGTGTATGTATGTATACATATTCTATACTTACATATAATTTTGTGTGTGCATATATATATATGTCTATCTTTTATCTTCTGTATCTGTCCAGGCCATCTCTTCTGATGACCCACGCACCAAATGAGCACCAAGCTGCTGCACTGCATGGCTGGAGCCCTCAGTCACAAAGCATCGCAGGTGTGATATAGTGGCTGGAGAATACAGCACAGGGCCTTGGGATACCTTCTGTAAGATTTCCATGAAGTGGTACAGCAACATTTCCACATCAAAATATATCCTTTTTCTTGAGAAAAAGTTTTAAATAATTCACAGAAACTGTAAAGATTTCAGGTAGCTGTGATGTTTCAGGAGGTAGAAGATCAAAGCATGGTCTCTCTTCCTTCACCCCTTCCCAGCAGATCTGATTTCAGGGTTGGAAACTAAGAAGTGCAGAGAAACTCAAGTAAGAAGCAGAGATAAATTAGTAGGAAAAAACCTCTGTCTAACACTGGACCTGCATGGTCCCAGTGTTTGAGTTAGCTGTATTACAGGGTAGACTCTTACAGATTGCTTCTAATCAAGGCGGTAAAAATAATATTGTTTCAATTATACTCTCCTATGGGAGGGGTGGGGGGAAGAAAAAATCAATTTAAACATCTAGACTTGTGTAATACAGCAGAACCTGGACACCGAATTTAAAGCAGCTATCTTATAATCTCTAAACACCTCCACATGTATAGACCAGAATATTTCCCAGGAATGCAACTCTTCTGAATTCTGTTGCTTGCTTCTTTTTTTCTCTCTGTCAAGGCCCTTTTCATTCAAGTTTAGCAGAAAGGTGTCCAGCTGAATTAATTTCCAGACACATTCATACAAATGAATAGCAACACAACGAAAATTATTTGCACTCCTTATGTTTTTCCTTTGTTCTGTGAAGGGTACTTGCTACTGAAAAATATTAAATTATTCATTTTGTGAGAAGTCCAGATTTATCTTTAGCCATTGACTTGTTTTGGTGAATAAAAGGAACTTTTCATCTAGGCAAAAATCCATATTTGGCTCCACGCACTTCAGTAGCATTAATTTGATTTCTTGTTACTTTTTCCTATCATGTCTCACAAAGAGCTAATAAAATTGCTTAAATCAGCCCTGTTCTCCTCTTGATTTGAGCTTTGTTTATTTACGTGTTCACAGAAGAACAAACAGTGCCAAGATTAATCGGAATGAATTAATTTGCTACCTCATACTCTTATAATGAGTGAGTTATCACTATCATCTTTGCAATTAGTGTGTTTTAGTAATGCTATCCAAGTATATATTATTAGTCAAGTTAATCACTTTGGAAGGAGTTTTGGGAATGCTTCTTATTAACTAAGAGCCACAATTTTTCTGAAAAGGATACTGTTACATGAGCAAATTGATATGCAGAATACCTCATTTATAATACCTGATCAATTTGGCCTTTTTAATTTCCTGGTTTTGGTGTTTTTTTTTACTGCATGACATATCCAAAATCTGATGGTAAAGAAGAAGGAATTTTATCTTTCTGGAGACAGAGAAACAGTTGTAGCCTCCGTGCTTTCAGCAGAGCTCCACTTCTTTCTGCAGCTTGAACTTCTCTTACTTCAAAAAATGCAAAGTGAGAAATTCTGTCCATTTCTAACAGGCCTTGTTTTTCTGAAATGGCAGAGCTCCCTGACCTTTGCCCAGGCCTAGCAGCAGCTGATAGAGCCCTTCTTCCAGCAAAGGGCAACAGACATGAAAATCATTCAGAGTTGAAGGTGACTTATCCAAGCACTGGACTTCAAACATTATCAAATCTACTGATGGCAAACAAGCTACATAGGAGAAAAATGGTCATGATTTATATCACCCACGAAGGCCAATGCATGCAAAAATCAAAACAGAACGGTAAATTACCCAGCAAGCTGTAAAAAGAAATTTCACTTAAGCATAAGAGTGGAATCTAGCTGCTGTGCCCAGTCTATTTTCTTCCTTGAACCTTTCTTGCTGATGTTTTTGATACAGCCTGGACTCTCCCATTATGTATCATCTGTTTTTCCTCCCACTCGTGGTCACCCTGCTGTGCTGCGTTAACTCCAATCCATCACTATCTGGATCACATTTAACTAGATGAAATGGAGATTCATCTGTCTGTCTAAATCCTTCTGTTAGAACTGGAAGTGGATGATTGCACACTGACAGCCTGATTTACCCTTCTCCCCCTGAGGATCCCAGAACAGGAACTGAGGAACACCAAGAAAGACAATGTGCTAACAACCCACATTAGTTATCCTGGGGAGACCTCAGCAGTGGGCAGATACCCCTGTATCTCTTACAGCACAATTCTAGCACCTGCCTCCGCAGCATCTGCTTCTCACATTGCTGGAGACGTTACATAGGTGTTAACGTTGTGCTGAACTACACCAGAAGAGAAACTCCTACATCCATCAGATACAGCAAGAAGTTGAGAATTGAAAGAGCTGGCTTCTGTCAGTAAGGGTGCCGACTGCCTGGTTATTTCTGTACTTTTTTCAGATTAGGATCTTTTCAGTGAAGCCACGTTCTCTCACTATACACCACATGCTGATTTCAGTGCCTTAAGAATTTAAGGGGAGAAACCTCATGCTTTTTGAATCTTTGAGCTGTTGCTGAGCCCTGCCATGACCCAGCTAGCCTTACACATTCCAGAGAATAGGCTTGAGTACAAGAACCCACCACTATTGATCATGGTAGAAAGCCCATCCCGAGGGCAAGATAACTAAGCAGAAGACATCCATAACAAATGAGTGTGAGGTCAGTCCTTATTGTTCTGTTAAAAGTATTTCTTCTGCTTGGTATTCAGCCTTCAGATTCTCAGTGCCTGGCTTCAGAGAATTCTGGCACTGCCACTATATTTACCTGCTCCTTCCACTTCAGTATGTTTCATGTCATTTTCAAGCAAGTAGGAATTCAAATGTGAATAGTATGTACAACATTCTGTAGTTTAGGATAAAATATACTTTCTGAACACTAAGCAGTTTGTACAGTGATCATAGAAGAAAGCTGCAATACATTCATTCTTAATCCTAATCAATATTAAAAATAATTCACAGGAGATACGAATCCACTGACTTCATAAAAGAACAATTACAGATTTTGTTGTTTCCTTGTTATATTTTTGCTCCATAGCCTAGATCTCATCCCCGCCACTCTTTCCTCTCCCTAACCTACTTCCCATTCACATGTTAAACTGCATCTGTGAGGAGAAGGGGATGGGGGGGGAGAGGGATATACCTACACACAGCTACTGAAATGGTAGGATATAAGCATGTCCCAGGGCACAAAAGTTGAAAAAGCCTTTGATGAGTTACAGGATGCAATATTAATAATATATAAATACAAAGAAAATACCAGCAAAGCTTGAAGTACATGTTGGATCGCAGATTCTGCTGATCCTGGCATCTTCAAAGTATACTCAAAGGTTTTCAGAATATTTTCAATAGTATAACTCTTCAAAACTAATGTTATCTAGAACACACAACTAATGATGATAAAATAAACAATCATAATAAGATATAACAAATGGAGATAACAGTATCCCCATAATCCAAAAACGCATGGCTGGCCTGAGACGCAGTTAGGATTTTCCTGCATTACAGTCATACATAGGATTAACATTTGGGCATTGAGGAATTTTTCAATGTTATTTTGGAACTTAATAAATATCAAAGAATAATAAGATAAATTTGTCAGTCAGGGATTAGAAGTCCTGACAATATATTGTGACCAAAAGACAATAGATCTTTTTTTAAGATAACTCACCAAAATACCTGATTCAGAAAATGTGTAGCAACTGAGAACTTCTAGAAAGAGAGATGTCATTTAATCTTAGACCTTCCACTCAGCTTGATAACAAATGGAATGAAAGGCTTCATATAATAAAGGACACTTCTGAAATGCTAACATCAATATATTTTTTCCCCCTTTATTGGTTTATACTTATCCTTCATAAGAATTTCAAGGCTGAGTGTTCTATTGCAGAGTATTTCTATTCCTAAAACCAAAAGAATATAGGTAGCACTAGCCTCTGCTCTCAGTATTAAGTACGAACATCCAAGTTTTATTCAGCCATGGCCTACTGATGTGCTTTTGGCTTGTAATCAGACAATAAAAAGAACAGATGGCTTAACCAAATTTAATTTGCTATTTTATTTATCCTTATGCTGCCTCTTTGTCATACAAATATTGAACAGTTATATTGTACAGTTAGAAAAACAAGACTGTGTTAGAGCTTGTTTATGAGCTAATCTAATACTTAACCATCAATCCTGAGATGCAAAATGAGTAATTTAAATAGGATTCCAGGTCATTGTTTTTTTCATGTGATGGAAACAGCAAAAACTACCATCAGAAATTATATTTGGTAACACTTGCCAGCTCAGTAGTTGATGGCAGTAATGCTGTGTCAGTGATTGTTTGCAAAAGCAAAAGATCTCCAACTGCATGAAAAAAACATTTAAAAGTAAACTCAGGCCTTGAAATCTGGCATTCTCTCTTCTATTCCCAAAAGGTTTTTCAGTGCTCAACAGGGAAC
Organism: Alectoris magna; assembly: GCA_030625065.1. NCBI lineage: Eukaryota > Metazoa > Chordata > Aves > Galliformes > Phasianidae > Alectoris > Alectoris magna. The sequence continues at coordinate 11,679,696 of CM060569.1, read as the reverse complement.
GATGACTTCTGCAATTTGTTTGATTACTCCTTATGATCATTTACTCATTGCAAGATCTGGGCTTGATCATCAGTGCATTATTGTCATTGCAGTGTTCACGGGACCAGACCATTGTATCTAATACCATAGATCTCATCAACTTAAATTAAAACTTCTGAAGACTCTGCAGTATTGCTTTGGCAGTTCGTCAGAATAACTCCTGTCATCCTTCGTAGGAGTCTTGAGTAAAAGCAAGATTATGGCAGGGCAGGTGCCCATAGTGCTACAAATTAGCTCATTAATTGTGAAGTAAGTTCAAACTGAATCATCTGGCAAGCTTAACTTTTGAATAAGTAGACTCAGTTTTGGAGCATCCGTTTAAGAGTACATTCATTATGAGTCATATTGTTATGTAAAACTGCTGCATACTTGGTACACAGATTTTAAAAGTGTATTTCTAGGGCATTCCCTAAATAAGGCTGCTGCAGTTTTACTGAGCTGTCTCTAGGGAACCCCTTTAAAAAAAAATAAGTGCAGCATTTATCACCACTTTCTTTCTTAAGACAGTCCTCTGAACCTTGCTATTCCTTTTTCTCCAAGATGAATGCATTCAATTTTCTGATGCATTTTGACATATATATGATATTCGTATATGCACATTTCTTCAAAATAGCAGACATGGAGTCAAAGAACATCTCCAAGATGATCTGAAACCCTGGAGTCTGTCAGGTCACTTGGGCATAACAGAAAACAGAACTGAGCTCATACGTTCCATTCTTTATATATTTGTATACTGATTCATTTACAGGCTCCCTGCCAAAAGCATCAATCACCTCAGGACATAGCATCAGCAGACAATTCATGTAACATTTAATGCCTAGGACACATTAATGAAAACTAAACGGATGCAAGCACAGTGATGAGAGAATACTATTCTCAGATAGTTTAAGAACAACGTGGAAGACAAAAATGAAAATGTGTTTATGTGACTACATGTCATTTGATCTTTTTGGCCTATAGTTAATTCCCACAAGAGAATTAATTCGACCTCTGATTTTCATATGGTACAATTAGAGAGAATAATAAATGAATCTCTTGAATATGTTATGCGAAGAATATGTACAACTCCGCTGTTACTAGAAATATCTACACCTTCAGTTCTGCAGACATCTGATTCCCTTCGAGTGAGGCAACTGAAGCAATGAACAAGTTCAGTACCTTTCCTCCCTACTGGGAGAAGATTGATAACTCATACATCCAAACTGTGTTTCCTCTTCAGACGCTCTGACTCTGTCACAGTCAGCCACAGACCGTTCAGGAAAAGAGAGAGCGCTGTGTGATTAGGAAGACTGGTCACACTGCTGCAACATCTGGAAGTCATCAGCCATTACATAAGGTGACAATTAAGTATTATAAAGCTTGTAATCCAGCAATCAAACAATTGAAGAAAATGATTACATTTTTCATCAAAATTCATGCACACACATACACAAATGACACTAGAAAAGAACACAATGGATTAAACTCAGTTTCTGACATAACAAGTTCATCCTGCTCTAGCAGCGAAATACCTTAGTACCTACTGCTACTACCACCTTTGAGACTTTCTGCTGTTTTCACAGGTGTGGAGTAAAGCACACATTATAAATAATATGCAAACCAAACAAGGCCAAAGGGATAATCTGTCAGCTGATCAGTGGGTTGTTCTGGTGTATATTTGATAAAAAAAAAAAAAGCACAAAACAGATTATAAAAGCAGCCCAGTAGAACTGAACACCTGTTTACTTCTTTAAAAAAAAATGTGGGCGTTTTTAGTTCTCGTAGGCGCTGCAGTTGCTTCTGCTCACCTGCAAGATCTGACTTTTGATGGGTACGTACAGACATCAGGTTTATATTTTCACGGTTTCTTCTCCATGAGCAGAAGTCTTCCAGTTGACTTATCTTTTAAAAAACCAATTTCTCTCCTTTCAGCCACAAGGTGTTTCGTGTGATTCCACAGAACGATGAACAGGTGGAAATCATCCATTCCCTTGCCAGCAACATGCAGGTAAAGAACTTGGGGAAGGAGCTTTTTTGAACATTTCTCCTTTTCCTCAATTAATATATCTCAACCAAAAACAACAAAACAAAAACAACAACAAGCTTCTAAATTAGAGATCTAATCCTGATTCCAGCCAACTCATCAGGAGTGCTTCTTCAGAGGGAAGAGGACGAGGTGATAAAGTTGGAATTACGCAACTACAAGCTAATGCTTTCCTGAAAAGTCCAGATACCCCAGCCTGAGTATGAAAGCGCCCACCACAATTTATTAAGTTACTTTGAAATTATACATTCACTGTGGAGTGCCTTCAAGAATTAGACAAAACATGAAACTTCCAAGTACCAGAACGTTTAATGTTATAGGTAAAAGATTTTGTTCATGCAGATAATCTAAAAATTCATATTCATAACAAACTGAACTTTGTTTTGGCCTCTAGCCTCTCATGTCACCTTTTGTCTCTGACTTTCCTTTAAAATTTTCTTTTGCCAGTCAAGCTGCATGTTTCTTACTGACCTTGATGTAGATATATGATGACATAATGACATGAGAAAAAACAATAGAGACAGCAAATGTGTTTTCAATATTTCTCTTCAGCTTTGATGTTGTAAAATAGCTGTTGGTGAAAAAGACACCATTATCTGTAGGATAAAAGGATGGTATTTTTAATGAAGTACAGATGTGGAGAAGTAGCAGCAGCAGGGTAGTACAGGATGCTGAAACAGTATTCTACAGAAAGGATATACTACTGGTATGTTGCTGCTAGTTCTATGAAAATGGATATAGCAAGTTTGCTTCTAAGCCTGCAGGATAAAGGGATTGCTTGTTTTCTATAAAGTAAAGAAAAGCTATCTAAACCACCGCTGTTATACAAAGCAATCTGCCAGGACTCATGTTGTAGCAGTATACGCTGGAATAGTCATCTCACTTGAAGATGCATCATTTGTGAACATGCCCACCAGCCCCAATTTCCTTTATGTTCAGGACATGAAAGGCTGAAAAGGCACTAGACTGGTAAACCAGCTTTGTTTTCACTGACCTTTAACAGGACTCTAAATCCAAAAGAGATCTTAAAGCAGACTTCAGAAAGAATATGTGAAGTAGTAATTGCACTGTCATTTGTTCATTATGAGTTAAACATATCTTCCAAAGGCATAGACTCCTCCTACAAACTGCAGCAAAGCGAGTCTTAAAGACGCTTATAAATGCAACAGTCCTTTGCGGCTGATGTATGTAAACTATGTTTGTAGCTTGCTATGGTCAGGAGTCCATTTCTGTTTAATGGTTATTGGCAAAAATCTCCAATGAAATGTGTACAAAGAATGAAAAAAGTTATAAAGAGAGTTACAAATTATGCACAGCATTCACAAATCTGTATGTGTTCAGATGCTGTAAAAATTGTACAGGATGTTAAGAGCAGACAATATTCCTTATGTTCCAAAACTCCAGTCTCTTTTACATCAAATTCTTTTAAATGAAGTTCAGAATGTTCTTACGGATATAAGGGCTACCTGTCATTTGATTTAGGGTGATACTTGTCTTTTTCCTTTTTCAGTTTTGAAAAGAAAAAATACCAAGCATTGCTATCAGCACTGTGTAAGACTAGTGCAGTCCCTATTAAGTAGTATAATTTAATAAGTAAAAAATTAAATGTTCTCAAAAACCAAGTTAATACTTGGCATTAGTTAAACTGTTACTGCCACCTCCAGAAATCTTCCACATAAGTTCGAGGCTCTAATAAAATCATCTTCATTGAATTCCATTTAAAACTTAAGTCAGTTTTTCTGGCAAGCAAGATCAGTTCAGTGTAACACTGGAATGAAATTTGTCATATTAATCACAATCAGCATCACTATATTACACATGCACTCACTTAAAACTCAGTCATATGTAGATATGTATTTGTTCGTATATTCATTTGGCCTTCTTTCAGGTTGACTTTTGGCAGCCAGACTACGTCAAACTGGTAAAGCCAAAAATGCAAGTTGATTTCCGAGTTGAAGCTGACAAGGCTTTGGAGGTTGAACATCTCTTGAAAGAAAACAAAGTGGATTATAAGTAAGTTTTGAGTAGGAGGAGGCTGAATACTGGAGAAAACGTGTTGAAGATTTTTATCATTGATCGACTTATCTTCCTGTCACAAACATCCTCCATTGCATCCTCCTTGGTCCAGCTCGATTAGCAGGCTTTTTCAATGTGTACCATATGCATAAATGTAGACACAAAACTGAGTTTTACTTGATCAAACTCTCATGACATCACTGAACAGAGTGGAGAGTTTTCACCACTCAGATTTGTTTCCACCAGATCAAACTCCTTTGTTGGAGTTCTCATGAAACACAGCTGTTATGATCTGCTAAATCTGAGGATTATCTCTCCCTAAACTTGCCATCCCCATGTTAACTATGTCCTGTTTGGATGCCATGGGAGGGAAAATACTTTAAAACAGATTGTTCTCAGTAGTACCTCAGCCCACGTACAGCACATGAATCCAGTTTCACTGGAATTTCTTCTTTGGCAAAGGAAGAGTTACATGTGCTGGTTTTCCCTATGATATTTATGAACTCCCTCAGGTCCGTGCACAAATCTTTTGATTGCAACAAAGGCAACAAATGTCTGGAAGGTGTCCCTGACAAACTTCAGTGGAGTGTCCTTGTGACAACCCAAGCAGTTAAAATTCTTTTGAAGTGGAGCTGCAGTGCCATGGCATCATGTCAACGTGCTCATTTGCCCTGTTTGTTCTGAAGGCTGGTGGTGCCTCACAAAGTGGCCTCCTGCTCTTCTATCCAAATGATTGAGGACATAGGCTGAACAAGTGAGAATTTGTAAGAATGTTAAGACAAGCACAGGAAAAAGCAAGGAAAAATCTTTTTTTTTTTTTTATATCCAAGGTTGAAATATAAACAAAAGGTCCATGCTTGATGATGAGCTGTGCCTTTCTATCAGCCTCAGGGAAAGATAAACAGGAGAGATTCAGCCAATGCAGACAAAATATTAGGGTGTTTTTTTCTGTTGTTGATTTTTATTGTTGTTTTTGTCAGTTTATTTTTTACCCTGGTGTGTTGCTACTTTAATAGCTCTTCTCACAAGCAGTAAAGCAGATTGGAGTATGGATCCTGTCATCTGCAAACTGCACCTGAACTTTGGAAGCTTGGTTTTATAAGGAATTTAACCATGCAAACATCCCTGGGTTGCTAGAGATCCTGGATAACAGGAGGGTGTTATCGCAGTCTGATTGTCCTTCACCATTATCTATTCAAGAGAATGCCCTTTTCCTTTTGAGGAAGAGGCAATCTGGCATCACGAGGTCAGTCCAAGGCAAAGGAGAGTGCATACAGAACTAATAGTTCACACGCCCCCTGTTTCAGCACTGCCATTCTTCCTAAACCAACCTGATGCCACTCTGGAGTTTGCTAATATGAGAGTTAAGTGGGCAGGTGTGAGTTAAGGAGCCATTGCTTTGTGATCATTGTCAGCAAGAATGAGGCAGGAAGGAGACTGAAATTTGAACGTAACATATATTGTTTTCAAATGCATAAACCAGTCCCCCACATTTCTCTTCACAATCAACATGGCCTTAGTTCTCTGCAAATCCAAAGATATCCATGTGGTGCTTGATTTTCTGCTAATAAATTGCATGTTTCCTTCTGCTTTTCATGGTATTGCAGAGTTCTGATTGACAACCTGCAGACTGCACTGCATGCTCAGTTTGACAGCAAAGTTCGTAGCACCGGTCACAGCTATGAAAAATACAACACCTGGGATAAGGTAAAGTCCAAAAGTTTTCCACTTTATCAACTTGATGTCTTAGCCTCCATAGTCAAAATGGCTTCAGATATTCTTCCATCAATATTCTCTTCTCCTCTTCTATTGTACCCATTAATTTGATAATCTGCTCTCCAAAATCTCTCCTTCATTGCTCATTACAGAGATAATCTGCATAACCCATCTGCCTACACATATTTATTTCTTTTGTTTTTGACTTTGGTGGACTGTTCCCATAAATCCCTACGCAGTGCTTCTGTAAACAGTTCAAAAATGATAATAAATAGAAGAGCCATGAAACTGAAAAACATGACAGCATGCAGAAGATTTAAGGCATTCAATCTACTTTATGTAAAAGGAAAAAAGTTTTCTCTTGTTAAAAGGATTAAAAGGATGACAAAATCATAATCTCTAAGCATGATGTAGGGTTAGCATTCAAAAAGTTTCTTGTCTCACCAGCCAGACTCCACTGATTGGAAGTTTTAGATAAATTCATATCAGAAAATCCTAGTTCAGCAATAGTTTGATGAGGTCTGCAATGAACCACTATCTAAAAAAAAAAACAAAAAAATCATAACAACTAAGATTAGATATACAGCTCTAGCACAAGTAAGATTTAATTCTTGGAAATCTATCAGTGGTATTAAATATTTGGTTCAATTCTCAGAAGGACCCTTCCAGCTTGAAAGCTGTGAATAAATTACTCCGGACCTGAGGACAGACAGATCTTTATTCTCCTTATTAAACAGATAGCTGCTTGGACTGCTGACATTGCTGCTCAGAACCCAAGCCTGGTCTCTCGCAGCATAATTGGGCAAACATACGAAGGACGGCCACTGTATCTTCTCAAAGTAAGTGCTGTGATTCATTTGTGCCAGACTGTTTTTCTGCTATTATCTCTGCAAGGCTATGATGTCTACTGAACGATGATGCTAAGATATTAATATACATTTTGAAAGAAATCAAATAGATTTTCTGCACTATTTATACTACGATCTTTTTTACCTTACGATTTAAGGGGCATAATGAATTATTAGAAGTTTGGGTATAAATTTTACAACAATCCTGTGAGCCAGGTGAGTTATCACCTACCTTTATATTCTCTCCACCTGTAAGCACATTTACTCTAAAAGGACCTTTAAATGTCACTCTCTCTAGCAAAAGGCAGTATCTTCATCAGATAGAGGCTTTTTGAATAACTCTTATGAGTAAATAAGATACCATTAACAAACTAAAGGTGAGAGGATAAAGGTTACTTGCCTAAAATTGCATCAGCATCTATCATCCATCCAAACAAAGCTAACTACTAGAAACACCACAGGGAATATATCAACAGTGCAGAACAATCTATTACTGTGGTGGAGGAGAGAGTTACGTACATTAATAAAAATACAACTATTAAGATTATAATGTTTTAGCTTGAATATCATTGTCAGCTACAGCTGAGAGCACTCCCTAGTTTTCCACTTAATCGGGGAATATAATATTTATAAAGTTACTCTTTAGGTCAACCAGCTGACAGACATACTCTGCATACAAATTGTTTCATTCAGAAACTGGGTTTCTTTTTTTATTTATTCGTTTCTGCAGTTGGGAAAAAGCGGTACGAATAAGAAGGCCATCTTCATGGACTGTGGTTTCCATGCCAGAGAGTGGATCTCCCCTGCTTTCTGCCAGTGGTTTGTGAAAGAGGTCAGTAAGCATAATGATCAAAACTTATTTTACAAAACGCAATTATTTTTATTTCAACCACTTACACTAGATCTTAATGGCTGCCCTGTAAACTTTGAGCAGCTTGAGACTACCTAAGCATGTGTACGAGGTATGCTTGCAGAGGCATTGGTGGCAAATATAACCTCTATCTTCTCAGACAGCCATGCGGTTTTGTGTAAGGAGCTGTGGAAATTGAAAGTGACATCTCAGTGGAGTCAAAGGGAATGTTATTTCATTATCTCCCAATAAGGCTGCAGACAGTATGTGCTACCATTTTTCTCTCAGCAATTCACGTCACTAAGGCTGTCATTTTCACTGTCTGATCATTTAATTCATGGATGTACCTGACACCAGCAGTGGCTCTGCTCAGTGAATGCAAGTGTGGATAGGTAGAAGAAACTTTAAAGTGCAGTCCTCTGAGAGTCATTGGTGGTTTAGCTGGGATTGCTTTTAGACATAAAAGTCAGAAGCTACAGAAAAAAAAAAACATAAAGTAGATCATTATTTGTATCTGCAAACAAACAAGAAGAAAAAAAAAAAACACACCTGAAGAAATAAACAAAAAACACAGGAAAAAAGTAAGTTCCAGTGAACTAAAATTGCTTTTCCAGATTCTATAACCTGTGCACTTGCTAGCTACAGGACAGTAGATGTCTTTTTCTGCTGCATTGGTTCATTGTGTTGTACTTTCCATCTTTGTAAAGGAAAGGAAACATGAACACAACCAGGCCTTTAGAGCAAATGTCAGTTATAATTGGATGCTCACACAAGACTGACTTAAACCTCTGGACAAGCATACAAAGTGCTAGGTCATAAACAATCAGGATATGTAGGTTTCTGGCAGGAGTTCTTATGATGTACATACCAGGAAAATTGCATGGAAAAATCTGCCTCTCTATGAATATGTGCAACCAAAGCATTATGACCGGAAATGTCTAAGGATGTAATTACGGAAACATTCTCTGTAGTTTTGGTTTGTGATGAAGTTTATCTGCATAACAGATATCAAAAACAGGAATAAAGATTCAAAATTTACTATCAATTTAAACTAAAAACAAGTGTTTAAGGTGACTGGATATAGGGGGAATATATGGACCAGAACTTTCTCCTGTCTTTCAATGATAAACTAGTAGATGGAAACCTTTTCTTTATTATCCTGTTCAAAATCAACATTGCTTTAAGATATAATTTGTCTATCAGAAAAAGATGACTCTCTAACAGCAATGTGGTTTCAGTAACTGTAAATCTTCTGAGCATATATAACATCAGAGCTACCAGCTTATGTGGTGCAGTGACCTAAAGGACTTCATGTTCCACATTCAGTAATTCCTCATCTTGATCCACGTATGCCAGTGATGTTTTCATTCCATGAAGGCATCATCAGCTCTTTCTACTTTTCTCTGATTAGGCTGTTGAGACCTACGGAACAGATAGCACCATGACCAAACTTCTCAACAACTTGGACTTCTATGTTTTGCCAGTTGTTAATATTGATGGCTACGTTTACACTTGGACAAATGTAAGTATGTTCCTCTTTCTCAAAAATATTGCTGGCTAAGCCAACTCTAAGAACTCTTTCTTACTTTTACTCTAAGCTTCACCATTCTATTTTAGGACCGTATGTGGAGAAAGACACGCTCTAAAAACGCTGGCAGTATTTGCATTGGTACTGATCCCAACAGGAATTTTAATGCTGGCTGGTGCAGTAAGTGTCTCCTAATAGTAGCTGCAGCAATCACCCAGAAATGCAATATTCAAAATACTTAACTGTGGATTTCCCCTTATGTTATTATGGTTGGTTCATCATGGTTTTGATTAAAGACCACCGACATAGTGTTGTGGAATAGCTTCTGTTCAAATTTTAAGCGAAAAACAAACTTTGGTTGCAAATTTCATCAGTATGGCTACTTCTATGAACAGTAGACTTCAGAAGATAAGTCAAAATAGCTTTTTTTCAGTTGGTTTCACTCACTGCAGAGGGGTAACCCTCTTTGCTGGTTCCTGAAAGCATCCCAGATATGGGGGAGATGTGCAAGGAGAAGACTTTTAAGTAAGGAAGCAAATAATAATAATTTAGACAATATAGGGCTTTGCAAAAAAACTCATGTCCCTCCAAACACGCACATAAGTACAGAGCATATTTATTTAATGCTGTGTCATACTGCCCAGTGTCTTAACCATGCAACAAAGGACTCCCTCTTCCAAAACAGTACAGGTGTGGCAGTAGGATTTCCAAGGTTTATTATGAAATTCATATAATATCATTCTCCTAACAACCAACCTTTTTGTTAAACATTCATTATGTTCACTGTTCTTCCCAGAACTGGGGGCCTCAAACAGACCCTGTGACTCCACTTACTGTGGCTCCACACCCGAGTCTGAAAAGGAGACTAAGGCTTTGGCTGATTTTATTCGTGAACATCTTTCTACAATCAAGGCGTATCTGACTATTCACTCCTACTCACAGCTGCTACTGTTTCCTTATTCATACACTTATGCACATCCAAAGGATTACAACGAACTGGTAAGCACAAGTTCTTTGTCATTTTGATGTAATGAAAAGTATGTTTTTGATATAATGAAAGAGTGATATTTAGGTCTATTTAACTTCAGGCAGCTTCTTTAATTATGAATGAAGAGTAAATGTTGCCAGTTTTTGAAAATACTTCAAAAACCAGAGAAACCATGATGGCTTCCACATAGTTCAGGCACAAGATAAACTTGAGAGCCTTACTTAATTTCAATGTACACAATGAGTTTGCCACAAGGTCAGGATTGCCTTCCAGTCATGCCACAGAGAAATTCACTACATCATGCAGCACTGCTTCTTTCTGATGCAAGAGTTTGCAGTGTGCGTGGCTGCAGAACATCACACAGAAACATTATGCTCTGAAAGCCATGCTAACAGCTTGCTAGATTGTGATAACTACCCAGAAATGACTGAACTGGTACTAGCACCAGCAATTAAGGAACTCTGCCTAACACTTCGTACGGAACCTTACTTCTCACTGAAGGAAAAGGGTGAGACTCCTATTAAAGAGAATGATACAGGTTGAGGACAATGAAGCAGTTTTCGTCAATAATAAATATAATATATAGTATTAATTACTATAGATGGGACTATAATTATAATTAAAAAATTCTAGGCACAAAACAGGTGAAAACAATCAGTTCTGAGACCTTTCTAAATAGGCCTTGATTCAAATACACCTCTTACTTGGAAGAGAAGAAGGTAAATGTCATGTTTTAAATAACAACTCCTCTTTTATTCATCCAAAATGAAGGACACACCCTAACACCATTTGAGCAACAGTCTGGAATTAAAAAAAAAAAAAAAGTTAAAAATATTAAGTGTGCATAAAAGTTGTAAACATTTCATAAGGCCAAGAATCACCAAACATGAATAATAAAATTACTTCAGTTCTCTGGCATATTAGCAATTAGAAGCTGTTGGCAGGGAAAACAACAGAGCAAAACAAAACAAACAAATCTTGATTCCCTCTCTTTCCTGGATGCTGCCAAAAGTCCAAGGCAACAACACTAAGTGTGCTCGTCTGCTGGGGGGACTTGACAGATTTATGAGTGCTCCCAAATAGATGTCACAATTCCAAAGCACAAACAAGAACGCAGGCCAACAGTGAACTTTCCTGCAGCATATTTTACAGTTTAAAAGAGAGGATGAAATCCAGATGAAAATTTTGCTTTCTTAATTTATTTTCCAGAAAGCTTTGACTTTAATTATTCCATGGAACTATAGTAATTTCTTGTCTTCAGTTTTCACATTTTTTCACATTTCACACATTGCAGTTCAGTCTCAGGCAATAAACAGCACAAAGCCCTTTGAGCTGCTTCGTTGTCAAGATCACAAAGTTCACATGTGTTAAAAAGTTGCATGACATTCCGCCCAACTTTTTGAATCAAAAGCAAATGTGAAACTGATCTAAAACCCCAGCATCCTTCTCAAAGTATTAAACTGAGAATGTTTACATCAGCGGCCTAGTATTAAAAAAAATACAGGAAATCCTATCCATTAAGACAATCTTTAGAAATAAGAAATACCCTGTGATCTTCTTGGTTTTCACTTTCTTTTATCAATTTAAATTTTTATGATAAAAAATGTATTCCAATATAGAATATAATTTCATGAATTACTCTTACTATGGTTCTCCAGCTTTTAATTAATAAAAGCCTTCGTTTTCTGCCGCAGAGAACAAGTCTACTATCACTATTCAGCATAAGAAATAAATAGCTCAGAAACACAACCTATATACTTCTCTTCACCTATTCGATTTCACTTCATAAGTTAGTCTTTTCGCTGTCATTTTATCCTACATTTTAAATTGGGTACAATGATCCCAGAGGGAGTTCCATTATTTTCCAATACAAAGCAATTACAAACCTCACCACCAATGACAAGGTGACCTGATGAATAGTTTTCATGTGTTAATTAAGGGAAAACACTTCTTTTACCGGTGATCCCAACAAAAAGACAGCAGGATCCCAGAGATGTTCTACTTGAGCAGTTCCTGACTTTAACAAGGGAAGACTTCTTGCAAAAAAATCCTTCTTTCAGAGAATGAGATCAGAGTATCATCCAATCAAAATTGCCTATAGCTGGGGTAATTAAACAGAAAAGGCCCAATTCACTCCAACACCAATGAATTAAATAGACTGACTTTCACAGGCTCTGGGTCAAGTTCAAAGGTGCAGCTTTTCAGGCTACTTGAGATAACTAAAATGTTATGTTATGTGCTTTAGCACATTCATTTGAGCTGTAACTAAAGAAATGTAAGATTTTTCCATCAATAGCTGTATTTGCTTAAAATGATACACTTACAAAAAAGGGATGTGGTTTATGCCAGTCATTATTCTGTGGCAAAAAGTTCCATCTACATTTTGAATTTAGAGAAATGTTGAAAAATTAGAATCTCAACCTTTCACAGAGATTGTTTGGGTGAACAAGAGGACCATAAGTCATTTTTCAAATGGAGTAAAATTTATAGAGCCATTATCTTATCTTGGATGTTATTTTTACTCTGACAGATCTAATAAATTAAAGGAAATATAGCTGCAATTTCTTATCTCTTCCAGTGAGCAGCTCGACATGTGGTTAAACAAAATTTCATGTCTGCTTATCATTAATAATATTTTGTTCCATTATATTTAATTAAAGGTAGCATAATACACTGGGGTCTGTGCCACATTCCAGTGTCTGAGACACATAAGGGTAAAAAAATTGAGTAATTTGAGATTGAAATCAGTAGGTCTGCAGAAAAGAAAGATCTAGAGAAAGCTTGTACCTTCCCTTCCTTCAAGAACACTGAGCAGTGTCCTTGAGGCTTTAAAGACTTTTTCTTTTGCTCACAGCCTCAAGAAGGCAAAAAAAAAAACTGTTCTGGTTTTGGTTTCTCAGGTAAGCAGGGCACTCTGGGAGTTCCAGTGACCTTTACGCTTCATCCTTCACTGCTATAGCTAAACACAGCAACCTCACATTATTGTAACTTGATTTGAGTAGGGGATTAGGGTTATCCCCAACCACCCCAGGACTATGCAGTATGACAGAAGATGAAAGTCATGCACGACTCTTACTTCCCACAACTTCTCATCCTTTTCCTCAGAGGCAAGAGGAACTCAATCCCACAGAACACAAGAATTCTCCCCAATTTTTTCTCCCTGTATTCAGGATAGGATAATTTATTTGTTTGTTTTTCTCACTTCCAAGATGCTGCACAGAACTTTCACTGTTATCCAAACAATACACGAACAAATAAAAACACCCAAGACAGGAAAATCTAGGTCAGAAGTTTCTCAGAAGTTGCACAATATTCTGGAGATGAGTCCTTGAAAGAAAAATGTACTCTTTTTTGGTGGATCGCATTTTGCCTGCCTCATAATCCTCACTTGGCTCATTATTTACTATACCCCTGAGAGTTACATTGTACACGGAATACACGCCTGAATCCATCGCCTACTGAGAACAGAAGCATTAGCTCTTCACAATTAAAACATGTGCTTGGCAAGACCAGTATCTCTCCCCACCCCAAAAAGATTCTTTTTATCTTCATTTTACTATTCACATTTTTGTCTTCTTGCAATACAGGCCTCTGTATTCAATCACACTCAGCATAAACCATTCAATCCATACGTTTTAATCAGGTCAGGCTTTTGCCTACTTTCCTGCTAGGTCATCCTATGCTTTCCTCATTTTCAGCAAAGACGTATCTAGCTCTATCAATTTTTGTTTGTATTTGGATTGGTTCTGAACTGATAAAGCAGAGGAACGCCCATCATGCTCTCTCCTCCTTTCCAGGTTCAACTCCATCTCTTAGCTGAACAAACTAAGCACTAAATCCATGTCTGCATGTTAGATTAGTGTATTTGTATTATTCCTGTTTGGTAGGCTATGGAATATTGTATTAATTCACAGCTGAAGATAATTTTCTAGACACAAGAGTTCCACTTGTTCTGTTATTTAAGCTCACTGAAATTCATCTTCTATGTTGGGTTGGTCTACCATTTCATTTCTCATACCATTTGAGCCCTTAAAATAGAACAAAGTAGAAAGCATAGAGTCTGTGTAGTCTGCAAGAAGAGTGAAATTCAAATATGTTACATGATTGGTGAATACCGTCGGTTTGATTATTCAACCTGATGCCTGGGAGCAAAGTCTCCTCATCCCTGATTTAATTCCAGAATGCGTTTAAGATGCAGGAGTACTTGTAGTTACAAATCTTTGAACAACAAAAATCCTATTTTCTAAAGGACTCAGACCTACCAAAGTGGAGTCACAACCTATACTATTGTATCCGTGCTGTTAAAAACTCCTTAAATTGATTGCACTGTTGTTACAAGTAAATATTTGGTAGAGAAACTGGGAAGCATAGCAAATGGAAGCAGCCAGAAAAGCAATATTTGGAAGCTCTCGCACTGAGTTTGTCAAAACAGACCTGCTCTGTACCGGTAGTGTCACTATTCTGAAAAGGATGCTTACAGTAGCAGCTTCGTACAGATGATGCTTGTGTGCAAGCTTGGCTCAAAGTCAAGTCTCCTACAGTTGTAGGGCGCATTCACCTTAACATAGTCACACTGCAAACCCTCTCACCAGGGATCAATTTCTTATGCAGTCTGTAAGACTGCCTCAGAGAAACTGGCTTGCAAAGGAAAAAGAGCATCATAGTGAAGTCTTCCACTTGGCTGGATTCCCTAGGCTCTTGGGGGCGATGCTTAACCATGAGCAACAACAAAACAGTGCACTAAATTACACATCAGCCATGGACTCCTGAGGGGAGTCTGGTTTTACTGCCAAAACAAGAAGCCTCGGAAGTGCAGCTTCACTTGGCTACAGCTAACTTTGCAAATAAGACCCTTCAGACTTCCATTACAAAGGAAGCTTAAGCAGTACATGAGACAGAGGTGGAAGGAAAATACGATTTTCATTCTCAGGCAAATCAATCTGCAGTGCAGTGAGAGAAGAGTCTGGTCCAGTCACTTAGAGAACAGGTGTCTCCAGATTATGATGGCAAAGGGAGTTGTCCACATGCAGCAGCTGTGTAATCAGCATCCCTCAAGTGTTTCTAAACAGCCGCAGTTTGCTGGTAAATCTGCCCTGACGATGGAAGAATGAAATGAGGGGGCTGCCCCAAAAATTACCTATTAACGAGCAGAAGATGCTTCTTCCAGTAAATTACGTTGTTAGCTCAAAGCTCCAGATGTTATAGAAAGGGTGGCCAGTTAGACATATCTTTCATTAAGCCCTAATAACAGTAAAGATAGGTTTAAAGGTTGTAAATTATGTAAGATAATGACAACATTAAGAGAACACAACTCTGCTGTCTCACTGGCCTATGCACTCTGCACACAAGATTAGGCAAAGTATTAGTAATTGCTGTGTAAACGCAGATGGATGATTAGTGCAGGGAATACACCTTCTGCTGAAATGGCCTGCTCTGCGAGTTCAGCTCTGAGTCAGAACCCGAAAAGCCATTTCTGCTCTCAGTTACAAGGTATTAATTAGGAGTTATTCCTAGGACTTCAGGCTGCCGCTTGCTTCTCTGCTGCTATATCTCTGAGCAGAGTTTTCCTCGCAACGGAGAGATTCTTGACAGTTAAAAACAAACAAGGAAATCACAGCAATTGAGTTAAGCCAGTTAAACAAAGAAATCTTGAAAATCAGTCAACAGCAAAGAGAATCCTCTAAGGTCAATGAGATAGCCATGCCTCTCCTAGCTGCTGTATTCCAAATAGCATACAGGCAAGAAAATCCAAACTATTTTTTAAAAGCTAAATATCACAACCCCTTCTGAAAAACGTTGCGTTAGACACGCAAGCTTCATTCTTACTGTTCCTCATTTTTATATCATGACAAAGAGGTGACTTCAGTTCCTAAAAAGTTGAAATTTTGTTTTGACCTTCAGACGTTGTACTGTAAATCCATTAGGAAAGCAACTGGGAGAGAGTCACTTAATAAAGAAAAAAAAAAAAATCGAATTTCAAACCTTTTGATAAATGTTCATTTCAAGATGAAGTCATAAATGCTCAGTCGTGTTGCTCAGTTAATGGAGAAGGTCATTTAAATACCACATCAATCTCCAAGCTGCAGAACTAGAGGATGTTGTATATTTGGATTCCAGTCTCCTTACAGCTGGAAATCTCAACTTCTTTTCCTACAAATCCTTCTCATAACCTCCTGGCCAATAACAAAATACATCCCAGGTAAATACGCTTCCCAACATCCTTTTTCTTCTGCCTGTTCTGGTATGATTTGAAGCAGGCACGTTGGCAGAGAGAAAGGTATGCCCCACTCTTCCCTAAAAGCAGCCTTGCTGTTCTGTGATCTCTACAATGCAGTTCACTGACAAGAGATCAAATATTAATAACCAACAGGTCCATAGGCAGCATAAAACTAATCTTTCCAAATTTAGTTTCCTCTTTGCATAATTTTGAAAAGAGGAAGAATCAGTTTACATTTAATAACGAATTTACTATTAACAGATTTGACTCAATCTCAGCTCCTGATAAAATGTATATATTATTTATTAAAAAAAAAAAAAAAAAAAAAGACAAAAAAACCTATGGTATTGCTAGCAAATGCCAGAGAGATTTCAGCTGCCCCTGCTGCTCTGGATCAAAATCCAGCACTTATGAGTGGGGAAACCCTCACAGTCCTGCGGTAAGTTACCAGCACTAATGCAAACATATTTTGATGCTGTTTTGCAGAAGCTCGTTCACTAAACTGAGATTTTTCAAGACACAAGGTCCAATATGCATTTTTGAGTGATTCACAGAAACACTTAAAGCACAAGGGTAAACAGAATATTTTACAATCTCTCTTCCTCTGGGAAATGAGCCAGTGTACAACCTATAGAGAGAGAATGGGCTTAAGGAAATTCTTGGGATAGTGAGCTGTTCAGCTGTAAGCCATAAACAAAGATAAGGCAACCCATCACTTACTCTTACACTGAACATCTGCTTTCAAAAATTGTTCACGTTCATCATCTGTTAGTAATAGTTTTCATGTTTTGTTACCAACATGCTGTATAATGAAGAAGTGGAGAAGTCACACATTCCAAAGTCAGTAATTTTCCTTAATGCAAACATACAAAGCTTCACGGTAGTACTGATGGGCCTGATCCAGCCCTCACTGAAATCAGTGGGAGTTGAACGAGTCCCTCTGAGAGCAGGAAATGAAATGAAATTAATGAGACTACATACAGTTCTGAGGTAATTTATGCCTTTTCTGTCTGTTAACATTTATTATACTGCTTCCACTTCCAGCGGTGTCCAACTCCACCAACTAAACTGGCACTACTCTGAATTTATATACCACATGAACAGAAAGAAAAGGAAGACTATTGTGTTCCAAGTTATTACTCTTCACAGGGATTCCTCATTTATTTTAAGTCTTGTACAGGTTTCTTGTAAGTATAGAAAATGCTGTTTGACCCAAGCTATATGAGACTATACACCAAGGCAGCTCTACACAGGCAGACTATGCAGCACTAAAGCTTGCAGAACAAGTTTTTTACTGACAGGTTATGTACTGGCAACTAATCATTCTGAGAGGTAGAAAACAGTTTACCCTCTCAAGCACAGCTTCGCAGTTTACTCAATAAATTTGCTGAGATTCACCCAGAATGATTTTGGAAATCTGCATTTATACTTGCTCTCTCCCTACAGAACACCATTGCTAGTGCTGCAACCAAACAACTGACCAGTTTGTACAACACCGAATACGTATATGGTCCAGGAGCTACAACAATCTGTAAGTACTGGCATAAGTGTGCCAACCTGAAATGGATCTCAGTAATTGCATAAGACACAAACGCCTTTCCACAAGAAATCAATAGATTCACTATATATCCTTTTTTTAACTGTTTGTTCTGTATCTCTGGTTCTGTGGCTTGTCGTTTCCATTTTTTCAGTCATGTTTTATTTCTTTATCAACAGACCCTGCTGCAGGAGGCTCTGATGACTGGGCTTACGATCAAGGCATCAAGTACTCTTTCACTTTTGAGCTCCGTGACACTGGTAATTATGGGTTTCTTCTGCCCGAGTCTCAGATTAAGCCAACCTGTGAGGAGACTCTGCTTGCTGTTAAATACATTGCCAGTTATGTCCTTGATCACTTGTATTAAAGGAAATTCTAGAAACTATTAAAGGATTTATTCAAAGACGCCTTTCTCTTTATGTTCAATAATTTTTTATTTTTGCTGTACTTAATGCTTGGCCATATCTTTAATCCATAATAGGTCAATAATCTGAAAGTCTTTCAAGATAAATTCTACCTTCTGTTAAGACAACTAATATAATTAGGGAGGGGGGACGGCAGACAAGCCTTGCTGGAAAAATAAGCATGCCCACCTGCTTTTCTGAGATCCACATCTTTAAGTACAAGTTTTAAATCGCTTCTCCTTACCAGCTTTGTCTCTTACTTAATCTACACAAGAATTACCTAGGTAATTCCTTGCCAACCACTAATAAAATGCTAACAATGTATAGAGTGCTAGAAGAATTTCTCCAATGACTGGAGTAAATGCAAAAACAAAGCAATCCTTCATACTTTGACTGTTAAAACACATTTTTAAATGAATGGCTTTCTCAGCCAAAAAATAAAAATAAAAAATCAAACTTTGGCTTCACTGGAATTGCACAGATACAGCAAGCAATGTATCAGTTCTCTCACAAAATAGGGTGGTGAAGACTAGTGGGCTATTAATGTCTGACCTCCAAGGAGTGAGGCAGCTACCAACTTCCTCCCGTCACCATTAGGTGGGATCTCTCACTCAGAATCTTATTTATCCTGGCAAATGTAGTACATATTTATTTCTCCCTTCCCTCTGGCACTCCTTCCTCTCACAAACTACGCAAACTTTCCCAAACTTCTCCCTTTTGTTCTGTTCAGAACTGTAGCCTTCCTGAAGCGATTAAAATATTAAACTCTTGATAGAAACTGTCTAACGGGAGAAAATAAATGGAATGGATCCTGAAACATTCCTCCTTTGTCATTCCTGAACTGATATCAGAATCAGTTTAAGCTCATTAACCTAAAACTTGCTCAAAGTTGCTCTACAGCTACACGCGGTCAGTGTTCGCAGTCTTTTCACAGGTTAAGTGACATTTTAATACCTTATTTCAAGCTGTTAGGATTCATCCATGGTAACCAGGAAAAGTGAAAATGCATTACATCTGAGTTAACACGTGCAGTCTGCAAATCAGAAAAATGAATACGGTTACAACTAGCAGAAAGAATCAGCAAATTTATTCTCCACTGGGAAAACAACTATGATGCAATCTAAGTTCTAGTTGAAAGGAAGTGTGTGACAATACCTTTTTGTTTCGTTTTAAAAGCATCCATGGGCCAGATTCTTCCCTGCTGCCGCTCAGATAGGTCAATGTGACCATATGCTCTGATCCAGGAGATTAATTTACCTTTCAAGTGAGGTGGTGCATTTAAAACTTGCAACAAGATGACTTTACCTTCCTTCATTATAAAGGAAACTTGAGATCTATCAGAAAAGAGAAACAAAATCCCTTTATTAAATGCTTATCTCAGTAATGAATATGGCACAGAAGACTCATGTTAAATGAAGCATTAATACTAAAGATGGATATGGGACACCAGACACGTCCTGGGGGGAGCTGACCAGTTTCATCTCTGTAATAATCTGCACAAGAAGCTTAAGCAACATAAGATAAAGGTTGCTTGAACGATTAAAATGATCTTTACACAGAGCAGATGGGCAGAGCATTAGGACTTACACAGCCTGAGCACTAAGCATAATGAAAATATCTAGGTGATTTACATAAAAACACTTTCATCCAAACTTTGCTTTAATGGTGACAGTGACAAGGAAAATTTCTAATAAGATCTCCCAAAAGGAAGATAGCTGGGATACGTTCCTTGGGAACTGTCTCAAAACTCACCTCAATCTGCCCCATCACTGCAGATCCAAGGTCCTGGCCAATCCCATCTGAGCTCACAGTTAATAGCAGTTCTAACGACTGAGCAAGCAGAGCTATGAGCTACTCCATGTAAGGCTCTCACACTCACAACTGTAGTGTTTGTCCAAATAGCCTGAGTCCTGGTACATCCTGAGGCCCCACACGTTTCCACTGTCATTAGCAGAATTACAAACAGCAGTGAGAATGAGTTTGATGATAAATGAATAACTTTCTCTTTCAAAAAGAAGCTGTAAAGAATTACCCCTTCCTGATCCATTTCCTATACAAGTAATGTGGCTCTGATTGGGTCAAAGTGGGTGAGAGTGATAAATAGTTCCCCTCGGCGGCTTTCCCACAGCTGCACAAAAGGTGTTTGGCATTTACTAGTGCTGTTTAGAACTTGCTGCTATGGGACACACTCAGCAGAAAGACGGAGAAAAATCTTGTGCCAGGACAGGACCTGCCCTATCTCCCAGCTGCTGGAGGCTCTGAACAGAGATTTCTTCTGTCCATTGGCACTCTGGCAATTAGCACTGGTTTTTGGCATGTCCCTATCTGATGTGCTCAAAACAGGCCATGAAATGCATGCCTCATTCAGTAGCCCACTCCAACCAGCTCAGCCCCACCCCTTGCATGCAGGGCCGGTCCATCTGCTGTGGACCGGTGATGAAATAGAATCCACGTGCAAAAGTAGCACACACCAGTGAAAAGACATGTAATTCTGTTTTGCAATAGAAGTAGGGGGGAAAATAATCAGCGTTACCAATAATAGTGCAAGCAGAACATGCTGACCAGAGCCAAACATCCCACAAAGGGCAGGAAAATATTTTCCTCAGAGTACAACATCTTTTGGCTAATTTTAACCTAGCAATAATCACCTAGGGATTACCCAGACTACAACTGTATAATTTTGGCAATAACCACAGGCCTTATGCTGACGGCAGAGTGAATTGCTGACGCTCAGCACCATTCATTCATCCCTAGGAAGACCTCAGGCAACCAAAGATGCCATTACAAACACAGACGAGGGGACAGCCATTGCCCCCAGCAGCTCCAGGTTTACCCCAGTGAGCTCAAACCCGTGACAAGGCAGGACGTGGCACACGTTAGTGCTGATGCTCACAGAGCCAGGCTGCAACAAGGCAGCAGTATGTAAGGTTGCTGTGCCTTCACCACAGGCACCTCTGGTCAAATTACAGACATACAGAAAAGAACAGCAATTAAACGTGATCTGTCATATATGATCCATGCAGCTTAGGACAGGAAGAATACACAGGGAGAAATTTAAGCCCGAAAGGACATTCTGCCAGCACGTAAGCTGTTGGGATAGAGACACTGAGAGAAAACAGAGTGGAAACAACAAGTAATCAAGCTTCAGATTTCAGCACTGCTTTCAAAAAGCATACAGAATCACTTGCAAAACTGATTTTCAAAGATGTCATCATAGCTACTCTGAGCCAATTCCTCAGTTTTGAAATCGTTCTTTCAGAGAAACACAAGAAATATAGGAGAAGAAATAAAAACATGCTGCATGAGTCATGGAGGTGAATTTGACTTTTTTTTTTTTTTTTCAATAATTCTAAAGAAAAACTCCCAGCATTCTCCAATCTACACCTTTTCTTGCTTTCTAAAACCAAACTGATCTGTACAGGAGCGCTGAATATTCTACCAGTGCAAAAACAGAAACAGAACCCTCACGAAAAACCTTTGGGTTCAGTTTTTCTTTCTTTCTGCATTTCAGGATGAATCTTTGCGGCGAACGCTGCAAAACCACACTGCAATTTTGCAGCATTTAAAATATTTTTAGCTGTACTTATGTTTAAGAAAAAAAGTCCTGAAAGCACACAGATGAACCCTTCAGCCCTCATGTGCCACTTACTGAAGGCCGAGGGAATGAGAAATTTTTCAGGGAAGGAGAGTTTTGTTGACGGGTCCTCTGATCCCATGAAACTCATTCCTGCCTTCCCTGCCTGATGCAGGTCAGCTAAGGATCAAGATGAAGAGCTTTCCCTTTTTGTTTAATGTTGCTCCTTTAATTAGATAACTAGAAAAGGACCATTCTGATTTCTTGGTCAACAAATGCATCAAAAACTTGCCATCTTTCTCATATTAAGCTATTGTTCAGCACAAGACATTCAAACAGTTCATTAATCTCAGTGCTCCAAATTTTAGAAGAGATTAAGAACTGATTAAGTGTTTTGAAGACAATGCACTGCCCACATGCCAGCTCTCACAGCATCAGTATCAGACAGAACAGGCCACGGGCAGAGGGAACATCCCGCCAGCACAGATCACCCATCACATCTACCAACCCATCCCCACTAACCCATGTCCCTAACCACTGTATTTACCCTTTCCTTGAACACCTCCAGGGATGGCGACCCCAGCACCTCCCTGGGCAGTCTGTGTCAGAGCCTCACCTCTCTTTTGGGGACATTTTTCCTAATATCCAACCTGAACCTCTCCTGGTGCAACTTGAGACCATCACCTCCCATCCTACCGGTGTTACCTGGGAGAAGAGGCCAACCCCCTCCTCACCACAACCTCCTTCCAAGTACTTCTTAACGATTCAGACTCAAGTGCCTCAAACACTGTGCTAGAAGTTAAGCCTATGCTCTCAGTTCAGCCTGCTCTGAGCGCTGCTTTGCTGACACACAGCCTCAGTGTTCTTCCTGTCACTTTGAACCATCCCCAGGCCAGACGTGAGCTGTGCAGAGCAGCAGGTTTTCTTTGTGCTCCCCCATACACTCCCACAGCTGCGCTACAGCTGCACGCATGGGTTTTTACAATGGGAGGAGAGGAAACTGCCAAACGTTGCTTTGGAGAGCGGGGTTGTGTCTCCGGGAAATACGGAAATACATTTTGAGACGGGGAAATATCTCAAACTATATAAAACTTTTCCTTCAAAGGTTGTTAAACAAAGCACCCCAGCTTCTTGGCACACATGGAAATGTTTCATTTCTGCATTTAACAGAAAGCCTAAAACGCTTAACTCTGAAGTTCCTCAAGGAAAGTATGAATCACGCTGCTTTAATATAAAATCAACTCCCAATTTCCTGGCTTCACGGGGAAAAAAATAAAATATTCCTGTTTCTCTTCAGCACGCTGATAACATGAGCTGTAAGAACTGGCATAAAGATTGCAATGAGGGAAAAAGGAGAAAAGCTTGGAAGCAATGGCTGTTATCCCATAGATCCCTGAGCTGTGCCAACATGAATCAGGCCACGGAGCACAGCCCCACACCACCAGCAGCAGCCAGGCCCCGGCCAGGAACAAACCAGCTCAGAGCACCTCCACTCCTCCCAGTGCTCATCTGTAATCAAACTGCTTCAAAATCGAGCAAAGCTGTTAAATTTTAAAATGACAATCAGAACTGAAAAGACAAATATTCTGTGATGCAGCACTGATGTTTTTCCGACCATATAAATTGCACTGTCACTTACCAGAGCAGTCTCTTTCTCGCCACTGCGATTCCAAATCGGATATCTTTCTACCCCTTCCCCACCACTGCAGGATGCGTGAAGGCACTCCTCAGCCACCAGCACAGGGCAGGAGCAGGAGGCTCATTTTGTACTGACTTTCAGAAAAACGATTCTTACATTTTCCTTCTACAGACGGAACTGCTGTTCATGACCCAAAGGCTTTCTTCAGGGATCATAAACAGAACGGCTCCTACACCCATGGAACTAGAATTCCTAATGACATATTTTAGTCCGTGTCTTTGAATCCTATTTGAAAAGCAACAATACAGCCTTTATAACTGCGGAATATGTATTCCTACTTTTAAAAGGAAAGCTGAATAGAGAATGTTTTATTTCTAGCTTTTGTCACCGCTATTTCTTTGCGGTTTTGGGCTCTCACATCTCCACTGTAAGCTATACTGTCACAGACAATACTTGTGTTAACATACTAAGAATGTCTAGAAATGAAGATAGATAGATAGATAGATATACATATGTATCTTTAAGGTCCTTAGCACAAACTGAATTTGCATGACACTTTCTAAACTAGAAAATTTAGACAGTTGAGGAACTTCATGCACTTTTTCATGTGACAGGACCAGGTTTTGCACATGAGTTTTTGTGACAAAACTCATGTTTTGCACCCCGCAAAGCCAGGCCTTCCTCTGCCAGCCTTCATACACTGACTAATGTTTGCTGGCCCTCACACCTTGGATGCTGAGAAAAATACTGTCCTGCAGCTGATCTTGGACGCTTACCCTGAGGGACATTGAATCTTTTTGCAGAGCTGTTTTGCTCAGCCTCCTTGGCTTGCTTTGAGATAATTCAGTGGCCAGTACTGCTCCCACGTTCCCTTTCAGGAATTTCCCTGGCATATCAGCCACAGCCATTTCTCATAAAGCTTTTGGAAGCTTGAAGAGTTATGTGAACATCTGGTTCACTTTCTCACTCTCCAGTATCTGTAGCACTTTCTGGAGCCCTAAGGCTCATTCTCAACAGTGATACCAAGCACTCACAAACCTTGAGCTGCTCCGTGCCTCATCCTAACTGCATCTTTGGGCATACCCAAAACAGTTCAAAATGAGGAGAAATACAATTCATTTGGAATACCACTGCATGATGCTCACCTGAAATATTCTTAGGTCGCTCATGGAAATTCATCTGTTCATAAATGTAAAGAAGATAAGAGATCACTCATCTGTCTGAAGAAGTTTTAGAATAATCCACATTAAAGCTGATTTAAAGTTTTTTCCCAAGAGCTGTAAGATGGCAGAGACAATATAACAGAGCTTCTCTGAAGATTGTTATTCCTCTAGCAACGCTCCTGGTTCTCGACAATACAATCACATGGACGACACGGCAGACCAAAACGGGGCAGAACAAGTACAGTCATCAGGTACATAATCCACACACGTTCTCCATCCATTTATTCATATTTTAGAATACCCACCATGACAAGAGCATTTTCAGACCTGGCTTTAACTGCACCACACTTGCAACTAAAGGCCATGAGAAACCGATTCAGTCCTGATGTGATCATCATAAACACATGTGAATATTCTCTCAACTGGCACTAAAAGCAGTATCAGTTACAGCTCATCCTGATATAGAAATGGGGATGAAGATATGCTGCTGCTGGACTCCATAGTCGCACGCCTACAAAACAAACGCTTCTATTCTAGAAAGGTTCGAGTCCATATTGCTTCATGTGCTGACAGACAGGAGAGCATTTTCCCAAAAAAAGGACATCTATGTTAATTTACCAATCTGTTCCTCAGATCTTTAGCACATAGCTCTTGGTCTTCAGTAACCACCAAGTCAGCCTTGAGATATTTTTGGTTCTTATTCATATGGGTAAATGTGTTCTACTGCAATTTGGAGTTACGCTGATCCCATTCAATATTCCCATCAAAAAACCACGAAGCTGCCTGAGAACCCAGCCTTTTATCTACAAGGAGAACCATGTTGATGACATGGATATTCAAAGTAAATATGACACAAACTGGACACATCATTCTTTTCCAAGATTACCCCAAAATCGCATGAAGAGGAATCTTTTCACTTGTGAATATTTATGTTGGCAAAGCATCAGCCTCCCTCCCTGCCCAACTCCATCTGTTAAAACTCTAAAAAGGAGCCAACTTCTCACAGAGAACAAACTGTAGCACAAAATCTGGCAGCATTTCCTCTAGAGAAACACAATGATTACGGTGCCTTTTGGCTTCGTTACAGCTGCCTGCGTTCTTGTACCTGGATAATAAAATAGCGATGCACAGATACAGTAACCATTTCCTCTCTGGATATTCTCAGGTGCAAAGGTATTTTGTGCAAAGCCCTGAAATGAAACACATTGAGCACCCGGCCAGCATCACAGGCAGCAAGGCTTACTGGAGAGGGTTGTACATAAAGAACAAATGTCTTTTGGTCGAGACCTGCTCTCATCTCCAAGATCAAGCACAACATTTTTTAAGTAAGCCCCATATCCTCTGTGCGTTTTGTGTTTACCTGACAGAGAAAGAAATTTGATAAAGCTCATTAAGCTACGTTTAGCACTTAAACATTATGCAAGCAGATCTCACTGGACAAAATGGGAGAGAAAACTGAGTTCCTGACAGGTCTGCAAACAAATCAATTCACCAAAAAAGCCCAGGGCATATGTATGAGACCAAGGCAACTTACAGAGTCTCCACCCAGTTTCCCTTTGTCAAGGGTAGGCAGCAGCAAATATCTCCTTGCTGCTACGCAGTCTGGAACATTGCAAGGCTGCTGCTCAGAAGTTTGACCAAGATAACATGGACATTTCAAAGCGGAGATTCAGCTGGGAATTTAAAACCAAAAGCAAGAGGGAACAGATTAGGACATTCTGGGATTTAACAGGCAAAAGCCATTCCCAGTTCCTGGAAACACATTCCTTCTCCTCCCAAAGTATACATACCAGAGGATGAAAAAAAAACCAAACCAAAACCACCCTTTGGCAGTTTGCAAAAGCTTGGTTACAACATACAGAAAGAACACCTCCACCTTATGGTGCTCAGCATTATGCTACACCTCAGCACTGTCAGCACACATTCACCGCTGTCACTTCAGGGTGCGTTTGGAGGCAATTCGGTCACCGGACCTTTGTTTCAATGCAAAAATAACACAGAAAAGCGTTTCTTCAAGAAAAGGAGCAGCATAGCAAAGCGATACGTCCCCAGAGCACATTGCTCCATAGGCACTGCTCAGCCTTACTGAGTGCCAAGGATGCAGTGTGCGCGTCCTGCAGCCAGACACGGCTTCTCATGACATCTTGTGGCAGCACGACATGCTGACCGGGCTCCGGCTGGTTCTCATCAGCAGCAATCGAACAGACTTCAGAGCAGTGATATTTCAGACACCAAATACCCAACTGCCCAACGAAAAGGCACTGATTCATAATTAAGGTGAACAGACAAGAGTTCAGTGCAGAAAAATGAGCCATTCCAAAAACATCACAATATGAAGCACGAAGGAATAGGATCATTATTTCAAACTAGTAGGAGGAAGTCAGAAAGCTGACACAAGTTCAGTTCAAACTACCTGTGACCTACAGATCTAAAGACAAGCACATTTTCATATCTAACACGTTCTTATCTACTGTGAGTACAAAAAGTGCACCTCTTTTCAAATCATTGCCTTGCAGCGAAAAGTAGGTGCAGAAAGAGGACGTTTCATTGTCCAGAAACTTAATTGCAAGCTGGCAGCATTCGGCTAAATTATGCTGATGCTTATGTTACATGTAATTGGATAAATATAAAAATAGCAAATTCTATTTCCTATTTGTCCTCAAATCACATTGAGAGAAAAACATCTTTTAATCATAGCTGAAGTAAATTGTGATCCAATACCATCCTTACAGAGAAATGCCCATCCCAGAGGAATCCGTAACGGCCCACTCTGACTAATGGGTCAGAGGTAGCTCTAATGAAAACAACATTAAAAACAACACAGGCACTTCAGCTGTAGTCTTATACCTGACAACACTCACCCTCAGGGCAGCACAGAAAGGTGATGCTCCCAGCTGTTCCCCAAGTAACACTTAACGCACACTCTTTCCTCCCTGAAGGTATTTCAGTTTCTTACTATACATCCAGAAGAGAATTAGGGTGGGTTTTTGGCTTTTTTTTTTTTTTTTGGTTCATTTTTACAACACACACACACAAAAAAGCAAAGCCGCGCACCTGCACCACGCACTGCATGCTGCACCGAGCTGCTGCCAGCAGCTGGCTTTGCTAGTCCAGAAAGCAGGCACACCACTTCACAGTCAGGAGAGGGAGCCAGCTGGCACTTCCCAGCTGCTCCTGGGAATGCCACAGCTTTGTGGAAGGGAAAGGTTTGCGTCAGATCTAAATATGCCAGTCAGTGAGTGCTGCAAATAAAGGTTTGGATACTTGTGTCTGCTTGTTCTCCTCCTTCCCTGTAGACAGCCCTGACAGATGCTCAATCTTTCATTAGAAGCTGAAATAAAACCAGAGAGCTATATCCATTGAGGTAAAGCACACCTCTGTCTCTGGAAGCAGGCTGGGAAGCAGAGCAGGGGCAGATCATCACCATAAAATATGGAACCAGTACATGAGAACACACTTCTCCTGCTTTCAGAATGTGGCTTCTCAAGGAGGTCAGCAAACTCTCTTCCTCCTGCAACCATCCAGCTGACCAGGACACAGAATCACAGAATCAGAGGGGTTGGAAGGGACCTCCAGAGATCGAATCCAACCCTCCAGCCAAAGCAGGTTCCCTACAGCAGGTCCCACAGGTAGGCGTCCAGGCGGGTCTTGAATATCCCCAGAGAAGGAGACTCCACAACCCCCCTGGGCAGCCTGTTCCAGTGCTCCGTCACCCTCACCGTAAGGTTCTTGCGCACATTCGTGCGGAACTTTGTGCACACAACAGAACCTTGCTGTCTTTGTGGCACAGGCATTGGGTTAAGTTATGCAGCCTTACTATATAAATCTCTTACTTTCACATATTCTTCTTTCCTAGTTCATTCTCCCAGAAACTATAGTGGAACACAGGAAATCTGCCCAACCCTTATCCCATAACGTGCTACTGTCTGGAACGTTAAGCAGGACCTGCTCAAGACCTCTCCAGGCCAAGCTTAGAGTAAATAATGTAGGCAGGTGATAAGGAAAAACTCCATGTTCCCCTCAAATCGTGTCTTGTAAACTGGACCATCATGGCTTACCTTCATAACAACACACTACACAGGAAACTTTGGTCCTCAAAGCGCTCGGCCCTAACTTAATGCAGACATACAGCTTCCACGCTGTAACAGGCCACCGAATTGGCAGTTGCTTTGGTACAGCCCTTGCTTCAGCAGAGCCATGCCGGACTGCTATCAGAGAATGCAAAAATGAAACCAGGCTCAAGCAGTTTCCTGCAGACCCCCTTTTAAGATACTAAGACTTCACGTATCTCCATGTGCTTTTAAATCCCACTGACAGAAGGCCTTCTCAAAATAGAAAACCTCACAGTAAAAGACCTTTCAAGTTTTATTTTTTTCCAAGTTGTTGTTTCTGTTAAAAGAAATTGAAAGCTGATCATCATCATACTAATAACTAAAAAAAAACAACCCCAAAATTCCCCTAAACATAAAATCACTTAACTCATAACCTTCCTCATCTCATTAGAAATGGGTTATTAATAAAGCAAGTCACCTCCAACCAGCCTGTTTTCCCTTCAGTGGGAAAAACAAGAGAGGATCAGGATCCTCTACTGAAGGCAAGCCCTAGCCTTTCTTAGAAGGACAACTTGAAAAGTTTCTCTATGCTATTCAGTGCAGTGTAAAGACAGACGCAAAGCAGAGCTGGTTTACCCAGTTCTTTCAAAAAAAAAAAAAAAAAAAAAGGAAGCCCTAAGAGCGCAGCCCCTTTGCACACCAACCACAGCTGGAACTGCAGTATGACCCATTCAGTAAACCAGTTACACGCTCAGCATCTTTTCACTAGACAGCACCTAACTCCTGAAGAATACCGCCCTGATCTGAACAGAGCCATTGATTAAAACAAGAATTTGTCTTACGTTATCACACACACAGGTGTTTTCTATAGTTACTCGTGGCTTCTCATTTTGAGGCTGTACAATTAATGACATTATCGTTACAGTACTAATAGATGCGAATATTTTTTGAGAGCCTTACCTCCTATCTCTGTCACCATTTCAAATACTCACCATTAAGCCCAGCACCAAACAGAACCAGTCTTTGCTGATTTGCAGCCCAGGAAACGGCACTCCAGGCCGCAAGCACAACACTGCTGCCTCATGTTCAGTTTTTCATCTACCAGGAGCCCTAAGCCCTTCTCAGCAGGGCTACTGAATGTAGATAATCTCTACTGTCATTTATTTATTTATTTTAAACAGAAACAGTGGGGGGAAAAAAAATCATTTTAGTGTTGCAGCTTTATTTGAAAGTGACCTCAAGTTTGGATAGTACAGACTTTTATACAAAATTGGCACCATGAAAAATAAACTTCAGAGATTCCTACAGCAGATTACAGGCTGAAAGCTCATCATCAAATGATTTTTCTACACAGAAAAAGATAACCTGTTCAAAGTCTTGTTTTCAGATCAGCATCGAGTGATCCTGAAAATCCAGCCTTACTCTATGTGACAGCAAAAAAGAAAAACAAGGAAAAAAAATCAAAAGGCCCCCCTCAACCTCACTTAATGGGAAAGGCATCTTACTGCAGTTCTGCACTTCCAACGTACAGTAACAGTTGTGACTAACTCTACACTAGGAACATATCAAGATTTCCAATATTATTTTCCATGAATGAAGGTTAAATTTTACATACTTAAGATTTTAAAGAACTTTGAGAAGTCAAGGTATTTGGACAAAACTTTATGAATTGCAGTTTCCAAAGAACTCAGAAGTCCGTCCAAAAGGAAAAAAAAAAACCATCAGCCTTTAACAATTTCTTCTAAATCCTGTCATTTCAGCAGGTCAATTCCACACTTTTTTTTTTCCTGGTGCAGTATTACAACAATATCCCATCACGTTAACTTGCAGCATTAATCACAGAATGATAGAATGGCTTGGGTTGGGAAGTCAGGCCCTGCAGATGGGTGGTGGCCCCCCCACCAGCTCAGGCTGCCCAGGGCCTCACCCAGCCCGGCCTTGAGCACCTATAGGGATGGGGCACCCACAGCTCCCTGGACAGCTTGGGCCACCGTCTCACCACCTCTGACTATGGAATTTCTGCCTAACATATTCCCCCTTGCCCTAAGATCCAGAGGAAAAAAAAAAAAATCAAAAGCAAAAAGAGTCCCACAATTCTTTTACCAGTCTTACCACATACTCCATATAAAGTAAAGCTTCCCCAAAGCTGATTTTGTTCAATTATTTTCAACTTTATTTGCCATCAGGTTTCTCAAACAGAAAATCTATTTTGAGAACAAACTTTCTCATTATACAGATAGTTCCTCACACATCCCGTTTTGACTAGGGCAAGGAAGGAGCAGGAAAGGGATTAACTGCAGTGCTTGGCTCCACGTTACCCTTGCAAACACAGGGAAGATACCATTCCTCAAATATTAAGGCTATGGAGAGTTACCAGACAGGAGTAAAACATACTGCTCCAACCATGGAAATAATCGGTACCGTAATTCTTGCACTCCATATCTCACAAAACAAGATGGTTCTGAACCATACAATGTCGTGCGACAGGAGTATACTTTGAAGAACACTGCAGGGGTCTGATTTCTCCTATCTGCTAGGTTTGTTTCTCATTTTATGATTCCTGGGCTCAATTTGGCTTGCTTTGTTGTGCCCTTCATAGATGTCTGCTAACTCCAAAAGGAAAAGCGTTGGTGTAAAAGGCTGTTAATTCACCAGCCTCAAAGTCCACAACTTTAAGACTACTCTGGAAATTGGAATTTCATTTCCCTTTTGGGCTCTTTGACTTTTCCTTCAGTCTCTGAACCATACACAAATCTGGCTTTAATATCCCACTCAGCTCTGTGATACTACTGTAAACAAAATCCAGTGACAGAATAATCAAGTATTTGCCAGGGAAAAAAAGAAGCACCATTCTGCTAAACCTTTGATTCTTTCAGTAGGTTTGCAGCAGCATTCTGAGACCAAAGTCTCATACATACTATTGCTTAAAACCTTGCTCCCAGGTCCTGTGTATTAGTGTACTTGGCATTGTTTTGGATCCCGGTATTAAAACAGAAGACATAGAATATACTATGTGATTACAGGAACACTGATAGTAGCTCCTGTAAATTTCTATTTACATAAACTTGTGTGCAATAGACCTACTCTGTGCCTCATGACATTTACAATCAGCATTAAGTTATCCTGTGAGGCCGATGAGTCATTCACTGTTCACTGGCATTGAACAGTTTTACCATAGCCACCTCTTCCAGCATCATAGTCTTGCCGATACTCATCTCTGACCTTACAAAGGAGAAAAAAAAAAAGTCTGGTAAATATACACAGAAAGGTATTTTCTCAAGAGCTACTACACCATCAGACTATACAGTCTAACTGAGTCAGCACAAAAGTTATCTGACAAAAGAGAAGGTAAAGCACATCATGCAGAAGCCCAGAATGCCAGGTCAAATAACTTTGCTGTTAAAGGGTCCCTCTGGGCATCATCAATCAAGACAGGCTGGCCATCATCGCTTTGTCTCATTTTTCAGCAGTAAAACCATCTGCTATCTTGCCTGACTTTCATTAAGTTGAGTGTTATCCTTTGTGTTTTTGTCAGCTTTACGTTTTCTGGATTTTTTTATATGAATTACCTCCCCAAACAATCATCAGGCTTCTAAAAGTACTTTCAGTGGAACATAAAAAACTCATATTCTTAGCAGATACCACCATCACTGAGAAAATGCTTAGGAATTAATGTACGTTACAACCCTCAGCACCTCTGAAATTGCTGTTTCTTAAGTTGGTCTGGGTGCGTTCATTCAAAAAGCAGCGCACTGACAAAGTCACCAGCCCCTCTGAAAGCAGACAACCTACCTGGCCCCCCGACCTCCCCCGGCCGTACTGCCGGCCCTCCTTAAATCCTGCATCCCAGTCCGTCCTTATGATCCTGTCGTCAAGCCTGGTCCCATTGATGTACCGCATTGCATTCTCGGCATCTCCTCTTGCATAATACCTCAGAAATTAGTTAAAGAAAACCATGCACAGATCTGCCAGGCCTGGGGCCACACAGCTCAGAGGGAACGCAGAGCAACAGCAGGACAACACCTGGTCAGACAGAGGCAGTGCATCGCAGGGAAGCGCGATACCAACTAAACCCGCGTGTATGGCAGTATGGGCACAGCCCATTTTTACTCTGGCGCTGAGAGAACGCTTTTAGCGCCCAGGCCCAGCGCCAGAACGCGGCCCGCAGAAGGATACTCGACGAAGCAGAAGCCGCAGGCGGTCTTCTTCACCTTGTCCAGCCCCATGATGATCTTCTTGATGTCGCCGCTCTTGCCGAACAGCTCGTGGATCTGCTCCTCCGTGGTGTAGAACGAGAGGTTCCCCACGTACAGCGTGCAGCTCTTCCTCAGCAGCCGCTCCTGGTCATACCGCGTGCCCTAAGCGCAACCACAGCGTTACCCGGCGCCGGCGCCATAGGGACCGGGGCCGAGCACCGGGACCCCCGCGCCCCTTACCCGGAAGTGCTGGTCGCGGTACTGGCTGAGGTCCACGTAGGAGTCGCTGCGCAGGATGCTCAGCGTGCCGCCCGAGCACATGCTGCCGCCCCGCACCGCTGCGCCGCGACACGGCGCCCCCGATTCCGCCACCAATGGAGGGACGCGGCGCCGCTCTCGCGAGAACTGGTCCCTCCCGCTCGGCAGCTCTCGCGAGAACGCGCGGGTCGCGGCGGCTCTCGCGGGAGCGGCGCGCAGGATGGTGCTGCGGCGGGTGCTGCTGGCGCTGCTCAACAACCCGCACCTCATCGAGAAGCTCTCCGAGTCGCGGCCCATCCGCGCCGCCGCCCGCCTCACCGCCAGCGCCATCACTCGAGGACAGCTGGGCGCCCGCCAGGCGGCGAGGGACCTGCGGCCCGGCCTGACCCGCCTGCGGGACGCGTTCCTGGGGCGGCTGAAGGACGGCGGCCGGCCGCGGGGCTGGCCGGAGTCCCCCGGGAGGGGACCGGGATCGGGACGGGGACCGGGACGGAGCGGCCGGCCCTGAACGGCGGGAGGAGGCGGCTGTGCGGGGCGTGCGCGTGGCCGGCCCCATGGAGACGGTTCGGCGGTGACGGCCGGAGCGCGGCAACGGCACCGAGCGGAGCGGGGGGACCCGAGGAGCGGCCCAGCCCGGCACGGACGGAGACGGTCCGGAGCGCTGCGATGGGGCCGTGTCACTTCGCACTGCCCACGGCGCTCAGGTACAGGCAGCGGACAGACTTACATCGAGCATCATCCAGAATACTGTGAAGATTGTCACTTTTAAGTGCGTGATGTGAAACCTAAAATAAAGCCATTTCTCACCGGAGGTCCTGTAACGATTCCTACCTGTACAGCAGCGGTAATCTACGTAGTCTGCATTTGTATGGGAGCTTTGATACAAAGAGAGCTCTAGCAATGTTGATGATGATGGGTAGAATGGAAAAAAAAATGCATCTGTCATCCTGATAGGCTGGGCTGCTTTGCTTTCAGTACTGTATAAACATCCATGCGACTTAAATGGCTTTGCCACGGAACTCTGGGTGCAACTGACTGCATGCTGAGGTAACTTGGGAGGGAGATTGCCGTAGTTGGTATCACTGCAGGTGAAACACCCTCCCTAACTATGAGACAATCGTGGAATGGCCTGGGTGGAAAAGGACCACAATGATTATCCAGTTTGAACCCTCCTGCTACGTGCAGGGTTGCCAACCACCAGATCAGGCTGCCCAGAGCCACAACCAGCCCAGCCTTGAATGCATCCAGGGATGGGGCAGCCACAGCCTCCTTGGGCAAGATACGTGGCTTCCAATGCTGCTGGTAAAAATAAACTGCCAACACAGATGTGCAAAGAAGGAAAAAATGAATCTATGGTATACTCAATAAAAGTCCATCTGGTGAGACATAAGCAGTGCGTTTTCAGTCTGAATCAGTATTTGTAGTTCGGGGTTTCTGCCTGGCTCCACCCCAGGTGACCTGTGAGTGGTACAAATTCACCGTGCTGTGGAACTGGTGCTTCGTCACAGCCAGGACGAGTTTCAAGATCTACCCCACTTGTACAGAGATCATAAGTTCAACAGTTACCGTAACTTCATAAGATCATAAGTTTCAAAATAGTTATCAAACTTTATAGCTGTTTGAGAATAGCTGAAAACAGTAACCAGGATACGGAATACAAATTTTGGCACAATGCTGTTGTCCCAACTTAAACAAGCAAAAAGGAAATTAACTTAGAATATACGTTTGTGAAGCGTTGTGATGCTTTCTTAATTCCTCCTGCTACTGCATGAGTACGTGGTACAGCCGCTCTGCTGCCACCCCACCAAAGAGCAGCACCCTCAGTATGCAGGCCTCAGCAGTGAGGGATGGAGGGGTTCATGGTGAGCACACAGGGGGGGCTTTCAATGCAAAGTGCTTTATGAGAAGGTTTCTTAACTATCTCGATCATTCATTTAATTGTGGAGATACAAGCAAATCCTTCACGTGGGTTTTTCCTAGCTTCCCTTTAGAGTCTTGCAACAGTAATTCTGTTCGGTTCTGTGAGGGTTATTTGCATCCTACTTTAAAATGAGACTGCTCTCTATATGCGAGTGCCACGATGTGATTTGTCATTCCGACTAAGCTGAATCAATGGGGAGCTGTCGCAGAAAGGGGAGGGCGGCCCAAAAGATGCAACTTCCCCCTTTAACCTCACACACTCATCTGTGGCAGAACTGGTGCTCCTCTAACCCCGTGGTCAGCTCAGGGGTCCCTCTGGTCAAACACGCAATGGGGGATCAAACCCCTGCAAGGTATCGGTTCTGTCTGTGTAGCTCCTTGAAGCAGCACATCACAGTGCCCAGAGTCACAGCTGCGAAACACCACGGGAACACAAGGAGGGACCAGCCCTTTTTGGAGTAGCTAAGTAGTAGGCAGACTTAATTACATCAAGAAGCATCCTCAGGTTGCTGTACATAATACATATGTAGGACATCCACAGGAATTAAACTGTGGCAAGAAACACTAAACAAGCAAAATAATACTTCAATTTTCGGATTTAGCACAAATGCTTGTGCTGAAGCATCTTCCATGTTCTAAATCTGACCCTGTTACATCAATACAAAGAATACTGTAACACTGGTGTCCGTATCGTGACTGGTATAGCGACAGAGAGGAGGGTCTGAAATTTCAAGAGCATAAAGATAAAACCACATTGAACCAGAAGAAGTTCTAGTTTAGTAACTTCTCTCCAGCAGATGAGTTAAATGCCTATTTTCAGTAACACGGCCTACAACCCCTCTATCTGAGATAAGAACTTTTAATGCGGATCTCATGTGAAAAGAAGGAAGCTCAAATCGGTTTCTGGTCTCTGGGTTCATCCTCTCTCATCAGGAAAATGAGGCAAGCTCCTTAGAAACACCACAGGGACTGAATGATTCTGATCTTGGTACAGGTGGCTGTATTGAGCGTGAAGAAAGGGGGAGAATCGAGGAGCTCACAACAGCCTGTGCTGAGTGCAGGACTTTGAAGAGGAAGGTGTGACTGCACATCTGGGCAGAATCAAACTGAAAACATAAAATATTCTGAGATCTAAAGGCTCTGCTGAGCTCTGCCTAGCTGAAGGATGTGTAGTCCTAACTGACTTCTCCAGTTTTCACTGAATAGGAGGGATATTTGTGGGGGATCTTCCATTGATAAGTGTGGAAATATCAAAGTCTCATTCTTGAGCAGGACACCACATTTGGAAATTGTGGCTCTGACTGTACCAGGGATTATAACCAAAAAGCGGCAGTCACTGCAGGCACAATTGTTTGTGTGCTGTCCTACCGCTTGGCAGAGGGTTTCCTCTTCAGACCCAGCCATATCAATCACTTCGACACGCGTGTCTTTCTTGTCGATATTTAGCAGAGACCTAGGAGGCATGTAGGTGTGAGCAAAGAGCAGAGTACAGTGTCTTGAATGGTTTGAGGACTGCAAAGAATGCACAACACGCTCCAAGTGAAACAAACACGGTATCAGCCCCCCCTGGTGCAGGCATCCAAACAGGAAAGCCCCGAGAACATTAAAAATGATAATGATGGGTTTCCACTTCACAGCTCTATTCTGTGATGCGCTGAACAGGACTAATGGCAAGATGAGAGGGATGAGAAACCGAGGCTCTTGGTGGCTGAACAGGGAGAGAAGCGCCAAAGGAACAAAATAAAACAGCAGCAGTGTTGGCTGGCCCTCGGAACGCACTGATAACCTGGGTGACCCACAGTGATACGATCCGACCCGCATTAACTGATGGATGTATTGCTTTAGCATTTTAAAACCAGCATTAATGGCCAGAAGATGTAAGATCCCAAAGAGCATTACTCCATTAACTACAAAATGTGTAACTCGGGGGTGACTTCCATGCTGTGCAAGGTTACGAGAATCAAGATTATAGCAGAGAAAGTTGAAAGGGGTCACCACCACTCTGTGACTTAACTGAGCTATGACATCGAACAGGCTGCCGTTTGTAGAGCTGAAAAGGCTGTCCAAGCCCACTGAGGTGAAATACACGGTGTCGGCCGTTATGAAAACAACGGCGGTAAAACATGCACAGGTGATAAGTTTTAAAAAGGGCTTTATGAGAGTTTTAATGCTCCTTTGGGAGTCAGCATTTAAGCCCGCCCAGTAGAGCAGGGGCATTAGCGCAAATGCCAGAAAAGTTGGCCTGTTGAAAAACCCTGCAGCTGTCACAACACCTATGAGAGGGCTGCATGGAGGCTTTGTGAAGCTGCTGTCAGATTTTTTGGAGGAAACTAATACCAGCAGAAGCGCAAAGAGAAATCCTTCAAGTGTGTTGGCGAACGTTCTTGTATAAAACACCAAAGTGACGTACGATCCTGCAAGGAGGAGCAGTGCCTTCCACGGATCCGCTCCCCAGAAAGGAGCCAATCGGTGCACGCTATAGTCAAGTATGAAAGAAAAGACCGTAAGGAGAAGGCGAGGAGACACAAGAAGGGTGTAGCCGCTGACACAACGCGAGCACACATCCAGCTGCTGCAAAGCCTTCAGCACCCAGTAGGCAACTCCAGAGGTCAGTAAAGGGAAAACAGCTGTTCTGCAGGGAGAGCTGGAAAGGTATTCCCAGGGATAATAGGCCTGTAGGTTTAAAATGTCTCCTACAAAAGAAGAAAGAAAGAAAGAAAAAGCAAACGTATCTGTTTTATTCAGTAATTCGGTGTCGGGGTACAACTCGGTGTAAGAGGCATCGCGCTGCAGAGCCGTCCCCGGGGCACTGAGAGCACCGGCAGCCTTCAGCACGCCCTTCGTTCTGACCCTCTCCCGGTGCCGCCGCTCCGGCAGCGCCGCCGCAGGGACGCGGCCCCGGAGCCGCCTGCGGGCGGAACCGCGGTGAGGACAGGAGCGCTGCCGGCGGCGGCTTTCGGGGAGCAGCGTGCTCCAGCTCCTCCCGCCCCGCGCTGCCCCCAGGACTTCCCCGCCTCTCCCGCCGCGTTACCTGCCATGACCTCGGGCGACTGGAAGAACTCGTCGGGGTGCAGGTAGCCGGCCTGCGGGAGCAGGCACCACCCCGCCCGCAGCGCAGCCAGAAGCGCCCACAGCCGCCGCGCCGCCATGTCGGCCCCGCACCGCGGGCCGCGAGGGGGCGCACGATGCCGGCCGGGGCGCCGCAGAGCGGGCCGAGTGCGCAGGCGCGGAATGCCTCGAGTTCTGCATCTGAGCACCGCAGCGTAACACAGCGCATTTACATGCGTACAGACGGCAGCGTGCGCTGACCGCTCCTGTTTATTTCTCAGGTTACATTTATTTACAGTATATTTTTACAACTTTTTAAAAGATTATTATTGTTTATTACTCTGAATCTCTCTCCACAGCCCCGGATCATGAAGTGATGGCTGTGGTCAGGAGGATGCTGCTTGCCAGCGGCACAGCAGCACGTGTGGTTAGTGCAGCTATGGATAAAAATAAAAACTGAGTGCTACAAGCCACTTGGCATGGAAACAGGTAATCAGTAGTGAGCTACTTTGTTTCACAAACCCCCTGTAGGAGGAGGCCAGCCACATTTCCTGGCGGAAATGGCAGCAAAGATTTCAAGAGGAAAGGACATCTCTCCGAAGCAGTGAGCATACTGGCTGTGGAAAGTCAGGGAGCTCAGTGAATGAACACTTTGGACTTCATTCTTTCTCCTCTGCCAGCAGGCAGTCCTTCCAAGTCTCTCTGGCTTTCCTTTTCCTCCAGTGACTTGGAGATTCCCCCTGCTTTCTTTTACTGGAAGGTGGAGGACCTTGTACACGGCAGAGGCGGTACTCTGGACTGCAGGCACTCTCCCAGTCCATGGCCTGTCCACCCTCTGTGCACTTACCTCTTCTGGCAGCAGGGCTCAGGAGAAACTGTTGCCTCGAGCGAGGTGAGGATAGGATAAGCAGGCATGAAGGAGTCAGAACTGAACCAGCAAGGAGGCCAGAGTGGATCTCTAGACAAGACTTTAATACTGCCTTCCAAGATGCAGAAATTCCTCTACAGATCAGAAAACCAGTATCCATCTAACAGCACCCGGGAGTCCTTCAACCCAGCATAATTCAACATCATCAATGATGGCAGAAGTACTTCAATTTTGGACTGATCTTGTAAGCCATGCTGATACAGTACCAATGGCTTCTGCCTCAAATTCCACCCCATCCACATGAACAGCGGCAGCTTCCAGTCCCACCCCACTCCCCAGTGAGCAAATGGTATAAGCATCTTGCCTGCAAAGTGGCAGGAAGAGGCTTTAAAATGTTAGCACAACATATTATTCAGACAGCAGCTCATCTGAAGAAAAAGTGCTAGGGCAGATGTGGCCTGGAAGTCGTCATTTGGACCATGTTAGCCTAGGCCCTGTAACTGACCTAAAATAATGAAGGGAACAAAAGCAATCACTAGTAGGTGTTGTTGTATTAACTTATTACCTGCCCCAGAGCACTGTGGTGTTTGCATCCCTTCAAGGGACTCAACATATTCACTCCCCAGCCATTCTGCATATGTCCTCTTCTCTTCTACTGGCACTATCTTCACCGCAGAATCCTTAAAGATCAAGTCTTTTCCTTGAAAAGCTGAAGAATCAAACATTTTGAATCCATTTCTGTTGCTGTTATTTCCAAAATAGTCCTGAAGACAATGCAAAATTTTCAGTATCTTGCAAGATTAAGTGCCACATTTTTCTAGTACAACACGAACCGGTTAGTACATGAGAAGTTCACACAACTGCAGACTGCATTCGTTTTAAGACACTCCAGTAGGTAACATACAGACTCCTGCCATTGGGAATTACAGGAATTTTGGTTCTTGTTATTATCTGGAAAGACTTGTACTTCTATTAGCTCTTCTGTGTAAGCATTATTGTGCAATACAGGGTTTGGCTGCACAGGAGTTAAGGAAATGACTGAAGTATTGCTTTTAAATTAGATTCCTATCGATACTGAAGCTAAATGCCTGTGGCAGCCTGGCATGGTCTGCCTAGACACACAACTCACTGATAGAATAAATGCGTAATTATTACCTGAGCTTTGTCCAGTAGTCCATACAGTGCAAAAATGTTGGTATCTGGGTGAACCATAATGGCCTGAGCTGGCACCCGAGCCAGATGACACCGAGCAAACTGAGTGACTTCAGCACGGGCCCCATTCCGGCACAGTAACTGGAAATCACTGGACTTCAAGTCACGGGCCCAACTTTCAGTATTGTTACCTAAAAGAAGAAACTAGTCATTGTCACTCATAGAATGCTTTAGAGCAAAAAAAAAGGTTCAAGAAAAATAACTGAATTGTAATAAAAAGTCAAATAAAACTAAATACCATCTGTGTTCTCAAACACTGTTGAGTGCTTCACAAAGGCCACATCCCCAGCGTCCTCTGCCAGGCACCTTTATGAAACGCGAGACAGAAGTTCAATTCAAAGCATCCTTACTGGGACCACATCGTTTCTAATAACTGATAGATTTAGAAATCAATTTTTCTTGCATGCTTTCCTGCAAATAAATCCACTGGACCCCAAAGTAAAGAGAAAAAGCAAACGAAGAAATGAAGCATCTTGAAATGAGAGTAAAACCAGCGTCATCACAAAGTTTAAAAATACTTTAAGAATTTCAAGAGAGTAATACAGCAGGAAATAGCTATTAATAACGATGGGAGAAAGGACAGAGCAAGGTCGATATTAGATAAGCAAAGAAACAGAAGATAAATGTCACTCGGGGCTCCACTCCCCCTTCGGTAACAACAGCTTTCACACCTTTTAAAACTAAGTGTATGCCATTAAGACTCCTTGTGCGCGTAAATGTTTACCAGGTTCTGCATATGTGTGCATACCCAAGCACTTCTGTGGGGGTTTTTTCTAGGTTGGAGTGATCTTACTGCATGCACAGATGCTGCTTTACAGCCCTCTGCAATGAAGACACACAACTTATGTAACTGCAGTTTCTAACAGTATGTTCCACAACTAGGTTCAGTTTCCCTAATTTCCTGAAGCAGAAGAGGCCCCATTTGCCAAGGGCACCCAAAACTTTCCTCCTCCTTCTACAAGTGTGGCACCCCATGCCAGTGAGTTTCAGGATGAACGCGTAGAACAACGCAGCTTTACGAGCATTTGCAGTTTCCTGTCTTGTAACTGGTGCTGTCCAGCACACGACACAGCAGTCTTTACAGTCCATGAGGACACTTTCACGAGGCCTGAAATATGAAGTCAGCACTTGAGTGTTTACCAGGCAGCTGCTGTTCAAGGCTCTCCCCTGATGGAAGATGGCCACTCACTGCCAGCTCTGCTGCAGGCACCGTTACCGTCACAGGTGAAGGCCAGGTAAAAAAAAAATTACATACCTACCCAAAGATCTGAGGCTTTAAAACAGTTAGTGTCCCCAAATGTTGATGTTCACTGTTATATGAAGTATTTACTCAATTTTGCAGTATTTTTGCCTCCTATACCTTTACCAAATCTTGTTTTGAAAAGGATATGATATTTGAACGTAGCTGTTTGTGCTGTTATGAAACCTATTTTTACATACCACCACAAATGGTGAGTTCCCTGCTCATAGCCTGCCATGCTCAGCACACACTCATAGCCACCCAGTACTGGCTATTCTTTGCCCGTTTCCCTGCTTAAGCTCTTTATGGATGACCTGACCAGAGTGGCAGGCTGTCACATTCAGTTAAAGCAAGGCTGCAGCCTGATGACAACGCATGTGCTCCTCACTAGGTGAGTGCCCATTGCTCTGTAAACAGAAGGGGGGGATTTGGCCATTCCTCATCTGTGTGGCTGTAGGCCAGGAAGCTGAGAAGAGGCTCTGACATGCACACACACACGGAGACACACCTCTCTTTTGCTATGACTGTCACAGCATCTTGCAAAGGGGAAGGCTGCTTGTTTCTAGCAGGCTGTTCTTATAAGGAATTACGCTTTTTGCTGACTAAGATAGAGAGCAGTACCTCGTTGCACTCTGACAAACTGACAGACTAAGTAACAACCACATGTGCTAATTACCTGAAGGCTCCATTGTAGCTGTAATACCGTTCTTGGCTACTTGCGCTGCATTTATTGTTTCCACTATTATCTCCAATACATAGTTGACAGAGCGTTGATGGGTAATTATCCTGCTCAGCCGAAGGCACACAGCTGGCAGAGAAAAACTCACTCACAGCTTAAAATAAAAGACAAATCAACGTAAGTGGAAGACCCTTCACAAGAAAGGGTAGTTAACACTGTCATGAGGTTATACCACCACCAGTTCCAGCAGGACACTAGAAACATATATTGTAGCTGCCTTACTGGAATTCACAAATTAAAACTCAAAATATTTTCAAAGTACCACTTAACTGATCACTATTATTACTATATTATTACTATATTGCTCCAGTACTAAATAATGTTTGAAAATAAGCGCAATAAAATTCCAGACAACAATTCATCATTTACTGCAATGACATCCCAGAGCTGGAAGTGCCACCTAGAGAGGACATACATCTGTACAGACTGTGTGAGTTTCAGTGACTGTCCTGTTAGTGACATTGACTGGACTCAACATCCTCAAGCAAGAACAGATGGACAGGTGTGGAAGCAGGTTTTTCAGCAATAGATGATAAACCGAGTTGATTCAATTTTAAAAAGACACTTCATCTACATATCTGAAAATCAGAATAAACATTTGCAGTTTGATACACTGGAGGTCATGGCTGCCGCTGAGATGGACCTGGGCTGGCTACAGAAACACATTGACGGGAATCTCAAAGTTCAACAAAGGTGAATGTAAAACCCTGCCTTAAGTAGGAATAAATCATGAGAGGCTGCAAGGCTGAAAAGCAGCTTGTTAAAACAAAAACAACAACAACAACAAAAAGGGGATCTGAAGGTCCTGGAGGGCAACACACTGACCAGGAGTTGGCAGCATACTTTCGTGTCAATGGACAATTCTAATTAGATATAAGGAAAGAAATTATTTACACCAAAAATAGACAAAAACTGGGGCAAGGGTCCAGAGAGGTTGTGGAATCTCCACCCTCAGAGTTACTCAAAATTTGGTTGGATGTGGCCCTGGACAATGAGATCTAACTGGACATGCTTTGAGCAGCAGGTTGCATTAGATGACCCCTCCCACGTGAATTAAGCAATGACTTTGTGAAAGGAACACTTTCATGTTAGAGGTAACATTCTCAGCATGGCCCCTCTATTAGCCTATTCAGCAAGCTTACAATTTCAAAATGTGACATTAAAAAGGCAACAATCCCTCACAAATAAACTGATTAACTTAACATAGAGCTTTGCAATATCAACACTGTACTTCCCTAATGAAAATTTATAATTGCACAGTTACTATATGGCACATCATCTTACCTTGAGGAATATTACAGTCTCTGGGATTAATAAAGCCCTTCTTAATTAGCATGCCAACGGGGATATTCCACCCAGCAGTTCTCCCCAGTCCTGTGTGGCAGGACTTCTTCCCTTTCAGGTCATTGATGGTGAATGCATTGGATGGATTCCGTTTCACTACTGCCACAGCATAGTATGCATTATTGTTGTCTTCAGC
Organism: Alectoris magna; assembly: GCA_030625065.1. Lineage (NCBI taxonomy): Eukaryota > Metazoa > Chordata > Aves > Galliformes > Phasianidae > Alectoris > Alectoris magna. The sequence continues at coordinate 11,636,141 of CM060569.1, read as the reverse complement.
TTACAGAAACAAACAAAAGCATGATGGTTTTCCTTAAGTATTCCCACTGCTTAATGACAGTGTGCATAACCATTACACTTCTCCGGTGCCAACTTCAGCTGCACCAGCAATCAGCCAGTCAGCACGTCTGAACACACACACACACAATTCTTCACTTCTACTACTGCACAATGTTGCATTCACTCATGGCCTGTACACTTGAACTGTGTAAACTAGAGAGGAACACGAAAGCACTTCATTAACACTAGCTGTTATACACACATCCCTCAAAACCGATGTTTGGGTCATTAGTGACTTAGACCTGCTTTAAGGAGTGGTTTTTACGTGACAACTCAAAAATTTCTGCAAGTTTTACAGCATATTGAAATCCTGCCCTAATGACATAACACCCACAGGCACTCCTTTTCATCAGTGATTATGAAGCACCAACACAATTATAGTAAGAATTTGTCTTAAACTAGAATACGCTGTGTAATTTCTGTATCTTTGCATTTTAAAATTGTTCTGATTTTTGGAATGCTCATTTTTCCACTTAAAATACTTTTTGCAGAACTGAAAAGACAAATACGTAACCATAAGACTCAAGACTGCAAAAGAACGAACCTCGTCCAGCAGCAGGACAGACAGAACTCACACTAATTCACTGTAGGAACCCAACCCATACTTATTTTCTCCTCTATCCATGACGTGAGGATAATAATACTCATTTCCTCTGCAAACAGCTTTCCCAGCGGGGCCAGGAAACGGAGCCTGTGCTTTTAGAGCTGTTTTGAAACACCCTGGAAAACCAACATCTCTATTTCCTGATGTTCTTACCAGAGAAACTTTCTCCAGCAGCTGGTACAAGGCCGTATGTCTTCCCAGCTATGTAAATATCAGCTCCACCCAAAGCTACAACATCGATTTCCTTTTTCTGAAAAATAAAATAAAGCTTACAATTTTTGTGAAAAAACAGCAGACATCTTCCCTTCCCCGCTACAATAACAACTCCAGCATCATCATCTTGCATCTCAGCAGACAGGTCTGGTAGCCAAAGAGCAATCACAGAATGGCTTAGGTTGGAGGGGACCTTAAAGATCATCTAGTTCCAACCCCTCTGCCATGGGCAGGGTTGCCTACCACTAGATCAGGCTGACCAGGATCCCATCCAACTTGGCCTGGAATGCCTTCAGAGATGGAGCAAAACACTTCTTACAGTGGAAAAGCACCAGGGTTCAGGCCCATTCACAGGATATGAGTTGCAGATCACCAATATTGCCTGATGATCACCTGAGAGCACATCCCTCTAACCCCACCTACCCAGCAGAGAGCAGCTTGTGTTGATTGGTTTATTGCACAAGGATTGTACAGCTTACCTGGATCATCTCCATGCACTCTTCTTTTGTCTTGGCTGAAATACACTGGATTTCTGGTTTCAAATCCTTATTCCTAAAGGCAGTTCCCATTTCACCACATTTCCAAATCTCCTCAGTGGAAACAACGCACCAGTTCAGGCTTTCTGGCAATGCTATGCAAAAATGGAAAGTAAATACTATAGTTCACTTCCTTTATAAAAGAAAAGGAGGCATACAACTGCACCCCCCATCACATGTGCCATATAGGCTATCAAAATATTTACTTTTATGTTTCCCTCCCATTCTCTGGCTCAGACATACACCTGATTTGGTACCACTATGGTCTCCAGATTACAGGAGACTGTAATCTGGACTACAGATTACACATCCCTTGTCTGCACTACACATCCCTTGGTGTGAAGGAGCAAGAACTCCTATGAGTGCTGACCACTAAGCACAGCTATACGATATTGATTATTTGCAGTCTACTGTCACAAGAGTGCAGTAAAAATACACCCCTAACACAGGTTTCCTCACAGCCAGCAGTCACTAAACAGCCCTCAGAATAGACAAGTCCTGGAGATGGGAGACCTTCCCTCAGCACAGGGCATTTGTAGGAGCTCAGCTGCCATTATCATTAACCTGTGTTTGTGTGTGCCAGAATGCACAGCAGTTCCTTTTTACATTCTTCCAATGGCAGAGAAGATTACAACAAACACACCTGAGGATTTTACACAGCAACACATTACTGCAATTTCCCCTTCTAGCAGGTAAGAAATTGAGTTCTAGGTAGCAGTGGTAACCTACTAAATTCACATCCCTCACACACACCCAAAAGGGTAGAAAATGTCTGCACCCTGTGGCACAGCATAGGCCCATGTGCACAGGAAAGCATTCTGCAGTGTAATACCATTTCTAGGTAAAAGCACCCTTTTCTCCATGCTTGAAGATCAGATTGGCATCTTACTGTAAGCCTCAAAGAATCAGAAGATGACAGCAGAATGATGACGGTCTCCATTATCAGCTATCTTTGTGCACAGTTTTGAAGAGAAGAAGACAACTTACCGTTGGGGTCACAGCTCAGGGCCTGCATGGCATGAAGATACTCATCACCCAGCCATGCCTGGTAATTCTGAGACGTGACAGCAACGAGTTCTGTGGTGGAGTCTCTGAACATAAGGTTTTGGGCACCATAGGCTGTGGAGTCAAACATCTGAAACTGGGTGCCTACGCCATTAAATATTTGCTGTAATGTTAAAGAAAAAACACTGGTCACACACCCCTCTACCTGCTGTCATACTTCTGCGATGACTTCGTTTACATGCAGGAGAAAATCTCCTGCCTACATAACAGACAAACAATTCAGGTTTTTGTTATGGAAGATTGACAGGTTAAGAATTGATGGAAGAATAGGCAAGTATAAAGACAAAAAAATCACCCCTCTCAGGTAATTTCCAGCGTCCCTGAGACTTTGAGGGCAAAAACGAACCCTAAACCCCACTCTGCAACTCCCATCAGGGCCCTACTGATGCTGAGTGTCTCCCATACTCCTTCAGACCCCACAGAGCCGAAGGTGCCCAGATAACTTCAGCTCAGCCAGCGGGTGAGTTGTAACGGACTGATGAAAAAAAATCACTGTCCTACTTGTCCCTGGTTCAGGAGCTGGAAGACAGCTGTCCCATCTGTGTCTGGCCGTACAACCACGGCACGAGCTGGGACTCGGGCCAGGTGGCAGGTTCTCCACTCTGTTACATCGGCCGTGCTGCCATCGCGGCACAGAAGCTGGAAGTCCTTGGAGCGAAGCTGCTGGGCCCAAGTAGAAAGAGCTCTTCCTGAAAGCAGACAGAAAACACTGATAAAATGGACATTAGGCAGAGCTGATACTTCTGGCTCCAAGTCTGTTTCAAACATCACATTCACATGTGGAGGAGAATACAGCTTTCCTGAGCATCACTGCAATACTCCTGATTGTACAACATATCCCATGCACATATATGGTCCTTCAGTCCTATACCTCCAATGAAACACACAGCCTAACACCTGTGAGACTGCACTGATCTATGCCAGGGTCTGCAGTGGCACCCAGAGCATCCTTAAGACTAGATCTACATACAACATTTTTTTAAATTACTTTCAGAATCACAGAATCGTAGGGGTTGGAAGGGACCTCCAGAGATCATCGAGTCCAACCCCCCGGCCAAAGCAGGTTCCCTACACCAGGTTGCACAGGTAGGCGTCCAGGTGGGTCTTGAATGTCTCCAGAGAAGACTCTTCCCTGCTGTAACTGATGGCTGAACAGGCCCACAACATTAAAACACGTTACGCTCAAGGTGGATTTCTCAATGTGCCAGATAGGGGTGGCCATGTCTTGTCAACAGATTTCCCACTTGGCTGGGCACAAGCAACATATTCATAACAGCCCAGGTACAAAACCACAAGTTTAGTGCAGCTTAAACTCTCCTTCCTAAAGCAGCTGAAGATCCCACCTCTCACCCTTACTGAAACTATCAAGAGTTTGGGGAAAAAAAAGAATCACGTGGACTCATCTAACTCCTAGTGCACATATATGTGCGCACGTCTTCTTTCACTATTAGAGCATTCTTGCTCATTCCTCAGTTCAAGGTGAATCAAACATCTGGCATTGCATGCACTGCTCTCCAGAGCTGCAGCCACTGTTCAGCACTTACCGTCAGTATTTTCAGGCGCTGTGCTGTGCTTCACGAAAGCAACTTCTCCAGCACCTTCAGCCAAACACCTAATAAATGCAAACCCAAATACAAAGATGCATTATAAAGCACAGCTTCCACGCATCGAGCACAGCAGGCTGGCAGCCAGAGGGCTGCATGCTACGTTCCATCAGCCAGCAGACACTGACCTATTTCGTTGTGCTGAGAATTTAGCTCAAGGCAGAGACCAGTGGCTGACAGAGCATGAAGTAAACTACTGCTGTCATTTGGTGAACGTGGACAACATGTTCTGTGCTGCTTGGGACAAACACCATGACCTTCTTTGTCCAGCAGAGCTCTCTGTCTACTGCGGTTGCACAATCTTTTGAGGAATACATGGAGGGAAACAAGTGTTTCCCATGTGTATATTATACCTCTTGCTCTGTCAGTGCTATTACTTGGGGGCTGGGAACTGCAATGCAGCACACAGGCAGAAAGAAGGGAATTACAGCAAAGAGTGTGCAAAAACGGAGGGCAGAGCAAACCGGTAAGATAATTCAGTGCAACTGAAGGGAGATAAGTGAAATAGCTGAGTAGGGTGGCAGATGACTGATAAGAGAATTCAGTGCAATTGAGGTGAGATAACAAGCAGCTGGGTAGGGTGGCAGGTCAGCTATCAACCTCCAAGGGCCATCCTGTTTTGCAAGGGAAAATGCAAACCACTGAAACAAACAGACTTTTGTCAGCAGATACCAGACAAAGCAATCAGCAGTGGGATTGCCCTGCCCAGAACAAATGCTGGATATCTAATTTTAACAATCATGTATGAATACCTGAAATAGTGGGTTAAGAATTACTTTTGTTCAGTCTCTAGGCTTAAATCGTGGTGGTTCTAACACTACAGCAGATTTTCTAACAGTATCAACTGGAAGTTCTCTTGCTGCAGTTTCCTGCCTGTGAGGTCTGGACATTATGGCTGTGGATACAGCACAGAGATAGAAAGGGACAGAGCTGTGATTTTTACCTGAAAGCCCCACCATAGTCATAGTACTGCTCTTGTGAATTTCCTTGGCATTTGCTCTGCCCAGATGAATCCCCTTTGCAGAGCTGACAGAGGGATGTGGGATAGCTGGCGCTGTTGGCTCCAGGAACACAGCTAGCACTGAAATAGTCACTAACAGCTAGAAGTGAAATCAGAATGAGACATCTTTAGCAATGAAAAAACAAGATCTCATTTGAGAATATCTAAACAGTACATCTCTATAGGGATAAGCCATCCTGTTCTTAAAGGAGTTTCCAAGTTTCAAACAAATTTGCCATTTCCATCAGACCTATGTTTGGTCTATTCCATCTTACAAGGAGCATAAAAGCCACAAGGAACACAACAGCACAGAGCCACACGCTTCTGCCCACATGCAGATGTCCCAAGAACATACAGAAAGACACTGCTGAGGAACAGATCTCCACCCTCTCAGCTCTTACCTTTTGGGAGGTCGCACCCCATTGCTGACAGGCGCCCACTGTCAATTAGGTAACCCACGGGCACATTCCAGCCTGCAGTTCTGTTGATTCCTGTGTGACATGAGCGGACGCCCTTCAAGCTGTTGATGGTGATGTTGGAGCCCTTCCTTACCACAGCCACGGCATAGTATGAAGTTCCAATCTCTGCAGCACAAGGAGAAATAGAAGCGATTAATTGGCTCCCCCTCCCTCAGGCAGTCACACTGCTCCTCTCCTGACTGTAGGTACGTGTCCCCCAGTACTTCTGTTGTGTGCAATGTCATAGGAAAGGCCAAAAGCAACTTGGAATAGGAGGTGAGATGAAAGACACTCAAGAGAATCATCCTGAGAAGAAATTCTCGGTGGTTCTAAACATATTTGGATTGGATTAATACGAAGAAAATCGATTATCCTCATAGATGGTTTAATTCTCTTTGTCTATAGTTTTAGATAATTCATAGCATTAAGACATAAGGGTCTTAAGGGACCGTGAAGTCATTTAATCTGGCTTACATGGATCAGAAACCATTAAAGTCCATTCATCTCTGACTTGTGCTTGAAACCGAACAGAGACAGCCGGCCACTGGATCGTGGGGACATTTTGTTTTGAGCACCCAGGGTGATGACATGCTTAGTGCTGGGGCTGGCCTGCTGCCCTCTGATCCCCATTTCCTCCCATACTCTATTATGGACAGGAATACCCATGTGTGAACCAATGACCTGGAGGTCAGGGTCTTCAAGTTAAAAGGATCCCAAAATAAAATAGAAACAGTAGAAATGCATCAGAAAAAAATGCGTTAAGTAACCTTTTTCAGACTGATTATACCTTGATCATAAACTTCCCCAACCACAGGTTTCAGGCCATACTCCTTTCCAGCCTGGTAAATCCAACGACCATCCAATGTCACCGCATCTGCCAAGTAATCCTGTGCAGACACAAGGTAAGAATACATGTTGAAGCTTAAAATTACGCTGGATTTTAAGTAGACACAGACAGGACCATCCACAGCAGCAAGGAGAGAACTGCTACGCATCCTTCTGATCTGCTGAACCTGTGTTATCTGTTCATCATGTACTGAACCTAGTGCCCAGGAGACAGCATCTTCAACAAGCTGAGATATGGCCGAGAAAACAATCAGCAGATTGACATTTTGCATTTCTAAGGTGATGCCGAGCTTCTCACCATTTTGCTTTACCTCTGGTTCAGAACCAGAGAGGGTAGTAGGCAGTATCCCTTGGCAGTATGCTGAGCATTGGTTAGGGTAGGGCTAGGGCTAGGACTAGTAGAAAGCCATTTTTCCCAGGCTGAGCCACATAAAATGTGAAAATGGATCATCTGAGAGTGTTGACAATAAACTGATGTTGGCACCTATGTCAGATTTGAAGACGTCGCGTAATTTGAAACATAACTGATTTGTCTCAAATGAGGAAAAAAAAGTTATTGATTAGCTGAAACATCAGATGTCTTGAGAGCTGTTTCTCATGAATGAAAGTTGAACCAATTTCCAATGGAACCTGTAGAGGGGTTGGGAGATATTTGCATCTTAAAGAACAGATGCAGCCTGGAATAACCTGATCCAATATTCCACTGGGGAGAGCCAGGGCCCAGGACAACAATTTGGGAACCAAACAGGGTCTGCTGTTTAGCAGAGATACCTGACAGTAGGAGGAATTGGGAGTTAGAAAGACCTGACCCACAGGGAAAACAAAATGAGCCTCTGGAAGTGGTGGTGAACAGGAAGCAGAGCAAATAGAATGGGAAGGGTTGCCCACAGGAGACCAGGGCTGTATTAAGTGTATATTTTTCCACTGAAGACAACATTTTTCTGATTGGAAAGCTGAGCCTTTAAGCTCCCGTTACACAAAAAGGCTCCTACCGACAGCTTGAGGCTAAACTCCAGTGCGTAAGTTAAAGCACAAGAGAAAAAAATACCTATTGCTGTATTTAACCTTAAGTAGGCTACTAACCCTTAGCTCCTTTAAATACATACAATAGAATTTGAAGCGAAATAGCAAAAACAGTGTGGGTATTTCTGTTTGTAGCAAAGATTTTCCCATACATCTAGCAAAAGCATGGGACAATTCCACATGTGATTTTTGATACAGATACAATGGGAATGTAAGTTAATTTTTTCAGAAGGACTTCATTCCTGTGTGTCACAACACTTGAGAATTACCTACAGAGGTGCTTAAACACCTGCTAGTAAGTATGGCCAAATTAAACATTATTAGGTTCTGGAGTTTAATATTTAGACATTTCTCAATTTCTAAGCATCTTCAAAGAAAAATACTTGATCCATATGCTAACACGATCACAGAACTAAGTCCAAGTTGGGTAGTGCTATAAAACAGCATATCTTTGCCTGCTGAGCCAGTGTGTCCCACCCCCCTTTTTGGCCTCAAGGAGCAGAGTTCAGCACAGATGCAGAGTCAGGTGTTCCATGCAGCCCTACACAGAGCAGAACAGCTTAAACATGTAGTAGATTATTAGCACAAGAAAGAAGAGGTGTCAAGGACAAAGCCTTGCCTGAAGCCTTATAGTGAAGATCCATTTTATCAGAAAGCTACTTACTCATGCTATCCACACGCAGGTTTCTGAGTTCAGCTAATCAAGTTTTATAACAGCGAGCACAAAGAGTATAATTTATGAACGTATCCAGTCATCCTCCTCTTCCCTCACACTTGCCAGCGAAGACAGTTGTGATCACCCACCTCCACATTTCCTTCAATTTCCACTCGTTGTTTCTCCTTCCCTCCTGAGGAGGGAATTGTTTTCCAAACACTATTTTGCAAAGCTGAGCTTTTTGTCCAAATAGAGCATGCTGAATTAATACAGTTGGGTTTGCATGCCCTCTGCTCACCCTGCTCACTGCTCTGTCTATCCCTGTACCCTGTTTGGTATTGGGAGATTTGGCTCGACACTCATTTGTATAGACAACGATTTCCATGGCGAGGCTCTGAAAAAGGAGAATTACGCAGAGTTTCCCTGAAGACAATCTACTTAAAGGCTCAGCAGCACAGCTTTAACTGCTGTCTCCATCCTACTTCTCCACCCCTTCTTAAGTATCTGCTAAATAAATCTAATGCAATTCCCAAATCAAAGATTAGTGCTTCACAAAGAATGCTTAAGATCTTTGCTTGTGTTCCTAATGACTGGCCATATGTGACTCGCTGTAGAGAAGACACAGCGCCATGCTGGATTTCAGTTCCATATGTACATCTTTATGTCTTAAAAAGAAATGTGTATATGGTTTGATTTTCCAAAGACATGAATGCCATGAAGCTGTTTGGATGAGGCACTCATTGTGGAGCTCTGTACACTGCGATGTGATTTATTATTAGGCATGCAGGGAAATTAAATCACTGATGTCTACCGTTTACAACACACCTTGATCATCTGGGTGCAGTTAGCAGCTGATTCTCCCTCCATGCATTCCAAAGGGGGAAGGATGCCAGCCCCAGCAAAGGCATTACTCATGTCCTTGCACTTGGAAAGCTCTTGGTTAGACATGGTGCACCACCGCACACGTTCCAGGCTGAGAGCTGCAAACACAACACCAAGAGAAAATATTACTAGAGATAGAGAGAAAGGTCCCCTTGTAACAGGTTCTCAAAGGACCGACCTTTCATTTTGTTCCTTCAAGAATGAAAAAAAATAAAAAATTAGGGATTGTTCAGCAGTGAGCTTTCACACTTCTCCTGCTTTCATTCAGATTAACAAGAATACTAGAGTTATTTGGACTAGAAACAGGATAGGTCCAAGTCTGATACTGAAATTTGATGGCATTTATGACACAAGAAATATGGGCACTCTGGAACAGGTCATGTTGGCCAGCTTGCTCATAAAGCCTTGAAGAATATACCATGGAGAGGACTGAGTGGGGATCTTACCACTATCACCCCTATACCTCATGGGTGGGTGCCGAGCGGATGGGGCCAGGCTGTTTTCAGTGGTGCCCAGGAACAGAACAAGGGGCAATGGGCACAAACTGGAACATAGGAAGTTTCATACGAACACAAGGAAAAATTTCTTTAGTTTGAGGATCACAGAGCACTGAGACAGGCTGCCCGGGGAGGTGCTGGAGTTTCTTCTGGAGACACTGAAGATCCACCTAGATGCTTTCCTGTGCAACCTGCTGTAGGGAACCTGCTTTAGCAGGGGGTTGGACTAGATGATTTTGGGAGGCCCCTTCCAACCCTTGGGATTCTGTGATTCTGTGAAATCTGTGTATTAACCATCAGAGGCTGTGGCTTTCTGAATTTCTGTGCCAGTGTTCTTTTCACAGAAGGGCACAGTCCTGGCTTTGAGAAGCTTAGATTTGCTTTCTGGAGCCACTCTGCAGACGTGTATGGGACCATCTGAACAAAACGGTCACTTAACTATGAAGAAAAATGGGACTACTCTTTTTTATTATTTTGCAGCTGCAGAGAATCCTTTAGAACAAATCCTAGGGTCAGATGTGTCGCCAAGCAGATGGAGACACGTTTAAGCCATATATACTGCAAAAGAATAATCCTTGAGAGCACCACGTGCTGCAAGAACGATGGTGTGCAACTGTCTGCTCAAGATGTCCTGGGACACACAGACAATCTTTCTACTGAGCCAGAAGTTTTAAAATCATTATTTGAAATGACAGGCTACAAAACCAAGGAGGCTGCCCACAGACCACTCTGTCTCAAGTGCTGCTGGTTACAAACTGGAGCCCTGCCCCTTTTCTCACTGGTCTGAATAAAAACCACCCTAGGAGCTGAAATACCTCACACCACTAGGCTTATTATGAAAACTAGGTAAGTAAACTTGTCTCTTCAAAGCACTCTTTCATAAGAGGCTGTTTTCCACAGTCACCAAAAGGGAGGGGTGGTCCCACAAATGAACAGACTCAGGTTAAGCAGCAGAGACTCCACAGTCAGTAGAGCAAGGTGTCTTTCAGGAGGCTCAAACAACAGTCTGCTAAGCAGCAAATCACTTTGTTGCTGTTGTGAGGACATAACACTACACACAAATGGTTCAGCTGTCTGTTGAATGTGTGTCAGTATGCTTTATGCTGAAAAAAATGGGTACAGGCCACTTTGTAAGCAGTTGGCACCAAATTTCATTGCTTTTTCTTCAATTTTGACTTCTTCTAAGGTGGAGTCTACTTTAAGTTATTTGTCAGGTTGTTTTCTATCAACTCTGCCTGGCCCTCCACTTCCTCACAACTGTCACACAGTTGAGATACAACACTTTGTAAGTTAACAAGATTCCACTAGTGCCCAATAACAGCCGTGCGTATTTGTTGACTCCAGGTCTGCAGACTCAACAAGGCTGTAGATACCACAAACCTTGTTTTCCATCAGGTACTAAAACAGAGGGCATGGTCTGCTGCAAGTCAAGAGTCAGACGTGGAAAGCTTACGAGAAGCTTTCAAAGCAGTACGTGCTAGCAGAAGGAGAAACAAGATCCTACCTCTGAGATGCAGGAATTCTGAGAACCGAGAGGCATAGAAGGAGTGCACTACAGAGTCATGGAAAACAGACACCTTATGGAAACTCAGCGTCTGCCTCATTTATCTGAGTGAATTCTTCCCCATCTATTTCCTGGGGCAGGAAGAAGAACCTAGGTTTTCACTGATCAAGGCTCCCTCCTCACTCCTCCCGAATATAAGTAACTTGAAATTTGCCTCTCAGCAGCTCAGCATATATATCCATATATGTTGTCTAAGTGCCATTCTTCAGCCTCAACATTCTGGCTTTAGATTCAAATACACTGCAGGTAATGCATGAATCGTATGAAGAAATCATTAGGCACGTTTATCTGAAACATGAAGCAAAGCTCATTTGGCCCTACCTTTCAACCACAGTAGGGAAACAGCAAGGATCTGTTTCTTACTGCCTCCACCCCACCTGAGAGATGCACTTAATCTGTCCCTTACAAAACTGCTGGACATCACCCAGGATCTGAACAGACGCTTTCCTGTAACAACAAATTCCCTTACAAGGTAACCCATCTGAAGTGAGCTCAAGCACAGACAAGGTTTGTAGTCAGACTGTCCTTCAACATGTTGAAACAGCAGGCGAGACTCTGAACCCAGGTTAATACCCAATCTTGGTCCAAACTCCTTTGCTGAAAATAACACTGCTGCATTGCGTAACGTCTTCTCAAAAGGATATTAATACACTATCAGAGGCTTTCAATAGAAACAATTTAAAAAAAAAAGGAATATACTATGATAATTTCAGAACCAGAACATGGTTTTTTTTTTTTTGTTTGTTTTTGTGTTTTTTTTTTAATTTAATAAATTGCAGCAGAGCCCCTTCAGAAACAGCATTTGTACCTCTGGTGAAATTTTAAGCATTCACCACTAGAACTTGGGAGTGACAGGAGCAAGCCAGCACGTCACACGCACACCCTGATGAATAGAATAAGGTAATTTGTCATTTATTTATTTACACAAACACACAAAAAAGAAGTGTTACAGAACTGTTCACTTCCATGAAAAATGGAGAGTGTGGAGCTAGGAGTAGATTTAGTGCAGTTAATAAGGCAAGACACACACATGACATTCAGGACATCCTTTATATTCTTTAGATTTTGTGGGGTTTTTTTTCCCATTTCTTTTTTGTATTCCTTTTCTTGACCACTTGAAATTGGTTCTCAAGTGTTTCTAGTTTCCCTCTGCACTCTCAAATCACAAATTAGTCAATCCCAAAGATAGCATGCCACAGCAAAGTAGGTTGAAGAGGTACTCACCAGCTTGAACCAAGAGAAGGTAGAAGACATTTTCAGTGCTCTTCATCTTAACAACATTGAGATTTGTGCCTTTTCCAGCCTTCCACAGATCAGTGCTTCTGCAAGTTTGCTCTCCCTGGTGTGTTTCTTGGTGAAAATCAGCAGCATTCAAATGCAGGTGCACTTTGTTCAACAATTTATCTTGCTTACTTTGGCACACGTCACCAAAGGGAAAAAACAGCCTACCACTGTGCACGCTGCCTTTATGCTTGGAAAAAAAACAGTCAAGACTAGGAAATTACAAAATATTCACTGCGCCAATGAGGTTGTTACCACTTCAGCCCCACCTACAGACTTAAGATCAACAGCTACACTGACTCACAGGGGTAAGGTGAGGCTGTGTAAGGGAATCTTCACCTGGAGTCGTCTGAATTCCCTCTGTGCCGGGGCTCGAGAAGAATAGATTTAAGGTAAGCAATTTATCTACGCTGCATTTCCAAATACAGAAGGATTCTCTGAAATCCTGCATGCTTACTTTACTGAAGAAAAACAAAAACCAAAACAAACCCACAAATGATCCTGGGCCATACACTGGCAGCCAACATGTGCTTCAAGTCCTGTAAGCATCCCAATTAACACCGGCAACATTTTGCCCAGTGTTCACAGTAATAATCTCACTTGCCCCCACTCTGATCACCTGTATTCCTCTATCACATCATCCTTATTTAAAGCCTCAGCCGATTATTTTAAAATACTACACCACCTGCGTTTCTTTGGATGAAAAACACACTTGACAAATACATCGTACAATGAAGTTTATTAGCTGTTCTCCTCTTTCTAACAAATGGAATGGATAGTGTTAATAATTCTTTACAAACCAAAGCGAATTTGGTTGTGTGACTGCCATAAGTACATCCCCCTCATGAACAATCAGCTTCAAATAAGCAATGGCAGGTACCACATCATACGAGAGATAGAGAATTTCATTACTGAAGGTAGTTCCATGTTTTGCTACAACATATTTATAACATTCTGCACAGAAGTTTGTGCTTCGCAAATGGAAGATCTTGCACCTATGCAATCCAAGATGAACATATACAGAAAAAAATCAAACGCATCGTTGACTCTGAATTCTCCCTTTGGTTAAGACATGCATATTACAAAGAAAAACAAAAAGAGACAAACACCTGAAATTCCGTAGAAAAGAGGAGAACTTGCACGTATTTTTTCTCGTAACTAATAATTCCCTGGACTTTTTGCCCAGCCACCACAGCCCATTTGACTTCACGTGATTAAGGAAGGTAAATTCTAATTCGTATTTTTATTGAAAACAAAAAGCTAGGAGTAGGTGGTAAAAGAAAAATATATATTTTTTTATATATATATTTATACGTGTGCGCAACTATGTAAAGAAAATAATTCCCATAGTTACAGAGTTTAGTTAAAGAAAGTTTAATATATATATATATTTATTATAACAAAATAGGCAGTTATTGTGGGTAAAATATTCATTAAAATCTGACCCCTAAGAACACACATTTTTAGGCTACGAATCGCTCTCCCATTGCCCCGACAACCATCTCTGCAGCTGTTTTCTGTATTAGTGCCAATGGAAATTTGGCATTCCTCTGAAAATACAAGGTTTCCTAGCACCTAGACATGTTTTAGGCTCAAAAAGTGTGATGACCATTTTCTATAAACAATTTCTGTAAGACACTATAAATAGTGCTGCACGAGGAAGATTAAAAACATTACACGTCTTTATCCCTAGCAATTTTATTGGCAAAAAAAATGAAAAAATAGATTATAAGAATATCCATATGAAATTATGAAAATGAATATCCCTTGAGAAGGAGTGATGGGAGGTAATGAAAACGTTAACTCAAAATTCGAAAGTTTCTCTTTAACTGCCTGGAAAGAAAAACAAAAAAAAATATCTGTGAGAATAGAATTTAATTCAGAAAATAAAACCTGAAATTGATTGCCCTGACCAAACCATGCTATTAAAGTTAAGCGTGCAAAGTTACTCATGATTTACAACTTCCCGGAATACAACTTTTCTTTCAATTGTTATGAAACGTTAAAAGAATGTCTATAAAGCTTTTTTGAAAAATCTTTGAAAGTTACTTTCCCTTAAACATTAAGGAATTTTACCAAGCAATCCCCTCCCACCCCCACCCCAAAGTAATAGCTGGTCAGGCCATTCCACCGTCATGTTCGAAAAATGGCAAACCAACAACACACAATAATACAAATTATTTAAACTAAGAGAGACATCAAATTTAAAGCGTTATGGGAACTGCAGAATGTGATGGTTAGGGTGTGAACCACGCTGGGAGGAACTAGAGGCAGGCTCCACTGGAAGGGCTTAAGAGTTGTCAGATGTAGTTGGTGATGTCAGATAGAAAATGAAAAGCAAAAATTCGTTTTCATAATTTTTCCTTTGCTGGAACCCAGATGTAAGGCCCAGATTGTTCCTCTATGATCTGTTTCACTTGGTTGTAGATTTCTTCCAGTGTGTCTCCTTGGATAATAGCTGCAAAACATAACGTGGCAATCAGGAGTCATCTTTCTTTGCTCCTTACAGAACCAAGATGCTCTAAACCAAGATGTTATTTTCTCTTGCAGGGCAGCAAAGGGATTTCGGATCACTGAAGGAACGGACGCCTACTGAGAACTCTGGTTCCTGTGCTTCTAGATGGACAGGCACTGCTGACAGTTGTTACAGGACACACAACGCACCGTTTCTCTCACTCAAGAGCAAAGGGTTAGGATGTGGTTTTCCTTTTGGACATACACATATACAGCTAAAGAGGTTTATTTGCCTTTCCTAAATACAAGCTGGAGTTGGCCCAAGTCATTCCACAGACTGTGGTACTCTCTTTGATCCAGCTCTCATTTGTATTTCCAAGAGAAAAAGACAAGACAGCACCGGGCTGTGTCCTCATGCAGGCTGTGAGCACTAACTTTGGTTTTGGCAAGAGAGAAGATGAATGAATGGGGTTTGTTGCACAGCAAATAGATTCAAGTTTCACAGAGTTAAAATGCAATTATAATACTCAGACCCTTCGATACATTTCCTCCAAGGCTAAAAAAAAAAATTAGAAATGAGCCACGATGTGTTTTGACACATCAAAGTAACATATAGCCTGGTGAGAATGAGGGCAAAGTGAAGTCTGAGCTGTTCTTACCACACTTCAGCCTGAGAAAGCATTCACCATGAGATAGCAAGCTCTTTTTAATTAGGATCATCACCTCAGCATTGAGATAAGCCAAGAAACGAAGTTTAATATGAAAGATAAATACTGGAGGCGGGCCAGATGTACTTCTTTGTGCATTAATTTTATTACCGCTGGTTCCAAGCTTTGTTTTAAAGCAAATAACTTCCTTTTTATTCCTACTCATGGCCATCCCTTAAAACTTTCTCCCCATCTGCAGCCATTGCCCTAGTGTCTGTGGGAGTACGAGGTGGTTCAGTTATTTGATAGCTCACAAATAATGCTGACAGCACAACAGCACAGTGGAAAGATGTAGAAACGTCTTTACATTGCAAACATCTTACTTGTCCAGATGTTTCAACCACACTCTTTCCAAAGCCCAATACCCTCAAAACACAATATGGACGAGCTCTCCCTATGCTTTAGTGTGAAGTTTAAGTCAGTTTAAGCCTAATTTCCTGATGAAGTTGATTTCAATTACTCCACATGATGTAGTATTTTTAACAGATCAGGGAATGGTACACAATCTGCTAAGGCAGGTGAGTCATATAGGTGGCAGCAGTAAATGAGATTGTAATGTTTTGAGGTATCTCTAACAGATTGCCTAAACTTAGCAAAGACAAATCTGCCCATGGGATGTTGCTATCTGCACCAGTCAACAAGCCTTACACTTCTTAGAAGAAACATGGCCATGGGCATTACAGCTCTTAAAAA